>CM060902.1:426774432-428024432 GCA_030737815.1 Allium fistulosum
TTAAAGAGACATGTTATTTGTTCAGGCAGTAGAAGATGAATACAAGAACAAAAGGAAGAAGAGGATCCAGAACTAGCATGGCTACCAACATCAAGGTACTTGGAAATGCTACTATGCTAGTTGTAGATCCAGTAGAGGAAAGTGTAATGCAAGTTCATCCTCTTATTAACTTTGTGGGTTTGTTATGAATTTTACCACTTTGGGCAAAAAATTGTTCTATGAAACTTAAGATATTCTTGGAGTGCAGAAGTGGCTTCGATCTTGTGAGAGAATATTTGGACATCTTCGTTTGGAAGATGCGGAGAAACAGTTGTTGGCATCGTGACAACTTTAAAATTGGCGATGGATTGGTGGGATTGGGTGAAAGCTAATACTTCAGAGGAGTTTTCTTAGGAATAGTTCAAAGAAGTTTTTGAAGCGCAGTTTATTCCATAAGCCGAAAGGACTCAGTTGTTTAAGAGTTTCATAGATTTAAAGCAAAGTGTGGCATGGTAGAGCATAAGTTTCCGCTTCGGATTGGGATTAATAAACACACCGGTTAAAAAGAATGAAATGTTTGTGAATGGGACGCGACCAAATTCTAGTGTGAAATGACCAATTAACTTATAGGTACATTCACCAACCTTATCAGCGTTGCTTTGAGGTTTGAAACTATCGATGTTCAGAAAGGAATCCAAAAGTACTACCAGCAGCCAGTGCCGAGCCTTTATCAGTTATACCAATTGGAGGCAACCAAATTTCAAGCGCAAGTTTAAGGAAAAGAAGCATTGTATAGGAAAAAACCCGATGGTGCGGTTCCAGCATAGAAGAAGTTGCTCAACTTGGCTAATATTACTTGTTTCAAGTGCAACAGGGTAGGCCATTTCTCAACTCATTGCCCAATTGCCACTTGTTACAACTGTAGCCAGATGGGATGCATGAAGAATGAGTGCCCTTTTCCAAAGAAGGGCTCTCAAGGACAGGCTTTTTTCATAGATTAGATACCATCCACTTCTTTAGGACAAAAGGGGAAGCAAGTGTTGCAAGGTACATTATCCATCTATCATCTTCCTATAAGTGTTTTATTCGATACGGTGCTTCCAATAGTTTTATTTTGTATGACCCGATGAACAAACTAAACCTAAAATATATTATTAAAGTAATCCTCTTTGTGTGTTGAACCTAATTGAGGATTCGACAATTCTTGACACTAGGTGTCGAAATGTGCCTATTTCTTGTTGAAATCAACTCTCTCTCTAATTTGTTTATTCTTGGGTTCATTTGTTTTGGTGTATTATTGGGAATGGATTGGTTATCTAAGTTTAAGGATGTTTTGGATTGTGATTGGAGAAGGCTCATGATAAGGATGCGGTAGGAAGAAGCATTGATATATGTTGTGAAGAGTCTAACGAGTTTATAAGTAGTTTTCTTTATTTATTTAAAGTGGCTAAAGAGGAGCTAAGAGATATATCTGTTGTTGGAATTTCACTGATATTTTTAATGAAGTGCAAGGTTTACTTCCTCACTGTGAAGTGGGGTTCCGTATCGATTTGATTCTAGGAACCAAACCTATTTTACCACCCCGTAAATGTTGGATCTAAAAGAGAAGATGGAGAGAAGGCCAAACATTTGATTTGTTGCAGAAGGGTTTGATAAGACATAGTACCTTGAGTTAGGAATCACTATTTATCTTTGTTACCAAGGCGGATGGTTCTCTAAGGTTATGTGTAGACTACCGGGGGTTGAACAAAAGGACTATCAAGGATAAATACCTTTACCAAGGATCAACAATATGTTTGATCGGCTCCACGATGCTTGAATATTTTCTCAATTGGATCTTACCACTAGTTTCCACCAATTAAGGGTAGTAGAGGAGAGTGTGCCCTAAATAGCTTTTGGGACTCCAGATAATCTCTATGAGTGGTTATCATGTCGTTTGGGTTGACTAATGGACCCGCTTAGTTTTTGGACTTAATGAATTGAGTATTTTGAGATGTTCTTAATAGTTTTGTTCTCGTCTTTATTGATGACATTCTTGTTTATTCTAAAATGAAGGAGGGGCACAAGTATCATCTTCGTGTCGTATTTGATACCTTAGGAAGCCCTGTGTTGAAGGCTAAGTTTTCTAAGTGCCATTTCTAGAAACCTGAAGTTAGATTTCTGAAGCATGTTGTTTCGGGAGAAGACATATCAGTTGACCCAGCTAAAGTTATTGTAGTTTAAGACTAGAAGAGGCTCGAAAATGCGACAGAAGTTAGAAGTTTCTTGGGATTAGTTGGTTTTTACAGTAGGTTCATCAAAGACTTCTCGAAGATTGCATCTCATATGACGAAGTTAACAAACAAGATGTTAAGTTCGTGTGGACGCCTAAGTATGATCAAGCATTCAATGAATTAAAGGAGAAGTTGACTAGTGATCCTATTTTAACCATTCCCGATGGAAGCGTAGGTTTAACTGTGTATACATATGCTTGTGGAATCAAATTGGGAGCAGTTCTATTGCATTATGGGTAAGTTATTGCCTATGCAAGTCAACAGCTAAAACCACATGAGAAAAATTATGCCACGCACGATTTGGAGCTTTTGGCTATTGTCTTCGCACTGAAGATGTGGAGGCACTATCTTCTATGTGAAAAGTTCGAGTTATATATGGACCATAAATCCTTAAAGTACCTCTTTACCCAGAAAGATTTGAATTTGAGGCAGCAGAGATGGCTAGAATTTCTCACTTCCTATGATCTAGGGATTCTTTATAACCTTGGAAAAGAAAATGCTGTTGTGGATGCGATGAGTAGTAATGTAGAAATGGTTGCTAACTTAGAAGTTAAGTCGGTATTAATGGAGAGGATTGTATCTAGTCAATAAGAAGATCCTATTTTGGCTCGACTTAAGAAGGATGTTCAAGAAGGTATTGTTTCTAGTTTTAAGACCGATCGTCGGGGCGTATTGAAAATGAACTGGCATATATATGTTCCAAATGTTAATGGACTTAGGTAAGAAGTGTTAGCTGAATGTCACTGTTCAAAGCTATCTTTCCATCCAGGAGTGACCAAGATGTTCAAAGATATGAAGAGTATTCTTGTGGAAGGGAATGGAGCAAGATGTTTCGATCTTTGTGAATCAATGTGCAAACTGCCAGCAGATTAAAAGTGACCTGCAAAAGACAGCTAGACTGCTTCAACTACTTGAGATCCCGAAGTGGAAGTGGAAGCAGATATCTATGGACTTTATTGATGGGCTTCCTAGGTTAAGAAGTGGAAACGAAGGCATTTAGGTTATAATCGATCGGTTGATCAAGAGTGCTCATTTCATTCCTTTTAAGCCGACTAGGAGTGCTACAAGTCTGGCGAGTTTGTATGTGAGGGAGATTGTGAGACTCCATGGTATTCCTTATAATATTGTAAGTAACCGAGACTCGATATTTCCTAGTAGGTTCTGGGAGGGACTGCAAACTGCCTTAGGGACCAAGCTGAGTCTGAGTCTAGGTTACCATCCCCAAACAGATGGGCAGACTGAGAGAGTGAACTGGACCTTTGAAGATTTATTACGAACATGCATTCTCGAATTTGGGTGTTCTTGGGAAGACCATTTACCTTTAGTTGAATTCACTTACAACAACAACTATCATGCAAGCATTGGTATGACCCCTTTCAAAGCTCTTTATGGTCGTCCATATCGTTCTCCTTCATGTGGGTTGAGTCTGGTGATAGAATTGTTCTTGGGCCCGACACAATCTTAAAAGCTAACGAGAAGCTAGCTGATATTAAAGGAATATAAAGGAAGTGCGAGATCAGTTTAAGTGTTATGCAAACTGAGGGCGTAGGGATCTAGAGTTCTTAGTGGGAGATTTGGTATATGTAAAAGTTTCTCTGTTGAGCAGTGTTGTGAGGTTTGGAAAATCAGGGAAGCTAGCCCCTTGTAATATTGGACCTTTTCCCATACTGGACTGGATTGGTAGACTTGCATATCGAGTGAAGTTACCAAATAGACTATCAGGTGTGCATAACGTATTTCATGTATCTCATTTACATAAGCATGTACATGACACTTCGATGATAGTGGAACCGACATAACAAGTTGATTCGAAAGTTCAACCTAACCTAACCATTCTTAGATAGCCTATTCATATCATCGCTCAAGATATAAAGTGACTGTGGACGATGGTTGTGAATCTTGTTAAGGTTCAGTGGAGTGGAGATGAAAGAGATCGTACTTGGAAAATCGAGGACTATAATAGGGATTCTTATCCCTAGTTATTGTTGTAGTTGTTTGTATTTTGTTGTATCTTTTTAGTGTATTCACCAGGTTGTGGTGGAGTCACCTTCTATATACCTATTTGTTGAATGATATCATTTAGGTTTCTTATGATATCTTTTGTTGTGTGTGATTGATTTTGGGGATGAAATTACTTGTAAGGGGGAGGATATAATGACCCGTAATTTAATCATATTGAATTTGAATATTTAATATATTTTTAAATATTCAAATAATGGATTTTATAACTCAAATAGACCTTTTTTTTAACAATAACTATTGATGATAAAGTTTTTTTACAATTTTTTCTATAAAAATAATTAGTGCGGAGAAAAAATTGAAATGCGATCGAAAGTCATTTTTCGGATTTTCGACTTTTCATCGTCTAAAAGTTGTCGGAACGTGTTGTGTACACTAGAGTTTATATATACACGCATATATAAATAACATATGCTTTAGTTATAGTTAAATAAGTTTAAATTATTTACTTAAGTAATAAAGTAAATGTTGACTTTTCTTTTAAAATTTAAAATAAAAGAAATTGTAAAAGGTAACATCAAATCATGTGAAGTGATGAGGTGATGTTGATAAAAGGGGGGGTTGGTTGCGTGTAAAGTAGAAGGGAAGGGTGATGTGGCAACAAGTTATGGAGGGTAAATTGCAAAGGGTCGAAAGGTAATTTCTATATTTCATTTTATATAAAAACAATTTTCTTTTTTTCATTTCTCTTTTTTTAACTTCACTTTCTTCATTTCAAACTCTTACCTCCTTATTTTCAAATCTTTCCTTTTCTATCCATGGCCTCTTTGAAAATTTCAAGTTAAAAATCCTTCCTTTTTCCACTTTAAAACCTTAAAACATTAGCCAAAATTTACTTTGCTTTCTTCTTTATATCACTCCTTCATTAAAACAGATCCCAAAACTCCCACTTCTAACCAAGATCGAGCTCCCTTACCACCTAAACCAAACCATCTTGACCCCCCGGCCCTCAAAAGTTGAGTCTTTCCAAGATAAAGCTAGGCTCGTAAGTTGGTTGCAAGTTCGTGGAAGTTTGGGTTTAGATTAAACTTGTTTCAGTTAGTCAAACTCCCTTTAAAAATAAATTTTTTAAACTTTATTGTTCATATAATAAACTTTGTTGTTTGCTTATGTTTAATAAGTATACGGAATGATTATTATTTGGTTTGGTTCCTACTTGAAAACGGATGGCATATAGGATGTTTGTAGGGGACTGGAAATTAAGTTGAAGTGTTCGTAGCGAATAGGTCACTTTAACACACTTTGAAGTGCATAAGTTATAAAGCGACAAGTTTTACCTTGCCTTTAGAATGTTATTTAAATTTGAGTATATATATGCTTATGTTTATGAGATGCTTGGATGAATATATGACATATAAAATGTTTAAACGAAGTGTCCGTATATCGAATATTGCTATATCGACACTTTGAAAATCTCATCTTTTCTGAAAATCTTTTTGATCTCGTGCTTGGGTTTTTACAAAACAAAAATATTAATAATGGCATTTGAAATTAATTGATCATTTTAATAATGATGTTTAAGGTTAATTATTCATTTTAATAATGATGTTTAAAATTAATTAATCATTTTAATAATGGTGTTAAAGGTTAATTAATCATTCTAACAATGATGTTTTAAATTAATTAATCATTTTATTAATGATGTTTAAGGTTAATTAATCATATTAATAATGATGTTTAAAATTAATTAATCATTTTTTATAATGTTGTTTAAGGTTACTTAATCATTTTAATAATGATGTTTTAAAGTTAATTAATCATTTTAACAATGATGTTTTCAAGATTAATTTATCATTTTTAATAATGATGTTTAAGGTTAATTAATCATTTTAATAATGATGTCTTAAAGTTAATTAATCGCTTCAATAATGATTAAAGTTAATTAATCATTTTTAATAATGTTGTTTAAAGTTAATGTTTGTGATGTGAAATCCAAGCATAAGTTTTAAAGTTTAATATTTTGATTCGGTTATGGAAAGGACAAGAAATTTAATTTTCCATACAAAATATCACTTATATAGAAAGGACTACTTATACTCTTAGAAATAAATGTCGAGGTATGGAAACTCGTTTCTATCTCGAAGGTTAAAAATGTCGTCAAGGCAAAGTTTAGATCTATCACTACCTTCACTTGCCCAACTTCATTTTTAACCAAGGGATAATACAAGTTTGAAATCGATGAATAGTGGTAAGGGTATGAGATTTACTTTTCATACATGATTATTTTAATTATTCCCGATAGTTGATTTATTGACTATCAATTCTGATATCTGCTTTATGTATCGTCAATCTAAAATGACTTGCTCATTTTGAGCGTTGATATCCTTTAACGGAAATTACTAAAACCAAAGCATGAGTGGACTTCAAGCTATGTGGGGTTGCTTCCAGTAGGGTATCTTCACATCTACTCTAGATTGGATTTGGTTGTATGTGCATGGAGATGTGAAATACTCAGATACTCGGTAAAGTTGGCGAGGTCCGGCTTGTACAGTTTCTGAAAGCCATCATAGTTCTCGAGTATATTTTCTAAAGGTATACTTTTGGTAAGGAGGATGCACCCTCCTAGTCATTGTTGGAAAATTTCTCTTTCCTTGTTTTTGATTCAAATCCTTGAATTTATTTCTTTCTTACTTGTATCGAGAAGTGTCTTGCGCACTTCACGATGTTTAATTATCTATACCCATTACTTGTGGTTGGATGTTGTCCTTGTGAGGGGAAATTCATTTCGCATTTGGCGGCATGGTCTCACATATTATGGTTTATTTCCACCCATTTGTTTAGAGTTTACTCATACTAGACTTATTGTATGACTTGAGTTGTCTGTTTTCCTTAAACTCTCAGGTACTCATTTATATTTGAGTAATCCAAGAGTAGCGAGCTTCTTTGGGCTCTTTTGAAAATAATGGACAAGCAAGAGGCTCTTTATCTACCTAGCTATCTATTTTCTTTGTTCTGTTTTTTTGTGTATGTTTATTTTGTATCAGCAAGTGTAAAGGCGGTTGGTTATAACTACCTAGGCTAATGGTAATACTTTTGTTGTAACTTTGATAACTCCATGTTAAGGAGTAACCTACTATCGTATTGCCATATTATGATTAAGATTTCCATTGTGATATTTTATGTTCTGTTCTTTTATTTTACCCCCTGACAACTCATTTTTCAGATTCTTGGCAACGACACACAAATACCGTAGACGTATTAAGTGTCGTTCCTAGGGGTCAGAAAGTTAGGTCATCACACAATAGTAGTTGTTTCAAGAATCGCCAACATCATGACGAAGGTTTTTTCCAAAGGCTATTGGTAGTAAACTAGATTTGGATACGATCCAAAGATAAAACTGATTATGAAGGATGAAATGAAATTAACCAAACCAAAATAGAGACCACTCATTAGAATGACTTTTAAGAACATGCACACATTAAAGAGAAATCATGAGTTTCATGTTAATGTTGGTGAATTTCCTTCATTTCAAATAAGGAACTAAGAGTATTAACTCTTCTACATGGCATGATGTGCAAATCCAGAATGGATCCCAAGTACATTATCAAAATATGATTTTGATAGTGGTACCCAAAAGGATATGATCCATATGACTTAAAAATTGTTTTTGAGAAAAAGTCTAAAATCGGAATATAGCAAGCTATCTTAATAAAAATTAAGAAATA
This sequence comes from Allium fistulosum, assembly GCA_030737815.1. Lineage (NCBI taxonomy): Eukaryota > Viridiplantae > Streptophyta > Magnoliopsida > Asparagales > Amaryllidaceae > Allium > Allium fistulosum. Next base: position 426,782,369 of record CM060902.1, read on the forward strand.
TAAATTTCAATTATTAAAATTAACATAACGAATTCATTAATCAATGTGCTTAAGTTAATTCATATTTTACTCAAAAAATTATCATTCGATGTGATTTTGAGGTTTGCTACATATGTATTAAAACAAAAATCCTAAATAATGATTTAGGATAATCCATTTGCAAACGACAACCAAAGTATCCCAAAGTCTGTGGAAGCGATACTCGATTTATGGATTTTAGATAGGATCCAAGAATCAATAAGAAAGTATCGTTTAACAGGCATAAAAGTTGAGTAGACATTTTGATAGAAAAACAGATAATTTGAATTTCAGTCAAAACGCAAAGGAAGCGTGTGTCTGTAAGAAAGAACTATAGAGGTACTGAAGTATTTCTAAAAGCTATAAGTAAACAACAAACTTATGATTCTTAATGATGTATCCAAGTTCAAAACATTATGGTTTAGTTGTTTGATTCTCGATATTGGATTTAAAAGGACATCTTTTATAATCAGTATAAAAGGATGTTGGAATTATGCCAAATGATATTCGTGACGCCAAATTAAAATGTTTAATGTGGAGCATGAAAGATGGATTCCTTAAACATTGGCAATAGAAATTATCATACATGTTGTGTTGTCTACAATAATGCATTTCGTTTATGTATTTGATAAATAAAGAAAGTATCAAATCTGAGTTAAGATCACTAGATGATAATCTAAAGAATGAAATATTAGAGAATTGTTTATAGAAGCAGTGAATTGCTTATAAAGGTGTATTCAGAATCGAACTACATAAATGATATTAAGTATAGCATGTCAATCCCAAATTCATGATAAATCTTAGTTAAGGAGCTTTGAGTTGGAATTGTTCCAAATGTAAGGCTATGGCTGAGCAAAAGGCTAAGTACATTGGCTTAAATAGCACCGCAACAAGATCTATATAATGCACAAATTTATAACTGAGCTAGGGTGATTCTAGATATTGAAAACCACTTAACATTATTATGCGATAACAATATTGCAAACAAATCACGAAAGAACCTAGAGCTCACTAGAGGTCAAGAAACATACTTTGAAGAGTTCCACATGATAAAGGATGTTTATCAATGTCGGAGTGAGTTGGTTGACAAAGTGGACAGTTAAGACAATATAACATATCCATTCACTAGGTCTAGCTCAATTAATTTTAAGAAAATCAATCAGAGGAACCGGAATAAGATTCCATAATTGACCCCAAGTGCAAGTGGAAGATTGATAGAGTTAGAGCCTTAAAGGTATACCCTAGAGGTAATTACGTATTTTGTTACATATATATAACAATGTGACCGATCTTGTATGTACTAAAGGTATACCATTATATTATTTGTTGTATAGTGATATAATTAATTAAGTAACTAATAAGACATTTAAATAAGAAAATTATTAAATGAAATGTTACGTGACTGTATTTGTAGATAGTTGAAATCATGAGTAATTAATCACAATATGAGATAACATTTTATTTTAAATATTCCTAACCCAGATGTTTCGAGAAAGGGTATCGATATATTCATTAAGACCAGAGTACGTAACGCTCTTCAAATGTTGGGCAGTGTATTACTCATGGCTGCTGGAAACGCCAAGGGGTTACATACTAATGGTTATTAGATTACTATAGAATGGCTCATTCGAGAGTTTCCTATTGGTTAATAATAACTAATGCCAAGCAGAAAATCTTGAAGCGACGATATTATATAGTTCTCTCGATTTGAGAATACTATTAAACTTCATTATGGACACTCCACTTTATTTATAATTAAATCGTGGCATGAGTCCATCGAACGATTATAGTTGGGTCTCAATTAAAGCATTGGAAGTGAAATACTATTTAATAGAAAATCATCTCCTCGATTATATGAGGTTATATCACGATTAATTATAGTCAATTCTATGTCAAACTATCGTGCCAAGGTAGTGCGGTTAATAGTAAATGTTATTATTGAACCATGGATTTTGTTTGTGAACTAACCAAGTCGAATGTGGATGATATTGAAATTTTGACTACAACAAAATTCCATTAGTCCTAATATGATATAGTGTTGACGAAGAGAATTGGTGTTAAATAATCATTACAAATTGGTACCGCTAAGAAATTATAAAATGTGATTGTACTTAAAAAGTATGTAAGTGATGAATTTGGCTAAACTATCACACCACTAGCTAAGGCGATGTGTGAACATTAATTTGAACTGCCTAATAATAACTACTGACTGAATTCACATATCTGAGTCACACAACCATACTTGTGAATTTTCTGAAAAACCGCATGATTTAATTAATTTATAAATATTGTAAACTAACTAAATTAATTAATATTTAAGAGATATTGATTATTACTTAATTTATTTGATGACTTGGTGTTGCTAGTAATTATTTGAATGTATATATAAAAGTTATACATGCGTGTATCGATATACTATATCGGTATATATTTAAACTGATTCTAAATATAGTTAATTTCTTAAAAAGCTTTAGGAAATAATTATCCATTTGATGGAATGATGCGGCCTACCATGCTAGAGAGATGGGGAAATGGATATGGGTAAAATTTGATTGAAAATTAATTGAGAAATAAAAGTGGAATTTTTAAAGAGAGAATAAGAAAGGCTTCAGTTCTCTCATTAAAATAAATACTTTCATTCATTTTCTTTCTTGTATTCACTCTTTCAATCACTTTTCTTTTTTCTCCTCCTCTTCATGCCATGGTCGAATTTTCATCATCTGCTTTCAAAAATATTTTCAACTCCAAATAGAAATAAAAACATCAAATGAAATAAACATAAGTGGTTCATTCATCTCTTGTAAGGATTTGATGTGGATCTTGGAGATCTAAGGAGAAATATCAAATCTTGATGGGCTAGATCTACAAGGTAAATTTATATTTGTTTCACACACTTAAACATGTTTAACCTTGACCCAAATTTATATATACGTGATAAATATTTAAGTTGCCATTGTGTAATTGAATTCTTGTTTATTACATGTGTTATTTATAAATTAAGTTAAATAAAAAACATAACAATTGAATTTGAACTTTAATATAGACTTATGTATTTGTGAATCATCTCCTTTAAATGTAATTTATGCAACATTGAATGATTTATATACACACATGCAATGATCAATTTTTTGGATATAATCAAACACACACAATTGGATATATATTTTTGTGAGTGTGTGTTTATGTGTGTGTGTTGTTTCTACATACAATTAAATTTAGTCATACGTATATTTCATAGTAAGTTTATTTATTTTATTTTATACAAGTATTAGTTGATATTTTCATGCAAGTTACAATTATGTAAGTTCATTTACATTATTTCTTTTTTGTCTATGAATAAATTTTGGAATTTAAAAATTATCTTATCTGAATTGGATTTAAACTTTATTAGGATTTTATGTGAGAAGAAGGTGGACAAAATTTCCAAACTTTTAGATGCCAATTAGATCTTTCCTTAATCAAAGATTTGAGTTTGGAATTTACTATATTAATTGCTCTTTAATCAATATTCACATAAACATAATCTAATGAAAATCTACACATGTGCATGCACCCGCACATATATATGGTGATACACATGTTCGTATAACATTTATTACCATATCATGTGATACAATTGTAATTTACACCCTATATGTTCTTGTGACTTTTCTTCTACCCAAAAGGAGACAAATGTAACTCCTTCTAAATAAACAGTCGTTGATATTTTCCATAATTAAAAATTGACCCTTTACATACCTAAATGATAGAACACAAACGCCCAACCAAATTACACTTGCTTTACGTCTTACACGTTTGTCACACACCTTGAAATATGAGAGTATTTTATATGTTCATACATATTCAAATTTCACACCTAATAAACATTAAATTAAATTAATTAATATGATAAATTAATCAAAATAGAACAATATTAAATTAAATTTTACATCTAATAAACGTTGAGTACCAGGCTGGTTCTTTTGAACCAAGCCCATAATAAACTTCTTATTCTTTTTAAATAGAGTGTCGATAAAAAGACATCTCATACTTCGATAATATGTCGAACTCGGCCACATACTTTGAAATAGTCACATCTTCGTGCTTCAACTCAACAAACTTTCCGAACAACACTGACTTCTAAGCAGTTGGTATGAACTTCTCCTCTAACGGGCTTTAAACTACTTCCAAGTAATTGGTCCTCATGAGCTGCGATCTTAACAACATTCCATCTTCCCATAGCTCGCCCTTGAAATTTCCAAGAGGACAAGTTCCTCTTCATTGCATCTTCTATCTCTAAGTCCTCGAATATGCATTCATAGGTATCCAACCAATCATGTACTTCCATAGCTGATTCTGTTTCGAGGAATGGTTTGCCTCCAAGGCTAGAATAGTCCTTGTTCAATTTAACAAAGTCATCTATTAACGCCTGCACCTGAGCACCACCACCAACATCAACTGGAGCACCCCTTTGGGTGTATGTTCCTTATCATCTCAGTAAACGTGGTCTGCATATTGGGGTTAGCAGCCCCCGAACACGCTCATTCTTCTAGTCCATACATAGAAATCCTTTTAATATTTCTTGTTTGTTGGCTCGTTCTTATAATCTTTAATAAGAATGATAAGTCTCTAAAAATGGAAAGCTACATAAGTGGTATTCATGTATGCAATGCGACTTATACTATATATATACTACTATAGTTTTTAAAACCAAAGCATATAACAAGCATCTCTTATATAGCACTCAATCCAAGCTAATTACTCCTCCTTATCTCTAGTGATCTTCTGTTTACCTCTACCTCAACCTAGGCTCTAATGCCAAATGTGATGACTGCCCTACACCTCCGATACCTAATATATACTTGAATCGCAATGCTACCCGACCGATGTAAAGTGACAGCCAAGGGTAAAGTAGTAAAATCCAAAGCAAAACCTATCATATATATCATAGGCATATGATAACATATAATAATCACATAGATATAAAATAGGCGAGATAGATATGCATAACTAATATGAACCACATAAAACATCATACTAATAGGTTTGTAGCAATTATATAACATAAATAGAGTTTAAAATCACCAAAATAAACTCCAATATCGTCTCTAATGATAGTCAAGCACCGATAAAAGCTCCACAATGCTGCACCGTAGAATAGCGATAAGCTCTAAGTATAACTATAGATAAGCGCTAGCCTCTTGCTTGTCCTTTGAACAACTCCATGTGCTAATCTCAGACCTGCTATCTAGTCTACTCGTTTAAGAGTACCCAAGATAATAAGAAGCAAATCATAAAACCTTGAGTCAGACAATAGTCTAGTGTGAACGATCAATAATCTCGAAATACTATAAAAGCCGACATAGTATATAAGAACACCAAGTATGAGAAGTCATACTTGTCCTGTCCCTGCATCCAGCAAGTTAGCACGTAATACAATATATGCTACACCATCATCAAATGGGTGTTCAACACTAAGTACAATATAAGTGTCATGTTATCTAGACAGTAATACCTACATCAGATGAAATCCATCTTAATCATGCAGAAATCAAAGCAAACACAATAGCCATAGCATACATAATATTCAAAGCAATCACTAAGGTCTCGCATCACCACAAAGTTGCCTTCATATATATGATAACTCGTACGACTATCACAAAGGTTGACGACACACTACGTCATAATCGGATTTGGTGCTTGATCACATACCATCACTAAGGTACCAACCTCACTAAGCAAGCCATAGCACCATAAGGTCCATGGTATAGAGGTGAGCGTCCTCACATACCATTGCACAATGAAATACACATCACATCTAAAGTTTTCAAAAATCCTTCCAGTAGATGACTCAATAGTAGAACACATTATGTTCCACTCCATCGATTCACATCGTCTAACGTCCCTCCTTGGACGTTTACTAAGTCCTACATATATTTCTCACTTGAAGTACTTCACCCGTATGACTCATGTTTTCAATTCGTCGAAACAACGAACGTCACACTTAGCTCTTAGGATTCTTTCAAATGTCACTTGAAGCCATACATCACTTTCTCATGCAAAGATCGAAGTCAACCTAGGGAATCCACTCATCCTTTACAAAACATCACACCAATCTTCCCATCACAACTCAATATCCTCTTGTCCAATCACACAGTGACAAATCATCTAGCTTTCCATGCCTCAATGACCATCCACCATCATCGGAGCACGGTGGCAATCGTTCGATGGTGGTTTAATTCCAAAAGTATGCCCAAAGAAACACTCTTCTTGGCTTGAAGTTCCCAAGAAAAAACTACAAAGTTAAACTCCCAAGCCACCTTCCACTCACTTTGAAGTATCTTCTGCAAGTGCAACCATTCATCCTTGGCCTCTAACTCCATCATCCTTTACTCAAATGCATGGCGATCGATCCCATAGCTTCATACCCCACTTGACCCCCAATATCGATTGCAAGTTGACCCAAGCTATACATGGGTTCGTAATGATGGTTTGGGTCCGAAACATCCTTTCCCCATGTACTTCTCACTTTTCCCTGAAATTTTATTTACCAAGTCTCGGAGTCTTCCCTTCTAAAATCCGAAGCTCTTCGCTCAAAACTCCAAAGATTACATTGACAACTCTAATACAATCGACCCTTCTTCTCTAGGCCATAACTCCATAACCCTTGGCCAAATCTACCGATGATAGGTCAAGTAGCATCCCCAGGCAATCATCACCAACCTCCACTATCGATCGCATGTCATTTTAATGAGTTTTGATTGGCGATAGTGATCAATCGGTGGTGATCGATCACTCCCAAAAAAATTTCTTCTTTTCAGCATTTACTGAGTTAATTTCTCCTCTACTCAAAATGCCTTAACTTCTTATACAATTCGTTTATGTCGATTCGACTCCAATCACTCAAGAAACGATCGATACTCCAGAATGCATATCGATACACCATATTTTAACCTAAGGAAACAAACATATAAACAGTACCAAACAAGCATTATATCATCTTTTTATAATTAATACAATCACTATGTCATTCAAACAGGTGAAAACATAAGATAACATATCCATTTGAGCATATATTATAGTTTTAGATTTAGATTCATTTATAAAGTATCTGAATTCGTTTTAGAAACATGGACTGGTTTAGATTTGATCAATATCACATTTTAAATTTTAAAATCATTTCAATAACATGACTTAATTCTATATTAGCAATCATAATATAGTGAGAGGCACAAATCATCCACCAAAGGGCCCAAATGCACAAACATCAAGGGAACCCAACAAGAACAATAAATGACCCGAATCTGAATGCATCCTAAATTAATCAGTGAATTCCTTGCTAATCTTATTTACTAATCTCTTCTTAATTGGTTGATTTGGCTAAATAAAGTAAAGATTTGCGTTTCCTTTTTGGCTAAGGAGATGACTAGTGGAAGTTAGAATAGTTTTTGGGAAATGTGGAAATGATTAGGTATTGTCCCATCAGGTTAGTTAGGCACAAATTTCAAAATCATTAATGGGCATAATTTTGGCCTTAATCTAATTACCATCTAATCTTTCCAAAAGATATCTAACTTCAAATGGTCAAAACTGTCAGTTCGAAGATCTAGTATGACCACTCTATAGAAAGAGAAACCATCATATCATTCATCAGCAAGTGGTTTCAGACATTAATTCGGCTCCGATAAAAAATTATAGGTCTTACAAGTTTTTAGGGTCAAAATCATTCAATACAGTTTTTAAGGATGTAAAATTTCACTTTTTAATATTACCAAAAGCCAAAGCCTTATACACTCAATTTGAATTTTAAAGTATATTTTATAATCCTCTGTTATGTAAAATATAGGTCATTACACGAAACCCCTCAGAGGAAAATGGCTGAAGATGGATGGATGACTCCTTACATACAATATTTAACTAATAATGTTTTACCTTTGAATTTTTTTGAAGCTAAACATGTTAAGTATAATGCTCTTCATTTTACTATTACATATGGAGTCCTTTACATGCGACGTTATACAACCCCTTACTTTTGATGTGTGACCACGACCAAAGGCATGCAACTAGCAAAGGCCCGTGATGACATTTGTGGACATCACTGCGAAAGTCAAAAACTTGCTAAGAAAATACTTAGACAAGGCTTTAACTATCCTATGATGAGATAAGAAAATAGCAATTGTTTAACATACCTTTCTATCATAAACTTTGTATACAAATAATTTCTAAAATTTAACAATGAAATCCACAATAAACAGTTTTCAAAATAGACTTATGATAACTTTGATATTCTAACGACTCATAATTTTTATATTTAAAAGTCATTAAATTTATGTTCTTTCATAATATAATAATAAGTCCAACTACATAAATCAATAAACATGAAGTCTCGTTAGTAATCAGTTCCAAAATTGATTTATCATTATTTATCATTTAAATTCACTTTTCGTTCAAACTTAATTAAGCAATTAAATGACCATAATTTACTTCTACAAATGAATCATAAATCAATTATATGATAAAATAAGAGTATTGTTAAAGGGGCTCCAATTTTGGATAAGGTTGACCATCTTTAAAATTTCGTAAATTGCTATGGGTGTACCCAAAAAAAGTCGACCCTTAACAGAAAGAAAATATGTAACTACCTTCATTATTTCAATGATCTTTCATTGTTTCTTGACTTTGTTGTCGATCGAACCCCATCGAAAATGGTTTTCGATGAACAATTATCATTTATAATTTCCTTTATTTGTTGGAACTTTTACCAAACTTTGTTTTATACGAGGGTAAAATAGTAAACCATTTTATTTGGTTTCATTATTCATGTCCCCTCGTAACAATTTTTTTTTGGTGGAGTCCCCTTATCCAAAACTAGAGTCCCTTAAACACTCAACAAATCAATATTTGGTTTCAGATACTATGCTTTAATCCTCATAAAATCTTTAATAAAAACACTCAGCAAATCAATATTTTCATTATATGTAACTTTAATGAGATTTCCATATTAATTCATTAAAATTCATATGCTTGTAAGTTATTTACACAATTTCATGTTTGCAAGTAATGCATAACTTATAGGATACCTTTATTTAACAAAAAAGTAATTGTCATTTTATTTTCAACTCCTAGATGTATTAAAAATACTTCATATAGATTCATTTGAAAATATTTCCTTTTAACATTTTAATTTTTTTATGCAAAAAACAATAATAAATGCATAAGCAAATAAAGTCAATTGTTAAATTGACAATGTTATATTTGCATGCATTTATGATCAGTAAATGCTCCTGGAATTGGAATGACAAAGTTTAATCAATCTTAATTACTAAAATCATAAACTACATAATATAATGATTAACTATTAAATTTATAAAGGAAAAGAATATTTTTATTTATATCATCCACTTCTTACTTCTTATGTAACATATCAAACGAATAACAGCTATTCATTACAAAAGTTTCATTTTCTTCAGTATCTGATTAAATTGTATAAAAATAATCAATGATTAAATCATTTATTCAAATTACTAAGGATTTTGGAAATAAAACACATCATTCTTAATTGAAATATTTAGATGCATGACAATAATAATTAATGGTTACACTTCTCACCATATTAATACAATAATTATACTTTGTAAATTATACACTTATTTTAGGAAACATTTATACATTTATTTTCTTCTTTACTTACTAATCGTCTATCAACGATTAGTGGACATTTATATATATTTAAGTAACTTTTTCATATGGTAATTTTTATATAATTTGATTTAGCCATATACGCCATATCTAGATAAATTTAATCTATATTTCCTAATAAGAGTTTCATTGTCTCATAAGTATAGAGGTCTCTTATTATTATTTCTTCATTAAGTGCTTACATTTAAACTTAATAGCTTATGTTGGATTTACAAAACTTTATTATCCAATATTTTTATAAGCGAAAAGTTTAGATAAATAGAAGTTCACAAAACATATAATTTTATATTTTTCTCTATTCAATTATATTATATAACCATTATTTTTAAAATTATTCAAGATTTAAGACTATAGAAACAAAAAGAAATCTGTACACAGAAGTAGTGTTTCATTACTAGTGTCCTGAGACTTAACTTTTTTTTTCTTTAGCCAATCCGAAGTTAGCGATCATTAAATATAATTAACGTCATGTAGTAATAAAATATATTAATTTGAATTGCCGTAGTAGAATGCAATAATTTATATTACAGTCTACACAATTACAATGTCTAAATTGGTACATAAATAATATTCATGTACATATTTCATATATTCTTGCATTTATTTACAAACTTCACCATCACCTTATTAATTATTTTTGTCATAAATTTATATTTTGATAGAAAAAATTGGTGCCGTAGCATATTCAAAATTTATGTTATTGTGGTTAACATATATCACCAACGAAAGTTAGTTCTTAAACCCATGTGCATTCTCAGAAATATCAACAACTCAAAAATGATTCAAATAAGAAAATAGAAAGAAATTTTATCATGTACCTTAGCGTTAAATCCTTATATTTCTTACCCTTTTAAGTTTTGAAAATCACAGATTCAATTCAACTTTGCTTAAAATCCTTGGTTTTCTTCTTCAAATTCACCAATCATCATAATAGTCCAATTCTTGCTCCAAACCTCAAATAGTCTAATCTATATGACAAATGGATTTAATTTCGCTTTCAGATAGTGGAAACTGATGTGTAGGAACAATGAAAAACAAATGATATGAATTGTTGTGTCGTGGAATGAGGCTGCTGCATTGAAAGCGGAATTTAACACGGCATGGTGTAATTGACAATTTTTGCCCGATCCCCAAAGTTAATATAACAACTTTTCAAACTTCTGCACTCAAGGTTGAAGGATTTGAAGATTTGCAGAAGTTATTGTCCATGAATTTTAGGGATATATGGAAGATGATTTTATTTCTAAAGAATTTGCGAAGAGCAAGAAATGAAGAAATCAATTTGTTTAATTTGTGCTTGTAGAGAAAGTAAGGAAGAACAAAGGAAAAAATGAACGCATATTTTTTTCGATGTATCCCTGTGAAATCAATTTATGTTAATAAAAAAACCATTTAAGGAATAGAAATGATTGTTCATCAAAATATAATACAAAACGTCAAACAAATTAAACGACAACATTTTATGTGTGTTTGGTGTCAAGTGCAAGGCTGTTTATTAGTAAATATAGAAAGTAGCGATTCACTTTATTATGAAATTATCCGTTTAATTCTTTCTTGGTTAAAAATAAACAAATACGACGATAATATAATAAATAGTTTTGAACGGTTAACGTGCATTTAATGCGTATAATATTAACTTCTAACTTAATAAAACAATAAATAAATATCTTTCATTGTATTAAAATACATATAATTTAAACTAAAATCTTGAAAGAAAAAAAGCCCAGCAGATGATTTTTGGATGCGGATATCTTCGTATCCGCATCAACATACCTTTTTCCGAATATCAGGTTTTTATCCATTTTTCAGATGTGGATACAGACGAATTTAGGATTTTTTGGATATCCATTGACAACTTTAAATTCTGATTTCCAAAAGATTGAATATGATAGAAGGGTTAGACTAGTAAATTGGCTCGATGACATTAGCATGAATCTGAACATTGTAGAGGATAGCAATGAATCAGATTCTGGAAGACAAGCTTTATGGGATAATTTGGCCTTTTTTGCTTTATGCTGAAATGATAAGATCGTATTTGTTATAACTCGGCAAGAATTTGGATGCATGCACCTCATTCTTTATTGTATTGTTATAATGTTCAGATTTTATCCTACCTCCAACTTTCTTCTTAAGTAATATACATCAATACTTCAGAGTTTTATGCATGCCCTGGATCAACTTTAAAACTGCTTTACACTGTATTATCTGAATAATTTTAAAATATATTACTTAACCAATTAACCATACCTATTTGGCTGCATACAATCAGTACTTCCTAAAGTGACGCATTCCAGATGTTACTCTTATCAATCACTGGAAAATGCTACAAGGTTTCATTCATCGTATGAACATAAAAAAAAATTCTAATAATAAAACGTCAAGCATTCAATTACATCTAAAAGACTTGATAAGACAAAACGCAGCAAAGAAACTTGAGCAAACCAAAATATTAAGTCCAATAGTCTCAAATAGCAAAAAAGAGAGAGATGTTCAGAAATATTACAAGTCCAGACATGTATCATTTTGAAATAAGGTGCATCCAACAACAAGAAAGCACGTTACAGGATGAAATTATTGATTAAAACATAAAAGCAGTAAAAATGACAACTAGTGCACAGTTCACTTAGGTGGTGCGAAGAATATTTCATCAGAAGTTCTCTTCGACCTGAACAGCTTCTCTGTTTCTGGAGTCGTGCTGAAAGCTGCCTCTAAAATTTCAGGAGACATTGCCTTCCAAACTGATGTCCTTCCTGCCAAATGGCTGAAGATCGGACTGCATTCCAGAAGAAGAAAAAAGTCATGGATCAGACAGGTAATTTTCTTGCAAACACAAATTACGTAGTGATATGTACTGTCTTTGATTAGCTCAAATGGTAACCCATCTAGATTATATTAAAAAAAAAAAATCAAATTTAGATGTGATTGATTTTCAACTCGGGGGAATTAATTTAAAGGACAAAAATTTATATATTTTTTGCCTCAAGGACACAACCTCAGCATTTTTACCATAAGGACAAACATTCTTCTAAAAATTATTCATAAGGACAAATATTTTCCAAAATTATTTACAAGGACAACAAAACTGCTACCAAGCTAAAAACTGATACCGATAACTACAAACTGATACTATCAATGACTAAAAACTGATATCTAAAGAAAGTTGTCATTCAGGATAAAATATTGAAGGCCTGTCCTTAAGGCAAAAACGCTGAAAATTTTTGTCCTTAACAATAATTTCCTGTTTCAACAATCAATTTCATCAAATTTAAATTGTTCAACTAATGAAGAGGTGACTGATTCTTGAAACGGACACTAAAAAAAGGTGATCTTTTTAGAATTGTTAATGCTAAATTATGCTGATAAATAAGTTATGGCTCATAGTCAAAGTGATAATCTGAGTAGCAACCTTTTTTTAAAAGAAAAATAAAATAAAGAAATGAACTTACTTAGGTGTAGTGATGATGGAGAACCACTCCATGCCATCAGCATCTGCAATCTTTGACACGACAAAGAACCTAGGCACAATGAACAAGTATCCACCTTTAACATGCGTCTCAAGGACTCGCTTCCCATCTACACCCACAACCTGAACTCTTCCACTTCCCCTCACTATATATGTAACCTAAACACAACAAACATCATCAACGTCCTTCAAATGTCATTTTTTTTCTTCTTCATTAGCTCACTATTTAGTGAGATAATGATAAGATGATACTAAGTTACTGACCTGATAAGCAGAGTCGCAGGAAAAGCCAGGGGAGCACATAGAGAACCCATCAATCCTAACAAGGTCAGCTCCAAGACCAACCTCCCCAACAAGTGGCAAATTCTTGGTATTAAGCACCACGACCCTACCCCCATCCTTGATATCAACATCCAAAGGCGCCTCCAAGCAATTCAAAACCATGCCTTCCCTAGCCTTAGGGCAGGGCTCAGGCATCTTCTGCCCGTCCTTCACCTTCACTATGCAGCATCCAGTCTGACTCGACACAAGCTGTTTGACTTGGTCTTCAGGTAGATCCCAAGCACGTCCTACAAACTCAGGGGTGAATCCTGTGAAAATGCCGTTGGAGCCCGTTATTTGGAAGTTGGTAAAGGAACCGCGTTTGTGGCCCTTGCTTGTGTCCCCTAGGAAAAGGACTACTAGTTCAGTGTCTGATGAGTTGAACCACCATGTTAGGACCCCAAATGGCAAGGCTAGGGCATCTCCTTCTTTTATGGGGAGGACTTTTTCCTTTGTAGCTTCTGGAAGAACTATGCCGCATGTTCCGGTACCTGTATTGGATAGAGAATGTGTGATGATTTATGATTGTTTTAGGGGATTTGTACAAAATACCCTCCCCTGTAATTTTAATATTAATGTTTCACATCTTAAATATAATAAGTTGATGTAGAAATATCGTATCAACAAACCGGTTTCATCATGAAATCACAAATTTTATATCTTTTAAATGATATATGTTATGCATATGTAAATATTCAGTCGTTGAATTATAACTTTTTCATATGAATAGCATATTTAAAACTGCATCGTTCAAAATGTAACTACAATTGCATCATTCAAATCGCAAGGTTCAAAAATAATAAATATGCAGAACTATGAGTGCATTATATTAATGCAGTCAAATTCTGCATTAAGGTCAAATATTATTGCATTTTCTAAATGCGATCAATTTATAAAAACATTAATATTATATAAAATTACCAAATACAGTCAAAATTGTTACTGCATTACATAAATGAACTTAAATTAATTTAAAAAACATTGATACATTATAATTGCATTTTCTTCAAGTGTTTAAATTCAACTACATTTTTTTAAATGCAGTTAAAACATAGCCGTATTAAAATTGAATAAATTTATCAAATGCAGACAAAATTATTTTTGCATCACATAAATATGGTTAAATTAATTTAAAAAATATGTTGTTAAAATATAAATGCGTTTTCATAAAGCATTTAAATATAAATGCATTTTCTTGATGTGGATAATTTACCAAGCGCACTAAAATTAGATAAAATTATCAAATGCAGCCAAAATTATCACTACATCACACAAATGTAGTTAAACTAATTAAAATAAAATGCTAGTAAATTATAATTGCATTTTTTTAAAGCATTTAAATTTAACTGCAATAGAATTGAATAAAATTATCAAATGCAAGCCAAAATTGTTACTCCATCACATAAATGCAATTAAATTAATTCAACATATGAGGTTAAAAAATTTATTTATTTTATTGAAACATTTAAATATAACTGCATTTTCTGAATACAGCTAAATTATAAAGTGCATTGAGAATGAATAAACTTATCAAATGCAGTTAAAATTAAATTATTACTGAATAATTTAAAAACAAATTCCTTTCAATTAAGTTAAAAGATAATAGCTGCATTATCTTACTGCAGTTACAAACAACGTGTAAAAGATATTTCATCCAAAATATGTAACACAAACAACTGCATTACATAAATGTAGTTAAAACTGCTATTTACAATTATGATTTTCAATAAATTATTTTTAGGTATCAGTTTATTAAATTTGCGATTCAACAGTGAAAACGATTTATAAATCCGATTAATCCATATAAAAGTTATCACGTTTTAAAGACTATAATTAAATGAGTTAGCGGCTGCTGTTATTTATCAGGTGTGATGTTAAAGGAGTAGAGTAGAGACCTAATTTACAAAAAATTAGTAATTGAGACCTGTTTTACATTTCTAACAAGAAATAGGGACCCAAAGTTAATACCCATATTGTTTTACAAGTACAAGGTACTGTATCTTGCAAATTTGAACATTTCAGTAAATGAAAACATATTCTTTTACTTGCGGAAAATATGTGGGGCAGAGAAATCATTTTATGGCAGCAGTTTTATATGATAATTTAGAGAAAATGTAGCAATTATGTTTATGATACATCAAAAAACCGTGTTCCCACCTTATCCTATCAATGCAATGTTCATAAAAGCTACGTTACGTTAGTACAGAAAACTCATGTACATGTATACAGATTATCTTGAAATATAATATCTGGTAAACAGAATTGGGGGTAGTCAGTAATATCTGTAAAAAAAGGCAACACAGAACAAAAAAGAAGGGAAAAAGGTTTATTTGTTTCTGTTTAACAGGAGTAATAACAACCATAAATCAATCATTAAACCAATTGCTAATTATATTGACAATTCATAATGCATCCATAGCAATTAATCAATAAGTAATCGAATATTGCCAATAGTTGAGCAATCCATAATTCACTGTCAAATTGAATATCAATAAATATATTAACGATTGATAATATAATCTACAAATTTACAATTCCTCTTTTAACAAATGTGTGCGGTTGATCTAAATATAAGAGATGTGTGAAATTCAGGCAAATCAAATACAGGCTAGATCCATCGATAGAAAAGTGATTAAAAGGAAAATCTGCAATTCTTGGTGTAGTTGAAATTTCTCGTCTAAACAGGATCAGAAAATAAAAGGCATAAATTAGATTATCAGAATATCAAAAACTCAAAAAATGATGATCATCGAGGCATGGTGATTTTTATTTTCACAGAATACGAATTTGCAGAAATTAAAACGTACAGATCAGTAACCAAAATTGCTCTTTTCCTGACACAAAATGACTTAATATTAAAATCAAGAGAGCAAATACGATTATACCTTGAAGAACATAAGCAACCTTAGCAGAATCGGAATAACTAGGCAAAGCAAGCCCATTTTTCTCCAACGCTAATTTTGCTGCACCGATATCTGCTTTTTCGAGCATAGCCAATTCTTTTGGACACCAGGCGTAGTATGAACCTCCATCGCCACCATATGCTTTTTTTGGAAGCTGGGGAGAAATATCTACATCCATGATAGACTGATAATTTTGTGAAAATTTTGATCTAATTTTTGGGAAAAAGAAAAGAGATATAAAATGGGACTGCGAGTGGGGTGTATTTATAAGGGAACCGCAATCTGATTCTATCTTTCTGCTAAGAACTTTTCAAATAATATATAACTTACGGAACTATAGTGCGAATATTTGTATAGGTTTAGACATCTGTAATACGTAATTAATCTACTGATTAAAAAAGGGTCAACCCGATTTGCGAATAGATAGAATTGGCCCGTAACAGTCTTTTGCAAATTAGATGAAAGAATTAAATAATAATTAGTGTGTATCATTGCACACAGTAATATTGTTAAAAAATAATATTTATATTTTAATTATTGCTAAAATATATTTTAATTATGCAATATATAATAAATTTATCGTGATAATTAATCATAAATTAAATTGACATGTGATACTTGATTATAAGGTTGATGGTTCAATACTCGCTAACTACGTATATCTGTAATAATTAATGTCCTAACATAAAAAAAAATTATAATTAATTTTTTTTAATATTGTATATATAAATAATTTGTGTTTTTTCTTGATGACATAAATAATTTATGTTATGTGATGTACATTTTTATATGTATGAGTGAATATGTAACTTTACCATTTTATTAACATGAATGTATATATTGAATTGTCATCTTTTTAATAGGATTTATAAATGGATTAATGAACATTAAATAATTGAATTTATTTAAATAATTTGATTTAATGATCAACATAACTAATTAAATATAAGGAGTTGAATGTAAAAAAATAAGAAGAACTTTGTACATATTTGTAATTGAGAAAAGCATCGGTCTTACGGTTAGCTAGCTGATCTACGTATGAACTTTTATTCATTATTTAGTTTTCATTTTTAAATAATTTTATCTTTGTAATTAACTATTGATTTCATATTGGTGTAAGAGGGTTATGTTTACAACTTTGATAATTGCAAAATAATGTTATGTAGCATTTAATTGAGATAAGTTGGCTATGGGTACGATAACATGTTGAAAGTGAGAATGTTTATATAATCTATTATCTATGTAATCTGTGCGTTCACATCGTAATGTTGTAATATAAATTTATCTTTTGAAGGTCATTCAAAAGGAAATTTAATGTAATGTAAGATAATTTTTTTGATAAATGAATTAGAAATTTAAAGAATTATCATTATTATTTATGTATACATTTTATGTCGTGCGATTTAAATATCTTTATATATCTGAATAAAGAAGAAATAATTTAATCATTTTTTCCCGTATATATGAATATTGTATATATTGAAATTCTTATACATTTAGGATTTATTAGATAGATTAATGAATATTAATTAATCGTATTTTTTAAATAGTTTAATGTTACGATTACACAATTAGTTAAATATATGGACTTGAATGTAAAATATTAGAACATAATTGAGAAAGGTTTGTACGTAATTGACAAAAAAAATAAAATTGAAGTATTTGAAGTTAATAGAATTTTACAATGCAATGCATGATTAATTCATTTATTAAAAATTATAAAACAAATCTATTATTGTCATTAATGTATATAATTTATGTTATGTGATTTATATATATTTGCACATAAATGATTTTTTTGAGGCTCTTTTAGTATACATATTGAAACTTTCATCTTTTAGGTTTATTAACAAATATTAGTTGACCAAGTTTAACAATTAGTTTAAATTTTGGATTATGTAATTAATTTAAATGCGTGGCCTCTAATGTATTGTGAAAATCAGGAAGATTTGCAAAAAAAAATTTTTTAAAAGAAGTGGTATTTGATTATAAAATAGTGTGAGAAGTTTAGTAGAATAATTGTAAAGTGGTAAATTCTAGGATTTTGAAAATAAAATATCCAGATCAGAGAGAACCTTATACTATATACCTTATTAGTAGATCTCTTATGATTTTCTTCCTATTTTCTTAGAATTTTAGAAATAAAATATCGTTCACTCCTTTATTTGCCTCATTCTTCGCAAAATAGACCTCCAACAAAAATATTATTCTTCTATTATCTACTATGTTACTATTGTTGTTATCATTATTATTGTTATTGTTATTATTTAATATGACTACCAATATTATCACCATTTACCTATTTTGGAAAATCAGAATCACATCTTAGCTTATCTTATACTATGCACCTTATTAGCAGATCTCTCACGAGTTCGTTCCTATTTTCTTAGAATTTTAGAATAAAAATACCGCTCTCTCCTTAATTTACCTCATTCTTCGCAATATAGACCTCCAATAAAAATGATATTCTTACACTATCTATTCTATTATTGTTGTTGTTATAATTATTATTATTGTTATACCTTACCTTATAATATATACCTTATTAGCAGATCTCTTACGATTTCCTTTCCATTTTCTTAGAATTTAAGAAATAAAATATTGCTCACTCCTTAGTTTGCATCATTCTTCGCAATGTAGACCTCCAATAAAAATACTATTCTTATGCTATCTATTCTATTATTGTTGTTGTTATTATAATTATTGTTATCGTTATCTTATACTATATACTTTATTAGCAAATCTCTTACGATTTCCTTCCTATTTTCTTAGAATTTTAGAAATAAAATACTGCTCACTTCTTAATTTGCTTCATTCATCGCAAGGTGACCTCCAACAAAAATATTATTTTTATACTATCCATTCTATTATTATTGTTGCTATTATTATTGTTTAATATGATTGTGACGACCCGGAATTTCGAGCAATAAACAATTTAATAATTTATATTAAATATTAAATTGTTTTGATATATCTTGGATTTATGAGACTTAAATGAATACTTTTCTTTAAATAAATATTGTATTGGTGAGTTTTATCTTTTAAAAACTAATTAATTATGTTTCCAAACTTCTAATATTTCTTTAGTGATTTGGGAATTATCATTTATTTAATATTAGGTCTTTTCAAAGCTATCAAATAAATAAAATATGGGTTAAATACTTAAGATAAATGTTTAAATTGTTTAAAACTTATTCTAACTTTAGTTTAGATTTAAATTTATTAACAAGAGGATTTTATTTTCTTTTTAAGAGTATAGCTTGTTAAAATATAGTAACTTGTTAGAAAAGCTTGCATAGGATAGATATGTACACAATGGCTCGAATAGGATATGGATATGCAGACTTAAGTACAACAAAAATCAAATAAAATGTAGGCTGGTAAGGTAAATAGGCACTTACAAGGACATAGCATTAAATGATAGTAAGGCCAATATCTCTTCTAGTACATAAGTATGTAATCTCGGCCATAAGCAAAGAAACCATCTCTGAAATTTGTACATCTTGTACACTGTTTTGCCTAAAGAAAAATGATACCCTGTTTCCTAAATATCAACCTGTAAACTCTTTCACATACCAACTTGCATATCTGTCTCGAGCAAAAATCTGAGGCATACTCCATTTTAAAACTCCAACAAAATCTCAGTTTAAACAACCATTTTCAAAGAAAGAAAGGCCTGCCTGCATTCTTTCAATAATCTACATGCATTCAAAGTCTTCAAAATCACTCAGCTATTTCTTCAGCATTTCAAAGGGGCAACTCAAGTTTTAAAAAGCTAATGCAAGGCCAGTTTTAAAAGTTTTCAAATCTCTCAAACAAGAGGCTCTGTTCTTCTTTTTGAATCGAGGTGAGTAACATTTTGTTTAAAAATATAACTTAAGTTAATGTAGTGTTTGTTTCTCTGTGATAATGTGAATTTTGATATATATGTTTGTGCAAATCTATGTATATCTGTTACCTTTGATACTCTGTTATCTGATGATATCTCTTTGAGTAGATTAGTAAACAAATCCCTCACCACTTGATCTACTAATTGTTTGAATGTAGGAAGTAAACAAAAGTTGTTTGTTTGGCTATAATCTAGTTGTTAAAAATCTAGTAAAGATGAATCAACCTATAATTTACCCTGGGAACCAAGAAAGCAAAATACAACTTTATATATGTTTAAATCAAAACTCTGATTTTAAGGATTCAGGAGTATAAATCGATTCTACATACAAAACCATGATTTTTAAGACAAGATTTATAATTTTTAAAACTAGGGGTTAAGAGCAGTTTTGGTTTTACTTTTATAGGCATTTTGGTGTGTTGTGGGTTACCTCGTCGACTGGAATCATTGTGGGTTGGACGAGAGGTAGAGGAGTGATGGGTGAAGCTAGAAAAAATGGAGTCGAGGTGGTCAGATCAACGTGGAGCAGGCGGCAATGTTTTCTTACCTGTAAACCTAATTTTCAAGTACCTCGGTAAATTGTCTCGTTCGAAGTCGAAGCTCGATCGAGTGTTGCGAATTTCTGGGTATTTGTAGTGGGGTGATGGACGAAGTCGTGACCAAATTTTCAGGCGCACAGGTGGTCGGAGCGACGAACTGGAAGCGTTGCCAGGTTAGGTGGCAAGGACAGTGTTTCCAGACTTTGAGGTGAGGAGTTCGATCTCGTTTTCGAGGTTGGGAATACGATCAGAGAATAGGGATAGGTCGAAGAGGGTGTCGCCGATATGTGGGGATGATCGTGGATGACTGGACGTGGAGGTCGGAGGTGTGCACGTGCACGGTTGAGTGATATGGTGTCTGTGCCTTCGTTGTAAATGACAGGGAAGTGGTCTCGAGTAGATTAGTGATTTACTCGGGTGAATGTTAATTTTACTCGAAGCAGATTGGGAAGAACTCGGGTCTTTTGTTCAAGTATTGACAGTGCCAGTTTAAAACAGTTTAAGTTATTAAGTTTAAATTGGTAATCAATGTTAAACTGAGTTTAATTAAGTGTTTAAATTCCAGTTTTGAAATGGAAGGAGTTTTAAAATTTAAAGAACTTTAAATAAATTTAAATATTTGAACTAAAGAGGATTTGATTTGAAATCTCTTCATACCAAAGTATTGTTTAAATTTGTAAATTCAAGATTTTTAGAGGTTAGTTTGTAAAGTGATTTAAAATTTAATTAATGATTAGTTTAAACCTGAAGTTTTAAATGAAAGATCAAAGAAAGTAAAATAAATGGTTTTAAACGTTTGAAGTGAAAATTTAATCAATAACGGAAAATGAATTTTCTCTAAATAAATATAGATTCAAGATTTAAATTCTTTAACCATTAAGAAATGAGAATGACAATTGATAGTTTGTATTGATTAAATTTGTAATTGAAGTTTAATTGAATTAATTAAAGTTTTAAAGATGAATTAAGTAATCAATTTGTAATTATAAGTACTAAGGAATTAATTTAAGTTTTAATAATGGAATATGAAATTAATATGTTATTAAGAAATCATAGATTAAACTCTAATTAATTATTGAATGATAGATTGAACTTATAATTTTTATTAATTAATGTAAGTTAATTATTTTAGAATAGAAATTAAATAAATGTTAATGAATGTCATTAACTAGATTATTTTATAATTAATTAATATAATTGATTTTAAATAGTTAATTAGATTAATTAATTTAATAATCAACATTGTAAATGTTTAAGTGTAATTACTTAATGGAATTTAAGTAAGAAATTAATTACTCACTTTAGTTAATTGGGTAATTGATTAATTTGAGTTAATTAATTAAGTTAAATTTATAGGGATTAATCACTTGATGATTTGGAGATATGATTACTTAGGGAAAGTAATTTATGAATAATTACAGGATGTAATTTATGGATAATGATTCGTTAATAGAAGTAATTTGGATATAATTACTTGAAATTAATCAAGGGATTAATTAAATCTGTTTATTGGGAGTAATTAATTAAGGATAATTAATTACTGTATGTTATTAATCAAGGTGATTAATATATGTGATTTGGAAATTAGTTTTCTTAATAAAAATTAAGAAATAAAATAACTAATTAAAAGTTAATTACTTGATGTAATAGAATTAAATAGTAAATGTAATTAGAGATCATTTATTATAAATGCTGGAACTTAAAATGGTTTTATTTGGAAATAATTAATAAATGACTAGATTTATTAATGTGAATAATTAAGTAATGTAATTAATGATTAGTTAATTAATAAATGAAGTAAGGTAAACGTTATTTCCTATATTTGGTTAAAGATAATTAATTTGTAAAAATAATTAAAGGATAATTTACCTTAAATGTAATTAAAGATAATTAATCGAGGATGATTAATTAAAATGAATAATTGGATGATGATTGATTAATTGATTGATAATTAATTAATAGTAGTATAAGCAAGTTTAATAATGGTGGAGTAATTAATTTAATTTACATTAAATTAATTAAAGATTTGTAATTAGTTTAATTCATTTAAAATTAATTATAAAATGAGGTGATTATTAATCTTTGTTTATATATGATGGATGATATTGATTTCCATGATTGATTGTGATCTCAGATATATATCTATTGTGTTATGGATGCTTGGTTAAGTATGATGATATTGATTATCTGTTTAAGTAGATAATATGGATTATCTGTTTATGATGATGATGTTATTCTCCATTGTTATAGTGTGTTTTATCTATCTGTGTTGATAATAAATTGAATTGTTTTAACTTTAAAACAACTTGACCTTAAAAGACACGTTTTGGATTTCGATGAGACCGGGATCGGGTTTCCGTATACCGGGATTCTAGGTCTGGAGACCCGAATACCACATCGATCCAAAATAACGTTAGGTCGTGAAATCCAAGTGGAGCAAGTGAAGACTCGAGGTATAAGAACTATACGTCAGTATAACTCTGTGGGTGATTCCGTAATGAGTTTGACGGAGATAGTACTTATAGATTCGAGATGGTGGTTCAAATTGCAAGGGTTATTGTCGTTAACTCTGAGGGTGATTCCAATACGAGTGTAACGAGATAATGCCTTCGGTTTCGTTCGAACCCGGAACGAACTTATATGGACCGAATGCTTTCAGAACATCGTCAGGCGGGCGATGAGCATTCTAAGAGATGTGTTCTCTAAAGGTAATCGTGACCTCAAGCCTCATCAACCGGGAATGGCTAAAACAGGGGAGGTGCAGCAAGGCTTCGTGGGTAGCACCCACTTGAGAGCGAGATATACCCCTGTCTAGAGTCCCTTTTATTTCGGCTGTGTGGGCGGTTTAGTAGCTACAACCGCCGGGGTTGTCTTGTTTGGAACTGTCCAGTTAGGGATGGTTCCGGTTTTGTGTTGCAGCGGACTTAGGGTGGGTCCTCGGTACGGTGATCTAGGCCACGTACTGTGACGGGCGGTACCCCAGTAGCCCTGCCATTGTTGGAAACCCAATTTTCCTACGTGACCTTACGGTTTTGATTGTAAACCTAGTATGCTGGAATTTAATCATGTAACAATTTCAGCTATTTCATATTTACCTGAAAACCCTAGACACTATTATAATATAACTGGATTTCCTATCAAATGTTTTGGTTAGCGTAAGGTAAAAACATTTCCATGTTTATGTGTGGGATGTCTTACGTGATACCCTTTGTTTCAAAGGATTTTAAAAGTTAAACAACTTTAACCTGTTACTCATACCAGACCCATGTCTGACCCGGAGTTTATTTTCTGTTTTCCTAAACTCTCGGGTACCCAAATTTTTACGGGTAGCCAAGGGATTCAGGTTAGATTTGACGTATTCTGGAGGAGCAATGGAGCAGGAGGCTTCAGCGTATAGATATATAGTGATTCCGCTGTGTTAGTATTTATCTGTATTCCGCTGTGTTGTATCTCTGTATTGTATTGAGATGTATCGAGTTGTATTAACTAGACAGGTGTTTATAACTGTCTAGTATGTGTTGTATTATCTGTGTAACTCTGATATATATGATATTATGTAATCTTTTATGTGATATATTATATTTCATTCGTTCCGCTGTTGAGATTCTGTTGTTGTTTTCTTCTTTCTTCTCTATCTTTTCTATTTCTCACCCTTTTCTTTCTTCATAGTGATGCGATTTTCCGGTAGTGGAAGGTCGGGTCGCTACAATGATGATAAATATTATCACTATTTACCTATTTTGAAAAATATGCTAGCATGCACTCTCCACGGACATGTATCATCCACATCACAATGAACCATGTATTGATTTGCATGCGATTTCAGTACTTGAAAAGAAACTGAACATTTAATCACCCTTTTACATAATTGTTCAATGAGCTTCTGTTTATTTTCAAAAATAAACCCAACTCGTGGTCCTTTTTCAGCACATTCTCTCCTAAATACTTCCACTTATAATTGTAAATTATCCATAATCGATTTCACCATCATTGTTGTACTGCATAAATCATCGGTTAGGAAATCTTCATATGTGATTTTCTTATCTTCGACATGTCCATCATCAGCCTACTGACGGTCTTCATATATGATTGCAATATTGTTAACCTCCATTTGATCGACCCAAGCTCTATCTACATCATCCGCACAAGCTACTTGAATGTTATTCAATTGCACTTCACTATCGTTTGCAATATCAACATGATCGTCGTCGTCGTCAGCACAACCAATGAATGCTTCTTCCACTGCATTTATTTCGACACTACAAATGCAAAAAATAATGGTAAGAGTAAATTCTATGAACGTAAGTCAAAATGAAAGTGCTAGAGTATAATATTACTCACTTTCCCAATGCTTGTGATTGATTTGGATGTATAGAGTTATGCCCCATATTTTGTGCTTGACTTGAAGATACTCCAACCATTCCGCTATACCTATGCAATAAATTTGTAAACTCCCTGCCTTGATGACTTGTCAAATAAGAAGGATATGCTGACCATTGTGTTTCTTGAAACTGTGTGGTGGGTACATGCTCATCCATAGAAATTACGGACTGATGTGTTTTTACCACATTAACATGTTCTCTTTCGCAACAAATATTTCTATCACTCTCATTCCAACCAAAAACGTAGAGTTCAAATAATTGTCATCTTCCAAATCAATAGCGGATGAACCATCATCTCTAACCCATTTCCTGTGCAGTCAATTCCCCGATATATCCCCGATATATCCCGTAGCGGACTTTTGGGGCAACGATATTCCTATAAAGCGACCCAATATAGCGGATATGCTATTATCCCCGATATTGCGGCAATAATCCGCTATATCCCTGATTTTGTTGCCCCGCTATATCCCACTTTCCTATAAATAAGCATTTTGCTTGATGTCTTGCTTTTAAGTTTTATGGTAACTTCAAAGTTGATGTAACAATGATATACGCTGTTGGTTATTATAACTAGTTCTAACTTTTTAAGTGTCAACTTTGTTTATCTTTACTTCATTATAACTTGTTTTGCTTGGTGGGAAATAATAAGTAATACTTGTTCCTCTTTTCAATGTAGAATGTTCATCATTCCTCTTTTTAAAGTCGTCCGCTATATCCTGCTATATCCCCGATATATCTCCGCTACAACTTTTCGCACCTCAAACACTATGGGGCGGCATGACGCTTTAATTGCACAACCCATTTCACCACTAATTTTAAATCATACTCAAGAGGATTGACTTTTGTCACTTCAAATGCCTATTTTTAAGCTCTACAAAACTACAATAGTTTTTTATTTTCGATCATTTTCGCTTTCCACTAACATATCTAGGTTTACCTTCTTTATCAATTAACAATTCTCCATCATAGTAAAATATAATTGGAACAGTTGACATTATCTACAAAATCAATTACAAGACTACATTAAAAATATTGATTTTATAACAAAATCATAAAAAAAAATTTGTTGAATTAATACCTTATTTTCCCAAGAAGATGTTGTTTTTGTAGGCAATCTTCAACCAAAAGCACTCAAATCAATCTTTAAGCAAAAGCAAACAAGCAATCAATATAACAGCATAACCAACATATTTCACCAACATAATCAAGACTATAGTTTTACATTACATTTAAACCCAAAATCACTTCATTGTTTATCCAAGTGATTAACTAGCACATAATACATATTACAAAACATCAACAAAAAATTCGAAAATTCAAATTCAGATACTACATTTCAACAAAAATAAGAAAGTGAAGACGTTCTCCTAGGCCCAAACGACTTGTAAAATCTTGGCCTCCAACTGGTTTCCTTAGTTCTTCATTCACCTTTTTGAAACACCTTATTTCGGCTTGCAATTCGAGGGCATACTCGAGTCCCCTTTCGCATAATGGTTGATCAATCCATTTAAAATAATTACAATAATCAACTTCACGAGGGTTCAATCTATGTTCGTTGTACGAACTACAACCGAAAAATATTCGCCCAGCATTCTTTTCCTTTTCGCAAACGGTAACTACATACATATCTCCACAATCACAAATTGGATATGGTCGTTGCCCCCGTGGCATAGATGGACCAACATGATGTAGAGGCGTTAGCATGTTTCCATCAACGTGAATTTGATGATCGGGTCTTTGGTTAGAAACAACTTTGCATAAATGAGCATGTAAGATTGATGGTCCAGAATGGAATTTACATAGTATTGGATCTAACGGTGTCTCCGGAACATGATCAACGTCAACGTCAATGTGACTTGAGCTCGAAATACCGATTTGTGCTTCAAGTACATCATAATGTTTCATCAACATTTCATCATCAATCTCCCAAACAACCATGTCTACCGTCAAAATAAACAATACAACATTAACATTTCAACTAGGGTTTCCAATCTATAACTAAGGTTTCCAATCTATAACTAAGGTTTCCAATTTTCTTAGAATTTTAGAAATAAAATACCGCTCTCTCCTTAATTTGTCTCATTCTTCGCAATATAGACCTCCAACAAAAATACTATTCTTATACTATCTATTCTATTATCTTATCTTATATTATTTCATCTAATGATATTAGGTTATTTTTTTAAAATCATCTGAAAATTACTATGATCTTATGGAAATTTTGAGTTGTTTTCCTACAGAGAACAGTGCATGAATTTGATTATATGTCGATGAACATTGATTACTGATTTTTTTTAATTTGTATACCATTATGAACTTATTTCTAATTAAAATTTTGTAATTCGTGTTATATTATATAGGTTAGTAGCGCCAATAAGAATAAATGTTGTTATCGCTTATATAAGTAACCCAATTTTTTTTGCTTTCATTTATAATTTTGGACATTTTCGTATTTATTTCAATTAGAATATTCTAAATTAAGAGTACTATAGTAACTTTCATTATGTGTTCAACAAATCCTTTCATAAGTATACAATTTTTTATATAAAACTGTATCTTCAATTGATTGAATTTAATATATCTTATTGTCTTATTATTGTTGCTTCTCAGAGGAAAACATGCTAAGTATAATTGCTTTATAGTTTATTTACACTACAAAAAAGAGGGCTGTTTTCCAACCCAGAATTCCCTACGCCATCCCTACGCCGCGTAGGCGCGGCGTAGGGAAAACGTGGAAACATAGGGAAGGGGTAGGAACGGCGTAGAGAATAACCTACACATTTCCTACGCGCACCAGGTTCTCCAACAATTGACTACGGCGTAGGGAATGTGTAGGGAATTGCCTACCCATTCCATACACCTTATTGTTCCCCTTACGCATTCCCTACGCCTGTGGAGGAAAGAGGTTGGTATTTCTCTATGCTTTAACTACGCCAGACAATTATCAACTTTTGTAGTTTAACTTGAAATTATATTATAAAAATATATAATTTAATTTTTCAGTAAATCGTATTAACTTTCGAAACTAAAATAAAATTATATGTATATATATATATGTAACAACCCGCCTTTTGACAGATAGTTATGGGGTAAATAAGAAAAGAAAAGATAGGAAGAATAGAACAAACACAGAATCTCGCAGCGGAAGGATAAAGTATAATAATAAAATAACAGTTCATGAAGCTGTTAACTAAAATATTTGAATATTATTATACAACATAAATCAGAGTTACAATACATACAAAGAATACAACAATGCAGCGGAACATAATACAGTGCATGGATATAATAATAGTAGGATATACTAAATCTTCGTCTTCGTCCTCCAGAATAGCCTTCAACCTAAACTGAAATGCTCAGGCTGACCCGAGCGTAATGAAAAACAAAACACTCGAGTCAGGACTAAAATATCTTATGTCAGTTAAATCGAAATGGATAAATATGAATGCAATAACTTAAGAGATGTTACGGGATTTTCCATCTCCCAAGGATCCGTTAAACTATCTACTAGGTGGTAGTGTACGATAAGTAGATAATGTCTATCAGTAATATAAAGATATCAAAATAGTGTTAAGTCATGGCCCATTCCACCCTTAACACATTTTAATTCCCAAAAGCATATACAAGACCGTAGTTTCCCCAAAACCGGAAGTCACCAGAGGGCAATCCATATACTAAAGGTACAAACCAAAATCGTAGTGGTCGCGAATAAAGGGATACAAGTAAGACAAGGCACATGAGGCAATACCCAAGGTAGTGATACTACCGTTTGCCTGATCCGGACTGGTGAGAACGCAACGCCGCAGCGCCCGCAACACCGTGAAACAACACTCCCAAAATCAAGGGTGCACCAATCGACAACAAGTAATGAGTAGTTCGAAGAAGTGTGTCCACTTGAGGTAGCTAATCCTCCATTGGTCCGGCACGGCTCCTGTTTTAGTCGTTTCCAATTTGACACAAGTGTCAAGGCTATCCATCATCGTTCTCTTTCTTCAGTCAACACGAATCAAAACCATCCACTTCATTCTGGATCAACACTTCGCGTATATTAGTTATTAAAGTGGTTTCGGTATCGACAGAGAGTATGCCCATATCCGATCCCGGTCTCTTTAATAACTACGTATTTATTACACCGATTGGTTTTATTATGTTTCGAAAACAATTCATCTTTTTAAAATCAAATCTCGTATTTGTTTCGGAAACAAAACCATTTCAAATATCATATCATTTTTTTCCAAAGCCAAATTTTTCGATAAGTCAATTCATTTCAAAATCGTTTACTTCAAAACTTCATTTGAATTTTTAAATTTGATTAAATTTCCATTAATCCAATTCGCATTTAAATCAAGGATTTAAACATAACCTTTATTCCCTTTAACTGGTTTAAATTTTTAGAAAATAGTTTAAAAATAGTTTTAGAAAATTTAATAGTTAAATAATTTTTAATAGAAAATAATTTAAGAAAACATATGGTTTATAAAATAAATAATTGTATTAGTTTAATAGAAAATAGTTTACAAATAAAATGGTTTATAAAGTAAATAGTTTGAGAAAACAAATTAGTTTGAATAAATAAAATAGATTTGAAATAGTTATACTAAAATAATTTGTTTAAAATACCTTCCCAAGTCAAACCAGTTAAATTTCCAAATATCTCGATTCCTTTCAAATTCATTTCAATTCTCAGTTAATTCAAGTCAAAGTTCAAGTTTATATTTTAGATAAATCTTCATTCAGTTCAAATAAATTTCAATCAAATTTCCACGATCCAACTCGATTCAAATGGTTCAATTAGATTAGTTAACTTCAACTTAAACTTTCATTTGAACATTTGATATATATACAAAATTTCGAATTCAAATTTCAGTTATTGATCATTTAAATTTATACCATTTAATAAAGTATGTTCAATCTAAATTCACAATTCCTTTCATTAAATTCAAATCATACTTAATTTAAATTTTACTTTCAGTTTTATTTCCAACGGTTTCTAATTCAAGTTTTAGTTTCAAAAATCCAAATTCATTTATCTCTTTTAAACAAATTCAATTAAACCAAATTTCAATGTTGAAAACATTAAATTTATCCAATCGGTGTCTGTATAAAATTTTCTATCCTATGGCCAAGTGAAATTCTTATTATTTCAATTTTAATTCCTTAAATGATTAATCCCGGTTAATTTGATGCCCGTAACATCTAGGGTAATGATTGGGATTGATCGACAAATCAACAACAATCTTATCAGTGGGTAAATATCAAGAATAATCAATGTAAAGCATCAGCATATGTCCAATATATCAAATAAATCATCAGTCACAACAATCAATCCAAACAGTCATAATATCACAGTAATTTACTATTCAGGGGTGTCGGGGTTTTAAACTGGCAATAAAATTTAAATTCTAACCTAACAGTTAAATTTAAATTTAACGAGCAATTTAAATCATATAATTTATAGTACGAGATAACAACCAATTTCAATCATCAAACATCAAACAACGCAAACATATTATCACAGGAATTTCTATTTAACTAACATAAAAAAATTTAGTCAAATGTGAGCGTAAAACACTCACCTTTTTTTTTGTCTCGATTCGAATTGATATTCGAATTTTGGCTTAAATTTCGACGGCCTCGGAATCTGTCCAAACCAACGCCAAAAAGTCCGTATTTTA
Source organism: Allium fistulosum (assembly GCA_030737815.1). Taxonomy (NCBI): domain Eukaryota; kingdom Viridiplantae; phylum Streptophyta; class Magnoliopsida; order Asparagales; family Amaryllidaceae; genus Allium; species Allium fistulosum. The sequence goes on from CM060902.1 coordinate 426,813,237, forward strand.
AATTCGATCCTAACGCAAAAAAAGAAATCGTGTCAAACGGACTTCATATGCAGAAGTTATCGTTGTTTGAATGGTTTGGATTTTAAATAAAAGAAAATAAATATTACCAACAAATTTTATCCACGTCAGCGAAGCTAACCCGCGTTTGCTCTCCTTCCAGTTCCCAGGCCCGTGCCTTCGTTCGAACCCGCTGATGCTGACCAGACTTTGACCGCCTCAACCACCTCGCTCCGACCACCAGAGGTCACGGGACCCACGCCATCCACCTCCCTGTCTCCGGCCGCACCTCCCAGCCTAACGCCAGCAAACCCGACCACCTCAGGCAACCACGGCCGCCACCGCTGTCACATAGGGTTTCGGACCCTGTTTCACGAAATTCCAGAGCTACAGACCACCATTCGCCAAATTGAAACCACCGTTGAGTTCGTATGCTCGAGCACTACGACTTTCATGTTGGAACCATCTCCAATCGACGACCAAATCAAAAACGCCCAATTTGATTTAGGGGTTTCGAAAATTCCAGACTTTGACCACGATTTCTGGATAATCCGTGCATCGATTTGGAAAATGAAAACCAGTGTTAGCTTCGTATCGAAGAGATCTTAATTTACATATTTTTTCGGAATTTTTTAGAGGAGTTTGAAATTTTCGTTGATTTTTTTGAATTTTAGTGTTTCTGCCCTTGAGGAAGAATGAGGAACAAAACGTACGTATAAAAATGGAATGACGGCTGCTAGGGTTAGGGTTAGATATGGGTTGGGTTCAATATGGGCTGGGCTAAACAAAATAAAATAACGCTATAATATATATAACTATGGTTGTACGTTTAATTAGCCCAAAATCAAAATTTTACGATCCGGTCAAAACCCACACAATCTACATATCAAAATAGACGTTCTCGATATTTCTGAATTCAATGGAACAGGTTTCGTGGCCTAATTCCATCATATTCAAAAGTTATATAAGATTCAGCTTATTTCAAATCAATTTCAATTTAAATTATTTCAACGCGTTTCGAGTCCGTACGATCAAACGACAAGTCTGATCGATACGAAACTCGAAAACTTACAATAATTTACCGTTACGGATCCGATGAAACTGGTTTCGTCGAAATCCGAGATCGTTTGAAAAATGACTATTTTAACGTGGAAGTTAAATAATAACATTTCAGTTTTCCAATTTATTCATTTTCAATTAAATTCTAAACTTCAAAATCTTCGTTCTAACTCAAATATAATTTATAAAAAATTATGAAATCGGTTTCGTTCATATTATATTGCATATTCAACAATTCATAATTTCCAATTATTCAAATAACAATATACTGGAATTTTAATTCAAATTGAATCTTTAAAACATCTAAATAATCACTTATTCGTATAAAGTTATAAACAACCTTTAATTCCATTGTACATTCATTCTATATTCAGACTACATCATTTATCAAAATTAAAATCAAATCAGTATACAGTTTACGTCAAAAATCCGATAATTTAAATAAAACTAAATTTACACTTAGAAATATACATTTTAAGGCAAATTAAATAAACAAACTATATTTTTATTTCCAAATTCCATATCAAATATTTAATAATCTTATTTTCATTCAATTTGGTTTAAATCCAATTTCCGCTTTCAATATTATTAACATCGATTATTCAATTACATTTATCAACTAATTCAATGTTAATCCTTTAAGAACACACACGCTCACAAATTTTAAATTTATTATAATACATCTAATTTACTTTAAAACTTAACCTTTTCAAGGTTTAAATAAATAAATTACTTAGTTACAAACTAAGTTGAAATCTACTTAACTATTTATCTCAGCTTCAATGTCAACAAATCTTAATTCAATATTAAACCTTTTATAAGAAATCAAATTATTCACAAGTTAAACTATTGTAATAAATCAAATTTAACTTTATAAACTAGATCTTACAAAGTTTCAATTATCGAATAAATAAATTCACTTAATTATAAATCAAGTTGAAATCAAATTAACTATTTAGCTGACTTTCGATATTAAACTCAACTAGTCTATTCTCTAAGTGAGTTACAGTAATAGTTGAGCTCCAAATTACTTTCTAGTCAATAACTACAAATTTAATTTCAATTAGATAAACCAACAACTTATTCAAGTCCGATTATTTTAATATAAATAATTTAAGTGTCGTTTCATATTCGAAACTATTGTTTAATTTCATTCACATTGTTTATTTCAAGTTTTATTAGGTTCATATTCAGTTCATATCTAATTTCATTATTAAATTTTTTATTCTTATCCAATTTTATTCAAACTTACAATCAAATTTGCAAATTTTAATTTGGTCAAAAGTGCGGGTCGTTACATTCTCCCCTACTCAAAACTTTTCATCCGCGAAAAGGAACGAGGTAATAGTTATTATCATCTTATATACCTATAAACCCTATTAACATTTAGAAAATAGATTATAGGTTTTAAAGTTTCAAAAATTTTCTAACACTCAGATTTATGGAAAATTTCGGCAGCATCTCCTTTGCGCGGTTCGATCGGGAAAATATTTCCCATAAAAATATAACAAATATAATCGATATACATCTCATTCAAATAATGAGGCATCCCATATATGGGGAAAACAATATATATATAACCCAAATACGATAAATAATCCGAATACGTACCTTTATTAGCGTTTACTAGCAAATTTTTACTTACATTTTGCATTTAGCGCAGAAACGAGTTTCGGAAGTGGAGTGCAACCCCTTTCTACCTATTAAAATACTCAATAACCAAGTTAGAACCGTGCAAATAAATATATATCAATATACTTAGCATATACAAATGTATATAACATCTTTAACTTCAAAACTGAAATATCAAAATTCTGGACAGCGAGTAGAACATAGTTTTTAGCTAACTGAACGACATAATTTTGCAAGGTAATCAAAATGAAAGTTGTGGCATTTGTTTCAGGGTTTCCGGAATGTCCAAAATCGTCTAATTCGGACTATCCGTTCAAAAGTTATGGTCGTTTTACTACGGGAATACGTTTCAGGTCAGTGCAGGTCAGCGACCTTCACGCACACTTTCGACCTTCTAAACTTCAGCAAAATGCAAGGCTTCTAAATCAAAAGTTGGAGCATAGGTTCTGAGGTTCCCAGAAAGTATAAGATCATGAAAATCCGATAAACTAGTAAAAAGTTATGTCATATATACTAAGGTCAAACGCTATTGGTTTTGCTTATTCTTACAAAGGACAACGATAGAAATTTAAATATTTAACCTAGTAAACAAATGGATCTTCTGAAACACTCTAAATAAAAGTTATGCTACAGATTCTAAGCTTTCCGAAAAGTCTAATATCATCAAATTTCGATTAGCCACTTAAAAGTTATGGTCATTTTATTTTCAGCACATATCGGATAATTTTAATTCTCAACATTCATTTGTTATTACAATTATAAACTATCCAATTTAAAGTTTCCGGAAAATCAAGCATTAACACAAAGTTGCTATTTCTTTTATATTTTTGTGAAATAAGTTTACATTAAATTCGTTTTCTGGTTTATTCACTTTATTACCTCCACATTTTAACTCAAGACAATTTTTGCTTCACATTAAATTGAATTCAATTATATTCAACATCACCTTACTGCAAATTGAATTTAATTACCTAAATTTTTATTCCATTTATTCAATTTCATTACATTATGAATCATATTTAATTACCTAACATCCATCTACAACCAAAGGACAACAACATTAACGTCCATACAAAATTTACCACCAAATCAATCAATTTCTTTTATTTGTCTCAATTGGTTTATTCATTTCCAAACAAATCAAGTTTACTCAATTCATTTACTTTGTTTGAATTATATCAAATTCCATAATTCACTTTACTTGTTTTCCTCATTGATTTAATTCAATAATTTTGCTTGTTCAAATTAAATTTCATACCATCAACCAAGTATATATTATTCATTTTTCAATTTGAATTTCTTTTATATTTGCAACTATCAATTTGATCTTCACATTTTATTTACACTATCATACTTGTATATTATTTACTTACTTATCAAAATATGCATTTTAAACTTTTAAATATTAGGTAAGTTATGGTTATGCAAATTTATTGCAGTTGATAATATACAACTTATTTTCATTAAATTCTAGTGTTGAGCTTATTTAATAAATCTTCAATTTATTATTTATCACATTAAGGTTTACTATTACAATTTAAATTTTCATTTTAACCTTTAAATTCTATTTCATATTTTAGAAAAATTTCAATTTCTAGTTTATTCGAAGAGTACAGAAAACATCGAGTGGTCTCCCCCACTCGGACTCTTGAAAAATAAACGTCGATAATGCGTGCACTCATTACCGAAACTTATTTTCCAAACGTCAAGTGGGGCATACATCACTTATTTCATTTCGAAGTCATTTAAAATATTTCCTATTCGAGTTTCTTTCATATAATATGTATATTATTTTCAAACCATTTGCAACAAATTTCAAACATTGGAATTTATATTCTCAAATCCAAAATCATATTCATTTAATTCCATTTTCAATTATATTTCCCAAATTCATTTTTTTTTTCATTTGTCAATAATTTAGAAATATTGACAAGTCAACCAATTGACGACGATAATCTAATATTATCATCTCCTACCAACCAATACAATCAAAATTTATATATTCGTAATAATATTTATATAAAATATAATTCAAAACGATATTATGTCAGTTTGTCCTATTCGAGTGTTTAGAAATCCCTATCGATGCCATGGCGTCCCATGTACCGACCAGAATTTATAAATACTCAACGGAACAAATCAACACAATATAAAACCATTTTATAGCAAATAACAAGTACGCTCTCTCATATACACTCAAACTCATTCATAGGTTTCAACCCTATTTCAACGAGTTATTTCCCACTAGAGCTCAGGTAATCTAAACCAAAGCTCTGATACCAAGTGTAACAACTCGCTTTTTGGCAGATAGTTATGGGGTAAATAAGAAAAGAAAAGATAGGAAGAATAGAACAAACACAGAATCTCGCAGCGGAAGGATAAAGTATAATAATAAAATAACAGTTCATGAAGCTGTTAACTAAAATATTTGAATATTATTATACAACATAAATCAGAGTTACAATACATACAAAGAATACAACAATGCAGCGGAACATAATACAGTGCATGGATATAATAATAGTAGGATATACTAAATCTTCGTCTTCGTCCTCCAGAATAGCCTTCAACCTAAACTGAAATGCTCAGGCTGACCCGAGCGTAATGAAAAAAAAAACACTCGAGTCAGGACTAAAATATCTTATGTCAGTTAAATCGAAATGGATAAATATGAATGCAATAACATAAGAGATGTTACGAGTTTTTCCATCTCCCAAGGATCTGTTAAACTATCTACTAGGTAGTAGTGTACGATAAGTAGATAATGTCTATCAGTAATATAAAGATATCAAAATAGTGTTAAGTCATGGCCCATTCCACCCTTAACACATTTTAATTCCCAAAAGCATATACAAGACCGTAGTTTCCCCAAAACCGGAAGTCACCAGAGGGCAATCCATATACTAAAGGTACAAACCAAAATCGTAGTGGTCGCGAATAAAGGGATACAAGTACGACAAGGCACATGAGGCAATACCCAAGGTAGTGATACTACCGTTTGCCTGATCCGGACTGGTGAGAACGCAACGCCGCAGCGCCCGCAACACCGTGAAACAACACTCCCAAAATCAAGGGTGCACCAATCGACAACAAGTAATGAGTAGTTCGAAGAAGTGTGTCCACTTGAGGTAGCTAATCCTCCATTGGCCCTGCACGACTCCTGTTTTAGTCATTTCCAATTTGACACAAGTGTCAAGGCTATCCATCATCGTTCTCTTTCTTTAGTCAACACGAATCAAAACCATCCACTTCATTCTGGATCAACACTTCGCGTATATTAGTTATTAAAGTGGTTTCGATATCGATAGAGAGTATGCCCATATCCGATCCCGGTCTCTTTAATAACTACGTATTTTTTACACCGATTGGTTTTATTATGTTTCGAAAACAATTCATCTTTTCAAAATCAAATCTCGTATTTGTTTCGGAAACAAAACCATTTCAAATATCATATCATTTTTTTCCAAAGCCAAATTTTTCGATAAGTCAATTCATTTCAAAATCGTTTACTTCAAAACTTCATTTGAATTTTTAAATTTGATTAAATTTCCATTAATCCAATTCGCATTTAAATCAAGGATTTAAACATAACCTTTATTCCCTTTAACGGGTTTAAATTTTTAGAAAATAGTTTAAAAATAGTTTTAGAAAATTTAATAGTTAAATAATTTTTAATAGAAAATAATTTAAGAAAACATATGGTTTATAAAATAAATAATTGTATTAGTTTAATAGAAAATAGTTTACAAATAAAATGGTTTATAAAGTAAATAGTTTGAGAAAACAAATTAGTTTGAATAAATAAAATAGATTTGAAATAGTTATACTAAAATAATTTGTTTAAAATACCTTCCCAAGTCAAACCAGTTAATTTCCAAATATCTCGATTCCTTTCAAATTCATTTCAATTCTCAGTTAATTCAAGTCAAAGTTCAAGTTTATATTTTTAGATAAATCTTCATTCAGTTCAAATAAATTTCAATCAAATTTCCACGATCCAACTCGATTCAAATGGTTCAATTAGATTAGTTAACTTCAACTTAAACTTTCATTTGAACATTTGATATATATACAAAATTTCGAATTCAAATTTCAGTTATTGATCATTTAAATTTATACCATTTAATAAAGTATGTTCAATCTAAATTCACAATTCCTTTCATTAAATTCAAATCATACTTAATTTAAATTTTACTTTCAGTTTTATTTCCAACGGTTTCTAATTCAAGTTTTAGTTTCAAAAATCCAAATTCATTTATCTCTTTTAAACAAATTCAATTAAACCAAATTTCAATGTTGAAAACATTAAATTTATCCAATCGGTGTCTGTATAAAATTTTCTATCCTATGGCCAAGTGAAATTCTTATTATTTCAATTTTAATTCCTTAAATGATTAATCCCGGTTAATTTGATGCCCGTAACATCTAGGGTAATGATTGGGATTGATCGAAAAATCAACAACAATCTTATCAGTGGGTAAATATCAAGAATAATCAATGTAAAGCATCAGCATATGTCCAATATATCAAATAAATCATCAGTCACAACAATCAATCCAAACAGTCATAATATCACAGTAATTTACTATTCAGGGGTGTCGGGGTTTTAAACTGGCAATAAAATTTAAATTCTAACCTAACAGTTAAATTTAAATTTAACGAGCAATTTAAATCATATAATTTATAGTACGAGATAACAACCAATTTCAATCATCAAACATCAAACAACGCAAACATATTATCACAGGAATTTCTATTTAACTAACATAAAAAAATTTAGTCAAATGTGAGCGTAAAACACTCACCTTTTTTTTTGTCTCGATTCGAATTGATATTCGAATTTTGGCTTAAATTTCGACGGCCTCGGAATCTGTCCAAACCAACACCAAAAAGTCCGTATTTTAAATTCGATCCTAACGCAAAAAAAGAAATCGTGTCAAACGGACTTCATATGCAGAAGTTATCGTTGTTTGAATGGTTTGGATTTTAAATAAAAGAAAATAAATATTACCAACAAATTTTATCCACGTCAGCGAAGCTAACCCGCGTTTGCTCTACTTCCAGTTCCCAGGCCCGTGCCTTCGTTCGAACCCGCTGATGCTGACCAGACTTTGACCGCCTCAACCACCTCGCTCCGACCACCAGAGGTCACGGGACCCACGCCATCCGCCTCCCTGTCTCCGGCCGCACCTCCCAGCCTAACGCCAGCAAACCCGACCACCTCAGGCAACCACGGCCGCCACCGCTGTCACATAGGGTTTCGGACCCTGTTTCACGAAATCCGAGAGCTACAGACCACCATTCGCCAAATTGAAACCACCGTTGAGTTCGTATGCTCGAGCACTACGACTTTCATGTTGGAACCATCTCCAATCGACGACCAAATCAAAAACGCCCAATTTGATTTAGGGGTTTCGAAAATTCCAGACTTTGACCACGATTTCTGGATAATCCGTGCATCGATTTGGAAAATGAAAACCAGTGTTAGCTTCGTATCGAAGAGATCTTAATTTACATATTTTTTCGGAATTTTTTAGAGGAGTTTGAAATTTTCGTTGATTTTTTTGAATTTTAGTGTTTCTGCCCTTGAGGAAGAATGAGGAACAAAACGTACGTATAAAAATGGAATGACGGCTGCTAGGGTTAGGGTTAGATATGGGTTGGGTTCAATATGGGCTGGGCTAAACAAAATAAAATAACGCTATAATATATATAACTATGGTTGTACGTTTAATTAGCCCAAAATCAAAATTTTACGATCCGGTCAAAACCCACACAATCTACATATCAAAATAGACGTTCTCGATATTTCTGAATTCAATGGAACAGGTTTCGTGGCCTAATTCCATCGTATTCAAAAGTTATATAAGATTCAGCTTATTTCAAATCAATTTCAATTTAAATTATTTCAACGCGTTTCGAGTCCGTACGATCAAACGACAAGTCTGATCGATACGAAACTCGAAAACTTACAATAATTTACCGTTACGGATCCGATGAAACTGGTTTCGTCGAAATCCGAGATCGTTTGAAAAATGACTATTTTAACGTGGAAGTTAAATAATAACATTTCAGTTTTCCAATTTATTCATTTTCAATTAAATTCTAAACTTCAAAATCTTCGTTCTAACTCAAATATAATTTATAAAAAATTATGAAATCGGTTTCGTTCATATTATATTGCATATTCAACAATTCAGAATTTCCAATTATTCAAATAACAATATACTGGAATTTTAATTCAAATTGAATCTTTAAAACATCTAAATAATCACTTATTCGTATAAAGTTATAAACAACCTTTAATTCCATTGTACATTCATTCTATATTCAGACTACATCATTTATCAAAATTAAAATCAAATCAGTATACAGTTTACGTCAAAAATCCGATAATTTAAATAAAACTAAATTTACACTTAGAAATATACATTTTAAGGCAAATTAAATAAACAAACTATATTTTTATTTCCAAATTCCATATCAAATATTTAATAATCTTATTTTCATTCAATTTGGTTTAAATCCAATTTCCACTTTCAATATTATTAACATCGATTATTCAATTACATTTATCAACTAATTCAATGTTAATCCTTTAAGAACACACACGCTCACAAATTTTAAATTTATTATAATACATCTAATTTACTTTAAAACTTAACCTTTTCAAGGTTTAAATAAATAAATTACTTAGTTACAAACTAAGTTGAAATCTACTTAACTATTTATCTCAGCTTCAATGTCAACAAATCTTAATTCAATATTAAACCTTTTATAAGAAATCAAATTATTCACAAGTTAAACTATTGTAATAAATCAAATTTAACTTTATAAACTAGATCTTACAAAGTTTCAATTATCGAATAAATAAATTCACTTAATTATAAATCAAGTTGAAATCAAATTAACTATTTAGCTGACTTTCGATATAAAACTCAACTAGTCTATTCTCTAAGTGAGTTACAGTAATAGTTGAGCTCCAAATTACTTTCTAGTCAATAACTACAAATTTAATTTCAATTAGATAAACCAACAACTTATTCAAGTCCGATTATTTTAATATAAATAATTTAAGTGTCGTTTCATATTCGAAACTATTGTTTAATTTCATTCACATTGTTTATTTCAAGTTTTATTAGGTTCATATTCAGTTCATATCTAATTTCATTATTAAATTTTTTATTCTTATCCAATTTTATTCAAACTTACAATCAAATTTGCAAATTTTAATTTGGTCAAAAGTGCGGGTCGTTACAATATATATATTAAATTTAAATTATAATAATTAACTTTTAGATGTTTAATTAACTAAAAAAGAATAATAATTAAATTTAATAAGTTGAAATACCAAATTAATAGTCCGAAATATGAAAATTATGATTCAAGAAAAGTAAGCAAGAAATTTACATTATATAAAAAAAATTAAATTCAGTTAAACTTAAAAATAAAACTGATTAAACTTTGCGGAAAATCTGCTTTGTTAGAAATGTGACATTTTTAATGAGTTATTGTTTTTCTATATTATTGTAAAAGTCTTTTTTTTTCTTTTGATAATTGATTATACTTGGTTTAAATTTTAACCTGGTTAACATAAATTTGCACTCACGTTCATTTATATCATGGGCTCAATCACTACAATAAAAATACCCTATTACAATGCGCTTTTTACAACGGGCATTGACTGTCCGTTGTAATAGAATGCTATTACAACGGCCCTTTCAAGCCCGTTGTAATAGATGCCCTATACAATGCCCTTTTTACAACGGGCAATATATGCCCGTTGTAATAGAATGCTATTACAATGGTCCTTCCAGGCCCGTTGTAATAGATGCCAATTTTACAACATTCACAAAATGTCCGTTGTAATAGATGCCAATTTTACAACGGTCACAAAATACCCGTTGTAAGAGATGCCAATTTTACAACGGTCATAACGCCCGTTGTAATATGTGTCAATTTTGCAACGGTAAAAAATGTCCGTTGTAATAGATGCCGATTTCACAACGGTCGTAAAATGCCCGTTGTAAACGATGCCAATTTTTTTTAATGTAGACGGTTTTATTGGTTCAAACTAGTCGATTTTAATAATCAGTGATTACTATTAAATAATCATTAGTTAATAACTAAAAATTGTAACAACCCTGTTTTGAAGTTGTAATATTAAACTAATTTATTTAAAATAGTAATGTTAGAATTCAATTTGTGAAATTATTATTTTTAGAATCAAATTATTATTCATAAGTCTATTTAATGGAGTTAGTTATAATAAAATTTGATTTAGCTAACAAATTTCATTTTAGACAGTATAATAAAAATTTAAATAAAATGTGTTAATAAATATGAAATATTTTAAAAGTATAAATAAATTTTGTATAATTGAAATAGACGGAAAGAAGTTCTATTCGATATTCACTAAAAATCGAATAAATTAACAAAGATGAATAAATTCACTTTCATAATCAATACAATGAATAATCAACAAGCGTGAAACAATATTGTATTGAATGAAAATTTTGTGGTTGTTTGGTATATAATTTGTACAATGAAGTGTAAATCAGTTTCAATTAGACTAAAAAATAATTACAAATAAATAAATGTGCAAATTGAAGTTACCTTTTTTGACTAAAATAAAATGCTAACTTCCCTTAATAAAACAAAGCCCAACCCAAATTAAAAACAAAATAAACTCCTTAGGCATCAAAGAAACTTGCCTGTGTTTATTTTCTCAAACCCAATACCCTTATTTCTCAAACTTGACTTCAACCCTAATCCCCAAATTACATTCGACCTCAGGCAATTCAACAAAAAGAAAATGGAAATCAAAAAAATTAAACGAGAACGACGACTTAGGGGAACGCGACCTGGCCGGCGTTGGCAGGAGGCACGACTACGATGGTGGGCACGTCTCTGATAGCGCGAAAACAAAGGCCACAGGCTTGCCATCAAAGAAAGATCGCATGGATGGATTCCGTCCGTCGTCCTCACCTACGACTATGCGGTGCTACCGGCATCTTCTTCTTCGACGAGGAAGCAGCTTCTTACCAGACCCCATTTATCGCAGGGACAAAGGTATCAAATTTAGATTTTTTTTGGATATAAGTAATTAAAACTCGAGTTGTATCTTGTAATTTTGTAATTAGGTTCAGCGACTATATATTTGAAAGTCGCCATAAATTAAACAGCGATTCTACTTCGTCCGGAACAATTTGAACCGTCAAAATGATGAGATCCGCTTTTCCCTTACCCTCTGATCCTATGAAATAAAAGTTGGACTATATCCACGGAAAAAATAATTGCAAAATTTATCAATTAAAAATGTTGAACTTTTGATCCCCACGTTGGTGGGTCTTTTAGACTTTGCTACATTCCAAGAGTTTTGGTTATTTTTGAACGAATCTGTTTACAAGTTTTATGAATTATGATAACAACAACACTGTGTGTTGTGTTTTAAAAAAGTATACATGGATCGATTGTCAGGCTATTCCAATATAATCTTAATCCAAAATGAATTGAATCTGAACCCGTTTGCATTTAAAATAATAATAGTTAGAGCATGCTTAAGCAACGGAATATAAAAATGATAACTAGATTGGTTCTTATTTATATATACAGATTTTGAAATTGGATCTAAGCTTCCTTTTGTCTATTGACTTTGACTTGGAGGATATTCAAGTTTTCTACTTTCACGCCAATGGTATAGTCTATATATGGTAGATTTGATTTGAGTTTTAACATCTTCATAAGAGCCTACTGGTAAAAGCAAAAAGCTTCGATACCTGTCGATTGCAACTGTAAATGCTGTTAAATGCTGTTTAATTTCTTAATGGTCGTTATAAAATAGTACATTTTGATATAAACATCCAGTACAAGGCTTACTTTAAATAATTTGGTTATTGACAATTACTTTAGTTGCTAAATTTTGCTCAATTTAGGTGATACCATCAAATTGATTCACTGCTCAGATTAGTCACATGAATACTGTCAGTTTAATCACATGAATACTGTCCACATTTAACTAAAATCTCATATAATCCTTTACTCCGATCATGAGTTTCGATTTTAGGGTTTCATTTTCTCCCATAAAGGCCGCCACTTCCAATCTCAGATTCAACAATGGCGAAGGAGCGACAAGGCCAGCGCGTCAGGTCTCATTTTTCTCCATATATCTCACTATCTTGTATTGATTGCAGTCCCCCCTGACCTTTTCGACTTTTTAAATGCAGACTTTACGTTCGAGGAACGATTTTGGGATACAAGAGATCGAAATCGAATCAGTATGAAAACACTTCGTTGATGTAAATTGAAGAAGTTGATAGTCTATTTGAGTGGATATGGAAATAAAATAAACTGAAGAGTGACTAATTATGAGTCTGGGCCAACTTAACTGAGTGTTAAAAAGACATTGCAGATGCATGGTATTTAACCGCCACATTGCTGGTAGCCTCCGCTTCACCATTGCCGATAGCCTCCGCTTCACCTGCTCTGCTTCACCATCTTCACATCTACGTCATTCTACAAATTCAACCGCCCTAGGTACGTGTTTTCCGCAATATTTTAACTTAGAGAATCAAATACTTGATTGAAAAAATCATAAGATTTAATTTAAGTTTCGAATCTTAAACGATTGAAAGCGATGGTCAGAATTTTGATTGATGTTCAGTGAACTTTATCCGAATAAGAGGAATTAGCTTTGACTTGGAATGGAGAAGAAAGAAATTAAAATTTGTTAGCTTTTTTGTTGTTATTTTTCTCAAAGTAATAATATTAAAATGATGGATGTTTTTTTCCTGGCAAGCTAACGTGAAATTATAAATGATAGATTAAATAGCAATGTTTTCTTGATTTATGGTTATGACTTATAAATTAGCCATGTTTAGATTAAATATTATGTTCTTGATATAGGGAAGAAAATTTTGATTGAGTTGATAGTCTATTTGAGTGGATATGGAAATAAAATAAACTGAAGAGTGACTAATTATGAGTTTGGGCCAACTTAACTGAGTGTTAAAAAGACATTGCAGATGCATGGTATACTTGTAATAGATTTTACGTATGTTACAACAAATAGCGTCTGTACAGTAAGATTCATAACTTTGATTATTCTATGTATGAAGAAAACAAAGTTAGGAAGTGTACCTATTTTTATATTGATTTGATACTGTATTGATAGACATGATATTTAAATGCAAGATTTTTTTATTTTCATTGTACTAATTTGATTAAATAATTTATATGTAGATATATACAGACAATACATACACGGCTAGGTTTGGAGTTTCAGATGACAGAAAGAAACTTGTTGAGGAAGTAGAAGAGCTAAGAAGTAAAAATCAAGAAATGGATGTTACAATTAACAAACTACAAGGGGATTTATCTTCATGTAGGAAGAGATGAATTCTGTGCAAGAGTTTATACGGGGGTTGAGGCGGGAGCAAGGATCGAAGATATGACATACTTCGTGAGTTAGTCTTGTTTTGACTGTGGGTTTGATGTTCTATTTTTATAAGGTACATTGTATGATGTTTGAATTAGATGAAACAACTATGTTTGAGTTATGTAGCAACTTTATTTTATTGTTGGACATGATTTTTTTAAATACATTTGTAGCAATTTTATGGTAATTTGACAATGATATGCATTCTACATTAATGTTTTGTAATGATATATATTGTTACGATTTTGCATGTGGTTATATATTATATTTAATGCTTTCTGTTGTTGATGTTCGGGTTTATTATATTTTATTATGATCTATGGTAGATGAAGATAAATACAATAAAATCGTATTGCATTTTGGTGTATGGTGGCGTAGGGAAGGCGTATGGAACTCGTAAGGAAAATCCGATTTCTGCATTTTAAAAGGAAGAAGGCTAGGCGTAGGGAAGACGTATGGAATTAGGCTTAGGGAACGCGTATGGAAATAGGCGTAGGGAATGCGTATGGAAATAGGCATAGGGGCGTATGTAATGCGGCGTAGGGAAGGCGTATGGAATGCGGCGTAGGGAAGGCGTATGGAATGCGGCATAGGGAAGACGTATGGAAGGAGGCGTAGGGAACCCGTAGGGATTTTTTTGCGACGCATTGTTTTCCAACCTCTTCTTTGGCGTAGGGATGGCGTAGGTAAAATCTTTTCCCTACGCCGCGTCTACGCCAAACTGGCGTAGGAAATCCAAAATTCTTTTGTAGTGTTAAAGCACATAACAAAAATAAGGATTACTTGCAAAATATTATGGAATGAAATGAATGGAAAAATTATGGGTAAAAAAAATTGATTTGTATCCTCAAGAAAATAAATTACAGAGCGAAACAAATAAATTTTAAAATGAAAGGAATATAAACTTTCACAAGAAATTAAATAAAATCATAAGAACAATTGCTAAGAATAAAAAAAGTAGTTCAGAGTTTCAAAATCAATGTTAAGGAATAATAATTGTGGCATTTATATTATGTTGGTGGATCATTTTAAGTGGGTAGGTTGTCCATGCCTAAAGTTATGAGTTACTTAATTTTTTTCCTATGTCCTTTTATTATCACAATAAACACAGTTGGTTATTTACATAAATATATCTTAACAATTGTTAATTTTTTTAATATATTGAAAACATAACACTTGATTTCAACCATTAAAAACACTCTATGAGATAAAGTTGATCAAATTTGACTTCAAATTGATAACAATAGTAGTAATAAGAATTTATACATAGCATTTTATATGGTTTCCATACGACTTCAAGTGATGAATGAAAAAATAATCAACAATTTATTATGTATGATTTACATAGTATTGGATACTAAAGGTTATCCTTAGATTCTTTATTTCCTTATTCTTCATTTCAATGTTCAACAACATAATTAGCATAAATGTAACATGCTTATTTTGCTTCCTTATTCGCTACTTCAATGTTTAAATACCACAATTTGCAATAAATTATTTTAACATTCATTTAGGGTTCTTATAACTCTAATAATTAATCGAATTTTTGCATATTTGATTTTTTGTAAAATATTATTCTCCATAATTCAAATTTTGGCATATCTACACGTAAAAGGATTGATGGATTTAAAGAATGGTAAGTTGACAAATCCTAAATTTGATAGATACATATCCTATTCGAAGAAAATAGTGCTTGATATTTCAACTAGTATTTTTGCAATAATATATAAAAAGTATGTTAAAAACATTTATTTCATTCTATTTGTATAAATATATTTTTAGTTGTTTATTCATTGAAAAATAGTTAAATACAATGACAACTTAATATTCATTCTTTTTTGTAATATTATACCTAAAATCATCATCTTGAGCATCTTCTTATTAAAATTTAACATTCATACACACACAAATTCAGTGTCAATTATTTTATGACTCCATGTGTGAAGCACACGGGTTCACACTAGTTAAGGAGAATAGAGATAACTCCTACAATTAATAAGTGAGCTTCAAATTATTCTGCTTTACAATTATTTATTTAATAGATAGATAGATAGATAAGTATGGGTAGCAAAAGTTGAGAGAATATATTCTAATTTGACATGCCATTATTGCATTGAAGACGTAAAAAGAGTGTTTGCCTGAACGATCACCAAATATTTTTTATGTGTCATCATTTTAATTCATTTCTCTTAAATGCATTCTTCTCTTTTTAATTTCGGAAATAAAAACTCCTCCCCTCGTCTACACTGCCTATCTATACTATACTATTATAATTGAGTCCTAAATTTTCTTCTATCCTTTTGCCTTTTGAGTTCTCTCCACTTGTCATGTGCCATCCTTCTACTTCATTTCTCCTAAATGCATTCTTCTTTCTCTTTAATTTCAGAAATAAAAACTCCTCCCCTCATATATACTATCTATACTATTGTAATTGAGTCTTAAATCTTCTTCTCTCCTTTGTTCTCAATTTTGTCGTTTGAGTTCTCTCCACTTGCCATGTGGCATCTTTTTACTTCATTTTTTTAAATGCATTCTTCTCTCTCTTTAACTAGTGTGTAACTCATGCGTTGCATATGGTAATGTTGTAAAAGAAATTGTCAAATATACATAGTTAAATAGTTGACGTACAATATGATATACTAATCTTAAGCATATATTTGTGTAAGATATGTGTTTTTAATTATTATGTATATTTTAGTCTAAATTAAATACCAATTTAGAATAAAAATAACAACATAAACTTGAATATAGCTTGGTTAAATGGAAAAGAGAACATTCTAAATAGTTTGTAAATTAGGGAACATTCTAAATAATTTGTAAATTATACTTCAATATAAAGTGGTAAGGAAAAATAAAGAGAGCCTTCGTTGTTATGCATGTTTATTATTACTAAATATCATTTAATAAAGAAAATAATAATACAAACTGGAATGTAAAATAGTTGAAGTTAATTAAACAATAATATGATTTATACCTGAAACTAAATGACAGGTCATAATCAAGGAGAGACTTATTAATAATTGTAAAAATCATAAACTACAAACAATAGCGATCTACATATAAAATACAAAATCAAAATAATAATAGACTTTAATTCTCAAAATTCATAAGTGAGATAAATTCCTTCTACCTTACTATTATTTAATTATATATATATATAATAAATCATTCTACCATTAACTTATGTTATGTAAGAATAAATTACCGAAAATTATATCTATTATTATTTTTGATTATAAATATGTACGTCTGAATTTAAAATAATTCTAGAAAAATGTTTTTGAAATTTAAATAAATTATTAAGTATTGTATTTAATTAACTTATATGTATAGTAAATAAGTACACAAATATATTAACAGAATATTTATATTACTATTTTTATACCTTTGCATTAACATAATTTTTTCTTCATTTTAAAACAATTTAAAATAATATTTCTCGGATTAAGTCTAATCTACATGTTTACAGTTATAAATAGTTATGGACACTATTATTTTCTGATTCTAAATATTAACTCTGAAATTTATATTTTTTAGTTAGTTTCAAAATAACGTTATATTTTAAAGATTTATTAAGTTATATTTTAGATTATATGAAATATTTAGATTAGATTTAGATGAGAGTGTAAACTTGTAATATATATATATATATAATAAAAGATAACCAAGGACGATACAATTTTATTTTTGACTTACTGAAATCGTGAGAAGCTTCGTGACAAATCAATAGAGAGAATAAAGAAGAAATCTTTTAAAAAAAGTATTAAGGAGAAAAATATATTTTGTTCTATTTTGCTATTATTTAACAAAACAATACTTAGATAAACATATATATTAAGTAATTAATATAATAGAATAGATTATAAGTACCTATATTTTTTTCAGATTGTAAATATCTAAAGTAATATATTTGGACTATAAAATAATTTTGAAATCTATAACATTAAGTATAATACTTCACTGATTTATGTTTGTTAAATAAACATAGATGAATTTATAGAAAAATTATAATTATTATTTTTTGATTTTAGTATGTTAAAATGTTCTGTTTTCGTAGTAAAAAAATATTAAAATGTTATTTTCAAACAGTTAAAAATAATCATATATTCATTATTTTCATATTCTAACTATTTAAAATGGTATTTTTTGTTTCAAATTAGTTTTACAATAATATTTCTAATGTTTTAGAAAATTATATGTTAAATATATTATTTTATTAATTTATACGTTTAAAAAATGTAAATACATAAAGTTATATTATTGTTATTTCCAAAATTTTCTGTTTTAAAATATTTTATCTAATTCAAGTTTAATTTATATTTCAAAATTAAGAAATTATACGTTAAATATGACTGATTTGCCTATATATGTGAAACCCTTGTAAGTATTTATTTTTGTAATAAATTTCAAAGAAAAATATTGATGTAATATTTTCCTTTTTGAAATAATATTAAGTAAATTCGTGATCTTTTATGTATTTATGCGCATGCACACCCACACATATATATGATGATGGGTATTGATAAGAATTTTAAATGTAATATAAGATAAATAAGGAAAGAACTATTTTTTTTCAATTTACTAAAATCATGGATAATAGTAGTAATAATAATAAAGTAATAGAATGTATTTCATGCATTGCACATGCCAATGTTATAAAACATAGTATTCATACTTTAAATATTTTTAAAATAAAACTTTGTTATGCAATGTTCGATATATTAATCATAAATTAAACTTTTTATTACTGTTTATGCATATAAATTTTGTTAAATGATTCATATACTTTTATATTTAAAAGAAATGTCTGTTTTTACCATTTTGTTACTACGAATGCGGTATATAAATTGAAATTTTCAATATATTTATAAATTATCATAGAACCAAATGAGTATTAATTAATTGAATTTATTTATATAGTATGAATTTATATTGTTTGGTTAATTTAAATAGTTGGCTTTGAATGTAAAATAATAAGAGAAAATTGATGAAAACTTTGTAAATGACTAGAAATTATGAAATCTCGGTATATGAATATAAAATCATGGAAAAATTAACATGGTATTTTGGATAACTATAAAATGATAATTTATATGAATTCGAAAAAAATGAAGAGAAATAAGGAGTGGGTGTGAAATTTTATAATTACTGAGATGAGTTATAATTTTTGAACCTTTCTATCATTTAACTGATAATTTATTAAAATAAATAATTATACATTAAAGTTATTCTTATTGTCTTTTATGTGATCTATATTTTTTAATATCTGAATGAAAATAAAGTGCGATATACTTGTTAACACTGTTATCTGTATTATTTATTAGACAAATTAATAAATATAAATAATGGTTAGTTAATTTTTTTAAATAGTTTATAGTTAAATAATTTAATTGATTTAAATATACAGACTTATGAATTGTACATGAAAATCGAGAACTTTGAAAATAATAGTAGAAAGCAGAAAGTGTAGATTTTTGAATGTAAAACGATAGTATAAAATTAATAAAATATTGTAAACAATTCTAAAATAGTAAATTGTATCATGTCTTTAAAATAAAATATCAATAAATATCTAAAGAAAGTTAAGGAGAATTGAAAAAAATGCTAGAATTAATGCAAGGGCTAGAATTTCTTCTGCTTTACTATTATTTAATAGATTTCATAATTAAAAACTTCCACCCTTACCGTAAAAACTCCAATTTTTTCTAAACTACAAATTAAATTATACTCCCTTCAACCTTCCATAAATCAGATTTTCTCAGTAAATTCTGATTTTATTTTTCTTGAATATTCAAACTTAACTCATCTTTGTTTTATGGTAGCTAATATTACAAATTAGTATATTAATCATGATAGTATTATCCTTTTACATTCCTCGTGCAAGGTAATCCAGCTATTTATTTTTGTATGTATATATAAATAAATAAGTATGGTTTTGCTTTTATGAATTTCTCCTACCCTTTAAATAATTAATTTTAAAACCCAAATTAATTTCATTATAATGTTATAACCGTATAACCTTTCACCGCCTAATTCATTTATTCATCTATGTACATCTTCCACTTTATTTTACCATTTTATTTTCATTTTCTCATCTTACTTATCTAAAAGAATAATCTTAAATGCTCATATACTATGATCTCTTAATATTGTTTTTGCCTCTGATGTCCGATGCAAAATTTCTTCTATTGTAGTTCATATTTACTTATAACTTTGGTTGGAATTATATATTTCACTCATCCCTCCTTTATAATATGTGTCACGGTTTTGGGTATGTAATGTTTCATTTGTTATATGTAAGGCTTATAAAAATTAGGTTTCATTTCTTAAAAAAATCAAATTGTAAAATAGAATAATATTTGGTCTCCAACTGGTGGTTCATTTTAATAAAATCAATATTAGAAAAATCAAATTAAAAGATATCACTGCTCTTCCAATAAGTTACTACAATAATCCTACTTTGGTTATAGATATCTATTACTAAACTGTGAAAGAAAAAAAAAGAAGGGACTTGATTCAGCTTCCATACTAACCCCAATATATATGTTTATAATTTATTTTAGCATTTATTGCATGTTTGTGTAAGTTTCATCAATTCTAATTTTTTTCATTTGTGTACCTATTCAATTGTGATCTAATATCTTTAGTAATATTTGTAATACCTTTGGCTTTTTGCTTATTTGGTGTCAACGTGAATTACAAAAAATGCCCCTCTATAAATATTATCAAAACTAATATCACTTAAAAGTAGGACTAACAATTAAGCTTACCTTACATATTCAAAATGCTACTCTACCAATATTATCAACTCTCATCACTTAAAGATTGAACCTAATAAATTAATTTTCTTTACGTTCCTCTGTAAATATTATGAAATCTTATCACTTAAAAATAGGATCTCACAAGTACTAAATGTTATAAAATAATAAATGTCATCATCACCCGTTAAGCGCGTGCCATAACGCTCGTTTGTATTATTCGTTTAGGTTTCAGTTCATTTATCTTCGGTTCTTTAGTACATATAAGTGTAGTTAAAGCCCCACTAAAGCCCTGCAAAATCCTCGCTGTAGCGCATGACGCTCTTCGACCACTACGCTTTTTCAATATAGTGTTGTTGAACAGTAGATCCACTTTAAGTCCTGCTATTTTTCACTATACCCGCTAAATCAAGGCTTTTTTAGCATTCGCTTTAGCAACATTAATATCAGAAGGTTGATTTAGCTAGTTCTTTTTTAAACCAAATCAATAACGTTATGATGAAGACCTAATTTCACGACATAAATGCTCAATATAAATTAGAAACCTACCGCAGTCACCAAATATGGACTGCCAAAATCATTATATTCTTTGGTTTTTTATATAAGATTAAACAATATTTCTTTTTCCTACACAAATGATGTGAAAATGAGAATAAACTAACTTTAAATATTTGGTTTTATATCTAATGAAGCTTTTTGCACCTTTGCAATTTTCCGCCATACCCCTACTTTATCCCACTTTAAACTTTTTCACCTCCACCGCTATGGGACCACTAACCGCTTTAACTGCACATGTACATATAACTATTTTGTGTATTTCAACATAATGTAATTTGAACTTTCTATTTTTGTTTTCATTGCTCTAAGTATAATTTCATATTTATGACCTTTTATTATAATTCATAAAAGACACATTATGAGGCAATGTTGCATACCTTGAAGTGTGATAGATATGGGTTGATATTTGTGAGGATATGTTCTAATAATAAAAAACTTTTGTTAAGTTTATATGATCTTACACCTGGTACCGTTTTATAATTTTTTTTTATATATTCTCTTATTATATATAAGAAATTCAATTTTTGATCATTTATACTCTTTTTGGGAATTCTTAAAGTAGTTATTACTACATGAGGAGTTAAAATAGGCATTTATTCTATATTATAAAAAATTCAAGGTATAACTATTTATATTTTATTTTATAATTCACTCCTAGCTCATATTTTGTATTCATCTTAATTCATGGAATGATTTTGCACTTTCCCCTTAATTTATATTTATATCTCTATCTATCATATCTTCTCTTTTGACAAATAAGAAATTAAACATGGGACAGTTTGTATTCTCACTTTTCAGGTAATATGAATCAAAATACTGCTATAAAATGAGATTTTTACCCTTCTAAAAATCAATATTTTTCACAACTTTCACTCAATAATTAAATTAAACCCTTCATCCACTAATTTCCACACCTTTTTTTAATACTTTTCATAATCCCTCAATGTTTAAAATCAAGTCCCCTTTTGAATCCCACACATTTTGACTTTATACCAAAATTTATCCACTTTTTGTACTATGCATCTTCTATTCTATTATATAAAAAGATTATCTCTCACCACCTTTAACTTCATCCTAAATTCTTAATTCCCATAATTTGTAGTTCAACTGTTACAATAAAATCTGTCTATCACTTTCAAATTTTATCGAACATTTAAATTAGCATCATACTCTATTATAAAGTATGTACTAACATAATATTGGCATATATTTTTTACACCCATCCTCCATTAGAAAATAAACCAACATATTTCCATCTGACACTTCACCTTTTTGTTTTTAAATCATAATTATGATATTTTTTTGCACATGATCCATTCGAGAATAAATGGGTTTTCAGTTCAAACCATAACGTTCTATCTTCCACTTTAAGAACATTATTAATGTCTTCTACTAAAATTTATCCTCACATTAATATTAGAATTCTCACTCATTCTTTACAAATCAAATAAATCGATTTATTCAAAAATCCAAAACTCTCTCATGTTTACTAATTTGAATCCATTCTATTTATTATGTGTACTATTATATCTCTATGTTCTATCAATCTATTATCTAATCAATACATCTGTCGGTTCTATTATATATGAAATTTGGTATCTAACCTTATATCTTCTCTCTTCTAATTCACTATTAGATCATATCATGTACTCTCCTTAATTCAAGAAATAATTTTGCACTTTTTTCTCAATTGTATTTATATCTCAATCTATTATATATTTTTCTATTGGGTTATTTACCAGAACATGACATGTTTATAGGCAACACACATTCATGGTTATTGTAACACCCCAGGTTTTGATAACATTATTTAGGAGATTTAGCTAAATAAACTAAATAAAATAATGTGTTGATTAGGAGATTGAGATTTGATTTTAATTAAGGTAGCCGTGCTTTTTAACTAATAAATTAAAAGAAGGGTTCAAAATGAATTAGAGGAGGGCTATTATGGGAAAGAGGTCATTCCTATATCACCTTCCTTAGGCCATGTGTTATACACACATTTATTTCATTTCAAAATTTTCAAAATTGAGGCTGGCTACCATTAACAAAGAAAGAAGAAGAGGAAACTTAGGAAAAGCTAAAGGAAAGCAAATTCAAATCAAACTCATTCAAATCTCAAGCTCCTTAATCTCTAAAGCAAAGGTGAATAACGTTTACATCTCTAATTTTTATGGTTTCATTTTTACAATTAAATCTGAATGATTTTGAAGATTTGCCATGTTTTCGAATGATATAATGATTATATATATGTTGATGATTTATGAATGTTCATATAGATTTTATGACATGTTTTAAGATGAAAACCCTATTAAATGGCATCCGTTAGCCTTGTGAATTTTTATGATTATCTAAAAAGTTATTTTAGAGATGGATTTCAATTTTCAATTTTTTTTGAATTTATGTGGAATTTTTATGAATTTTTCTAAGGAAGAAAATGGTATTTTGGATTATAAAATTATTTATGGGAAAATAATTTATTGTTCGGATCCAAAAAAATTATATGTTGAAAAGAACATAATAATTGATTTTCTGGAAGTTTCCATAATTTTCTAAGATGATTTAATAGTTATATAAAATTATTTAAGGAACGTGACTTAAATGTTTTATATAATTATAAAGGAGAAAGGGGCTTTTTCAAAATTGTTTAAATTTCAAAATAAGGAAAGTCTCGACGGCATTTTTGAATATAAAAATCTAGCAACCAATCAGATTTAGACAAATAAGGCAGGTTGGGTACAAAAGAACTATTTTAAAGTACAAATAAATAGGAATTTCACTATTTCAACTCTTTCGGCAAGAAGTTCCGCCTCTATTCCAAACCATCCAACAAAGTCAAAAGGTATCAAACCTTTCGACTAGGTCAATAACCAATGCACATGGTATCAGGCAACTGGTACGTAGTGAATTGGAAGGAGTCGAAAGGTTTAGGGACGAAAGGTGCTTTCGAAAGAGATAAAGCTTTTTTTTGGTTTTAAAGAAAATACGTCTGCTAGCTTTCGATAAAGAGCTTTCGACATTGTCAAATGGTTTAAAAGAAAATGTTTCGATTGGTTTGCTTGTTTTTTTTAATTGAAAACTTTCGACAAAGTCGAAAGGTATAGCTTTCGATAAGGTCAAAAGAATAGTTGCCGCTTCCAAACCTTTCGACCCAGATGAAGTTGAAGGTAATCTTTTGTTTTCTAAAACTTGCCGCCTCTCCATTGGTTTCGAAGGGTTGGTTCCAACACTAACACTTCATAGTTTTCGAATGGTTTTGAAAGGTTTTGTTAAAGGTTTCGAAGCAATTGCTTTCAACTCCAATGTTTTTCTTATCCTTTTGCTCAACTTAAAGGCATAATCCAAATGTTTTAAGCCGAAATGTTTTAAAGGTTTCTAAGTAGTCAACTTCGAATGGTTTCGAAAGGTTTCCACTTGTTTTAAATTGAACCAAATGTCTTCGAAAGGTTTTAAGTTTCATTTCTTTCGAAAAGTTTATCAATGATTTCATAGGGGAGGTACCCCAGGCTTTCGACAAAGTCGAAAGGTAAGACCTTTAGACTAGGTCGAAAAGAAACCTTCCAACTAGGTCAAAAGGTGAGACCTTTCGACAAGGTCGAAAGGTATGGTTTTGCACTGTTTTCGAAAGGCTAAGATTTAAAGGATTTAAGAGGCGGATATCATATGTTTAAAGTTTATAAAAAGAAGGCTTTTTAAAGGTTTTGAAGGAGTTACCTTCAATGATTTTGAAAGGTTTTATTAAAGGGTATGAAGGAGTTACCTTCAATGCTTTCGAAGGGTTTTATTAATGATTTTGAAGGAGTTACCTTCAATATTGTCAAAAGGTTGTTTAAAGGTTTTAAACAAAAGATTCGAATATAATGATTAGACAGATAGCCTAAGTGATTTAAGTTATAAAGGACTTTAACTTATTTTAAAAGGATAGATAATCCTTAATGAGCATCATCAACATTATTTTGAGTAAAGTATATATATCATGGCAAAAATAGCTTAGAGTAATGCTAAAGAGATATATTCCTTATATATATATGATATGATTTGACGGACTAAATCATTTTGAAAAGGTTTTCAAGAAAAATTTGAAGGGTAGTTAACCCAAAAGAAAATTCGAGCAGTTAGCTCATTTAAATTCGGACAGTCGGTACATTTTGAGGGCAATTAGCCCAGAGGACAGTTAGTCCATATAAGGGCAGTTAGCCCAGATATGAACAGTTAATTCATTTGTTAGCATAACAGACCTTGCTACTTTTTAAGGACAGTTAGTTCAACATTTTTACCTATTTTGGGAAGATAGCCCATTATCTAGCATAAAAGATATCGCCATTTGGTATAATCAGTTTTAGGACAAATAGTCCAGAAAAGAGAAGTTAGCTCAGAATTTAGGACAGATAGTCCAGTAAAGAGTAGTTAGCTCAGATTTTAGATAGATAGTCTATTTTATTTCCTGTCTTAGCATAATAGATATTGCTATATTATTATTATAATCAGTTGATTAACCAGTTTGGTTATAGGAAAGGATTTGCAAAATATATGTTTTGAATAGAGATATTAGTAAGGGGAAACCCGTTCCGCTAAGCGGCGTTGTAACGTCCCAGATTTTCGCGTTCGAAAATCGACATCCATACTTTACATCGTACTCGAATGTCGTAGATTCGAGCGTTCAAATCCGAGTCGCCGAAGCTTATAACACAGTTAAGTAAATAACACAGCGGAATAAATAAGTAATACATTGATATACAATATCTGATACAACAGAGTGATACAATGAATATCAATATACATCAGAGATATGATACAACAAATAGCAGCGGAAAAGAAAACGATAACATCAGCAGCGGAATAAAATGTCTCCAATAGAATGCTCCAAGATAAGCAACGTCAGTCCATGAACTCCAAGAACTGAACTAGCTCCAGATAATCTACTAAACCTGAATATCTGAAAAACCCAACTCTAGACTGCTCGTGTAGAAAATTATGAGCACCCAGAGTTTAGGAAATGAACAATAAACTCCGGATCAGTCGTGGGACTGGTGTGAGCAACAAAAACAGTTTATCTTTAAAAACGAACAACAAAAGAATTTTAAAGTCAATTCGCAATGCTTTTTGAAAAATGAGACTACCATAAGACCTCCCGCCACACACACAATGCAAACGCAGAATTGGAGGAGATTTCTTCTTATGTTAGTCAAAGATGCTTACTACGCAAAATCAAATCATTTTTGATATTATTATTAGTGCATAGTGGAAAAACATTTCGAAAGTAGAATATAAATCTTAGCCAGCATAGGTACCATTATATTATGCCTGCTATAGCTGCCTCCTGAGGAGACAGGTTATACAATTTAAATTGTAAAGGCTCGTATTGTTTCTTTGGATTTCCAACAAATGGTCAGGCTAAGGAACTTCCTATCCATGATGGGTACGTCCCTGGAATAGACGACCCGAGAACCTAACCGGATCTCTGCCAACACAAGGCCGGGTTACCTCTGCAAAAATAGGTAACTACTGACACGCGTATGCCATCCCCCGATCGTCACCGATCTTCCCGAGGATCCCCGATTCGCAACAAACCACATAGAAAAAAATAATGCAGTAACCACAGAGGTTAAGTATCTGGGCTCCATACCATGATACCACCTTTATCCAGAAGGAATGACATACACTAAGGGGCGCTACTCCCTAGAACCTTGCTGCATTCGTCCTGTTTCGACCATTTCCGGGGTGTGAGGCTCGACGAAGTCTCGTCCACAAAGCTACGCTTTCTACAAAGCCATGCTTCGGGTCAAACAAATGATCAACCTATGATCACAAAGATATAAGATCAAACAAATGATCATATCGCAAATGATCAAACACTGATCATTTCACAGCAACACTCAGCATGCCACATTACCAAATTGTGATATATCGCTGATAAATTTCAACTACATAACCTCTGAGCTCGTACGTCTCAGAGAAGGGTGTTAAGCTAAGAGAATAAATTCTCCGCCACCAACAGATATGTATTTGAAAGAAATCGGCTTTATATCTCAAAGTGTAATGTCAGACATGTAACCATACAAGTCTGTTCCGGGATCGAACAGAACCGAAGGCACTTCTTACGAAGCCCTTGCAATTCCGGGTAATTTCCAATCACGTCCGGACTTCCCGTCACAAAAGGGTGATATAAATCTCTATACCGGAGCAACTCAGTGCAGAGACATTTGACAGGTTGTCCTTTCATTTTCGAAAAATATCCGGTCTTCACCACCGGTCTTCAAATGCCATCCATATACGACGTATCACTATTCAGAATGGGTTATACGACCCAAAGGTCCTTTCCCGGCTAACCCGAATAGTGAGCGCAATATTCAAAACATATGGATATTGGGATTTCAATTAAGTCACAACTTATTACCCAAAAATCTTTCTTCAAATGGTTTAAACAAATTACCATTTTAATCTTTTAAACAAAAAGATTCAATTCACAAAGTTCACTTAATTTCACAAAGATTCATTCATAGATTTTCCAAATCAATTTCCATTTCAGTTTAACTCGTTAAATCTTTGAATCAAAGATTTAACTGATAGCTTTCAAAACAATTCCATTTCAAATGGTTTAAACAAACATCATTTTAAATCTGTTAAGATAACAGATTTAATTCATAGCTTTTTAAAACAGTTCATTTATAACTTGGAAAACCATTATTTCAATTCAATCTTGAAATTCCTTTAATTAAACTGGAATTTCATTTTCTTATCTGAAAGCTTTTATTCTTTTTAAAACAAACAGTTTCATTTTGGAAATCTGATTTATTCATACGAGTTGAAATCCTTGGGTTAAATTCAAATTCCCAAAACTTTACTTTTAAATGGTTTAATTCATACAAACACATTTATATCAGCTTTTATCCCTAGTTTTCCAAATCATAGATTTAATTTCAGACTTGAATTCAAATTTAAATCTAATTATTTAAATTTTCAAAAACAAGGTTAAGTTATTCAAAATAACTTTTATCTTTGAAATTCCGTTTCAAAAGCTTTTCACTTTAAACCCAAATTTCTAATTTCAAAATCAATTGAAATTAAAATTTCAATTTCAAAAACATCAATTTAAATTATCTGTGACTTAACCGATTTCCACGTGAAATCCATATTTGTGTGTGTATGGTGTAGTCCAGGGGTTTTACACACAATAGTGCACAACATCAATCATCACAGATATATCGATAAGCGGTATAATGGATAAC
This sequence comes from Allium fistulosum, assembly GCA_030737815.1. Classification (NCBI taxonomy): domain Eukaryota; kingdom Viridiplantae; phylum Streptophyta; class Magnoliopsida; order Asparagales; family Amaryllidaceae; genus Allium; species Allium fistulosum. The sequence continues at coordinate 426,841,907 of CM060902.1, forward strand.
GCTTATCTTCATTCACAGATTCATAGATAAAATAAATTTATCAGTCATAAAGATTTATCATTACAATTCGATGTGGGTTTCGGATAACCAACTGGAATCCGACTCCCTGTCGCATCGAAATTCAAGTGTCGTTTACGGGTCAAAAGGTTTTCACATTCACATAGTAATATATCACAGACACAGAAAATCTCAGATCACAACATAAATCAGGATGTATCACAAAGCATCATATATCAGGGATATCAACAATCAAATCAATAGAATCCAATTATTCATAAGTAAGATCAATCAATATCTAATTTATTCGAATTAGATTAATTACTTATGAATGACTAATCCTGATTAATTAACATCGATAAATTACAGATCATTTTGATTAATTATTCTTTAATCATTTATTAATTAACCCTCAAAAATTAATTAACCTTTAAATCATAATTCATCAACCTTTAATTATTTAAATAATTAATCCTTAATTATAAATTTCACCATTTAATTGATTGTCTTCAATTAATAATTTAACCTTTAATTAATTACCATTTAATTAATTATCCTTAATTATAAATTTATCCGCTTTAAGTTAATAATTTATCTTTAGCTAATTATAAATCATAAATTAATATATATTTAACTTAACTTTTAAGTTAATAAATTTAAAACATTAAATCCACTTCTCAATTACTTAATTTAATTTTTATTTAAAATAAATCCTTTTCAAATATAAGTTTAAAACATTTAGATTTCTATTTTTAACATGCAAAATTGTTAAAACTTTTAACTTATGAACTTAAATTTATTTCAAAACTAAGACTCCAATTTAAATTTAAATCAGATTACCACTACGATTTAACTTAGTTTAAATCGTTTCTTTATATTTCAAATCCCAATTTAAATTCAAATTTCTTTACATTATCAAAACAATTTGAATTTGTAAAACCTATTTCCAAATATTTTAAACTTTTATTTCATTTCAAATTTTGAATTTGAAAATAACTTGAATTCAGATTTCAAACTGAACTTAAACTTGAATTTATACTTAACTTTTAATTTAACTTAGTTTAACTTTGTTAACAAAAATTTAAAGTCAAGCTCAGGAGATTGAACAGGTCCTGGAACCCGTAGCTAAGCAATTTCCTCGAGCCTCCCCACACTTGCTTCGAGTCACACGCGATCTGTTTCGAGTTCGTCCCGATCCAAATCTCGTTCCTCCCTCTCTACTACTACTTTCCTTATTCCCATCTTCTTCTTCTCCCTCCAAGGTCTGCTCTGATACGCACACCCATTTTCTTGTGCACGTATACAACCACCCATCGCCACCCTGATCGACTCCGAGACCCCAGATAAGTCAGCGTCGAACTCGATAACCCTTTCAACCACTCAGAAATGAAAATCGAATCGAAAATCAAAAATAAGCTTCCATGTCGAAATTTGAAAACTTCGCCATCATCGAAAATCCAAAACGCCGACGATCACGCCATTAAAAATCTTCGCCATCCTCACCGTAACTCACGCTCGATCCCCAGCTTCTACGGCGTGCCTCGCGATCGCCTCCGGTCTCTTCTCCACGTCGTCATTCCTAGATAGCCGAGACGAACAAAAGAACAGCCTAAAACCCTAAACTCCACTCGACACCTCAATTTACAACATAGAAAAATTATCTGGTAATTTTTACAACATCACTAACATCTATTCTTGCTTTAATCTAAATTTCAACAATTTAAATTGATTGAGTTATCCTAAATTCGCAAAATTGCAGTTTCTATTCAAATACAAACTGCTCACCAAATACCAAATTAAAAATCTTCATTTATGGTTTAAAAATCATAACTTGCAATAAGGGTTCGAGCTATGAACTTGAATTAACTTTTCGTAACAATTGAATTTATCAAAAAAAATTCTTGTTTACTTATAAATCAAACTGACAGTGGTATATTTTCCTCTGACATGTTGAAACAGGTTTAAAATCTTGGTTAAAGACTAAACTTCTTGTTTGGTTGAAGACCTTAATCCTTAACAATGATTTAATGAAAACAAATTTAAGTTTGAATCAATTGATCAACCCTGAAATCAATATGCAGAGAAGAACAACATCTAAACATGCACAGTGAATACATATGCATTTATACACATATCAGCACTCATTCATATCAATTCAAACCACAGATCAATATTAGAAGTTTCAAAAGAGTTTGCTCACCTTGATGGGAAGAAGCAGAGAACAAGAACAATGAACAGAGAAAGAACAGAGGTGCCTTGTTTTGGAACAGGCTTTGAATTCTGAGAATCACTTCTTTAATCTCAGGCTTTTTAGTTGTTTTATCTGGATGTTGTTTGACTGATGATGATCTTGCTTTGGGTTTTTCTTCAAAATGATGTTTAGTTTTAAATGGTCGAAATGGAGTTGATGGAAAGGAATGAAATTTACAGTGTGTTTATTTTTCTTAGTACTGGGTGTATATCTTATTGGTTTGTAATTGTTTATAGGAGAGGAAGTGTTGCAGGTGAATATATTTTATCTTGTTTGTACAAAAGGTAGAGATTTGCTTTCTTAGTTATTTCGGCTGATATCTTGCTTGATGTACTAGGGGTATGGCATTAATTGCCAAGTACTTGTTGTTCCCTTATGATATTTACTTTTCTTTTCTTCTTACCTACTCTTGCTTTAATTCGGCTGAGATGTTGTTAGTTGGTACATAGGTACTTAGTGGTATTTCTTCTTTTCTCAGCCTTATACTTATTCATATTTTATTTTGTTTGTTGTGTGGTTTGTTGTTTATATGTGAATTTATTCTATTTGCTATGCTTTTGTTTATGTCATACTTCATTAATCTTACATTATTAAATACTTAATTTTCTTAAAATTATTTCAAACTTATGTACATTTTTATAAGATTTATTTTATATTTACAATCATAGTTCTCCCAAGTACATACATATAAACAATTTCTATACATATTAAAAACCCATTTGTAAAGATATTTTATTTTCTTTAAATCTTATTGTTTTGTAATATAAATAAATTTCTATTTTAAATTCGATGTTGGGATTTATTCTAATATTTATTATTATCATATTCACTCGTATATGCCCAAATACATATATACACATATACATAATATTTTAATTTTTAAATGATTTATACAGAATATACTCAAGACTCGGGGAAACTCGCTATCAATTTATCAATTGATTTTACTATTTTTATTCAAAAATTTATTTATTACTCAATTTAATTCAAAAATTCATTTAATTATTAATTTAAATAAATTTAAATTTCAGGGTCGTTACAAACTTCCCCCCTTAAAAGAATTTCGTCCTCGAAATTTGCAGGTACGAAAACAGCACAGAGATAGACAAATGCGATCCCCTATAACTTCTCGAACACAGGATATGGATTCCAAATTCAAGTCGGAATATCACAAAATACATACCAATTGGTCCATCTTCGGACTTTGGTATTCAAAAGAAATTAGAATAGAATTTCAAATTTAGTTTTAAATGAAATCATTTTATCGATTCAATTCAAATTATACTTCATATTCTATTAATCAATTTATCTCAATTTATAATTTTCAATTTATTCATTAAAGTTTAAATCAGAAATAGATAAGAAACTGATGGAGATACGAAGTAAGGATTTCTACAACGATTCGTAGAGCCATCACCATACCGAAACTTCTTCTTGTAGCTGATACGAAGGAATCAAAAGAATTTGGAAACGAATCAAAGAAAATTGATAGAGAAAGATTGTTTCCACTGTTGTAGGGTATTGACCATTTATAGTCGTATTTCCCTGTCCCCTATCTCGTCTTCTTCTAGCACTCACACTCACTATCAGTGGATAGTAAGAGAATTTACTGAGACGTTCAGACGGATATCTTAGAGATACACTCATTCTAGAGTTTACTTCACTCTATCTCTAATGAGCTACTTAACGTGTTATACTCCTGAGCTAAAGTTCAACCTTAGCTCTGATACCAAATGTAACGTCCCAGATTTTCGCGTTCGAAAATCGACATCCATACTTTACATCGTACTCGAATGTCGTAGATTCGAGCATTCAAATCCGAGTCGCCGAAGCTTATAACACAGTTAAGTAAATAACACAGCGGAATAAATAAGTAATACATTGATATACAATATCTGATACAACAGAGTGATACAATGAATATCAATATACATCAGAGATATGATACAACAAATAGCAGCGGAAAAGAAAACGATAACATCAGCAGCGGAATAAAATGTCTCCAATAGAATGCTCCAAGATAAGCAACGTCAGTCCATGAACTCCAAGAACTGAACTAGCTCCAGATAATCTACTAAACCTGAATATCTGAAAAACCCAACTCTAGACTGCTCGTGTAGAAAATTATGAGCACCCAGAGTTTAGGAAATGAACAATAAACTCCGGATCAGTCGTGGGACTGGTGTGAGCAACAAAAACAGTTTATCTTTAAAAACGAACAACAAAAGAATTTTAAAGTCAATTCGCAATGCTTTTTGAAAAATGAGACTACCATAAGACCTCCCGCCACACACACAATGCAAACGCAGAATTGGAGGAGATTTCTTCTTATGTTAGTCAAAGATGCTTACTACGCAAAATCAAATCATTTTTGATATTATTATTAGTGCATAGTGGAAAAACATTTCGAAAGTAGAATATAAATCTTAGCCAGCATAGGTACCATTATATTATGCCTGCTATAGCTGCCTCCTGAGGAGACAGGTTATACAATTTAAATTGTAAAGGCTCGTATTGTTTCTTTGGATTTCCAACAAATGGTCAGGCTAAGGAACTTCCTATCCATGATGGGTACGTCCCTGGAATAGACGACCCGAGAACCTAACCGGATCTCTGCCAACACAAGGCCGGGTTACCTCTGCAAAAATAGGTAACTACTGACACGCGTATGCCATCCCCCGATCGTCACCGATCTTCCCGAGGATCCCCGATTCGCAACAAACCACATAGAAAAAAATAATGCAGTAACCACAGAGGTTAAGTATCTGGGCTCCATACCATGATACCACCTTTATCCAGAAGGAATGACATACACTAAGGGGCGCTACTCCCTAGAACCTTGCTGCATTCGTCCTGTTTCGACCATTTCCGGGGTGTGAGGCTCGACGAAGTCTCGTCCACAAAGCTACGCTTTCTACAAAGCCATGCTTCGGGTCAAACAAATGATCAACCTATGATCACAAAGATATAAGATCAAACAAATGATCATATCGCAAATGATCAAACACTGATCATTTCACAGCAACACTCAGCATGCCACATTACCAAATTGTGATATATCGCTGATAAATTTCAACTACATAACCTCTGAGCTCGTACGTCTCAGAGAAGGGTGTTAAGCTAAGAGAATAAATTCTCCGCCACCAACAGATATGTATTTGAAAGAAATCGGCTTTATATCTCAAAGTGTAATGTCAGACATGTAACCATACAAGTCTGTTCCGGGATCGAACAGAACCGAAGGCACTTCTTACGAAGCCCTTGCAATTCCGGGTAATTTCCAATCACGTCCGGACTTCCCGTCACAAAAGGGTGATATAAATCTCTATACCGGAGCAACTCAGTGCAGAGACATTCGACAGGTTGTCCTTTCATTTTCGAAAAATATCCGGTCTTCACCACCGGTCTTCAAATGCCATCCATATACGACGTATCACTATTCAGAATGGGTTATACGACCCAAAGGTCCTTTCCCGGCTAACCCGAATAGTGAGCGCAATATTCAAAACATATGGATATTGGGATTTCAATTAAGTCACAACTTATTACCCAAAAATCTTTCTTCAAATGGTTTAAACAAATTACCATTTTAATCTTTTAAACAAAAAGATTCAATTCACAAAGTTCACTTAATTTCACAAAGATTCATTCATAGATTTTCCAAATCAATTTCCATTTCAGTTTAACTCGTTAAATCTTTGAATCAAAGATTTAACTGATAGCTTTCAAAACAATTCCATTTCAAATGGTTTAAACAAACATCATTTTAAATCTGTTAAGATAACAGATTTAATTCATAGCTTTTTAAAACAGTTCATTTATAACTTGGAAAACCATTATTTCAATTCAATCTTGAAATTCCTTTAATTAAACTGGAATTTCATTTTCTTATCTGAAAGCTTTTATTCTTTTTAAAACAAACAGTTTCATTTTGGAAATCTGATTTATTCATACGAGTTGAAATCCTTGGGTTAAATTCAAATTCCCAAAACTTTACTTTTAAATGGTTTAATTCATACAAACACATTTATATCAGCTTTTATCCCTAGTTTTCCAAATCATAGATTTAATTTCAGACTTGAATTCAAATTTAAATCTAATTATTTAAATTTTCAAAAACAAGGTTAAGTTATTCAAAATAACTTTTATCTTTGAAATTCCGTTTCAAAAGCTTTTCACTTTAAACCCAAATTTCTAATTTCAAAATCAATTGAAATTAAAATTTCAATTTCAAAAACATCAATTTAAATTATCTGTGACTTAACCGATTTCCACGTGAAATCCATATTTGTGTGTGTATGGTGTAGTCCAGGGGTTTTACACACAATAGTGCACAACATCAATCATCACAGATATATCGATAAGCGGTATAATGGATAACGCTTATCTTCATTCACAGATTCATAGATAAAATAAATTTATCAGTCATAAAGATTTATCATTACAATTCGATGTGGGTTTCGGATAACCAACTGGAATCCGACTCCCTGTCGCATCGAAATTCAAGTGTCGTTTACGGGTCAAAAGGTTTTCACATTCACATAGTAATATATCACAGACACAGAAAATCTCAGATCACAACATAAATCAGGATGTATCACAAAGCATCATATATCAGGGATATCAACAATCAAATCAATAGAATCCAATTATTCATAAGTAAGATCAATCAATATCTAATTTATTCGAATTAGATTAATTACTTATGAATGACTAATCCTGATTAATTAACATCGATAAATTACAGATCATTTTGATTAATTATTCTTTAATCATTTATTAATTAACCCTCAAAAATTAATTAACCTTTAAATCATAATTCATCAACCTTTAATTATTTAAATAATTAATCCTTAATTATAAATTTCACCATTTAATTGATTGTCTTCAATTAATAATTTAACCTTTAATTAATTACCATTTAATTAATTATCCTTAATTATAAATTTATCCGCTTTAAGTTAATAATTTATCTTTAGCTAATTATAAATCATAAATCAATATATATTTAACTTAACTTTTAAGTTAATAAATTTAAAACATTAAATCCACTTCTCAATTACTTAATTTAATTTTTATTTAAAATAAATCCTTTTCAAATATAAGTTTAAAACATTTAGATTTCTATTTTTAACATGCAAAATTGTTAAAACTTTTAACTTATGAACTTAAATTTATTTCAAAACTAAGACTCCAATTTAAATTTAAATCAGATTACCACTACGATTTAACTTAGTTTAAATCGTTTCTTTATATTTCAAATCCCAATTTAAATTCAAATTTCTTTACATTATCAAAACAATTTGAATTTGTAAAACCTATTTCCAAATATTTTAAACTTTTATTTCATTTCAAATTTTGAATTTGAAAATAACTTGAATTCAGATTTCAAACTGAACTTAAACTTGAATTTATACTTAACTTTTAATTTAACTTAGTTTAACTTTGTTAACAAAAATTTAAAGTCAAGCTCAGGAGATTGAACAGGTCCTGGAACCCGTAGCTAAGCAATTTCCTCGAGCCTCCCCACACTTGCTTCGAGTCACACGCGATCTGTTTCGAGTTCGTCCCGATCCAAATCTCGTTCCTCCCTCTCTACTACTACTTTCCTTATTCCCATCTTCTTCTTCTCCCTCCAAGGTCTGCTCTGATACGCACACCCATTTTCTTGTGCACGTATACAACCACCCATCGCCACCCTGATCGACTCCGAGACCCCAGATAAGTCAGCGTCGAACTCGATAACCCTTTCAACCACTCAGAAATGAAAATCGAATCGAAAATCAAAAATAAGCTTCCATGTCGAAATTTGAAAACTTCGCCATCATCGAAAATCCAAAACGCCGACGATCACGCCATTAAAAATCTTCGCCATCCTCACCGTAACTCACGCTCGATCCCCAGCTTCTACGGCGTGCCTCGCGATCGCCTCCGGTCTCTTCTCCACGTCGTCATTCCTAGATAGCCGAGACGAACAAAAGAACAGCCTAAAACCCTAAACTCCACTCGACACCTCAATTTACAACATAGAAAAATTATCTGGTAATTTTTACAACATCACTAACATCTATTCTTGCTTTAATCTAAATTTCAACAATTTAAATTGATTGAGTTATCCTAAATTCGCAAAATTGCAGTTTCTATTCAAATACAAACTGCTCACCAAATACCAAATTAAAAATCTTCATTTATGGTTTAAAAATCATAACTTGCAATAAGGGTTCGAGCTATGAACTTGAATTAACTTTTCGTAACAATTGAATTTATCAAAAAAAATTCTTGTTTACTTATAAATCAAACTGACAGTGGTATATTTTCCTCTGACATGTTGAAACAGGTTTAAAATCTTGGTTAAAGACTAAACTTCTTGTTTGGTTGAAGACCTTAATCCTTAACAATGATTTAATGAAAACAAATTTAAGTTTGAATCAATTGATCAACTCTGAAATCAATATGCAGAGAAGAACAACATCTAAACATGCACAGTGAATACATATGCATTTATACACATATCAGCACTCATTCATATCAATTCAAACCACAGATCAATATTAGAAGTTTCAAAAGAGTTTGCTCACCTTGATGGGAAGAAGCAGAGAACAAGAACAATGAACAGAGAAAGAACAGAGGTGCCTTGTTTTGGAACAGGCTTTGAATTCTGAGAATCACTTCTTTAATCTCAGGCTTTTTAGTTGTTTTATCTGGATGTTGTTTGACTGATGATGATCTTGCTTTGGGTTTTTCTTCAAAATGATGTTTAGTTTTAAATGGTCGAAATGGAGTTGATGGAAAGGAATGAAATTTACAGTGTGTTTATTTTTCTTAGTACTGGGTGTATATCTTATTGGTTTGTAATTGTTTATAGGAGAGGAAGTGTTGCAGGTGAATATATTTTATCTTGTTTGTACAAAAGGTAGAGATTTGCTTTCTTAGTTATTTCGGCTGATATCTTGCTTGATGTACTAGGGGTATGGCATTAATTGCCAAGTACTTGTTGTTCCCTTATGATATTTACTTTTCTTTTCTTCTTACCTACTCTTGCTTTAATTCGGCTGAGATGTTGTTAGTTGGTACATAGGTACTTAGTGGTATTTCTTCTTTTCTCAGCCTTATACTTATTCATATTTTATTTTGTTTGTTGTGTGGTTTGTTGTTTATATGTGAATTTATTCTATTTGCTATGCTTTTGTTTATGTCATACTTCATTAATCTTACATTATTAAATACTTAATTTTCTTAAAATTATTTCAAACTTATGTACATTTTTATAAGATTTATTTTATATTTACAATCATAGTTCTCCCAAGTACATACATATAAACAATTTCTATACATATTAAAAACCCATTTGTAAAGATATTTTATTTTCTTTAAATCTTATTGTTTTGTAATATAAATAAATTTCTATTTTAAATTCGATGTTGGGATTTATTCTAATATTTATTATTATCATATTCACTCGTATATGCCCAAATACATATATACACATATACATAATATTTTAATTTTTAAATGATTTATACAGAATATACTCAAGACTCGGGGAAACTCGCTATCAATTTATCAATTGATTTTACTATTTTTATTCAAAAATTTATTTATTACTCAATTTAATTCAAAAATTCATTTAATTATTAATTTAAATAAATTTAAATTTCAGGGTCGTTACAAACTTCCCCCCTTAAAAGAATTTCGTCCTCGAAATTTGCAGGTACGAAAACAGCACAGAGATAGACAAATGCGATCCCCTATAACTTCTCGAACACAGGATATGGATTCCAAATTCAAGTCGGAATATCACAAAATACATACCAATTGGTCCATCTTCGGACTTTGGTATTCAAAAGAAATTAGAATAGAATTTCAAATTTAGTTTTAAATGAAATCATTTTATCGATTCAATTCAAATTATACTTCATATTCTATTAATCAATTTATCTCAATTTATAATTTTCAATTTATTCATTAAAGTTTAAATCAGAAATAGATAAGAAACTGATGGAGATACGAAGTAAGGATTTCTACAACGATTCGTAGAGCCATCACCATACCGAAACTTCTTCTTGTAGCTGATACGAAGGAATCAAAAGAATTTGGAAACGAATCAAAGAAAATTGATAGAGAAAGATTGTTTCCACTGTTGTAGGGTATTGACCATTTATAGTCGTATTTCCCTGTCCCCTATCTCGTCTTCTTCTAGCACTCACACTCACTATCAGTGGATAGTAAGAGAATTTACTGAGACGTTCAGACGGATATCTTAGAGATACACTCATTCTAGAGTTTACTTCACTCTATCTCTAATGAGCTACTTAACGTGTTATACTCCTGAGCTAAAGTTCAACCTTAGCTCTGATACCAAATGTAACGTCCCAGATTTTCGCGTTCGAAAATCGACATCCATACTTTACATCGTACTCGAATGTCGTAGATTCGAGCGTTCAAATCCGAGTCGCCGAAGCTTATAACACAGTTAAGTAAATAACACAGCGGAATAAATAAGTAATACATTGATATACAATATCTGATACAACAGAGTGATACAATGAATATCAATATACATCAGAGATATGATACAACAAATAGCAGCGGAAAAGAAAACGATAACATCAGCAGCGGAATAAAATGTCTCCAATAGAATGCTCCAAGATAAGCAACGTCAGTCCATGAACTCCAAGAACTGAACTAGCTCCAGATAATCTACTAAACCTGAATATCTGAAAAACCCAACTCTAGACTGCTCGTGTAGAAAATTATGAGCACCCAGAGTTTAGGAAATGAACAATAAACTCCGGATCAGTCGTGGGACTGGTGTGAGCAACAAAAACAGTTTATCTTTAAAAACGAACAACAAAAGAATTTTAAAGTCAATTCGCAATGCTTTTTGAAAAATGAGACTACCATAAGACCTCCCACCACACACACAATGCAAACGCAGAATTGGAGGAGATTTCTTCTTATGTTAGTCAAAGATGCTTACTACGCAAAATCAAATCATTTTTGATATTATTATTAGTGCATAGTGGAAAAACATTTCGAAAGTAGAATATAAATCTTAGCCAGCATAGGTACCATTATATTATGCCTGCTATAGCTGCCTCCTGAGGAGACAGGTTATACAATTTAAATTGTAAAGGCTCGTATTGTTTCTTTGGATTTCCAACAAATGGTCAGGCTAAGGAACTTCCTATCCATGATGGGTACGTCCCTGGAATAGACGACCCGAGAACCTAACCGGATCTCTGCCAACACAAGGCCGGGTTACCTCTGCAAAAATAGGTAACTACTGACACGCGTATGCCATCCCCCGATCGTCACCGATCTTCCCGAGGATCCCCGATTCGCAACAAACCACATAGAAAAAAATAATGCAGTAACCACAGAGGTTAAGTATCTGGGCTCCATACCATGATACCACCTTTATCCAGAAGGAATGACATACACTAAGGGGCGCTACTCCCTAGAACCTTGCTGCATTCGTCCTGTTTCGACCATTTCCGGGGTGTGAGGCTCGACGAAGTCTCGTCCACAAAGCTACGCTTTCTACAAAGCCATGCTTCGGGTCAAACAAATGATCAACCTATGATCACAAAGATATAAGATCAAACAAATGATCATATCGCAAATGATCAAACACTGATCATTTCACAGCAACACTCAGCATGCCACATTACCAAATTGTGATATATCGCTGATAAATTTCAACTACATAACCTCTGAGCTCGTACGTCTCAGAGAAGGGTGTTAAGCTAAGAGAATAAATTCTCCGCCACCAACAGATATGTATTTGAAAGAAATCGGCTTTATATCTCAAAGTGTAATGTCAGACATGTAACCATACAAGTCTGTTCCGGGATCGAACAGAACCGAAGGCACTTCTTACGAAGCCCTTGCAATTCCGGGTAATTTCCAATCACGTCCGGACTTCCCGTCACAAAAGGGTGATATAAATCTCTATACCGGAGCAACTCAGTGCAGAGACATTCGACAGGTTGTCCTTTCATTTTCGAAAAATATCCGGTCTTCACCACCGGTCTTCAAATGCCATCCATATACGACGTATCACTATTCAGAATGGGTTATACGACCCAAAGGTCCTTTCCCGGCTAACCCGAATAGTGAGCGCAATATTCAAAACATATGGATATTGGGATTTCAATTAAGTCACAACTTATTACCCAAAAATCTTTCTTCAAATGGTTTAAACAAATTACCATTTTAATCTTTTAAACAAAAAGATTCAATTCACAAAGTTCACTTAATTTCACAAAGATTCATTCATAGATTTTCCAAATCAATTTCCATTTCAGTTTAACTCGTTAAATCTTTGAATCAAAGATTTAACTGATAGCTTTCAAAACAATTCCATTTCAAATGGTTTAAACAAACATCATTTTAAATCTGTTAAGATAACAGATTTAATTCATAGCTTTTTAAAACAGTTCATTTATAACTTGGAAAACCATTATTTCAATTCAATCTTGAAATTCCTTTAATTAAACTGGAATTTCATTTTCTTATCTGAAAGCTTTTATTCTTTTTAAAACAAACAGTTTCATTTTGGAAATCTGATTTATTCATACGAGTTGAAATCCTTGGGTTAAATTCAAATTCCCAAAACTTTACTTTTAAATGGTTTAATTCATACAAACACATTTATATCAGCTTTTATCCCTAGTTTTCCAAATCATAGATTTAATTTCAGACTTGAATTCAAATTTAAATCTAATTATTTAAATTTTCAAAAACAAGGTTAAGTTATTCAAAATAACTTTTATCTTTGAAATTCCGTTTCAAAAGCTTTTCACTTTAAACCCAAATTTCTAATTTCAAAATCAATTGAAATTAAAATTTCAATTTCAAAAACATCAATTTAAATTATCTGTGACTTAACCGATTTCCACGTGAAATCCATATTTGTGTGTGTATGGTGTAGTCCAGGGGTTTTACACACAATAGTGCACAACATCAATCATCACAGATATATCGATAAGCGGTATAATGGATAACGCTTATCTTCATTCACAGATTCATAGATAAAATAAATTTATCAGTCATAAAGATTTATCATTACAATTCGATGTGGGTTTCGGATAACCAACTGGAATCCGACTCCCTGTCGCATCGAAATTCAAGTGTCGTTTACGGGTCAAAAGGTTTTCACATTCACATAGTAATATATCACAGACACAGAAAATCTCAGATCACAACATAAATCAGGATGTATCACAAAGCATCATATATCAGGGATATCAACAATCAAATCAATAGAATCCAATTATTCATAAGTAAGATCAATCAATATCTAATTTATTCGAATTAGATTAATTACTTATGAATGACTAATCCTGATTAATTAACATCGATAAATTACAGATCATTTTGATTAATTATTCTTTAATCATTTATTAATTAACCCTCAAAAATTAATTAACCTTTAAATCATAATTCATCAACCTTTAATTATTTAAATAATTAATCCTTAATTATAAATTTCACCATTTAATTGATTGTCTTCAATTAATAATTTAACCTTTAATTAATTACCATTTAATTAATTATCCTTAATTATAAATTTATCCGCTTTAAGTTAATAATTTATCTTTAGCTAATTATAAATCATAAATCAATATATATTTAACTTAACTTTTAAGTTAATAAATTTAAAACATTAAATCCACTTCTCAATTACTTAATTTAATTTTTATTTAAAATAAATCCTTTTCAAATATAAGTTTAAAACATTTAGATTTCTATTTTTAACATGCAAAATTGTTAAAACTTTTAACTTATGAACTTAAATTTATTTCAAAACTAAGACTCCAATTTAAATTTAAATCAGATTACCACTACGATTTAACTTAGTTTAAATCGTTTCTTTATATTTCAAATCCCAATTTAAATTCAAATTTCTTTACATTATCAAAACAATTTGAATTTGTAAAACCTATTTCCAAATATTTTAAACTTTTATTTCATTTCAAATTTTGAATTTGAAAATAACTTGAATTCAGATTTCAAACTGAACTTAAACTTGAATTTATACTTAACTTTTAATTTAACTTAGTTTAACTTTGTTAACAAAAATTTAAAGTCAAGCTCAGGAGATTGAACAGGTCCTGGAACCCGTAGCTAAGCAATTTCCTCGAGCCTCCCCACACTTGCTTCGAGTCACACGCGATCTGTTTCGAGTTCGTCCCGATCCAAATCTCGTTCCTCCCTCTCTACTACTACTTTCCTTATTCCCATCTTCTTCTTCTCCCTCCAAGGTCTGCTCTGATACGCACACCCATTTTCTTGTGCACGTATACAACCACCCATCGCCACCCTGATCGACTCCGAGACCCCAGATAAGTCAGCGTCGAACTCGATAACCCTTTCAACCACTCAGAAATGAAAATCGAATCGAAAATCAAAAATAAGCTTCCATGTCGAAATTTGAAAACTTCGCCATCATCGAAAATCCAAAACGCCGACGATCACGCCATTAAAAATCTTCGCCATCCTCACCGTAACTCACGCTCGATCCCCAGCTTCTACGGCGTGCCTCGCGATCGCCTCCGGTCTCTTCTCCACGTCGTCATTCCTAGATAGCCGAGACGAACAAAAGAACAGCCTAAAACCCTAAACTCCACTCGACACCTCAATTTACAACATAGAAAAATTATCTGGTAATTTTTACAACATCACTAACATCTATTCTTGCTTTAATCTAAATTTCAACAATTTAAATTGATTGAGTTATCCTAAATTCGCAAAATTGCAGTTTCTATTCAAATACAAACTGCTCACCAAATACCAAATTAAAAATCTTCATTTATGGTTTAAAAATCATAACTTGCAATAAGGGTTCGAGCTATGAACTTGAATTAACTTTTCGTAACAATTGAATTTATCAAAAAAAATTCTTGTTTACTTATAAATCAAACTGACAGTGGTATATTTTCCTCTGACATGTTGAAACAGGTTTAAAATCTTGGTTAAAGACTAAACTTCTTGTTTGGTTGAAGACCTTAATCCTTAACAATGATTTAATGAAAACAAATTTAAGTTTGAATCAATTGATCAACCCTGAAATCAATATGCAGAGAAGAACAACATCTAAACATGCACAGTGAATACATATGCATTTATACACATATCAGCACTCATTCATATCAATTCAAACCACAGATCAATATTAGAAGTTTCAAAAGAGTTTGCTCACCTTGATGGGAAGAAGCAGAGAACAAGAACAATGAACAGAGAAAGAACAGAGGTGCCTTGTTTTGGAACAGGCTTTGAATTCTGAGAATCACTTCTTTAATCTCAGGCTTTTTAGTTGTTTTATCTGGATGTTGTTTGACTGATGATGATCTTGCTTTGGGTTTTTCTTCAAAATGATGTTTAGTTTTAAATGGTCGAAATGGAGTTGATGGAAAGGAATGAAATTTACAGTGTGTTTATTTTTCTTAGTACTGGGTGTATATCTTATTGGTTTGTAATTGTTTATAGGAGAGGAAGTGTTGCAGGTGAATATATTTTATCTTGTTTGTACAAAAGGTAGAGATTTGCTTTCTTAGTTATTTCGGCTGATATCTTGCTTGATGTACTAGGGGTATGGCATTAATTGCCAAGTACTTGTTGTTCCCTTATGATATTTACTTTTCTTTTCTTCTTACCTACTCTTGCTTTAATTCGGCTGAGATGTTGTTAGTTGGTACATAGGTACTTAGTGGTATTTCTTCTTTTCTCAGCCTTATACTTATTCATATTTTATTTTGTTTGTTGTGTGGTTTGTTGTTTATATGTGAATTTATTCTATTTGCTATGCTTTTGTTTATGTCATACTTCATTAATCTTACATTATTAAATACTTAATTTTCTTAAAATTATTTCAAACTTATGTACATTTTTATAAGATTTATTTTATATTTACAATCATAGTTCTCCCAAGTACATACATATAAACAATTTCTATACATATTAAAAACCCATTTGTAAAGATATTTTATTTTCTTTAAATCTTATTGTTTTGTAATATAAATAAATTTCTATTTTAAATTCGATGTTGGGATTTATTCTAATATTTATTATTATCATATTCACTCGTATATGCCCAAATACATATATACACATATACATAATATTTTAATTTTTAAATGATTTATACAGAATATACTCAAGACTCGGGGAAACTCGCTATCAATTTATCAATTGATTTTACTATTTTTATTCAAAAATTTATTTATTACTCAATTTAATTCAAAAATTCATTTAATTATTAATTTAAATAAATTTAAATTTCAGGGTCGTTACAGGCGTGGTCTTACTATATATCAATAAACAGAGATGTAATAGAAATTATTCATACCAGGCTTTATGTCTGACTCAATGTTTTTGTTTCCCCTTAAACTCTCGGGTGCTCAAAATTGATTTGAGTAGGCCGAGGGTTTAGGTTTTCAGGTTTTAACAGATTTTGGAAAATAAAGCATCCGAGGACGAGCAGGTGGTTGACGGATAGCTAATTTAGGAATTCTGTTTTACATTGTTTCCATTGTGTATTTAGAAAATTATGTCTATATTGCTTTGATCATCCAAGGGGGTATCTTCATATGTTGCTCTTGGTGTATTGTTGTAAATTATATTTGATCATTGCCTGAGAATACGTTTGGGGATTTTTGTAACTTGGATATGATTTTGTTCGAAATGTAATCACTATAATTATTGTTTTGGAAATCTGTGATTTTTTTCATATTCAAGTGCTTTTGATATTATGGATACTATTAACACTACCGTACTTCATCACCAGATGTTAATACCGTGGATGACTGCAGCATCCATAGCGCTTAGCTTTTGGCCTCCAAATACATGATGTGATAGTTATCATCAAAGTCTTGGTGGTCTTACGCAATAATTATCCTTGATTTTAAGAAGTTTGTTTTATACTAGTACAACCGTCCAATAGTGGGAACCGACCACTCAATCACATAATTTCAATGAAAAAAAATTTGACGTAGTTTTTCATTAATTTTAGTTAAATATCAAATGATAATATGTTGGAGAAAATTTAAAATTGAAATGATTTAAGGAGACGTTTATGGAGAGAACAAATTAAAAAGCATTGAAGAGGTCCAAGGAGACATTTATGAATAGAACAAATTAAATAGCACTAAACAAATTTAAGGAGACATATTAAAGATATGTATATTTTTTGTCTGACTTCACACAATTTGGTTTTAAAAGCCTTATAGTAGACAAACCTCTCTAATGGTCAGTTTGATGACATCGTTTATTCAATTATTTTGTAGGAAGTTATTGGTTTATTAATACATAAATACCAAGAAATCGTAAGTTTTTTGTATAATCAAATTGAGGTAAAGACGATCTTTATTTAATTCTAAAACATAAGTATATAAAAAAACAATTCGGAAGAAAAGCATTACATATGAGTAAAAAATTATTTAAATAATGAATTTCACAATGTATTTTGGATAAAAATATAAATGTATAAGCAACACTTATATTTTGACTTCGGTGGATAATATTAAAATTTGTTAAAATTTTAGTTTTAAATATGTGTTTTGGAAACATAATTATTTTTAAATGTTTTATGTTGTCTAAGTTAATTTGAACTTTTTCGGTAAATTATAACATTCTCCTTCTTTAATCAATCTTAGCTGTTAATAATTTCTTGTTGTGTTATTTAATGTACTATGTAATGTTCATAGGCAACATATATTCATGATTATCATCGAATTCTTTGAGATCTTAAGCTAAAATAAGGTAATTATTTCTGATATTTTTTATGAAGTTTGTTTTATTTTTATGTTGTTTCAAATTATTTGCAGTTTGAAAATGTTTATAAATAATTATAAATTAGGGAAGTAGTTATTCACAATGGTTATAAGTGAACTACTATTAAGTATGAAAGATTATATCTAATATTATTATCATGCAAAAAATAATATGAATTAACAACTTCTAATTTTGATCAATTTGAATTCCAATTACTTTAACAATTAATTGTAATTCAGATTAGCGGGATAACTAATTACACATTAGTTCTCATTTATGCTAATAAATTCTCTAACTAATATGTAATCAATTAATTGTCTTTATCTATTTTTTATCATTAACATTTTAGATGAAAACTCTATGACATAATATGTAACATGAAATATTTTGTAAATAAATAACTATAAATTAGAGATAAAGTTATTCATTATGGTTATAATGAACTATCTTTAAATAGCAAGGATGAAATCAAATATGATTAGCATGCAATAAATAAAAGGAATTAACAGCTTTTAGTTTTGATCAATTTGTGTTCAAAATAATAGTTGTAATACCTTTGGTTTCTCGCTTTTTTGGTGTCAATGTGAATTACAAAAAATACCCCTCTATAGATATTATCAAAACTTGATATTACTTAAAAATAGGACTAACAATTAAACTTACCTTGCAAATTCAAAATGCTACTCTACAAATATTATCAACTCTCATCACTTAAAGATTGAACCTAATAAATAATTTTTTTTACGTTCCTCTGCAAATATTATCAAATCTTATCACTTAAAAATAGGATCTAACAAATACTTAATGTTATAAAACAATAAATGCCATCATCACGCGTGAAGCGCCTTCCGTAGCGCTCTTTTGTATTATTAATTGAGGTTTCAGTTCATTTATCCTTCAGTTCTTTAGTACATATAAGTGTAGTTAAAGCCCTGCTAAAACCTTGCAAAATCCCCGCAATAGCTCATAGCGCTCTTCGACCGCTACAGATCTTCATTATAGTGTTGTTGAACAATAAACCCTTTTTATGTCCCGCTATTTTCCGCTATACCCACTAAATCAAGGTTTTTTAGCATTCGCTTTAGCAACATTAATATAATAATGTTGATTTAGCTAGTTCTCTTTTAAACCAAATCAATAACGTTATGATAAAGACCTAGTTTAACGGCAAAAATGCTCAATATAACTACTTCTATAATTTATAATTATTTATAAACATTTTCAAACTAAAAAAAATTCGAACCAACACAAAAACAAAACAAACTTCATAAAAAAATCAGAAACAATTACATTATATTTGCTTAAGATCTCGAAGAATTCGTTGATAACCATGAATATATGTTGCCTATAAACATTACATATATTAAATAACACAACAAGAAAATATTAACGGCTTAGATTGATTAAAGAAAAAGAATGTTAGAATTTACCAAATTAAAAGTTCAAATTGACTTAGACACCGTAAAAAATTTAAAAATAATTATGTTTCCAAAACGCGTATTTAAAACTAAAATTTTAAAAAAATTTAAAATCGTCCACTGAAGTCAAAACATAAGTGTTGCTTATACATATAACTTTTCTCCAAAATACATTATGAAATTCATTATTTAAATAATGTTATACTTCGTATATAATGCTTTTCTCCCGACCTGTTTTTTATATATACTTATGTTTTGGAATGAAATAAAGGTTGGCTTTACATCAATTTCATTATACAAAAAACTTACGATTTCTTGGTATCCATGTATTACTAAACCAATAACTTCCTAGAAAATAAATGGAGGAACCTAAATTCATAGTAAGTTATAAAACAAAAATATGAAAATGAAATTAGATATAAAATGTAAGAAAAATAACTTAACTTTATCTATAACAGATTTTATATAGCAATAGAAGCTTCTACGATTATTATGCACACGAAATTGTTGTTGATAAAAGAAAACAAATAAAAATAATTAAACGATTCTATAATTAAGAGTCAAGTGACTTAGTACGTAATTATTTCTCTCATACATGGAATTTCAATTTAATCCTCAATTTACAGAGTTCAAATTAATAAAAATTAAAAGCAATTAATTTGTTTTATCTATTCCATGGTAACAATAGCTGATATCATTATAACCATTATGAATAACTATATCTCTAATTTATAGCTATTGATAACCATTTTCGAACTACAAAACAATTGAATAAATGATGTCATCAAACTGACCGTTAGAGAGGTTTGTCTACTATAGGCTGACTAAAGCAAATTGTGTGAAGCCAGAAAAAAAATATACATGT
Organism: Allium fistulosum; assembly: GCA_030737815.1. Classification (NCBI taxonomy): domain Eukaryota; kingdom Viridiplantae; phylum Streptophyta; class Magnoliopsida; order Asparagales; family Amaryllidaceae; genus Allium; species Allium fistulosum. The sequence goes on from CM060902.1 coordinate 426,862,215, forward strand.
CTTTAATATGTATCCTTAAATCTTTTTAGTGCTATTTAATTTTTTCTATTCATAAATGTCTTCTTAGACCTCTTTAATTAAATCTCTTCAATGCTATTTACTTTGTTCTCTTCATAAATGTCTCCTTAAACCACTTCAATTTTAAATTTTCTCCAACTTATTATCATTTGATATTTAACCAAAATTAATGAAAAACTACATCGAATATTTTTTCATTGAAATTATGTGATTGAATGGTCGGTTTCCACCATTGGACGGTTGTACTAGTATAAAACAAACTTCTTAAAATCATGGATAATTACCTCAACGTTGCGTAAGATCACCAAGACTTTGATGATAACCATGAATGTGTGATGCCTATGAACATTTCATATTCTGTTAAATAGCCCAACAGAAAAATGAGTAATAGATTGAGATATAAATACAATTGAGAGAAAAGCGCAAAATTATTTCTTGAATTAAGGAGGGTATATGATATGATCTAATAGTGAATTAGAAGAGAGAAGATATAAGGTTAGATACCGAATATCATATATAATAGAATCGATAGATATATTGATTAGATAACAGATTGATAGAATATAGAAATATAATAGTACACATAATAAATGGAATGGTTTTAAACTAGTAAAAGGGAGATTTTTTGGCTTTTTGAATAAATCAAATAAATTGATTTGTAAACAGTGAGTGAGAATTCCGATTTTAATGTGAGGACAAATTTTAGTAGAGACATTAATAATGTTCTTAGAGTAGAATATCGAACGTTATGGTTTGAACTAAAACCACATTTATTCTCGAATGGATCATGTGCAAAAAATATCATAATTATGCTTTAGTAACAAAAATGTGAAGAGTCAAATAGAAACATGTTGGTTTATTTTCTAATGAAGGATGGGTGTAAAAAATATATGCCAATATTGTGTTAGTACATATTTTACAATCGAGTACGATACTAATTTAAATGTTCAATAAAATTTGAAAGGGATAGACGGACTTTATTGTAATAGTTGAACTACAAATTATGAGAATTAAGCATTTAGGATGTATTTAAAGGTGGTGAGAGATAAACTTTTTATCTAATAGAATAGAAGATGCATAGTAAAAAAGTGGATAAATTTTGGTGTAAAGTCAAAATATGTGGAATTCAAAATGGGAAAGTTGATTTTAAACATTGAGTGATTATGAAAAGATATTTAAAAAAGGTGTGGGAATTAGTGAATGAAGGGTTTAATTTAATCATTGAGGGAAAGTTGTGATAAATATAGATTTTAAGAAGGGTAAAAATCTCATGTTTTAGCAGTATTTTAATTCTATTACCTGAGAAGTGAGAACACAAATCGTCCCATGTTTAATTTCTTATTTGTCAAAAGAGAGGATATAATAGATAGAGATATAAATATAAATTAAGGGAAAAATGCAAAATTATTCCCTAAATTAAGGTGAATACAAAATATGAGCTAGGAGTGAATTATAAAATAGAATATAAATGGTTATATCTTGAATTTTTTATATTATGGAATAAATGCCTATTATAACTCCCTATATCCTAATAACTTCTTTAACAATTCCTAAAAAGAGTATGGATGATCAAAATTTTATTTCTTATATAAGAGAATAGATATAATTTTTTACAAAATAGTGCCAGGTGTATAAGATCATATAAATTTAACATAAGTTCTTTATTATTGGAACATATCCTCACAAATATCACCCCATATCTATCACACTTCAAGGTATGCACATTATCTCATAGTGTGTCTTTTATGAATTAGAATAAAAGGTCATAAATATGAAATTATACTTAAAGCAATGAAAACACACATAGAAAGTTCAAATTACATTATGTTGAAATGCAAAAATAGTAATATGTACTTATACAGTTAAAGCAGTTAGTGGTCCTATAGCGGTGGAAGTGAAAAAAGTTCAGTGGAGATAAAGTAGGGGTATAGCAGAAAATAGCCGAGGTGCAAAAAGCTTCATTAGATATAAAACCAAATATTTAAAGTTAGTTTATTCTCATTTTTACATTATTTGTGTAGGAAAAAGAAATACTGTTTAATCTTATATATAAAAACCAAAGAATATAATGATTTATGCGATCCATATTTGGCGACTACAATAGATTTCTAATTTATGTTAAGCACTTATGCCATAAAACTAGGTATTTATCATAACTTTATTGATTTGGTTTAAAAGAGAACTAGCTAAATCAACCTTTTTGTATTAAGGTTGCTAAAGCGAATGCTAAAAAGCTTTGATTTAGCAGGTATAGTGGGACTTAAAGCGAATCTACTATTCAACAACACCATGTTGAAAAAGCATAGCGGTCGAAGAGTGCTATGCACTATAGCAGGGATTTTGCAATGGCTTTAATCGGGCTTTAACTACACTTATATGTACTAAAGAATAGAAGGATAAATGAACTGAAACCTAAATGAATAATACAAATGAGCATTATGGCACGCTCTTCACGCATGATGATGACATTTATTATTTTATAACATTTAGTATTTGCTAGATCCTATTTTTAAGTGATAAGATTTGATAATATTTGTTGAGGAACATAAAGAAAAGTTATGTATTAGGTTCAATCTTTAAGTGATGAGAGTTCATAATATTTGTAGAGTGGCATTGTGAATTTGTAAGGTTAGTCTAATTTTTAGTCCTATTTTTAAGTGATATTAAGTTTTGATAACATCTATAGAGGAGCATTTTTGGTAATTCACGTTGACACCAAAATAGCGAAACGCTAAAGGTATTACAACTATTACTAAGAATAAAAATTGATTACATAGAGAAAATTAATTAATGACATATTAATTAATATGTAATCAATTTGTATTCAAAATAATTTGAAAATTACTGTAGTTCAATTTAATGAGAGAAATAATTACATATTAAATCTGTTTAACAATAATCAATTATAGAATTAATATGTAATTAATTATAGAATTAATATGTAATCAATTAACTCTTTTTTTTTATTTACTTTTATCAGGAATCAACAATATTTTAGATGCATAACTCAATGAGGAAACAAGTAACAAGAAGTGTTTTATAAATTTAACAAATATTTCCTCGATGTGAGAAATATGTGCATTAAAGGAAAATAGTGACATCGGAGCTCATTACCAATTATTTAAATATACATTACTTTCCTTTAACAAGATTAGTATAAATAAAATTACTAGGAATAAATATAGTCATACATAATTTTCTTTAACTAACTTACCAAACAAATACTAGGGTAATATTTACTTCTTCTTTAAGGGCAACATGATATTTTTGCCATATTTTTTGTATTTGAAGGGAAACATTATTATATTTTAAAATGCAATTATAATTTTTGTCTTACTTCCATAACAATTATGTTGGGCTATAAATATTATATTTTGTTGACGTTGGATGTACAAACAAAAATATTACAAGTATTATAATGACATATAATTACATGACATTTTAATAGCTTACTTTATTGCTTATATTTTCTTATACCATTCGGTCTTATAGTTACTTTCAGTGTGATTTCATCAAAAGTACTTTTATGCGTATCCACAAGTATTTCCCATGGTGATAATTACGTTACTTTGAATTATGCTGAATTTTGTATTGTTTCATCCATTGTATGGTTGTATGATTATTTGAAATCGTTGAATTGTTTTGTTGTTCCAGAAAATGAAGAGGTGCAAGGATCAATTATCAATGACAACATTAGATCAATCTGTTAATTGCCGAAAGTGGAGGGAGTCTTTCATGCAGTTACTACGGAGTTTATGAAGCTATCTAGTTTACATAGGTGTTCAAAAATAATGTAGTACATAATGTTTATTATTTACGAACATTACGGCATGCGCTTCGCTCGTGAATTATTTTTCTACAAATTTTATATGTTTAACACATTCAGGTGTAGTTAGTTTGAATTTTTATTCAAAGCTTCAACATCTAATTTTTAGTTAGTTTGAAATATATTTCTATTATTAATCAATAAAGATCGAATTTGAAAAAAAAGTTTATTTGTTAGATCTATTTTTTAAGCGATATTAAGATTTGGTTATACTTGTTGATGTAGGTTTTTAATTGGTAAAAAAAGTTTATTTATTAGATCCTATTTTTAAGTGATAGTGAGATTTGGTAATATTTATTAAAGAGCATTTTGAATTGGTAAATGAAGTTTATTTATTAGATCCTATTTTTAGATGATATTAAGATTTGATAATATATGTAGAGGGCATTTTTGGTAGTTACGCTTACACCAAAAAAGTGTTATTATGTTTCTCATGTTATTATATGTTATACCATTTAAGAATATAACCTTTGAAGCCATTAAACATCTTTCTAATTCAATTAGTATTAGTTAGTGTCAATAAGTGTACTAATGCCAATGTTAGAATATTTTTTTATTTATGCCAATTTCAAAATACCATTTCACACTTAGCATGATTTCCTTATTCCATATACATGGGACACTATTATCATATTAAATGTATACATATTTGAATTTATATTTTGTATAGGATAAACCCATGTTAAACTTATGCATCACTTAAATTAATATGCATGCTCAGTTATGTAATGCCACAAAAAATTACTATACCATATGTGCATCAAAATTACTTAAGTACATTTATTGATAATTGTTTGTCATTAATATTCAAGAAATAAACTAATCTAAATAAATTCAATCCACAAATATAATTTTCACCTTCACATGACAAAAATCAAAAAATATACCACTAAATAAATTATGTGGTGAACCCTATGTGCGTAGCATGGGTTCGCACTAGTTAAATAATAGTAAGGTAGAAGAAATTTTAGCTCTCACATTAATTCTAGGAATTTTCTCAACTCACTTTAACATTCTTCAAATATTTATTAATATTATATTTTAAAAATCCGATACAATTTATTATTTTGAATTGTTTGTATTTTTTGAGTAGATTGTTTATAATATTTTATTAATTTTATACTTTCGTTTTACATTCAAAAGCCTACACTTTCTGCTTTCTACTATTATTTTCAGATTTTTTAGTTTTCACATATATTTAATATTTAAGTTTATATAATTAAATTAATTAAATAATTTAACTATAAAATGTTTAAATAAAATTACTTAATCATTATTTATCAATTTGTCTAATAAGTAATGTTGTGAAGTTTAGATCTAAGCAAGAATAAGTAGATGTAAAAGATGAATCAAGACTTTGGAAGCCATTAATCAGATCTCAGTTTCTTTCAAAATCATTACTTGTAAAAGAAGAGACATGGATATATGTTTGTATCAGTGATACATGTACAGGCTTTTGTTCAAGAAACAGGAAAGGCCCAATCTGACTCGAAGTTAACTCCGAGTAAACTCAATCGAAACCGCAAGCAAATCTATCAAAGACACCAAGCACATTATCTGGACTAGCAACTAAGTACATATACATATATGTGTTTCATTACACTCCTCCTCAAGTTGGGTTATATATATCTATTAAACCCAACTTGCTTTTCAGGTATTTAATTCTATCTCCATTTAATGCCTTGGTTAGAAGGTCAGCTGGTTGCTCTTGAGTATGGACATAGTGTGTAATTACTTCTCCCTCTTGAATTTTGTCTCGAATAAAATGGCAGTCAACTTCTATACACTTGGTCCTCTCATGGAATATAGGATTAGATGCAATGTGGATGGCTGCCTTATTGTCACACCATAGTCTTGCAGGTTGCTCAAACTCAAGTTTACACTCTTTCATTAAGTGTTTAATCCACATAACTTCACACACTGCCTTGGACATTGCTCTATACTCAGATTCTGCACTGGATCTTGATACAATATGTTGTTTCTTACTTTTCCATGATACTAAATTCCCTCCAATGTATACACAGAATCCAGTGGTTGATCTCCTATCATCCTTTGATCCAGCCCAGTCAGCATCAGCAAAACTATCAATCCTCATATGACCATGATTGGCATATGTAACAGCCCGCCACTCATTCTACAGAATGACGAATCATTAATAAGAAAGAAAGGGGTGAGAAAAGAGAAAGAAGAGAAGAGAGAACAACAACACATCAGAAATCTCACAGCGGAACGAGAAATATATTATCACATAAGATATTACATAGTATCATATACATCAGAGTACACAATTTATACATCACAGAATAGACAGTTATAAACTTCTGTCTATTATACAACACAAGTACACCAGTACAATACAGACTAATACAAACACAGCGGAAACTCTATATATCTACTCGCTGAAGCCTCCTGCTTCACAGCTCCTCCAGAATTCGTCCAGATTATCCTGAATCCCTTGACTACTCAATACAATATTGAGTACCCAAGAGTTTAATAAAACAGAAAATAAACACTTGGGTCAGACATGGGTCTGGTGTGAGTAAACGGTTTAAATTGCTTAACTTTGAAAACCTTTGAAAACAAAAGTATCACGTAAGACTCCCCACACATAAACATGGGTAAGTTTTTACCTTACGCTAACTAAAACATTTGATAGGAAATCCGATTGTATTATAATAGGGTCTAGGGTTTTCAAGTAAAATACAGAAATAGCTGAAATGCTTACATCTCACATTCCAACATAGTTGGGCACAACTAATACGTACGGCACTTATTGGAGTTTGGATTCCATACAATGGCAGTGTGACGACCGCCCATGACCCCTGCACCGAATCTAGAGATAGTGCGCTGTAAAGTGTGCCAGGCGACCATGGACGATTGTCAAGGTAAGATTAAAACAACAGAATCTATCGTATTACTCACAGCGCATGGACAAAATACAATAGAACATATGTATAGTGAAGCTTTACAGAACAAAATGACATCTTATAAAACTCCATAATAGTTGAATACAAGCATTCATATAGTCAATACATCCAGCCTCACTACATATCTCTCAGAGAAAACAAAACAGCGGAACATCCAGTACATATAATAAGAAGATAATATGCAACCCTCCAGCTCGTCTTCGATATCAGTATCGTGAGAAGAGAACAGCACCTGTCACCTGCTACCTAGTCTGCCCGTCCCAAAATGGACGAACAGCCCAAGGCAATAAGAATTAAAACATAAAGCCTTGAGTCAGACAACAGTCTTAGTGAGCAGTAAATTAACTAACAACATACCAAAAGAGCATAAAGGAAAAGGAATAGGAATACAACCCTCCCACTCCAACCTCATTCTACAGTGATAGCCCCCAGACACACACTAAGCAGAAGCAAATATAGCAGAGCATACAATTTAAGGTAAAGCAATTGTCACTCGAGTCAAGAGCGATGTTTTCCAAGTACAAATCCCAAGGTCTAAAACCAAGGTCAGATAAGCACCCAGGAAATACCGCTCTTGAGACCGAATGACGATACAACCAAACATCCATGACTCGGCTATCACTGTTATCATTGTTGCGATATCACCGTTAATTGAATGACCGGCACATTCTTTCAGCCGTCCGTCAAGGGCTAATGGTAACCCCGGTTCTAGACATAACTCCCGCACGTCATCGTGACCCGTGCCTAGGATTATCGAATCTACCCAGAGTACTCGACCATCAACTTAGTCTTTTGGGCGTCCCCATGTACTCTTGCTTAGAGCATGCTAGAACCTTCAACAACGATGAGATCTCAACCTCCTAGTCATCCTCCTCGACGACTATTGCCATACTAGCTCAAGCGCCTCTCGAGCATCCATTATCCTCAACTCGAATCATATCACCGAGTTATCAACATGCTTGGAATGATCCCGCCTGGATTAGACCAAGTCTTCATCATATGATTGCCTCGCTTCATTACATCCTCGCAAAGCCTCATCTCATCACCACATCATCAAATCTATGCATAAGAGCTTCATCATCCCGCTACATATGCCACGTGCAGCTTTTCCATTTTCAAGAGCCTTTCCCTTAGCTTTTGAATCATCTTCGATCTAAATCTAATCATCAATCATCTAGTTCATAACAAGCAATCAAATCAAACATCAATCCAAGCAATCAAGCATTCAAAAATGATCTAAGTAGACAATTATAACAATAATGGCATTTTCGTAATTAAAGAGTTGAAAGTCCAATAAGCATTAAAACATGGATTATATCTCTACAAACTTGATGAATGAACTTGCATAGGTTAACATATGATAAAATGGATGCAACATCATCATGAACAATGGATCTACATGGATCTATACATAGGATGAAGAAAATGCATGGAAATCACTATTTTAACACCAAATCGAGCCAACAATCCGATATACTCCTTTGGATCCGTGTGAGAGATAATCACCACTCACCAAATCACCTAAACAACCTCAAATCAACACACTCCAGATCTGGACAGCGAAGGGTGAAGCTAGATCTACCACAAATCCGCTTCAAATGAAGAAATCTCTCTTGAAAAGATGAAGATCTTCAACCTAAGCTCTTGAATCTTCAATCTTGATCTTCGATTTGGATGGATGGAAGCACTAGATTAGAGTGGAGAAAAGAAGTGAAGAAGTGTAGAAGTCGAGCTCTCAAAATGGCAGCACTTCGTCGCTTCAAAATCCGGATCCCAAAAAGTGAGAACAACCCCTCCTATTTATAGCAGAAATTTCCTTAAGTCGCTTAACACGGCTATCTCCCTAGGTCGTTTCCGACCTAAGACTCTCCGACCTAAGCTTCTCCGACCTAACAGATAGATCTACGCGACCTAACACAAACTATCCTAGCGACCTAACAACTTAGCAATCTACGCGACCTAACAGATGTACGACTTAACTCCTTTGCGACCTAACACTTAGGAAACCCAGCGACCTAACAACCTAACGACCTAACTACCTAAGACTCAGTTGGGTTGCGACCTAACACAAGTCGACCTAAAACAACACACGACCTAACACTTAGCCTAACTCCTAAGGTCGCCAACTTGTTAACTCCTTAGGTCGCCAACTTGTTAACTCCTTAGGTCGCCAACACGGAACCACTAGGTCGCTAACTCAGAACCACTAGGTCGCTAACTCAGAACCACTAGGTCGCTAACTCGGCAACTACTAGGTCGCTAACTCGGCAACTACTAGGTCGCTAACTCTCCCAGCCGACCTAACACTTAACAAAACTTAGGTCGCTCACAACATTTTTCTTAAGTCGCAGACCTTCTCTAAGTTGCCAACAACCCTTAGGTCGCGTACGACCTAGGACTTAGACAAATCTGCCTAAAAATCTGAAATGACATGAAAGTGCTAAAATTCCAGATTTTGACGAACATGTCGATCCGTAAAAATACGGGTCGTTACATTCTCTCCCCCTTAGAAATTTCGCCCCCGAAATTCCAAGCAATCAAAACTATTCTGTACGCCTACCATCCATAACAATCAACAAACCATGCATCCAATTCTAACTTAGCGTACAGAATTCTAAAACTTAGAACAAGTTACAATATCGCGAGATGAGACGACACCTTAGGGCCATACCTTGAAGAGTTCAGGATGAGCTGCCTTCATCCTCTCTTCCACTTCCCACGTACAGTCGTTATCATCATCACTCCATTGTATCTTGAGCAACTTAACTACCTTCCTCCTAAGCTGTTTCGTGTCGGTTTCAACAACACGAAGCGGCTTACGAGGTCTTCTATCAACTGGATCAACTTCTAAGTCTTCACAGCTATCAGCAGAAATCACCGTACTCGAGTCGTGCACATACTTCCGTAGATATGATACATGAAAAACATTGTGCACACTCGACATCTTCTCTGGTAACTCCAATCTGTAAGCGAGCTTTCCGATTCGCTCGATAATCGGGAATGGTCCAACAAATCTCGGAGTCAACTTTCCTTTCTTTCCAAATCGAATAACATTCTTCAGTGGAGAAATCTTCACAAAAACCATATCTCCTACATCGAATTCCAAATCCTTTCGACGCTTATCGGCATAACTCTTCTGACGATCTTGGGCTGCTTTCATTCGTTGCCGAATGATCTCTATACAATCTGAAGTCTGCCGAATCATCTCTGGCCCAAGCATCAGCTTTTCTCCAGTTTCCAACCAACATGTCGGAGAGTTACACGGTCTTCCATACAACGCCTCATACGGTGCCATACCAATACTTGACTGGTAACTGTTGTTGTACGCAAACTCCACCAAATGAAGGTGATCTTCCCATGATCCTCCGAAATCTAAAACACAGGCTCTGAGGAGATCTTCCAAAACTCGGTTGACTCTCTCAGTCTGGCCATCTGTCTGAGGGTGATAAGCTGTACTCAAACACAACTCGGTTCCCAAGACTTCCTGGAAGCTCTTCCAAAATCCACTAGTGAACAATGGGTCTCGATCGCTCACTATACTCTTCGGAACACCATGGAATCGAACTATCCACTTAACATACAACTCAGCCAACTTTGATGCCGTTCTAGTCGATCGAACAGGAATGAATCGTGCACTCTTAGTCAGACGATCCACAATGACCCAAATTCCTTCATTTCCCGTTCTGGTTCTAGGCAATCCATCAATAAAATCCATCGACACTTGTTCCCACTTCCATGTAGGAACTTCTAAGGGCTGAAGCAATCCACTTGGCTTCTTCTGTTCGGCTTTAACCAACTGGCAATTCATACACTTGGAAATGAAATCTCCAACATCCTTCTTCATGCCTTCCCAGTAGTAGGTTCTCTTCATATCCCGATACATCTTGTTTCCTCCTGGATGAATTGTCAGCTTCGAGTGATGACTTTCCTTCAGAACTTCACTCCTCAATTCATCTATATCGGGAACAACTAGTCGTCCTTGCTTCCGAAGCCAACCTTCTCTATCGACCTCGAATCCTTTATCCTTTTCTGGATCCAATCCAGATTCCAATCCACGGATAATCTTGACAAGCTTATCATCTCGCTTTTGGCCCTCGCCAATCCTTTCCACAAGAGTGGGTCTTATCGATAAGTTTGCCAACATCTCAGGTTCCAATTCACATCTAGGCCTGAAGTCAAATCCAGCTAAATACTCGAGACTCTTCCATTCAGAAAACATGGCTCCCAATCCTGCATGTCTTCGACTTAACGCATCTGCCACTGCGTTACCTTTTCCCGGAGTATAAGCTATTCCAAAATCATATGATGCCAAAAATTCTAGCCAACGTTGCTGCCGAAGATTCAAATCCTTCTGGGAGAAAAGATACTTCAACGACTTATGATCTGTAAACAACTCGAATCGAACTCCCAACAGATAATGCCTCCACATCTTCAGAGCAAATACAATCGCCGCTAACTCCAAATCATGAGTTGGGTAATTCCTTTCATGCGGCTTCAGTTGTCGACTGGCATACGCAACAACTTTATCCTTCTGCATCAGCACTGCTCCAAGTCCAGTACCACACGCGTCGGTGTAAACCACCATCTCATCATTCCCACTTGGAATAGTCAAAACAGGAGCACTCGTCAATCTCTCTTTCAGGATTCCGAAAGCTTGCTCACACTTAGCATCCCAACTGAACACTTGGTTCTTTTTCGTCAATCCTGTTAACGGTGCAGCTATCTTGGAGAAGTCTTTGATAAACCGTCGATAATATCCTGCTAATCCAAGAAAACTTCTCACATCAGATGCATTCTTAGGTCTAACCCAATCCTGGATTGCTGCCACCTTAGCGGGATCAACCGCTATTCCATTTCCAGAAATCACATGGCCTAAGAACCTCACTTCACTCTTCCAGAAGTGACACTTCGAAAACTTAGCCTTCAGCTGATGTTTCCGTAAGATCTCCAAAACAATACGCAAGTGCGTCTTGTGCTCTTCCTCCGTTCTGGAATAAATCAGAATATCATCCACGAACACAAGTACGAACTTGTTCAACTGATCTCTGAACACTCTATTCATAAGATCCACAAAATATGCTGGCGCGTTAGTCAATCCAAACGGCATTACCAGCCACTCAAAGAAACCGGATGGTGTCCTAAAAGCAGTCTTCGGCACACTATCCTTAGCCACTCTCAACTGGTGAAATCCCGTTGCCAAATCCATTTGAGAAAACACCTTAGCCTCGTGAAGCTGATCAAACAAGTCATCTATTCTCGGCAATGGATACTTGTTCTTCTTAGTCACCTTATTCAGCTCACGATAATCCACACACAATCTCAACGATCCATCTGCCTTGGTTGCAAACACAACTGGTGCACCCCACTCGGACACACTACGCCGAATGAATCCTTTCTGCAAAAGATCATCAACTTGCACCCTCAACTCTTGCTGTTCCCTAGGCGCCATCCGCCTAAGAGGCATCACAACAGGTCTGGCTCCTTCAACTAGATCTATACGAAACTCGATCTCTCTATGCGGCGGCAACCCTTTGACTTCGTCAAAGACATCCTCGAATCCATTTGCGATTGGCACTAAAGACAGTCCATCCCGTGGAACAACTAGCGAATACATGAAGCTCATGAAGACGCCTTCCTCATGCTTACATCGTATCACAATCTTTCGCCCTTCCACATTCTCGACTGTCACCTCTAGCCTCTCACAATCAACCTTAGCCGCATACTTCCTAAGCCAGTCCATACCCAAAATAATTCCGAACCCCGCAAAGTTCAGAACAAAGCAATCACAAACAAAAGAGCAACCATGACTCGACACAACTAGACCACGGCATAACATACACAAACAAGACGAACCCCCAACTGGATTAGTCACAACCAATGGCCTATCAACAATATCCGGCTTCAAACCCAACCGGCCTACTAGTTCATTACAAACAAATGAATGCGACGCTCCAGTATCAAACAGAACTCTAACTGGAACACCACATAGGAAAAGAGTACCTTGAACAACCACACTCTTTCCTTTCTCTTCAGCAGTAGGAGCTTTTGAAGACGACGGAACAGCTCCTAAAGCATAGGCTTGCACAATCTGCCTGTCCTTCCTTGGTTCCGGACAATTCTTCCTGAAATGCCCCGGCTTGTCACAGTTGTGACACTTCATCGGTGCCTTCGGATTCTTACAATCCTTAGAGAAATGGCCCTTCTGCTGACAATTGTAGCAAGTCACCTCGCCTTTCGGCTTCTTCTGGCCATCCTTACCCTTCTGTTGCTGCTGCTTCCTCTTCTGGTTTCCACCCTGCTGTGGTTTAGATTCTCCCTTGGTAACAGCAACAACAGGTCCTTCCTTAGGAAACAGACTCTCATGCCTAAGAGCTTTCTCCACAAGCTTCTCAAATGAATCGTCCAAATGATCCACCAACTGTCTCCCAAGATAACTATCCAAGCCGGTCACAAACTTCTCATTCTTCTGATAAGCAGATTCAATATACGACCGGGCATACTTGGACAAAGCTTCGAACTCAGAAACATACTCAAGAACTGATCTTCCACCTTGCTTGAGCTCCACAAACCTCTTGAACAGAACAGACTTCTGAGCTGTAGAAATGAACTTAGCTTCAAATCTAGCTTGGAATTGCTCCCAAGTAATCTCTTCCTCCGCAGTATCGATGGTAATAGAGTTCCACCAATCAGAGGCTCTCCCTTGAAGCTGCCTTGATGCCAACTTCCTCTTAGTTGCATCATCAATTCCCAAATCACCAAAGATCCTTCTACAAGCATCTATCCACCTCTGGACCTCAATAGTTGATTCTGTTCCCAAGAAAACCTTCCCTCCAAGAGCAGTATAATCCTTGCACAGCTTAGCAAAATCCACTGGTTTCGGAGTTTGGACTTGAACTCCAACATCTACTGCCGCCCCCGGAACTGGTATCCTCCTCATGATCGAAGTCATCATAGCTTCGAACATGGCTGCATAATCAGCAGTCTCTTCAGTAGCACGGCCTTCCCTAGCAGCTGGTCTCCCTCTTCGACTCATTCTCAATATCTATAAAAAGGAATGATTAAAACATCTAGAGAAACAACTGCATAAAGGACTCAAACTCTTCTAAGCTACTATATTATATATAGTAATCATCCATCAAAATACAATTACGTCTCTCATACGTAGTTACGACAGCGAGCGTTGGGTAAAATCGATTAACCAATGCTCTGATACCAAATGTGACGACCGCCCATGACCCCTGCACCGAATCTAGAGATAGTGCGCTGTAAAGTGTGCCAGGCGACCATGGACGATTGTCAAGGTAAGATTAAAACAACAGAATCTATCGTATTACTCACAGCGCATGGACAAAATACAATAGAACATATGTATAGTGAAGCTTTACAGAACAAAATGACATCTTATAAAACTCCATAATAGTTGAATACAAGCATTCATATAGTCAATACATCCAGCCTCACTACATATCTCTCAGAGAAAACAAAACAGCGGAACATCCAGTACATATAATAAGAAGATAATATGCAACCCTCCAGCTCGTCTTCGATATCAGTATCGTGAGAAGAGAACAGCACCTGTCACCTGCTACCTAGTCTGCCCGTCCCAAAATGGACGAACAGCCCAAGGCAATAAGAATTAAAACATAAAGCCTTGAGTCAGACAACAGTCTTAGTGAGCAGTAAATTAACTAACAACATACCAAAAGAGCATAAAGGAAAAGGAATAGGAATACAACCCTCCCACTCCAACCTCATTCTACAGTGATAGCCCCCAGACACACACTAAGCAGAAGCAAATATAGCAGAGCATACAATTTAAGGTAAAGCAATTGTCACTCGAGTCAAGAGCGATGTTTTCCAAGTACAAATCCCAAGGTCTAAAACCAAGGTCAGATAAGCACCCAGGAAATACCGCTCTTGAGACCGAATGACGATACAACCAAACATCCATGACTCGGCTATCACTGTTATCATTGTTGCGATATCACCGTTAATTGAATGACCGGCACATTCTTTCAGCCGTCCGTCAAGGGCTAATGGTAACCCCGGTTCTAGACATAACTCCCGCACGTCATCGTGACCCGTGCCTAGGATTATCGAATCTACCCAGAGTACTCGACCATCAACTTAGTCTTTTGGGCGTCCCCATGTACTCTTGCTTAGAGCATGCTAGAACCTTCAACAACGATGAGATCTCAACCTCCTAGTCATCCTCCTCGACGACTATTGCCATACTAGCTCAAGCGCCTCTCGAGCATCCATTATCCTCAACTCGAATCATATCACCGAGTTATCAACATGCTTGGAATGATCCCGCCTGGATTAGACCAAGTCTTCATCATATGATTGCCTCGCTTCATTACATCCTCGCAAAGCCTCATCTCATCACCACATCATCAAATCTATGCATAAGAGCTTCATCATCCCGCTACATATGCCACGTGCAGCTTTTCCATTTTCAAGAGCCTTTCCCTTAGCTTTTGAATCATCTTCGATCTAAATCTAATCATCAATCATCTAGTTCATAACAAGCAATCAAATCAAACATCAATCCAAGCAATCAAGCATTCAAAAATGATCTAAGTAGACAATTATAACAATAATGGCATTTTCGTAATTAAAGAGTTGAAAGTCCAATAAGCATTAAAACATGGATTATATCTCTACAAACTTGATGAATGAACTTGCATAGGTTAACATATGATAAAATGGATGCAACATCATCATGAACAATGGATCTACATGGATCTATACATAGGATGAAGAAAATGCATGGAAATCACTATTTTAACACCAAATCGAGCCAACAATCCGATATACTCCTTTGGATCCGTGTGAGAGATAATCACCACTCACCAAATCACCTAAACAACCTCAAATCAACACACTCCAGATCTGGACAGCGAAGGGTGAAGCTAGATCTACCACAAATCCGCTTCAAATGAAGAAATCTCTCTTGAAAAGATGAAGATCTTCAACCTAAGCTCTTGAATCTTCAATCTTGATCTTCGATTTGGATGGATGGAAGCACTAGATTAGAGTGGAGAAAAGAAGTGAAGAAGTGTAGAAGTCGAGCTCTCAAAATGGCAGCACTTCGTCGCTTCAAAATCCGGATCCCAAAAAGTGAGAACAACCCCTCCTATTTATAGCAGAAATTTCCTTAAGTCGCTTAACACGGCTATCTCCCTAGGTCGTTTCCGACCTAAGACTCTCCGACCTAAGCTTCTCCGACCTAACAGATAGATCTACGCGACCTAACACAAACTATCCTAGCGACCTAACAACTTAGCAATCTACGCGACCTAACAGATGTACGACTTAACTCCTTTGCGACCTAACACTTAGGAAACCCAGCGACCTAACAACCTAACGACCTAACTACCTAAGACTCAGTTGGGTTGCGACCTAACACAAGTCGACCTAAAACAACACACGACCTAACACTTAGCCTAACTCCTAAGGTCGCCAACTTGTTAACTCCTTAGGTCGCCAACTTGTTAACTCCTTAGGTCGCCAACACGGAACCACTAGGTCGCTAACTCAGAACCACTAGGTCGCTAACTCAGAACCACTAGGTCGCTAACTCGGCAACTACTAGGTCGCTAACTCGGCAACTACTAGGTCGCTAACTCTCCCAGCCGACCTAACACTTAACAAAACTTAGGTCGCTCACAACATTTTTCTTAAGTCGCAGACCTTCTCTAAGTTGCCAACAACCCTTAGGTCGCGTACGACCTAGGACTTAGACAAATCTGCCTAAAAATCTGAAATGACATGAAAGTGCTAAAATTCCAGATTTTGACGAACATGTCGATCCGTAAAAATACGGGTCGTTACAGGCAGGGCTACTGGGGTACCGCCCGTCACAGTACGTGGCCTAGATCACCGTACCGAGGAGTACGCCCGCTCCCCTGCAACACAAAGCCGGAACCATCCCTTACTGGATAATTCCGAACAAGACAATCCCGTAGTTGGCGCGACCAACCACACACTAAGCCGAATAAAATAAAGGGACCTCTAGACAGGGATCTATCTTGCTCTCAGTGGGTGCTACCCACGAAACCTTGCTGCACCTCCCCTGTTTTAGCCATTCCCGGTTGATGAGGCTTGAGGTTACGATTACCTTTAATCAGAACATATCACTTAGAATGCTCATCGTCCGCCTGACGATGTGCTGAAAGCATTCAATCCATACAAGTTCGTTCCGGGTTTGAACGAAACCGAAGGCATTATCTCGTTACACTCGTTTTGGAATCACCCTCAGAGTTAACGACAATAACCCTTGCACTCTGAATCTTCATCTTCACTTGAGATTCACGACCTATCGTTAATTTGGATCGATGTGGTATTCGGGTCTCCAGACCTGGAATACCGGTATACGGAAACCCGATCCCGGTCTCATCGAAATCCAAAACGTATCTTTTAAGGCCAAGTTGTTTAAAGGTTTAAACAATTTAACTTATCTATATTCATACAGATAGATAATTCACAATTCACAACTGATAATCACATTATCAATTAAACAGATGATTCATAACCAAATAGGTAATCCAAATCAACATCACAATAGTTAATCTATATTACCATTATAATGCAACCAAGCATTCATACCACACAACATTACTTATCTCATTTCTGAGATAACATTCATTCTAGTCAATCAATGTCATTCATTCTTATATAAGCAATGATTTACTTAATCATAACATAATTAATTTAAAATGAATTAAATTAACTATCTCTATCTTTAATTAATTTAAAGTGAATTAAATTAATTACTTCATCTCTTAATTAATTTAAAGTAAATTAAATTAATTACTTCATCATAAATCATACTTATATAATCATTAATTAATTACAAATAAATTAATTAATCTTTCTCTAATTATCCACTTAATTAATCACCTTGATTAATTATATTTTAATTACATTTAAGTAATTATCTTTAATTAATTTCACAAATTAATTATTCTTAATCAAATACAGTAATTAACCTTTAATTACTTCATTAATTAATTAATTAATCAATTCCTTTAATCCTTAATTAATTACAATTAATTAGTTATTCTATAATCACTTGCCATTTATTAATTAATCTTAATTAATCAACTCTTAATTACATCATTAATTAATTATAAACTAATTACCCTTAATTACATCTTTAATTATTTTATTAATTACATTAAGTAATTATTCTTAATTAAACCACAATTATTAATCACCTTTGATTAATCTTAACCAGTAATTAACTTCCCTTAATTACTTCCCTTAATTAATTCTTTTTAATTAATTACCTTAACAAATAATTAATTACCTTATTAATTAACCTTAAATCCTTTAATTAAGTCAATTAAATAAATTATTTAATTAATAACACTAGGTGATTAATTCTTAATCATTTCCATTTAATAAAATAATTATCCTCTAATTACTTTATTAAATATTTTACCTTTACTTAATTACATTCAGTAATTATTCCTTAATTACTTCATCAAGTAATTATACTTAATTAATTTATAAATGATTATCTCTAATTAATCATTAATTAATTACTTGGTTAATTATTTAACTAATTATTTAAAATTAATTAAATAATTTCTTAACTATTAATACTTAAATATCTTAATTAAGAAAAACATTATCTTAATTAAATTATTATCTATTCTTAAATCATTTTCAATAAATGAATTATCCTTATTAATTTCACATATTAATTTCCTTTAATAAATCAAATCTTAATTACTTAAGATAAACTCTTTATTATAATTAAACAATTACAAAATTAATTTTAATCTTTAAAATCTTTGAAACTTTTCAAAGTTATTAAATAAATTTTAATACAAAGATCATTTTGAAAAATCTATTTTCCTATTCTTTAAAACTTATTTATTTAAATTATTTAAAACTTAATAAAACAATTCTAGAAAACAATCTAGTTTAATAGTTAAATCTTGTTTTACCTTTGTTTTAAAACTCAGAAAACATTACAAAACAAAGTTTCTTTTGTTTAAAACTTTAAAACATTTCCTTTTTAAAAATCTTAAGCCTGCACCTACCAAACCCGAGTAAAACTCGTGGAAACTCGAAGTAACACTCGCGACCAACTCACTTCACCCTGCTTTGAGTAAAACTCGACCATCCCCCGAACGAAAACCCGAGCATCCCCTTCTTCTCCAAAACCAAAATCCCAAATACACACGAACGTGCTCGTGCACGTGCACACCCCCACCAAACGTCGACGAACTCCGTTCTGGTCTCCAGCAAGTCGTTTCGACTACGTATCCACGTTCGACCATCAGACAAACTCGATTCGAATGAAAATCGAAAACGAGCTATTAACCCATCAGCTTGCAAACGTATCACCAGAAAAATCGTCTATCGCCGATGATCCCTGCCTCGAGACCCCACGCGATTCTCACCATCGCTTCGTCACGTCTACCAGCAACCACCAGTCACCACGCGATCGACTCCGATCCCATTAAGACGTCGCGATCTCCTCTGAAAACAAAAACGACAAACACAGGGCAAAAACCCTACTTCCTCGATTTCCGATCAACCCCCTCATCAATAAATTCCAATTTGATTTTTCCTATGATCTCCATTACCCCCTCCACCTTCGAGCTCAATCACGTTGATCAATTCGACGTTGATAGATGAAAATTGCTCGAAAAAGCCCATACGTTCATCTCGGCAATACTCAATAAATTCTAAACTAAAAATTGATATATTTATATCAAAAATCATGGTTTTCTATACTGAATACAATTATATAATCAAGACTTAAAATTGAATTAATAAATTTTTGACCAAATTGACATTTTTACTGTTGTTTATAAAATTTCAAGACAAATACTTTATATAAGTTCCAGATCTTATTTTTAGGAGTTATGCTACATGTTTTCAATCCTTTTTCATTTGCACATCAAAGACTAACGGTGATTAGATGATGAGATATAGGTTTTTAAAAGAATTCAAACTCTGATAAATCAACAG
This sequence comes from Allium fistulosum, assembly GCA_030737815.1. Classification (NCBI taxonomy): domain Eukaryota; kingdom Viridiplantae; phylum Streptophyta; class Magnoliopsida; order Asparagales; family Amaryllidaceae; genus Allium; species Allium fistulosum. The sequence goes on from CM060902.1 coordinate 426,881,979, forward strand.
AGACTATATCATAACTATACAGGCATTCAAACATTCATATACAAACATGCTTTTAATTCAATTCAAGTATTTCAGATAATAGCATGATATTCATTCAAAATAACAGTATGAAATCCAGGGTTTAAAAACTGTTTTTAAAATCTAATTGTTTACTCACCAGACAAGTAGAACAGAGACAGAGAACAGAAACTATTTCCAGGCTTGCATGTTTGGTTTTGAACTTCTATTTGCCTTTGATCTCCTTTAAGTTTGCATGATCACAGGTTGTTTGTTGATAGATTATACTTGAAGAAATTTCGAATCTTGTTGCTGTTGGTTTTCAGTTTGCATGTTGATATACTTCTTTCGTTGATTGCATTTGAATTTCCAGCTTATCATCTTGTTTTCAGATTGCAATTCCAGATTTCATTTTCAAGATGAAATTCTAGGTTTCATTCATTTCCTGATATTTTACTTCTTCATTTTTATGATCTATGTTTCGATTCTAATTTTGGTTGAGAATTGTAGAAAATATCTTCAGCTGAAGAATAAAACCCCTCTTTTATTTTACAATTTTAGAATTTAAATTAAAATATCAAGAGTATGACATTTGTCCCCTCTTATGTCTTAATTATCTTACACCTAAGCTTATATGTTTACAAGTGTTTTTACCAAGTATTAAAATGTTTACAAGTGTTAATCTTGTTTTTAATTAATTTATTTAAGTCATTTATATGTATTAATGAAATAATTATATGTATATAATGTATTTATCTTTTTTTATAATTTAAGCTTTTAGATTTACATAAATATACAAATGTGAATTCAAGTAAACATTTATTTATAATAACTTATGCTTTGATCAAATAAATATAACATATTTTTATATGCTTGAGAAACTTATTTTAACTATATATATATCTTTTTACAAACCAATTTATCTTATGTTTGAATTTTTAAAAAGGAAAGAATATTAAAACAATTGAACTTCTAAATTTAATCTTATTTAAAAATTAAACTAAAATATATCTTTATAATAAATAAGAAATTATCCTTGTTATTTAAATCTCAAATATCATTTTCAAAAGTATTAAGTCAAATTACAATTTCCAAATTACAAATTATATATATATATATATATTAAAGTTTGAAAACATCTTAATTTAATTCAAATCATTACCTTTCCATTTCAATATATAAATATATACATTCTAAATGTGAAATATTTTTAACATAAATTTTGATAATTATCATATTGAATTTAATACATAACTCCAAATCACAATATATATATATACATATATATTATAATTTGAAAACATAGTTTTAAAAGACTCCCTATTTATAATATATATATACCTATATATATATACATTATAAATATAAAACATTTATATATAAGTTTTAGAAAGATAAATCTTCCCAATTTAAAATTGTTAGAAAAGATATTCCCAAATTAAAATGTTATTAGTTTTTAAAGAAATAAACTTGCCAATTAAAATGTTATTAACCTTTTAAAATGAATAAACTTGTCAATTTATAAAATAAATCAACAAATCAATTTAATTATTTATAAAGATTATTAAATTGATATTGCTAAAATTCCGGGATATCACAGCATATATGATACCTTGGCCAATAGATCCTTTCAGATATCCTAATATGTGTTCCAGTGCTTGCCAATGTTGTTTTGTTGGTGAAGCCATATATTGACTCACCATACTTACAGCAAAAGTAATATCAGGCCTAGTTATGGTTAGATAGTTCAACTTACCTACAAGTCTCCTATATCTTTTTGGATCATCAACTGGTTCTCCTTCAGATGTTAGATAATTATTAGGCAAGATAAGGGTGCTTTGTGGTTTAGTGCCAAGTCTTCCAGTTTCAGATAGTAAGTCTAAGACATATTTTCTCTGGCATAATAAAATTCCTTTACTGCTTCTTAGAACTTCTACTCCTAGGAAATATTTTAACTCTCCTAAATCTTTAGTCTAGAATTTATTGTGGATAAATTGCTTCAGTGAAGCAACTCCTTGTTCATCATTTCCTGTTATGACGATATCATCTACATACACAACTAATAGAAGTATACCTCTTTCAGAATTCTTATAAAACACTGAATGATCACTCTTGCATCTGGTTACTCCAAATTCTTCCAGAGTTTGGCTGAATTTTCCAAACCAAGCTCTTGGACTTTGCTTAAGTCTATAGAGAGTCTTTTTCAATTTGCAAATAAGCCCACTTTCTCCTTGTGCAACAAATCCAGGTGGTTGAGTCATATAGATCTCTTCTTTGAGATCACTATGTAGAAATGCATTCTTAATATCCAGTTGATGAAGCTTCCAATTAAAATGTGCTGCCAATGCTATGAATAATCTGATAGAAGTCATCTTAGCCATTAGAGAGAAAGTTTCTGAGTAATCCATACCATATACTTGTGCATATCCTTTAGCCATGAGTCTTGCCTTGAATCTATCAACTGTTCCATTTGGATTCATTTAAACTAAATATATCCATCTACATCCAATTGCCTTTTTATTCTTTGGTAGCTTGACCAGATCCCAGGTATTATTTCTTTCTAAAGCATTCATTTCATCAATCATAGCTTCTTTCCATTCTTGTTTGGATAGAGCTTCAGCAACAGTTTTAGGAGTATAGATAGAGTCTAGGGAAGTGGTGAACATGTAAGATGATGGTGAGAGATTATCATATGACATGTAATTAGAGATGGGATAGGTGCATTTCCTTTTCTCTTTTCTAAGAGTAATGGGGAGATCCAGACTTGGATCTACTGGTGTAGAGCTTTCACTGATGGTTCCAGAAGTTGTATCACTCTCAGTATCTGGTTCAGATTCTTGGGATGGAAAAGTGGAGTAAACCATATACTCATCAGTCTCCACCTGACTTGGTGTGTGTGGTGCTTGATAGAATGGTCTCTCTTCCATGAAATTTACATCTATTGATACTATATATTTATTTAGACTTGGGCAGTAACATCTATATCCTTTCTGCAGTCTTGAGTACCCAACAAATATACATTTTAAAGACTTAGGATCCAATTTTCCCACTTGTGGATTTACATCTCTCACAAAACAGGTGCATCCAAATATCCTTGGTTTAATAGGATATACTTCTTTGTTAGGACATAACACTTTGTAAGGAATCTTGAAATTAAGAACTGTTGAAGGCATTCTATTAATAAGGAAACAAGAAGTTAGCACTGCATCAGCCCAGTAGACTTTTGGAACATTCATTTGAAATAGTAGTGCTCTAGCAGTTTCAAGAAGTTGTCTATTTTTTCTTTCAGCCACCCCATTTTGTGCAACAGTATCTACACATGATGTTTCATGTAGAATGCCATGTTGACTCAGGTATGAGCTAAAGGTATGGGCAGTATACTCCTTAGCATTATCACTCCTTAGTGTTTGAATACATGTTTTAAATTGGTTTTGAATTTCTACATGAAATGTACAAAAAATAGAGAAGAGTTCAGATCTACTTTTCATTAAGAATAACCAAGTAACTCGAGAGTAGTCATCTACAAATGTCACAAAATATTTATAACCAGATTTAGAAACAACAGATGATGGTCCCCATATATCAGAATGTACAAGCTCAAATGGTGCGCTTGCACATTTATTTATTCTAGGTTTTAAGCTACTCCTATGTAGTTTAGCATATTGACAAGGCTCACAATCAAGAGTAGATATGTAGTTATACTGGGGATAGAGATGCTTGAATAAAGTGAGAGATGGATGACCAATTTGTTGATGAATTTTGATGGCAGAATTCATACTTGAGCAAGCTACTGGTGGATTTTCCAAAACATAGAGCCCCCCTGATTCATATCCTTTACCAATAATCTGTTTCGTTGTAAGATCCTGAAATATACATGCTTCAGGAGAGAATACTACACTACAATTCATGTCTTTAATAAGTTTGCTCACAGACCACAGATTGTATGATAAGGAAGGTATGAATAATACTGATTTTAATGGAAAAGTAGTATCAATATTACCAAATCCATGAACATTAGATTGTGACCCATCTGCCAAAGTGACTGCTTGACTTTCTCCATGTTTTTTAAAATCTGTAAATAATTTAATGTTACCTGACATATGATCTGTGGCTCCTGAATCAATGACCCACTTTGAAGTTGGTTTTTCTGAGTTGGCAATTGTAGAAACAGCTGGTTTGTTTTGAGATTCCTGATATTTTGAGTACTTATCAAATTCTTCAGTGGGTATCAGAACAGTTTTATGAGTATTGTTATTATTATTGGATGCTCCTTGATTCTTGAGTTGATTGTTGTATTGTAATTTCCTAAATTCAATGATCAACTGTCCAAGCTTTTTGCAGTATGAACACACTTTGTTATTTGGTCTCCCTCCACTTCTTTAAGGCCTCCAAGATTGAGATGGTGGAGGTCTCCATGTTTCAGGTCTATGTGAATGATTCCATGGTGGTCTTATGTCAGATGGGGGTCTCCACACAGTAGGGGGTGTGTTAGAGCTTATTAATGCACTGTTATTCATGTTTATACTTGGTGATACATTCTCAGTTTTGCGAACACGGCTAAAGACTTCCTAAATAGACGTTATTATGGATCCAGATAGTATTTGTGATTTTGCAGACTCAAACTCTGATGGTAAACCAGCAAGGAAGGACATTATGGCCATTTGTTCTCGTTGAAGTTGTTGAACCTTCACATATGGGCTCATAGGTAGTAGACTATTGAATTCTTCATAAGTTCTTTTAAATTTCATGAAGTAATTTGTGAGAGATTGATCTTGTTTCTCAGTTCTATAGAAAGATTTACATACTTCAAACATACGAGTGAGATTGCCTTTTCTAGAATACAAGAATTCGAGATATTCAATTAACTCTTTTACAAATTCACAGTGATTTATCAGGCTAATGACCTCATCATCAATTGAGTTTCTAATTTGCAAGAACAGTCGAGCATCTTCCCTTAACCAGATAAGATCCTTTTCTTCTGTAGTTACTGGTGGACTTGTAGTTAAGTGATCATCCTTATCAATACTCCGAAGATACAATCGGATTGTCTTACTCCATTCTAGGAAATTTGTATGGTTTAACTTGCGATCTGTGATTTTTGACATTATTGGAAGAACATCAACCATAGTAGAATTCTTGCTTTCAGACATATTTCCATATTTAAGAAAAAATTAGATCTGAGTCGATTTTGAGAAGCGCGATTTCGAGAAGCCCTAGATCGATATCAGATGCTCTGATACCTTGTTGTGAAGTTTAGATCTAAGCAAGAATAAGTAGAAGTAAAAGATGAATCAAGACTTTGGAAGCCATTAATCAGATCTCAGTTTCTTTCAAAATCATTACTTGTAAAAGAAGATACACAGATATATGTTTGTATCAGTGATACATGTACAGGCTTTTGTTCAAGAAACAGGAAAGGCCCAATCTGACTCGAAGTTAACTCCGAGTAAACTCAATCCAAACCGCAAGCAAATCTATCAAAGACACCAAGCACATTATCTGGACTAGCAACTAAGTACATATACATATATGTGTTTCATTACAAGTAATAAAGATAATAAAATATACCAAGCTCATTGTTACAAAATGGTATAAACTAATTTTCATTCAGATTTAAAAAAATATGAAACATATAACAAACAATAATAAAACTTTAATGTTAACTATTTATTTTAATAAATTGTCAGTTAAATGATAGAAATGTTTAAAAATTAAAAATCATCTTGGTAATTATAAAAATCCCCCCATTCCTTAATTCTCTTCGATTCTTTTTGAATCCATGTAAATTATCATTTTATAGTTATCCAAAATGTTGCACTAACTTTTTCCATGATTTTATATTCATATAACTAGAGTTTATAATTTTTGCAGTAATTTACAAAGCTTTCATCAATTTTCGTTTATTATATTGCATTCAAATTCATGCATTTAAATTAATCAAACACTTTAAAACCTACACAATTTAAATAAATTCAAGTAAACGGTATTCATTAATTTCTCTAATAATTTATAAAAAACGATAATTTCAACTTATATACTGCGTTCGTAGTCACAAAATAGTAAAACGAATTTTCTTTCAAATATAAAAATATGTGAATCGCTTAACAAATTTTTTACGCATGAACAATAATAAAAAGTTTAATTTATGATTGATATATCGAATTCTACATAGAAATATTTTATGTTAACAATATTTAAAATATGAGTACTATGATCTTACAACATTACCATGTGCAATGCATATGATACAATCTTTACTTTTTTATTATTATCTACAGCTTTAGCAAATTAAAAAAACCATTTTCAATTTTTTTCCTTAAATATCTTATAATACATTTTAAATTCTTATCAATACTGATTTTGGAATTTAACGTTTAAAACCCATCATCATACACATGTGTAGGTGCGCATGAGCATAAATACACACAAGATCATGTTTTTTCTTAATATTATTTCAAAATATAAAATATTACATCAATAGTTTTCTTTGAAATTTATTACATAGATAAATACACACAATTGTTTACATATATAGGTATATCAGCCATATTTAACGTATAATTTCTTAATTTCAAAATATAATTAAACTTATTTTAAAATAAGATATAATATTTTAAAACATAAAGTTTTGGAAATAACAATAATATGCATCTATTTATTTACATTTTTTTAAACAAATAAATTAATAAAATAATATGTTTAACATATAATTTTCTTAAATTTCAGAAATATTATTCTAAAACTAATTTGATACAAAATATGTAACGACACGCTTTTCCATACAGTTTAAGCTGACAATAAACCACACATGTCCAACCCAAATTGAACGGGAAAGCGGATAGTTAGGGAAAAGAAAGAAGACAAGAAGAACCGAACAACATAGAATCTCATAGTGGAATGAATAATCTATAATATATAACAATCCTTTACACAAAACAAATCTGTAATATAAGTATATATAGACATCAATCAGAGTATACTAACCTATTCAACACGGACAGTTATAACAACCTGTCCTCACAACTGCTGAATAATATACAATAATGTAAGCAATGGAAATATAATCATCTACGTGAATATGTCTTTGGGCCTCTAGCTCCTCTCCTGAAGCTCCAAAATATCTATCTAAACCTGGAAATATGCTCGGTCTGACCCGAGCATTATAGGAAAACCACGCTCGGGTCAGTCTGGTAAAACCAGCATAAGATAACTCAAATAAGGGGAAACATATATAAAAAATTTATGAGACCATGCCACCAACGCGAAACGGGTTTTCACCTTACAAGAATAACATCCATCTAGGCAAGGGCAAAAATAAATATCAGGAAACAAATCCAAAAATGATCAAGTATAAATAATACTAAACCAGACTTGAAAGAATAGAAATAAACCGAGTAAAAATCCAAACTGGACAGAATGGATAGAACAAGGAAAAATAGTCTAACTTGATAGAATGGACTAAATAAGGTAACAGTCCAAACTCAATAGAATGGGCTAAATAAAGTAACAGTCTAAACTCAACAGAATGGACTAAATAAACACTTAAATGCCGTGATGAGGAGTTGGCTCTACTCGTGGCAATTTTAAAGCTAAAATAGATCCAGGAATACGAATCAATATGGAAGGAAAATTTTCCAACAAATGACTAGGAAGGTGCACCCCCCCGTAAAGTATACCTCTAATAATATACTTCTGAGAAGCTCATATACTACGTGACACTTCTCAGACAATACCAAGCCGGACCCCGCTAAAACTTACCGAGTATTCGAATATTTCACATCTAAATCTTAATTGTTTTTCACGTAAAGGTACACAAAAATATAGATGAGACATGAAAATACCCTAATAGGAGCAACCAAACATAACTTGGCTTCCTCTCGCGCTTTTGGTTTATTCATTTCCGACAAAGGATAACAAAGCTCAACGAAGCAATACATTATCTTAGAATGACGATAATAAAGAAGCTGAAGTAACCGATAGTTGAGATACCAACTATCGAGGATATAAAACGATCGTATATGGAAATTAAGTCTTGTATACCTATCACCACTCATTGAATTCAAACTTGTACTTTCCTTGGTTAACAGTAATACCGGACAAGTCAAGGTAGTGTTACCTCAAAGTCATGTCCAAGGATCACTCTTAACTTTTGAAATAGCAACAAGTTTACTTCTTTGATGTTTAGTGCTAATTATACAAATAAATCGTTTCCATATAAGTAATTTGCTTTACGTTATTTCCATAAACAAATCAAACTTTTACTTTTAAAAACGAACCGAACTTTTGCTTGATTTCCATGTTGGTAAAACACTTTTAGAATTAGTTCCAGATTGTTAAAACGTTAAGAGATTAATTTTTCTAAGTGCACGACCCTGAAGGTCTAAACCAACATCAGACTGAACACCCAGAAGATTATCTATCTTATCATCTCAATAATCGATTTCCAATTCCTTTTTATACTTTAAAAACAATATTAATTATCCCAAAAGATAATTAATCACATTTAAAATCTCTTTTTAATAAACAAATCCATTATCTATATTAAAATAGATAATTATTTCCAAACACTTTTATAACATTGGTAAATCAACTTTTAAAATCTTCATTAAATCTATTTATTAACTTTTAATCATTTTATTAAAGCAATTTTTATTATACTAGTTAATTTATATTAATTACCTTTATGAAATCAATTAATTAAAAAGATTTATTAAATTCAAATAGCCATTAATTAAATAAATAATTAATCTCAAACATCATTAATTAAAATGATAAGAAATTCTAAATTCCATTAATTAACACAATTAATTAAGTTCAATATAATCATAAATTAATCAGATTAATTAAATCCAAACTTCATTAGTCAAACTGATTAATTAAAACATCATTTGCTAAAATGATTTATTTAATTATAAAACATCATTAATTAAAATGATTTGACTAAATTCTAAAAATCATTAGTTAAAAAATTAATCAAATTAAAAAACAATCATTAATTAGAATGATTAATTAAATTCAAAAATCATTATTTAAAATGATTTATTACTTTTAAATATCATTAATTAAAATGATTATTAATTTCAATTATCATTAATTGAAATAATTAATTAAGTTTAATAAATTAATTAAACTCCATTATCATTAATTAAATCAATTAATTAATTAAACTCAAATAATCATTAATTAAAATGATTAATTAAATATAAAAACATCATTAGCAAAAATGATTAATTAAATCTAAAGATAAACCAATTTAATCATTATTTATTAAATTGGTTAACTAATCTCAAATTAATTAATTTAAAAGATTATTTAATTTAAACTATCATTAATCAAAATGATTAATAAATTATTAATATTCTTTTTAGCGGAAACACAAGCTCAAGTTCATACGATAGGTTTTTGGGGATGAAATTCAATAAATAACGGTAATTTAATAAATTCCGCTAACAGGGATCCAATTAACATATTCAGTCCAATTTAACTCGACAGTAATTTATTTGGCCAAATAAACATCAATATTTAAAGTATATAAAATTAAACGACGTTATTATTAAAATAACGTGATTTAAATCTGGTTTGTTTAAACAGGTCTTAAAATTTTACATGTCCACAGTTAACAACAAGTTATAGTACAATGTTGTACTCATCAATACGAGTACAACGCAAAAAGAATCAGGTAAATCGGGTTTAAAACGGTTGAGTTATTCTATTTACAAGTTATCTAGCTTTCTATATATATTAAAACAAATAAAAATAGTTATTACTCACCTTTACCACGTAGGCCGAAGCCCAAACTTGCAAACCCGCATCCAACCAAAGTCCTTCTTCCCAAATCACTGGAACAAGATTTCCTGGAATAATTCACAAACGCGAACAAACTCGTGCATGCGTGCACGTGCACGGCGATTTGCTTCGCCAACCCACGAACGAGCTTAACCCACACGACTGCCTTTGCCTCCTCACCACAGCGCCACCATCCCCATAAACTCCGACCGTCCTTTTCAAATTCATAGCCATCAACCACGAATTTGAAACATATACATGCGATGAATGCGAGGCAATCACCACCCCTACACTCCACGCTTCACCTTGCCATCACTTCCAAAAGGACCGCCATCACCTACGCCACCTTCCAGCACTAACCATGTCGACTCCGATGATCCCTTCTGCCACTAACTCGGCCGCGTCCCCATGCGAACCCGAAGCTTTTCAAAAATCCTAGTTTAAGCTATTCTCGACAACACAGCCAGCTAATCAAAAATCGGCCACGGTCATCGCCTCCGCTTCGTCCCAAAGCTCCTCCCTGACATCTCCGCTCGACTCCTCGACCACCAGTTCACCAAATATATACAGAATCTGATTCGATCACTACTCGAATACTCAGACACACTTTTCATGCCAATCTTCATTTGATCAAAAGTGCGTTTAAAGAGAATGTTAATGGAGCTGCCGTTGTCAACCAACACTCGCCAAACTATAGCAGGCCTAATTCCTACCAGCACCACCATCAGATCAAGAGTTGGAGCTTCCATCCCTTCGGTATCCCGATTTCAGAACACAATATCGTCATTCAAGATCCTTTGCATCTTAACTCGAGTCTCGTCTTCCACCGCCAAACATGATTCCTTCGGAGCGTGCTTCAACGAACTTGCATATCGCTCCATTTTCCCCTAACTACTTTATGAAGGATGCAGTCCCCTGGATATTATTCCGATGATGAGTCTCTGGTTGGTTCATTTCGACCCTTCTTCGCTGGTTCCTGCTTGGTTCCTTCGTTCTTTTAGGTGTTGAGGAGTTGTAGATTGACCAGGGTTTTGTGGTTGTTTTACGAATTGTTGGAGTTTGTTGTTCTATATCAGTTCCTCAATGAGATTCTTTAGGTGGCGGCATTCGTTCGTATTGTGGCCGTGTGTCTCGTGGAAGCGATAGAAGTTTCCCGAGAACTTCTGCTGCTTGGTCGCCTCCTTTGTGGTTGGACTTTTGCATTCCTCGGTCCCTTGAATTGCGAGAAAAATGTTTTACGATGTGTCGCTTAGGGGAGTGTAGCCTTCGGGCCTAAACCCATTGAGCCTTTATTGCTGCCATTGTCATTCTTCTTGTTGGGGTTTTGACCTTTTCTTTTCGAATTCCCATCTTCCCCAATGGTTCCTCCCGCGGTTCGAGAAGTGTGCGCATTTTGATTCATTGCTATATCACTTTGCACGGCATTTGCCGGTTGCTCACTAGCAGACTTCTCTTCCAATTCCTACGCTTCCTCCAACCTTAGGTACTGACTTGCTTTGCGATTGAAATCTTTCCTAGTGATAGGCTGCTTCATTTTAATCCACTTTCCGAATTCAGTTTCTGGATGAATGGCATGAACTAATGCCATGAAAACCATGTCTTCGTTGGGGTTGCTTACTTCTATCACCACGGTATTAAACCTGTTCATGAAGGACTTTGGTGATTCGTTACGCCCTTGGAACAACCCGGATAGGGACATGAAATCTTTTGGCTACGCAGTATGGAGTCTGAATTGACCAAGGAATCTTGTTACTAGTTGGTCGAAAGTGAAGATAGATCTTGGTGGAAGCTTGGTGAACCACATTGATGCAACCCCTTCGAGAAAGATAAGGAAGCATCTGCATCGAACAGCTTCAGAGGCATTTGCCCTGTCCATATACCAACTGTATTTGTACAAGTGAGGCTTTGGGTCCTTAGTTCCATTATATGACTGAATAGTTGGCATTGTGAACTTTTCTAGATATCTCCCGTTTAGGATTTCATTTGTGAAGGGAGTTCGGCTTGGCATAATTCCTCATTCATCATCTCTTCTATCTTTACTTTCCTCCATTAATCGTTTAACCATGTCGCTATGTAAGCCTCTGATGTCCGGTATTCCTGAGGACGGCGATTGGTCACTGTGCCAAGTGTTTGACTTTGGAAATGGTCTTGGTGAGTGGGCTAAGGCCTAGGCTCTTCTGTCTTTGGGAGAGCCACTCTTGCAGGGTCCGTTGGCTTGCGGTTGGTCTCACTGGAGCAGTTTGGGTATTCCTTGCATTATCAAACACATTGGCGTCTTCTTCCAATTTGTCGTCTTGCTCTCCGTCCTCCGAGTCAGAAAGATCCATAGCTATGTCCTCCACAGGGGTCTTTGCCCCTTGGCTCAAATTCAGAATCAGTTACCTTGTGGCGAATGGAGTACTTGCATTTCCGTCCACATTAAGTCCAGCTGTCATCCTTTTTTGGGGTCGTTTTCCATTTCTTCTATATAGACCAAAAACATAGGAATTCTCTTGTTCCATAGAAACCGTGGGTTCGGGAATAGTTCTTGGAACGGGATTTGATTGTAGGGTTAGGATAAGCCTATCCATTAAAGCCTTTTGGCTACTTTCCATTTTTTAGTTGATCTCATTAACCATTTAATTTAACTCATCCCTGGTAACAACTTCACGCTGACTGGAGGAGGCTGGTGCCTGATTTCCTAATCTAGCACCATTTACTTCAATTTGTTGGGGATTAACATCTTCTCCAGCTACTACTGCCCCTATGGATCTTCCAGAGGCAGTTCTTCTTCTTCCAGGGGCCATTAGTCCCAAACAGTGCATTCTTCAAGCAAAGAATAAGGATTTAATTTCTGGACCTATGGGATCCAAAGTAGATAGCTAGATATGGATCCTGAGTTGGTTTTCTCAGTGAAAGCACCAAAATATTGGCACAAAAAATGGACCAACACCCTAGTTTGGATTTGAAAGCACCAGCCCTATTCTGATTGGGCAATATCACAGACACATATAAGGAAAAAGAACAGTAAAAGAAAGAAGACGGAGAATTTTTATAGTGGTTCGTCTGTTAATGAAGCCTACGTCCACTTTATAACTTTACTATAGACCGATTGTTGTTACAAGAGTTGTTTGATTACAAGGCTGTGATTGTTTCCTAGCTAGATTGGATCTCCAGAGTAGGAATCCACCGGAGAATCACAGTGTATTCCTTTGGAGATTGTTGTGAGGGAGGTAGAGAGTGAAGAATAATTCCAACAGAGCTTCAGCCACCAGTCCGCAGAAGAAGAAGATCCTCTATATGTCGCAGGTGGCATGTTATTTATAGAGGTTGGAGAGTTTCTGGGCTAGGCCTATCATCATCAGCTATCAGGTATGTTACAGGCAACCTAGAGGAATTTGGCTCGCAAAACGAGCCAACACCATAGGTCGCTGGTGACCCATGGCCTATGGGTCGCTGCGACCCATAAACTTGGTTCGTTTTGTGGACCAAGTTTTTCCCATTTTCAACGGTTGTTCCATATCTAGTTCGTTTGATGGTTTGAGCAGAGGCAGGGTTATTGGCTATCTAAGCCCTTAGGATTTTCTGGAATCTGGACTTGGAGATGTCCCATAGCCTTTTATCATTTCCCTTGCGTTTTGATTGCAATTCACTAGTTGTTTACGCTCAACTACTGATTGGACTAAAGGGATGCTAATCTCTCGGTTTCATTGATCCCATCCGTTGCCCTAGTCATATAGCTTGGCCCTTGTCGATCCCTTTTCTCAGTTTTTCTGGTTAAGTCCGAAACCATCCTTCCTACACAAGTTTGCTCCATTTTCTATTAGTTCATGCTGGGTTAAAAACCCGGATAACATTTGCCCCCCAGAGTACGTCTTCGTTGTAAACAAGGTGTGCTCTGGAAGTTATCGCCTTCAATATTCATTTGCTGATTTTCAAGTGATTGCATTAGAACTCTACGAATATGTTAGCCCAACGTCACCGGCCGACTTTCTTTTGTTTTGACTATCTTGACTTGCCATAATCTATCATGTTTCCGCTTGTAGCTTTCCGGATGCCTTTGGAATGACAAATGGTTGTACTTGGTCGAGTTTGAGATGAATAAATGGCACACTTTCTTCCTTTAAATATGTGTATTATATTTATTTATTTATTATATTTATTTTTATTATTTTTGGGCTGCTAGCGATCCATGTAATATGGGTCGCTAGTGAGCTAAGTGCACAGGGAAGATTTTATATAGTCAGGTCGGGTCGCTGGCGACTCGATTACTTAGCGAAATTTTTTGCTTTTCCTCTTGCCTACTTAAACTCGAACCGACCCACAGCTTCTTCACTTGCTCGAACCAATCTTGCTTCCTCACGCGATCCAGCTTTTGGTGATTCGATTCTAGGCGACCCAAAGATCATCTCGACCTAATTCATCCATCAAGAGCTTGCTCATTTCGTGAAACCATAGCCGACCTATCACCAAGCCCTAGCTCGCTTTCGAACTGTAGGCTATTTGAAGTAGCTCACACCGATCTATTCCACAGCTTATCAAATTTGATTTTTGATTCTTCTTGTCCCTTTGAATTTAGTTAGAGGTGGGTTCGTTGAATTGGTTTGCTACTTGTTACATTGGTGTGATGACTTGTCGGCTAGTATCCATTCACAATGTTGATTACAAGAAGTTCGAGTTGGTTACGGTTTAACGATCGAGATAGCCAATCGGGTCTTGAGTTTCTTCCGGAAGTGACATTTGGGTTGTGAACCAACACTTGACGCGCTTTGTTATCTTCGTCCGTTAAACCAGAATTGACTCGTTCCCAGTTTTATAGCCGTTATTGTACACCATGAACATCTACTTAGTCGATCTCGATTTCTTTCTAGGACTCAGATTCATCTTGTTTTCTTGTTCATGTTCGGCATTCCTATAAGGAGAAGAATTTTCCGTGTCGCTCCGGACAACGTATCCATTATCGATCATTGATCGATAACGGGTAAATGCACCGAAATTAGATAAAATGGAAAAACAAACTGACATGGGAAGTTCTTTTCTTCTCTCATTGCGAGCGAAATATCTACACGGGATGGAGCGTTTGCAGTGTTCTGAGCCTCTAGTTTATCTCATATAGATAGCACACCATACTTACACACTTGCCCCAGTTCGCACTCAAAATCCGACGCGTCGATTACAAGTTAATGTTTTCCGGAATTCAAGTGTGATTGGGGAAATTTATAAATTTAGGATAGATTTACCTGACCGCTTGCGGACGCGAGCTCTGTTATATAGAATGAAGTAGCCATCCACACGCCATAAGTCAAGCGGGCGAAGCCCGGCGCTCTCTGAAGCTGAATCATCATCTACCTCGCAGGCCCAGTTCAGCCAATTAATTCCGGTTGGGCCCATTGTGGACCGTATGCCTCCCAACTTTCAAGTTCTGCTCAATCCACCTGAACGAGCCTCATTAGTGATCTCCGCTAAGGTTCTTCACGGTATATGTCGCAGCATGGGTTCCCAAGGAAGATGTGCGTCTGGCCGCGAATGATGAGTTTGCTCATATGCCTAACCTGGGGTATACCGCTTGCCATAGATATATGTGTCTGAATGGAGTCGTGCCTCCCTTCAACGATTTTCTGCGTGAAACGCTTTTGAACTTGGGAATTGCCCCATTCCAGCTTCATCCAAATGGTTACGCTATCCTTACTTGCTTGCATGTCCTTTTCAAGCGAACGTTCGACCGTGCTCCAAATTTTGATGGGTTGCAGTATTTTCTTGCATTCAAGAGGAGAGATGACTTCCCCTCTCTGATCATAATTGAAGCCCAGTGGAACCAGAAGATCATCTTGCGATTGCAAAGCAATCTATCATAGTTTAAGATACAATACTTCTTTGTTAGATGTCCCTAGGGGTTCAATCACCGATGGACAACAGGGGGTAAGCATTTCTTTTCCGTTTGTCGGACTTTGAAGTGCTGTAATAGGGATTCTAACTGATCACGTGTCCTTTGCAGTAATTTCAAGGCCGAAAAGAGATGTAGCTGTTAATGTGATTCTAAACTTTAAAGGCTATCGATGCCGAGGAGCGGTGCGTTAGAGTCTAGCTGATCGATGAGAACTTGCGCAAATACAAACTGTTGGCTCCAGGTAGGTCCGTTGCTCAAAGTGAAGCTCCTTCTCCTGGTCGAGCCAGAGTTCGCGCAGGACCCTCTTCTTCTTCACACGATTCTGATGAAGGTCGGGAGATAGGTGGCTTGTCCGAAAGACCACACGATGAGGCCCATGAGGAGGAAGAAACCACTGCGGCTGGCCTAAGTGGTTCAGCCAGAATGTCTCCAATCCAGGAGGAAACGAAGAGGAGCCCATGCATAGAGAAGGCAAAGCCGTGGTGGACTCTAAGGAAGAGGAGGGGGAGTTTGAAAGTAGCAACGGTGAAACTACTGCCAGTGATTACTTTTCGTCGAAATCTGAAGGCGATGACTCGAATTCTTGCGACGAGACTCCGGGGATGAGTCTCGTACTTTCGGATTTGCCCCCTTCCGACACAAGTGGCAATGGCAAAGCTTCGGAAACTAGTAGATGCCAAGATTCCCCAAGCAAGAATGTCGGTGTGGACCTTGGAGATTTTAGTGATGTATTCGTCGACTTCGACGCGCAT
This sequence comes from Allium fistulosum, assembly GCA_030737815.1. NCBI lineage: Eukaryota > Viridiplantae > Streptophyta > Magnoliopsida > Asparagales > Amaryllidaceae > Allium > Allium fistulosum. The sequence continues at coordinate 426,898,380 of CM060902.1, forward strand.
ATGAAAAGGGATTTCAAATTCGACACGTCGCCATCTTGTTTAGGCGATATTGCTCTACCAGTTAGCCCGGCTTTGCTCATAACAACCAGAGCCAGCCTAATCCCTCCTTCGACAGCTGTTCGCTCCGGTTTGTGATGACGCCTTAGGTCCATATTCGAAATGGATGACACATCACACTAGGATTACACTTATTTCTAATCTTCCATTCCCTTATATATTTGCCTAATTCATGTTGTATTTCTGAAATCTTTCATGTACACTTTATTCTTGGTATGACAAGAGGGCGAGGCTTCTACGACGACTTTGAGGATTATACCGACTCACAGCGGTACCCGAAGCACTCCTTTAGCCGCCACCAAGTCCGGGAAATGGAATACAAGTATAGGCGGAGGAAAGACCTCGAGGCTGACACCCACCACCAAGAGGACAGAGATAAGGCTTATTTGCACAGAGGCGGGTATGAGAAAAGATGGTCTCATGAGGAAAGAGATGAGCCGTCGAAGAAATCAAAGTTTGACTATCGCTCTCATCCTTCCGAGCCCGCTTCGAAGCATACTTCCATGGGTCAAGAGGTTCCTATTTCTTTTGCCCCGATTCTACCACCAGTATAGTTCCATCTTCCTTTATTGTTACCGCTACCCCTGGCGCATCTCATCCCCACCGGATGCCGGCTTACACTCTTCTTACGGGCCCTCGTAAGCTTGAGGCGGCCCTTCCGGGTTGGTTTCTAAGAGGAGTTAAGTTTGACATGGACATTCATCTCGTGCGCAGGGATTCCTACATGCCGCATCTTCAAGCTATCCAAAGTGACCTTGAGAAGATTGAGAAATGGGAGAAGCTCTACAACCAGCTAGTGGACATGAATAGGAATAATTATCAAGAGATCCTTTCCTTCGAAACTGAGAAAGGTTATTTTGAAAGGGCGTGGGCTAATCGGGATGCTAGAATTAAACAGTTAGAGGAGGAGAAGGAAACAGCGCTCCGGGAGAGTAAGAGAACCACCAGCCTGATGAAAGCTGAAGGAGGCGCATGAGAAGGTCGAGATCGTCTGGAGAGACGAAATCATAAAGAATCATGCGGAGGAGGCGAAGTTAAAAGAGGAAGTGATTGCTTGCAACACTGTTATCGAAGCTCAATGGAAGACAATCGCTGACCATGATCTAATTGTCAAAAGGCACAATAAAACGATCGCCAACCAAGATGAGACCATTGCAAAATTACAGGCTCAGGTCACGCAAATCAATGCCGACAAGACTGCCGTTGAGATGGAGAAAGCTATGTTAACATCAAATTACTTGGACCTCCAACACACTTATGATCGAAAAATGGAGAAGGTGGATGCGATAATTCTGAACTTCTACGTCAACTCTCTGCTGCATCAAGGAAGCCTCAGCTATCTTGGACCGAAGTTTCCACGCACTCTTGCCCTTGTCTGAGAGGAAATCTTGTTTCGTTTCGCCTACAGCGGCGATGCTTACTCCGATCAAGAGCTGCGAGATGCCTGTCTTAACGATGAATCCAAGGCAGCGATGCTTGAGGGCAAGGAGATCCTCCGAGTCGAACGTGAGAGGGAGGCCATCGATGCTGCCTTGATGTCTGCTACAGACTTGCTTACCTGGACTTCTTCCTCCGGCGGAGGTTAGCCATCAAGGCAATTCCACGACCAACAGATGAGTTCAGGACTTGACATTGTTCCTCATGTAGTGGAGCCCTCAAAAGAAGGCGAAGGAGATGAGTTCGAGGTCGCCGTTCATGATCCTTCCTCTGGTGCAGTAACGTTCATGCTTCTCCCGACTTTGGGAGCCTCTATCTTACACCATTGGAGCAAGAGGAGTTTAATGCTTTCCTTTTTGATCTTACAGGTCCATCCACTTTTCCTGTTGATACAGCGGCTGCCTTAGCGCCTGCGACCGCTGCCATTTTCAAATCTTCGGAGATTGTATCCGTTCCTGCTCCAGTCTCCACATCCATGTTTAGTTCACAACCGAGGCCAGAGGCCGAGAAAATAACGGCACTCCACGGCTTGGACGACCCTTTAGCGTCTTTGGAAGGTGATACAACTGTGGCGAAAGTCAAGAAGCAGGGGACGTAGCTAGAGCAGCCGCCGAAGACTCAGCACGAGATGGTTGCCGTCAAGAAGGAAAGCTGGAGGCAATCAAGGCTTCGAAGAGTTCCCAGAAATTGAAGAAACACAAGGGGAAGGGAAGCTCTTCTGAAAAACTTTTGGAGGAGGAGGAAATTGCCACCGATGTGCACGTTTACATTACTGGCAGCGATACCTCTCTCGAAATGAAGCAGAAACTACCCACCAGAGGTGGAAAGGGAAGCAACGGCAAAAAGCATTGAGCGGTTGGCGCGAGGATGGACTTGGTTTTGGCTAATAGCTTGTAGGAAGACTGGCTTGTTTTTGTTTCTTTTTGAATCACTTTGTTCAAGTGCAGAGTCTGCACTTTGCGCCCGTACCGTAGAGTCTGTATTTTCTCTTTTTTGGCCGTTGTTGTGTGGGTACGGCCCCCACATTTTGATCCTATGTATAGAAAATTATAAACAATACAATGATGTTTTGACTGTATTTTTATCTATCTATTCATATATGCTCCATGTACTTGTGCTTGTTTCATTTCATACTTTGCTAGTTTTGTGATTATAACCAAAGTCCTTCATTTGTAGTGATGGAACTTAGAGATTAACAGCACACAGATAGTTTTTTGTTTGGAAATTCGCATAACTTTCTAAAACTTAGAAAGTTGTTGTTTGGAATATTTGTTTGGAAGTAGAAAAGTTGAATTTATGAACTTGAGATTTGGAGTGACAGAGCCTGTGAACTTGTTGTATTTGTTTGGTTCTGTCTTAGTACAGGTGCATGCCCCCCAGTTCGTAGGGATGTTCACTTCAAACAACTTTCAAATAGCTGATAACTTGGGGTCTAAATAATCTTTATTGAAAATTTGACTAAGTTACAACTTGGTTCTAATTTTTGGAGATATTGCGATTTTAGCAAGCGATCTCATTCTTTATTTGGAATTTTGCAACACTCGGGTGTATATGCAATTTGCGCATGGGTCAGTGTTGTCGATTATTGAGTGCCTTCCTTCTAGCGCCAATTTTGTACGGGCTGCACTTACCATTCCCGACTATATGTGTGCGGTTTCTCACGCTCCTTGACATTGCCTATCTTTGGGCAATGCAAGGAGTTAGAATTTTGGTGCGAGGCTCATGATATGTGCGGCTTTTGTTTTTCCTCGGTGTTGCCTATCTTCGGACGACACGGGGAGTTGTCGTTTCGGTACTCCTCTAGGTTGCCTATCTTCAGGCAATACGAGAATTTTTTATTTTGAGGCTCTTCGATGTTGCCTATCTTCGGGCAACACGAGGAGTTTTAGTTTTGGGGTTCCTTGGTGTTGCCTATCTTCGGGCAACATGAGGAGTTTTAGTTTTGGGGTTCCTTGGTGTTGCCTATCTTCGGGCAACACGAGGAGTTTTAGTTTTGGGGTTCCTTGGTGTTGCCTATCTTCGGGTAACATGACGAGTTTTGGTTTTGGTGCTCCTCGATGTTGCCTATCTTCGGGAACCACAAGGAGTTTTTGATTTTGGTGCTCCTCGATGTTGCCTATCTTCGGGCAACATGAGGAGTTTTATTTTCGGGGCTCCTTGACATTGCCTATCTTCGGGCAACACGAGGATTTTTTACTTTGGGGCTCCTCAACGTTACCTATCTTTGGGCAACACGAGGAGTTTTTACTTTGGGGCTTATCGACGTTGCCTATCTTCAGGCAACACTAGGAGTTATGGTTTTGGTGCTTCTCGATGTTGCCTATTTCGGGCAACATGAGGAGTTTTTGGTTTGGGGCTCCTCGACGTTGCCTATCTTCGGGCAACAAGAGGAGTTTTTACTTTGGGACTCCTCGACGTTGCCTATCTTCGTGCAACATGAGGAGTTTTGGTTTTGGAGCTCCTCGATGCTGCCTATCTTCGGGCAACACGAGGAGTTTCTGATTTTTCTTAGCCCTCTCGACGCTGCCGTAGCAGTTTAATTGCCAGAGGGCAAGAATCGGTTTGAGTCGATTTGCCTCCGTCGACTCTGCGGGTAATTATTATGAACATAGTTTAGTTGGCTCAAGAAGCAAACTTTATTAAGGAAAGCATGGTAGATTCTTTGCCCATTTGCAATGCCACCGGCATTTTCGGGATGGCTTGTTTGCTAAAGAAATGGAAAATACATAAAATAGTTTTTTAGATAAAATAAGATCGGAGCGATTCGCTATTCCAGGCTCTGGGAACTGCGACCCCGTCGACGGTTGTCAGCTTGAAAGTCCCGTCACTGAGCTTTTGATTAATGACCTACGGTCCTTCCTTGTTTGGTCCGAAGGCTCCCGGCACAGGGTAAACTCGCTTGAGCACAAGATTTCCAACTTCGAAGGTCTGATTACGAACTTTGGAGTTGAAGTACCATGCAACCTTTTTTTGTAGGCAGCCGTTCTCAACTCTACGTCTTCTCTTTTTTCATCGACCATGTCTAGCGATTCGAGTAGGAGTTCTCATTTTGTGCTTGGTTAAAATTCTGCCTTCGGTGCGTGGGGGACTTCTAATTCAATAGGAATCATTGCTTCTAAACTATATGCTAATGCGAATGGAGTGTGGCCAGTTGCCGCTTTGTGTGTTGTCCTATATGCCCATAGTGCGAGTGGAAGTTCGTCAACCCAATTTCCTTTTGCTTTTGTTAATCACTTTTTGATGGTGGATTTGATGATCTTGTTTATTGCTTCCACTTGCCCGTTTTCTTGCGGGTGAGCCACTACGGAAAAGCTTTTTTCGATTCGGAAGCGCCTGTAGAAATCTTTGAACTCGACACTTTCGAATTGGGTTCCTTTGTCAGTGATGATTTTTAGCGGCACACCAAACCTGCAAATGATGTTTTTAGTGACAAAGTTAATAATTTTTTTTGTGGTTATGGTGGCTAGCGGTTCCGCTTCGGCTCATTTTGTGAAATAATCTATGGCAACTATAGCATATTTGGCTCCTCCTTTGGCTATTGGAAGGACACCAATCAGATCAATCCCCCATATCGTAGTAAAAAAATTGTAATTATTATTTTTTGATTTTAGTATGTTAAAATGTTCTGTTTTCGTAGTAAAAAAATATTAAAATGTTATTTTCAAACAGTTAAAAATAATCATATATTCATTATTTTCATATTCTAACTATTTAAAATGGTATATTTTGTTTCAAATTAGTTTTACAATAACATTTCTAATGTTTTAGGAAATTATGTGTTAAATATATTATTTTATTAATTTATACGTTTAAAAAATGTAAATACATAAAGTTATATTATTGTTATTTCCAAAATTTTATGTTTTAAAATATTTTATCTAATTCAAGTTTAATATATATTTCGAAATTAAGAAATTATACGTTAAATATGACTGATTTGCCTATATATGTGAAACCCTTGTAAGTATTTATTTTTGTAATAAATTTCGAAGAAAAATATTGATGTAATATTTTCCTTTTTGAAATAATATTAAGTAAATTCGTGATCTTTTGTGTATTTATGCGCATGCACACCCACACATTTATATGATGATGGGTATTGATAAGAATTTTAAATGTAATATAAGATAAATAAGGAAAGAACTATTTTTTTTCAATTTACTAAAATCATGGATAATAGTAGTAATAATAATAAAGTAATAGAATGTATTTCATGCATTGCACATGCCAATGTTATAAAAACATAGTATTCATACTTTAAATATTGTTAAAATAAAACTTTGTTATGCAATGTTCGATATATTAATTATAAATTAAACTTTTTATTACTGTTTATGCATATAAATTTTGTTAAATGATTCATGTACTTTTATATTTAAAAGAAATGTCTGTTTTTACCATTTTGTTACTACGAATGCGGTATATAAATTGAAATTTTCAATATATTTATAAATTATCATAGAACCAAATGAGTATTAATTAATTGAATTTATTTATATAGTATGAATTTATATTGTTTGGTTAATTTAAATAGTTGGCTTTGAATGTAAAATAATAAGAGAAAATTGATGAAAACTTTGTAAATGACTAGAAATTATGAAATCTCGGTATATGAATATAAAATCATGGAAAAATTAACATGGTATTTTGGATAACTATAAAATGATAATTTATATGAATTCAAAAAAAAACGAAGAGAAATAAGGAGTGGGTGTGAAATTTTATAATTACTGAGATGAGTTGTAATTTTTAAGACTTTCTATCATTTAACTGATAATTTATTAAAATAAATAAGTATACATTAAAGTTATTCTTATTGTCTTTTATGTGATCCATATTTTTTAATATCTGAATGAAAATTAAGTGTGATATACTTGTAAACACTGTTATTTGTATTATTTATTAGACAAATTAATAAATATAAATAATGGTTAGTTAATTTTTTTAAACAGTTTATAGTTAAATAATTTAATTGATTTAAATATACAGACTTATGAATTGTACATGAAAATTGAGAACTTTGAAAATAATACTAGAAAGCAGAAAGTGTAGATTTTTGAATGTAAAACGATAGTATAAAATTAATAAAATATTGTAAACAATTCTAAAATAGTAAATTTTATCATGTCTTTAAAATAAAATATCAATAAATATCTAAAGAAAGTTAAGGAGAATTGAAAAAAATGCTAGAATTAATGCAAGGGCTAGAATTTCTTCTGCTTTACTATTATTTAATAGATTTCATAAGTAAAAACTTCCACCCTTACCGTAAAAACTCCAATTTTTTCTAAACTACAAATTAAATTATACTCCCTTCAACCTTCTATAAATTAGATTTTCTCAGTAAATTCTGATTTTATTTTTCTTGAATATTCAAACTTAACTCATCTTTGTTTTATGGTAGCTAATATTACAAATTAGTATATTAATCATGATAGTATTATCCTTTTACATTCCTCGTGCAAGGTAATCCAGCTATTGATTTTTGTATGTATATATAAATAAATAAGTATGGTTTTGCTTTTATGAATTTCTCCTGCCCTTCAAATAATTAATTTTAAAACCCAAATTAATTTCATTATAATGTTATAACCGTATAACCTTTCACCGCCTAATTCATTTATTCATCAATGTACATCTTCCACTTTATTTTACCATTTTATTTTCATTTTCTCATCTTATTATCTAAAAAAATAATTTTAAATGCTCATATACTATGATCTCTTAATAATTTTTTTGCCTCTGATGTCCGATGCAAAATTTCTTCTATTGTAGTTCATATTTACTTATAACTTTGGTTGGAATTATATATTTCACTCATCCCTCCTTTATAATATGTGTCACGGTTTTGGGTATGTAATGTTTGATTTGTTATATGTAAGGCTTATAAAAATTAGGTTTCATTTCTCAAAAAAATCAAATTGTAAAATAGAATAATATTTGGTCTCCAACAGGTGGTCCATTTTAATAAAATCAATATTAGAAAAATCAAATTAAAAGATATCACTGCTCTTCCAAGAAGTTACTACAATAATCCTACTTTGGTTATATATATCTATTACTGAACCGTCAAAGAAAAAAAAGAAGGGACTTGATTCAGCTTCCATACTAACCCCAATATATATGTTTATAATTTATTTTAGCATTTATTGCATGTTTGTGTAAGTTTCATCAATTCTAATTTTTTTCATTTGTGTACCTATTCAATTGTGATCTAATATCTTTAGTAATACTTGTAATACCTTTGGCTTCTTGCTTATTTGGTGTCAACGTGAATTACAAAAAATGCCCCTCTATAAATATTATCAAAACTAATATCACTTAAAAGTAGGACTAACAATTAAGCTTACCTTACATATTCAAAATGCTACTCTACCAATATTATCAACTCTCATCACTTAAAGATTGAACCTAATAAATAATTTTTCTTTACGTTCCTCGGTAAATATTATAAAATTTTATCACTTAAAAATAGGATCTCACAAATACTAAATGTTATAAAATAATAAATGTCATCATCACCCGTTAAGCGCATGCCATAACGCTCGTTTGTATTATTCATTTAGGTTTCAGTTCATTTATCTTCGGTTCTTTAGTACATATAAGTGTAGTTAAAGCCCCACTAAAGCCCTGCAAAATCCTCGCTGTAGCGCATGATGCTCTTCGACCACTATGCTTTTTCAATATAGTATTGTTGAAAAGTAGATCCACTTTAAGTCCTGCTATTTTTCACTATACCCGCTAAATCAAGGCTTTTTAGCATTCGCTTTAGCAACATTAATATCAGAAGGTTGATTTAGCTAGTTCTTTTTTAAACCAAATCAATAACGTTATGATAAAGACCTAATTTCACGACATAAATGCTCAATATAAATTAAAAATCTACAGCAGTCACCAAATATGGACTGCCAAAATTATTATATTCTTTGGTTTTTTTATACAAGATTAAACAATATTTCTTTTTCCTACACAAATGATGTGAAAATGAGAATAAACTAACTTTAAATATTTGGTTTTATATCTAATGAAGTTTTTTGCACCTTTGCAATTTTCCGCCATACCCCTACTTTATCCCACTGTAAACTTTTTCACCTCCACCGCTATGGGACCACTAACCGCTTTAACTGCACATGTACATATAACTATTTTGTTTATTTCAACATAATGTAATTTGAACTTTCTATTTGTGTTTTCATTGCTCTAAGTATAATTTCATATTTATGACCTTTTATTGTAATTCATAAAAGACACATTATGAGACAATGTTGCATACCTTGAAGTGTGATAGATATGGGGTGATATTTGTGAGGATATGTTCTAATAATAAAAAACTTATGTTAAGTTTATATGATCTTACACCTGGTACCGTTTTACAATTTTTTTTTATCTATTCTCTTATTATATATAAGAAATTCAATTTTTGATCATTTATACTCTTTTTGGGAATTCTTAAAGAAGTTATTACTACATGAGGAGTTAAAATAGGCATTTATTCTATATTATAAAAATTCAAGATATAACTATTTATATTCTATTTTATAATTCACTCCTAGCTCATATTTTGTATTCATCTTAATTCATGGAATGATTTTGCACTTTCCCCTTAATTTATATTTATATCTCTACTATCATATCTTCTCTTTTAACAAATAAGAAATTAAACATGGGACAGTTTGTATTCTCACTTTTCAGGTAATAAGAATCAAAATACTGCAATAAAATGAGATTTTTACCCTTCTAAAAATCAATATTTATCACAACTTTCCCTCAATAATTAAATTAAACCCTTCATCCACTAATTTCCACACCTTTTTAATACTTTTCATAATCCCTCAATGTTTAAAATCAAGTCCCCTTTTGAATCCCACACATTTTGACTTTATACCAAAACTTATCCACTTTTTGTACTATGCATCTTCTATTCTATTATATAAAAAGATTATCTCTCACCACCTTTAACTTCATCCTAAATTCTTAATTCCCATAATTTGTAGTTCAACTGTTACAATAAAATCTGTCTATCACTTTCAAATTTTATCGAACATTTAAATTAGCATCATACTCTATTATAAAGTATGTACTAACATAATATTGGCATATATTTTTTACACCCATCCTCTATTAGAAAATAAACCAACATATTTCCATCTGACACTTCACCTTTTTGTTTTTAAATCATAATTATGATATTTTTTTGCACATGATCCATTCGAAAATAAATGGGTTTTCAGTTCAAACTGTGACGCCCCACCTCTATACCCACGCTAGCCAAGAACACTACGGTGTAGTGCTGTCAACTAGCACGGAGAATAAGGCTGTTGAGGAGCGACCATCTATGTAATTGCTTTGTGCGAGCACCGATATGTCAGATAATAAAACATTGCATTTCATCTTTTAGAGGAAATCCGACATACCGATACAAACTCAAAGCTACTACACAGTGGCTATAATAGTTTAGAACAATAGATATAAAAATAACACAGATAACATAAATGCGGAATAAAGATGGAACGAAAAGTCTCATATATACAATAACTGATATCAGTTACAATACATTTGACACAATACAAATGATACAACTACAATTGTCGACTCAAGAAGTTATATATACAAGTACATTATCGACTAATATACATGAATACATTATCATCTTAAAACAGACACACAGACTACTACAACAAGACGAAGACCACTTCAAATGATATGAAAAGTCTTCATAGCTCTAGCAGCAACCCAAAGCTAAAAATCTACAACCTGTAAATACTCGGTCTGACCCGAGTATTACATTCAAAAGAAAATAATACTCGGATCAGTCTAATTCAAAATCAGTTATTAGAGCATAGAAGCAATAATAATCAATCTCGATATAGATGACAGTCACAGAAATCTCGTATATCCAACTCTCGATACGAGAATTGGATAACGGCAGATATAACACTAAACAGTGTTAATCCACAAAACAGAAATCCAAAGCAGCTTAAACAATTGAAATGTCAATTTAAAAATATCAATGCTAATTGGCTGCAGTACACGCTAACGTGTACTGCCTCGCCAATACAGCATACGAATTACGCAACAGGTCGATGAATTAAGAATAAAAGAGATATCGATTAAAATCTGTCAATTCGGTGTGACTGCAGTGCACGCACGCGTGCACTGACTCGCCACAACGGAATATAAAGTCACCACACGGGACAAGGGTAAAACTGCTACGAAAATGCAGCAGGTCAGCAAGTGCTCAAGGATGAACAGATGCAAGTGAAAATGACACATGGATATGCAAAAGTGAACATACATCTGAATACATACTTGAAAGTATGTATACAAATGGTCAAGTGAATCAGAAGGCAATCGAACAACTACAAATTCAAGTAGCAGCAATAATGCAATCTAGAATGTCACAGCAACGAGGCACATGCGTGTACAAGTTCAACAAGGCAAGTACAAACTGGACAACAACAAAAGCTACCAAGCAGGCAATCTCGAGTGATCGAGCCTGTCACATTATACTGCAACAACGACAGTTCAAGTAAAACTGGAATCATACAGGCTATACGAACAAATGAAGTCAAGACCAAAGTTTGTCAGAACTTATATACAGCAGCTACAACAGTGAATCAGGCATGAACCAGAGATGTGCCACGACAACAAATGCAACAGGTCAGGGAAGTAACAGTGATAAAACAATGGCCAGAAATGTATACAGTGCAGACAAGTATGAATTCGACATGAAATGGGCAGTGACAGTATGCAATGCAACGCAAAGCAAACCCGTGTGAACAAGTACACAGGAACACAGATCTGGACCAATTTCCATCAAATGAATAAGAAACGAAGACCAGGCTCAACACAACAGAGTGGCAACATACAAATGCACTCGATACAAAGACACAACTGTACGGAATGTACACATGACAGCATCCCTACCAAAAGACTACACCTATACATGAACCGGTGCACATGTAAACAGTGACATGAGGAAACAATGCAACCCAATGAATAAGGGCAGAACATGGTCATCCCAACTTCAACAACAACTAAAGGTAACAGTAGACAAGACAAGTAAAACAGAGGTGATGTCAGAATGAACGACATGAACAAGTTCAAGTGATCGAAGTCTAACAACTCAAGTCCAATTGACTGAAGTTAAGCTACAGGCACACTATAATGCAGTCCTAGGGGAAGTGCATTTATCAAGTTCATCATGGAGCAAAACCGAGTGCAGTTCGAAGATAAAGCAGTGGTACAAATAGAATGAACAAGTCTCGAACTCAAAACAGTATAGCAATGCACAACTACAAAGCAACCAACATATTCAAGTTCAATAAACAGTTTCAAGTGATACACAGTGACTCAAAGCATGCACACGTACAGATTGTAATGGAATAGATATGGGAAAGCAAGCATATGAACTTAATACAGTATGCTACAGAAAGGTGAAGCCGTGAACATCACAAGACCAGAAATTCCCAAAATCAAAGTCTACAAGGTCAACTGCAATTTCCAGAAATCACGGTGTCCAGAAGGAAAAAATCAACCAAGTGATCGAAACCAAAGCCATAGCAATCACGAAAACGAACCAAGTCGTAAACAACATCACATTAACAAAGTTATAAATGATCGAAGCCTAAGTCGAACAAGTCAGAGCAAGGAATTCACGGAGCAACATTATCAAAGCCGTGGTCATCACGGCAAAGCAATTTAACAAAAATCAAAACGAATGAACTGGAGCTGGAATTAGATGTGAGATGAACTCACCTTGTTCGAAGCGGAGGCGAACTCGAGAGAAGGAGTCGCAAGCACCAACATCACATACGGCATAGATCCATCGGGTTCAAGTAAGCCAAAATCAGCAAAGCAAAAGGAGCAAAGTACATGCCGAAATCACAGAGGAACTCGATCCAAATTGAAGAACCGTGAGCAAATCAGAGAATATTGAAGCCTACTATCGAGCGGCGCTTCAATTTGTACAAGCCTCAATTCTAGATTCGAAGGCAACATGGGAACGAAAGCCCTAGCAAGCATCGAAAGAACGAGCAAGGCCAAGCCCTAAATTTCTCAGATCGAAGAAAAATAATCACCGCCATTTTCTTTTCAGAGCAAAAAGGAACGAGTTAGAGAATAAAAGAAATAGGGTCGGCTGGTCTAGATGATTATCACGGCAACAATGAGTATGGGCCACAATAGTTCTCTTTAAAGCCCGTTTCCATAATACGAAATTTTATTAAAAGAATTTCTACTCGATATAGAAACTCTATCAACCATTTTATAAAAGAACTTCAAATTGATTTTTGATTTCAATAAAAATTTACGAACGATTTAATCACCTAATGGCGATAATTAAATGCTACGAATTTGCGGGTTGTTACAGACTCCCCTCCTTAAAGAAATTGCGTCCTCGCAATCATAAAGAATAAATGGACAAAAGGTAACAACCATAAGAACAAAGCAATGTCGAATGCATAAGCAAAGCAAAGGTCAATAGGGAAGTATCGGAATTATGGAAGTATCAGATAAAAATCAAAAGGTTCGATTGCTTAAAATCAAAAGAATCAACATCGGGGGGATCAAGGAATCAAAATCAGACGACTATCAAAAAGCAAGAATCAATCGAGTTCCAGCATTTAAAAGAAAAGGAATCAGAGCAGAAATCACGTACTGCACGAATTGAATGTGAGTAAATCAAATTACTCACCTGAATCGTCAGAGAAAAAGACGAAGCTCGAATCTCAAAATCGCAAATATTCAATCATCTAAAACGATAATCGAATTTTCACAAATATCTGATTATCAAAAACGATAAGCAGAAATCACAAAGATTCGATTATCAAATCGAAAAATATTTAATTATCTAAAACGATAATCAAATTTCACAAATATCTGATTATCAAAAACGATAATCAGAAATCACAAAGATTCGATTATCAAATCGAAAAATATTTAATTATCTCAAACGATAATCAAATTTCACAAATATCTGATTATCAAAAACGATAATCAGAAATCACAAAGATTCGATTATCAAATCGAAAAATATTTAATTATCTCAAACGATAATCAAATTTCACAAATATCTGATTATCAAAAACGATAATCAGAAATCACAAAGATTCGATTATCAAATCGAAAAATATTTAATTATCTCAAACGATAATCAAATTTCACAAATATCTGATTATCAAAAACGATAATCAGAAATCACAAAGATTCGATTATCAAATCGAAAAATATTTAATTATCTCAAACGATAATCAAATTTCACAAGTATCTGATTATCAAAAACGATAATCAGAAATCACAAAGATTCGATTATCAAATCGAAAAATATTTAATTATCTCAAACGATAATCAAATTTCACAAATATCTGATTATCAAAAACGATAATCAGAAATCACAAAGATTCGATTATCAAATCGAAAAATATTTAATTATCTCAAACGATAATCAAATTTCACAAATATCTGATTATCAAAAACGATAATCAGAAATCACAAAGATTCGATTATCAAATCGAAAAGTATTTAATTATCTCAAACGATAATCAAATTTCACAAATATCTGATTATCAAAAACGATAATCAGAAATCACAAATATTCAATTAACGAGTCCGGAATTAACCGAAGTAGTAAAAGTATGGTTCCATACTCCTTACTTTTGCTAAATCGTTTAAATCTCTTTATCGTTTCCTTGAAAGTGCAGAATTGTGTGTTTTAAAAATAACATTTCACATTCTCAAACGGACAAGTCCGGAATTAAGCGAATCGGTAAAAGAAAGGGGTCATAGTCCTTGATTTTTCTGAAACGTTTAAATCGCTTCCTCGTTCTTTTGAAAATGTAAGCTGTAAAAATTTGAAAACAATTTTAATTTATATTTTTGAAACAACTTTTAAAAATAAAGAATTTTGAAAACACGTGATTAAATTAGCAATATCAGTATTGCGGGAGAACCGCTTGTAAATCCATTTCAAAATTGACGAGTACTGAAGTTAACACGTCAAAATCTCATCAAAATAACTGGCATCAAAATATAATGCCAAATGAATTTTCATTCATCAAAAATGTCACAAGAATCTTCTCAAAGATAGAAAGGGATATCATACCCTAAACTTGTATTCATAACAAGTTAATAACACATGAATTCACCAATACACCAAAATTGACAAAACTTGTCAATAGAAATCACGAAAATTGGTGAAGCACAAATTCTAGAAATCATCACAAGAAATCCAGAAATCATAAAAAGGGGGAAAAAGCCTATCAGAAAACGGGAGTATGAAAACTCCAAAACACCGGTTTCACAAGACGAGACGCTATCTCATGGTGGCTAACCATTAAAGTTTCACACAGGAATTGTCCGAAGACCGTGGGTCGCTATCCCACGCGTGTGAGTCGGAATCACACAGATTGAGGTCTAGGCTAACCTCGCAGAGAAAGAGACATCGCACATTTGCTAGTCTAAACCATAAAAAGGAAAAGGGAAATGCCTATCACAAAATGGGAGCATGAAAACTCCAAAATACCGGTATCACAAGATGAGACGCTATCTCATGGAAGCCATCCATTAAAGTTTCACACAGGAATGGTCCGAAGACCGTGGGTCGCTATCCCACGCATGTGAGTCGGAATCACACAGATTGAGGTCTAGGCTAACCTCGCAGAAAAAAAACATGGGTGAGTGGAATCACACAAATTAAGGTCCAGACTAACCAAAAAGCAAAAAGGTATGTGTGAATGGAATCACACATGTGGTGTCTAGTCTAACCTTGCAAACAAAAAGATATGTGTGAGTCGGAATCACACTAATTATGGTCCAGACTATCCAAAAAGCAAAAAGGTATGAGTGAATGGAATCACACAAGTGGTGTCTAGTCTAACCTTGCAAACAAAGAGATATGTGTGAGTCGGAATCACACTACTGCGGTCTAGACTAACCTTGCGGACGAAGAGATGTGTGTGAGTCGAAATCACACTACTGCGGTCTAGTCTAACCTTGCGAACAAAGAAATATGTGTGAGTCGGAATCACACTACTGCGGTCTAGACTAACCTTGCGGACGAAGAGATATGTGTGAGTCGGAATCACACTACTACGGTCTAGTCTAACCTTGCGAACAAAGAAATATGTGTGAGTCGGAATCACACTACTGCGGTCTAGACTAACCTTAAAATGATCGTCATGATCAACGAGAAGTGTCAATTACACTAGAAAATTGTCACAAAAAGTTCAATCGAACAAGTCCAGGAGTTAACCGACGAAGTAAACGCAAGTGTTTCATACCACTTGTTTTACTAAGCCGTTTAATTCAATTTCTCATACGAGTGAAATAAAGGCTTGTATATACTAATAGATTGGAAAACGGTTTAAGAAAAAGAGCTTTGTAGTAAAATAGTTTTGAACTCGTTTGGAGAAAAAGGATTTTTATATTTACTACTAGTATAGAAAACCTTTATATTTTTAAAGTGACAAATCAACAAAATGATTGTAGAAACAATCAATCACAAGAATTCACATACGAAGATGTGAATAGAATCCAAAGAATTCGATTCCAAATTCATCAAAGTAGGAATACCAAAAATTCTAGAAATAGAAGTTATCAAAATCAATAAAAGTGATAACAACTAATAAGAGAAGAAGAATCGATTATCAACTGGAAAAACAAAGCAAATCGAGCAGAAATGCATAAATGACTTCAACAAAAGTAAGAATCAAGTTAATGTCGAAGCCAACAATTAATAGCCGCAGTCGAGTACAAAATGAATCAATCATCAATATCAAAGAAACCAACGGCAAACAAAATCAGAGTCTTGAAAATCAAGAAATTAGCAATTTCTCAAAAACAAAGTGACCGAAGTCGAAGGGGAATCCAGATGAGGAAGACACAAAATATCAAGTTCAAAATCGCTGAGATTCAAACTAGATGTGAATGAGAAATCAAAATCACTCAATTTGCAACTGGTCCAGCTATTTTTCATCACAGTGTAACAGGTACACAATGACACTCATAGCATAGAACAAAAGTGGAACAAAGTCCAAAAGTCAAAATGGCTTTAATTTGCCAAATTAAAACAAAATCAACATCGGCTAAATCAATTCAAAGCCGAAAACACAAGAATAAGCGTTAGGAATTCATACCTAACAGTCAAAAATAATCATATGTAAAGATGAGAGATAAACATCGACAAATAGTTGTAACACAAGCTCCATCTAAGTTATGTTTTATAATTGTCCTAAACCCCAGGCTCTGATACCAAGCTGTGATGCCCCACCTCTAAACCCACGCTAGCCAAGAACACTACGGTGTAGTGCTGTCAACTAGCACGGAGAATAAGGCTGTTGAGGAGCGACCATCTATGTAATTGCTTTGTGCGAGCACCGATATGTCAGATAATAAAACATTGCATTTCATCTTTTAGAGGAAATCCGACATACCGATACAAACTCAAAGCTACTACACAGTGGCTATAATAGTTTAGAACAATAGATATAAAAATAACACAGATAACATAAATGCGGAATAAAGATGGAACGAAAAGTCTCATATATACAATAACTGATATCAGTTACAATACATTTGACACAATACAAATGATACAACTACAATTGTCGACTCAAGAAGTTATATATACAAGTACATTATCGACTAATATACATGAATACATTATCATCTTAAAACAGACACACAGACTACTACAACAAGACGAAGACCACTTCAAATGATATGAAAAGTCTTCATAGCTCTAGCAGCAACCCAAAGCTAAAAATCTACAACCTGTAAATACTCGGTCTGACCCGAGTATTACATTCAAAAGAAAATAATACTCGGATCAGTCTAATTCAAAATCAGTTATTAGAGCATAGAAGCAATAATAATCAATCTCGATATAGATGACAGTCACAGAAATCTCGTATATCCAACTCTCGATATGAGAATTGGATAACGGCAGATATAACACTAAACAGTGTTAATCCACAAAACAGAAATCCAAAGCAGCTTAAACAATTGAAATGTCAATTTAAAAATATCAATGCTAATTGGCTGCAGTACACGCTAACGTGTACTGCCTCGCCAATACAGCCTACGAATTACGCAACAGGTCGATGAATTAAGAATAAAAGAGATATCGATTAAAATCTGTCAATTCGGTGTGACTGCAGTGAACGCACGCGTGCACTGCCTCGCCACAACGGAATATAAAGTCACCACACGGGACAAGGGTAAAACTGCTACGAAAATGCAGCAGGTCAGCAAGTGCTCAAGGATGAACAGATGCAAGTGAAAATGACACATGGATATGCAAAAGTGAACATACATCTGAATACATACTTGAAAGTATGTATACAAATGGTCAAGTGAATCAGAAGGCAATCGAACAACTACAAATTCAAGTAGCAGCAATAATGCAATCTAGAATGTCACAGCAACGAGGCACATGCGTGTACAAGTTCAACAAGGCAAGTACAAACTGGACAACAACAAAAGCTACCAAGCAGGCAATCTCGAGTGATCGAGCCTGTCACATTATACTGCAACAACGACAGTTCAAGTAAAACTGGAATCATACAGGCTATACGAACAAATGAAGTCAAGACCAAAGTTTGTCAGAACTTATATACAGCAGCTACAACAGTGAATCAGGCATGAACCAGAGATGTGCCACGACAACAAATGCAATAGGTCAGGGAAGTAACAGTGATAAAACAATGGCCAGAAATGTATACAGTGCAGACAAGTATGAATTCGACATGAAATGGGCAGTGACAGTATGCAATGCAACGCAAAGCAAACCCGTGTGAACAAGTACACAGGAACACAGATCTGGACCAATTTCCATCAAATGAATAAGAAACGAAGACCAGGCTCAACACAACAGAGTGGCAACATACAAATGCACTCGATACAAAGACACAACTATACGGAATGTACACATGACAGCATCCCTACCAAAAGACTACACCTATACATGAACCAGTGCACATGTAAACAGTGACATGAGGAAACAATGCAACCCAATGAATAAGGGCAGAACATGGTCATCCCAACTTCAACAACAACTAAAGGTAACAGTAGACAGGACAAGTAAAACAGAGGTGATGTCAGAATGAACGACATGAACAAGTTCAAGTGATCGAAGTCTAACAACTCAAGTCCAATTGACTGAAGTTAAGCTACATGCACACTATAATGCAGTCCTAGGGGAAGTGCATTTATCAAGTTCATCATGGAGCAAAACCGAGTGCAGTTCGAAGATAAAGCAGTGGTACAAATAGAATGAACAAGTCTCGAACTCAAAACAGTATAGCAATGCACAACTACAAAGCAACCAACATATTCAAGTTCAATAAACAGTTTCAAGTGATACACAGTGACTCAAAGCATGCACACGTACAGATTGTAATGGAATAGATATGGGAAAGCAAGCATATGAACTTAATACAGTATGCTACAGAAAGGTGAAGCCGTGAACATCACAAGACCAGAAATTCCCAAAATCAAAGTCTACAAGGTCAACTACAATTTCCAGAAATCACGGTGTCCAGAAGGAAAAAATCAACCAAGTGATCGAAACCAAAGCCATAGCAATCACGAAAACGAACCAAGTCGTAAACAACATCACATTAACAAAGTTATAAATGATCGAAGCCTAAGTCGAACAAGTCAGAGCAAGGAATTCACGGAGCAACATTATCAAAGCCGTGGTCATCACGGCAAAGCAATTTAACAAAAATCAAAACGAATGAACTGGAGCTGGAATTAGATGTGAGATGAACTCACCTTGTTCGAAGCGGAGGCGAACTCGAGAGAAGGAGTCGCAAGCACCAACATCACATACGGCATAGATCCATCGGGTTCAAGTAAGCCAAAATCAGCAAAGCAAAAGGAGCAAAGTACATGCCGAAATCACAGAGGAACTCGATCCAAATTGAAGAACCGTGAGCAAATCAGAGAATATTGAAGCCTACTATCGAGCGGCGCTTCAATTTGTACAAGCCTCAATTCCAGATTCGAAGGCAACAGGGGAACGAAAGCCCTAGCAAGCATCGAAAGAACGAGCGAGGCCAAGCCCTAAATTTCTCAGATCGAAGAAAAATAATCACCGCCATTTTCTTTTCAGAGCAAAAAGGAACGAGTTAGAGAATAAAAGAAATAGGGCCGGCTGGTCTAGATGATTATCACGGCAACAATGAGTATGGGCCACAATAGTTCTCTTTAAAGCCCGTTTCCATAATACGAAATTTTATTAAAAGAATTTCTACTCGATATAGAAACTCTATCAACCATTTTATAAAAGAACTTCAAATTGATTTTTGATTTCAATAAAAATTTACGAACGATTTAATCACCTAATGGCGATAATTAAATGCTACGAATTTGCGGGTTGTTACACAAACCATAACGTTCTATCTTCCACTTTAAGAACATTATTAATGTCTTCTACTAAAATTTATCCTCACATTAATGTTAGAATTATCACTCATTCTTTACAAATCAAATAAATCGATTTATTCAAAAAGCCAAAACTCTCTCCTGTTTACTAATTTGAATCCATTCTATTTATTATGTGTACTATTATATCTCTATGTTCTATCAATCTATTATCTAATCAATACATCTGTCGGTTCTATTATATATGAAATTTGGTATCTAACCTTATATCTTCTCTCTTCTAATTCACTATTAGATCATATCATGTACTCTCCTTAATTCAAGAAATAATTTTGCACTTTTTTCTCAATTGTATTTATATCTCAATCTATTATATATTTTTCTAATTGGGTTATTTAACAGAACATGACATGTTTACAGGCAACACACATTCATGGTTATTGTAACACCCCAGGTTTTGATAACATTATTTAGGAGATTTAGCTAAATAAACTAAATAAAATAATGTGTTGATTAGGAGATTGAGATTTGATTTTAATTAAGGTAGCCGTGCTTTTTAACTAATAAATTAAAAGAAGGGTTCAAAATGAATTAGAGGAGGGCTATTATGGGAAAGAGGTCATTCCTATATCACCTTCCTTAGGCCATGTGTTATACACATATTTATTTCATTTCAAAATTTTCAAAATTGAGGCTGGCCACCATTAACAAAGAAAGAAGGAGAGGAAACTTAGGAAAAGCTAAAGGAAAGCAAATTCAAATCAAACTCATTCAAATCTCAAGCTCCTTAATCTCTAAAGCAAAGGTGAATAATGTTTACATCTCTAGTTTTTATGGTTTCATTTTTACAATTAAATCTGAATGATTTTGAAGATTTGCCATGTTTTCGAATGATATAATGATTATATATATGTTGATGATTTATGAATGTTCATATAGATTTTATGACATGTTTTAAGATGAAACCCCTATTAAATGACATCCATTAGCCTTGTGAATTTTTATGATTATCTAAAAAGTTATTTTAGAGATGGGTTTCAATTTTCAATTTTTTTTGAATTTATGTGGAATTTTTATGAATTTTCTAAGGAAGAAAATGGTATTTTGGATTATAAAATTATTTATGGGAAAATAATTTATTGTTCGGATCCTAAAAATTTATATGTTGAAAAGAACATAATAATTGATTTTCTGGAATTTTCCATAATTTTATAAGATGATTTAATAGTTATATAAAATTATTTAAGGAATGTGACTTAAATGTTTTATATAATTATAAAGGAGAAAGGGGCTTTTTCAAAATTGTTTAAATTTCTAAATAAGGAAAGTCTCGATGGCATTTTTGAATATAAAAGTCTAGCAACCAATCAGATTTAGACAAATAAGGCAGGTTGGGTACAAAGGAACTATTTTAAAGTACAAATAAATAGGAATTTCACTATTTCAACTCTTTCGGCAAGAAGTTCCGCTTCTATTCCAAACCTTCCAACAAAGTCGAAAGGTATCAAACCTTTCGACTAGGTCAATAACCAATGCACATGGTATCAGGCAACTGGTACGTAGTGAATTGGAAGGAGTCGAAAGGTTTAGGGACGAAAGGTGCTTTCGAAAGAGATAAAGCTTTTTTTTGGTTTTAAAGAAAATACGTCTGCTAGCTTTCGATAAAGAGCTTTCGACATTGTCAAATGGTTTAAATGAAAATGTTTCGATTGGTTTGCTTGTTTGTTTTAATTGAAATCTTTTGACAAAGTCGAAAGGTATAGCTTTCGACAAGGTCGAAAGAATAGTTGCCGCTTCCAAACCTTTCGACCCAAATGAAGTCGAAGGTAATCTTTTGTTTTCTAAAACTTGCCGCCTCTCCATTGGTTTTGAAGGGTTGGTTCCAACACTAACACTTCATTGTTTTCGAATGGTTTTGAAAGGTTTTGTTAAAGGTTTCGAAGCAATTGCTTTCGACTCCAATGTTTTTCTTATCCTTTTGCTCAACTTGAAGGCATAATCCAAATGTTTTAAGCCGAAATGTTTTAAAGGTTTCGAAGTAGTCAACTTCGAATGGTTTCGAAAGGTTTCCACTTGTTTTAAATTGAACCAAATGTCTTCCAAAAGTTTTAAGTTTCATTGCTTTCGAAAGGTTTATCAATGATTTCATATGGGAGGTACCCCAGGCTTTCGACAAAGTCGAAAGGTAAGACCTTTAGACTAGGTCAAAAAGAAACCTTCCAACTACGTCGAAAGGTATGGTTTTGCAATGTTTTCGAAAGACTAAGATTTAAAGGATTTAAGAGGCGGATATCATATGTTTAAAGCTTATAAAAGGAAGGCTTTTTAAAGGTTTTGAAGGAGTTACCTTCAATGATTTTGAAAGGTTTTATTAAAGGGTATGAAGGAGTTACCTTCAATGCTTTCGAAGGGTTTTATTAATGATTTTGAAGGAGTTACCTTCAATATTGTCAAAAGGTTGTTTAAAGGTTTTAAACAAAAGATTCGAATATAATGATTTGACAGATAGCCTAAGTGATTTAAGTTATAAAGGACTTTAACTTATTTTAAAAGGATAGATAATCCTTAATGAACATCATCAACATTATTTTGAGTAAAGTATATATATCATGGCAAAAATAGCTTAGAGTAATGCTAAAGAGATATATTCCTTATATATATATATATGATATGATTTGACAGACTAAATCATTTTGAAAAGATTTTCAAGGAAAATTTGAAGCGTAGTTAACCCAAAATAAAATTCGAGCAGTTAGCTCATTTAAATTCGGACAGTCAGTACATTTTGAGGGCAGTCAGCCCAGAGGACAGTTAGTCCAGATAAGGGCAGTTAGCCCAGATATGAACAGTTAGTTCATTTGTTAGCATAACAGACCTTGCTACTTTTTAAGGACAGTTAGTTCAACATTTTTACCTATTTTGGGAAGATAGCCCATTATCTAGCATAAAAGATATCGCCATTTGGTATAACCAGTTTTAGGACAAATAGTCCAGAAAAGAACAGTTAGCTCAGAATTTAGGACAGAGAGTCCAGTAAAGAGTAGATAGCTCAGATTTTAGATAGATAGTCTATTTTATTTCCTGTCTTAGCATAATAGATATTGTTATATTATTATTATAATCAGTTGATTAACCAGTTTGGTTACAGGAAAGGATTTGCAAAATATATGTTTTGAATAGAGATATTAGTGAGGGGAAACCCGTTCCGTTAAGCGGCGTGGTCTTACTATATATCAATAAACAGAGATGTAATAGAAATTATTCATACTAGGCTTTATGTCTGACACGATGTTTTTGTTTCCCCTTAAACTCTCGGGTGCTCAAAATTGATTTGAGTAGGCCAAGGGTTTAGGTTTTCAGGTTTTAACAGATTTTGGCAAATAAAGCATCCGAGGACGAGCAGGTGGTTGACGGATAGCTAATTTAGGAATTCTGTTTTAAATTGTTTCCATTGTGTATTTAGAAAATTATGTCTATATTGCTTTGATCATCCAAGGGGGTATCTTCATATGTCACTCTTGGTGTATTGTTGTAAATATTTTTTTTCATTACTTGAGAATACGTTTGGGGATTTTTGTAACTTGGATATGATTTTGTTCGAAATGTAATCACTGTAATTATTGTTTTGGAAATCTGTGATTTTGTTCTTATTCAAGTGCTTTTGATATTATGGATACTATTAACATTACCGTACTTCATCACCAGATGTTAATACTGTGGACGACTGCAGCATCCATAGCACTTAGCTTTTCGCCTCCAAATACATGATGTTACAGTTATCATCAAATTCTTAGTGGTCTAATGCAATAATTATCCTTGATTTTAAGAAGTTTGTTTTATACTAGTACAACCGTCCAATAGTGGGAACCGACCACTCAATCGCATAATTTCAATGAAAAAAAATTTGACGTAGTTTTTCATTAATTTTGGTTAAATATCAAATGATAATATGTTGGAGAAAATTTAAAATTGAAATGATTTAAGGAGACGTTTATGGAGAGAACAAATTAAAAAGCATTAAAGAGGTCCAAGGAGACATTTATGAATAGAACAAATTAAATAGCACTAAACAGATTTAAGGAGACATATTAAAGATATGTATATTTTTTGTCTGACTTCACACAATTTGGTTTTAAAAGCCTTATAGTAGACAAACCTCTCTAATGGTCAGTTTGATGACATCATTTATTCAATTATTTGCAGTTCAGAAATGGTTATCAACAGCTATAAATTAGAGATATAGTTATTCATAATGGTTATAATCATATCAGCTATTGTTACCATGCAATAGATAAAACAAATTAATTGTTTTAATTTTGATTAATTTGAATTCGGTAATTTGTGAATTAAATTGAAATTCAATGTATGAGAGAATTAATTACATACTAAGTCACTTTACTACTAATTATAAAATCAATTAATCATTTTTTATTTATTTCCCTTTATCAACAACAATTTCGTGTGCATAATAATCGTAGAAGCTTCTATTGCTATATAAAATCTGTTACAAATAAATTTAAACTATTTCTTCTTTCTTACATTTTATATCTAATTTCATTTTCATATTTTTGTTTTATAACTTACTATGAATTTAGGTTCTTCCATTTATTTTGTAGGAAGTTATTGGTTTATTAATACATAAATACCAAGAAATCGTAAGTTTTTTGTATAATCAAATTGAGGTAAAGACGATCTTTATTTCATTCTAAAACATAAGTATATAAAAAAACAATTCGGAAGAAAAGCAATACATATGAAGTAAAAAATTATTTAAATAATGAATTTCACAATGTATTTTGGATAAAAATATAAATGTATAAGCAACACTTATATTTTGACTTCGGTGGACAATATTAAAATTTGTTAAAATTTTAGTTTTAAATACGTGTTTTGGAAACATAATTATTTTTAAATGTTTTATGTTGTCTAAGTTAATTTGAACTTTTTCGGTAAATTATAACATTCTCCTTCTTTAATCAATCTTAGCTGTTAATAATTTCTTGTTGTGTTATTTAATATACTATGTAATGTTCATAGGCAACATATATTCATGATTATCATCCAATTCTTCGAGATCTTAAGCAAAAATAAGGTAATTATTTCTGATATTTTTTATGAAGTTTGTTTTATTTTTATGTTGTTTCAAATTATTCGCAGTTTGAAAATGTTTATAAATAATTATAAATTAGGGAAGTAGTTATTCACAATGGTTATAAGTGAACTACTATTAAGTATGAAAGATTATATCTAATATTATTATCATGCAAAAAATAATATGAATTAACAACTTCTAATTTTGATCAATTTGAATTCCAATTACTTTGACAATTAATTGTAATTCAGATTAACGGGATAACTAATTACACATTAGTTCTCATTAATGCTAATAAATTCTCTAATTAATATGTAATCAATTAATTGTCTTTATCTATTTTTTTATCATTAACATTTTAGATGAAAACTCTATGACATAATATGTAACATGAAATATTTTGTAAATAAATAACTATAAATTAGAGATAAAGTTATTCATTATGGTTATAATGAACTATCTTTAAATAGCAAGGATGAAATCAAATATGATTAGCATGCAATAAATAAAAGGAATTAACAGCTTTTAGTTTTGATCAATTTGTGTTCAAAATAATAGTTGTAATACCTTTGGTTTATCGCTTTTTTGGTGTCAATGTGAATTACAAAAAATACCCCTCTATAGATATTATCAAAACTTGATATTACTTAAAAATAGGACTAACAATTAAACTTACCTTGCAAATTCAAAATGCTACTCTACAAATATTATCAACTCTCATCACTTAAAGATTGAACCTAATAAATAATTTTTTTTACGTTCCTCTGCAAATATTATCAAATCTTATCACTTAAAAATAGGATCTAACAAATACTAAATATTATAAAACAATAAATGCCATCATCATGCGTGAAGCGCCTGCCGTAGCGCTCTTTTGTATTATTAATTGAGGTTTCAGTTCATTTATCCTTCAGTTCTTTAGTACATATAAGTGTAGTTAAAGCCCCGCTAAAAACTTGCAAAATCCCCGCTATAGCTCATAGCGCTCTTCTACCGCTACGGGTCTTCATTATAGTGTTGTTGAACAATAAACCCTTTTTATGTCCCGCTATTTTCCGCTATACCCACTAAATCAAGGTTTTTTAGCATTCGCTTTAGCAACATTAATATAATAATGTTGATTTAGCTAGTTCTCTTTTAAACCAAATCAATAACGTTATGATAAAGACCTAGTTTAACGGCATAATGCTCAATTTAACTACTTCTATAATTTATAATTATTTATAAACATTTTCAAACTAAAAAAAATTCGAACCAACACAAAAACAAAACAAACTTCATAAAAAAATCAGAAATAATTACATTATTTTTGCTTAAGATCTCGAAGAATTCGTTGATAACCATGAATATATGTTGCTTATAAACATTACATAGTATATTAAACAACACAATAAGAAAATATTAAAGGCTTAGATTGATTAAAGAAGAAGAATGTTAGAATTACCAAAAAAGTTCAAATTGACTTTGACAACGTAAAACATTTAAAAATAATTATGTTTCCAAAACACATATTTAAAACTAAAATTTAAAAAAAAATTAAAATCGTCCACTGAAGTCAAAACATAAGTGTTACTTATACATATAACTTTTCTCCAAAACACATTATGAAATTCATTATTTAAATAATGTTTTACTTCGTATATAATGCTTTTCTCCCGACTTGTTTTTTTATATACTTATGTTTTGGAATGAAATAAAGGTTGGCTTTACATCAATTTCATTATACAAAAAACTTACAATTTCTTGGTATCCATGTATTAATAATACCAATAACTTCCTAGAAAATAAATGGAGGAACCTAAATTCATAGTAAGTTATAAAACAAAAATATGAAAATGAAATTAGATATAAAATGTAAGAAAAATAACTTAACTTTATCTATAACAGATTTTATATAGCAATAGAAGCTTCTACGATTATTATGCACACGAAATTGTTGTTGATAAAAGAAAACAAATACAAATAATTAAACGATTCTATAATTAAGAGTCAAGTGACTTAGTACGTAATTATTTCTCTCATACATGAAATTTCAATTTAATCCTCAATTTACAGAGTTCAAATTAACAAAAATTAATAGCAATTAATTTGTTTTATCTATTCCATGGTAACAATAGCTGATATCATTATAACCATTATGAATAACTATATCTCTAATTTATAGCTATTGATAACCATTTTCGAACTACAAAACAATTGAATAAATAATGTCATCAAACTGACCGTTAGAGAGGTTTGTCTACTATAGGCTGACTAAAGAAAATTGTGTGAAGCCAGAAAAAAAATATACATGTCTTTAATATGTATCCTTAAATCTTTTTAGTGCTATTTAATTTTTTCTATTCATAAATGTCTTCTTAGACCTCTTTAATTAAATCTCTTCAATGCTATTTAATTTTTTCTCTTCATAAATGTCTCCTTAAACCACTTCAATTTTAAGTTTTCTCCAACTTATTATCATTTGATATTTAACCAAAATTAATGAAAAACTACACCGAATATTTTTTCATTGGAATTATGTGATTGAACGGTCGGTTTCCACCATTGGACGTTTGTACTAGTATAAAACAAACTTCTTAAAATCATGGATAATTACCTCAACGTTGCGTAAGATCACCAAGACTTTGATGATAACCATGAATGTGTGCTGCCTATGAACATTTCATATTCTGTTAAATAACCCAACAGAAAAATGAGTAATAGATTGAGATATAGATACAATTGAGAGAAAAGCGCAAAATTATTTCTTGAATTAAGGAGGGTATATGATATGATCTAATAGTGAATTAGAAGAGAGAAGATATAAGGTTAGATACCGAATATCATATATAATAGAATCGATAGATATATTGATTAGATAATAGATTGATAGAATATAGAAATATAATAGTACACATAATAAATGGAATGGTTTTAAACTAGTAAAAGGGAGATTTTTTGGCTTTTTGAATAAATCAAATAAATTGATTTGTAAACAGTGAGTGAGAATTCCGATTTTAATGTGAGGACAAATTTTAGTAGAGACATTAATAATGTTCTTAGAGTAGAATATCGAACGTTATGGTTTGAACTAAAACCACATTTATTCTCGAATGGATCATGTGCAAAAAATATCATAATTATGCTTTAGTAACAAAAATGTGAAGAGTCAAATAGAAACATGTTGGTTTATTTTCTAATGAAGGATGGGTGTAAAAAATATATGCCAATATTGTGTTAGTACATATTTTACAATCGAGTACGATACTAATTTAAATGTTCAATAAAATTTGAAAGGGATAGACGGACTTTATTGTAATAGTTGAACTACAAATTATGAGAATTAAGCATTTAGGATGTATTTAAAGGTGGTGAGAGATAAACTTTTTATCTAATAGAATAGAAGATGCATAGTAAAAAAAGTGGATAAATTTTGGTGTAAAGTCAAAATATGTGGAATTCAAAATGGGAAAGTTGATTTTAAACATTGAGTGATTATGAAAAGATATTTAAAAAAGGTGTGGGAATTAGTGAATGAAGGGTTTAATTTAATCATTGAGGGAAAGTTGTGATAAATATAGATTTTAAGAAGGGTAAAAATCTCATGTTTTAGCAGTATTTTAATTCTATTACCTGAGAAGTGAGAACACAAATCGTCCCATGTTTAATTTCTTATTTGTCAAAAGAGAGGATATAATAGATAGAGATATAAATATAAATTAAGGGAAAAATGCAAAATTATTCCCTAAATTAAGGTGAATACAAAATATGAGCTATGAGTGAATTATAAAATAGAATATAAATGGTTATATCTTGAATTTTTTATATTATGGAATAAATGCCTATTATAACTCCCTATATCCTAATAACTTCTTTAACAATTCCTAAAAAGAGTATGGATGATCAAAATTTTATTTCTTATATAAGAGAATAGATATAATTTTTTACAAAATAGTGCCAGGTGTATAAGATCATATAAATTTAACATAAGTTCTTTATTATTGGAACATATCCTCACAAATATCACCCCATATCTATCACACTTCAAGGTATGCACATTATCTCATAGTGTGTCTTTTATGAATTAGAATAAAAGGTCATAAATATGAAATTATACTTAAAGCAATGAAAACACACATAGAAAGTCCAAATTACATTATGTTGAAATGCAAAAATAGTAATATGTACCTATACAGTTAAAGCAGTTAGTGGTCCTATAGCGGTGGAAGTGAAAAAAGTTACAGTGGAGATAAAGTAGGGGTATAGCAGAAAATAGCCGAGGTGCAAAAAGCTTCATTAGATATAAAACCAAATATTTAAAGTTAGTTTATTCTCATTTTTACATTATTTGTGTAGGAAAAAGAAATACTGTTTAATCTTATATATAAAAACCAAAGAATATAATGATTTATGCAATCCATATTTGGCGACTACAATAGATTTCTAATTTATGTTAAGCACTTATGCCATAAAACTAGGTATTTATCATAACTTTATTGATTTGGTTTAAAAGAGAACTAGCTAATTCAACCTTTTTGTATTAAGGTTGCTAAAGCGAATGCTAAAAAGCTTTGATTTAGCGGGTATAGCGGGACTTAAAGCGAATCTACTATTCAACAACACCATGTTGAAAAAGCATAGCGGTCGAAGAGTGCTATGCACTATATCGAGGATTTTGCAACGGCTTTAACCGGGCTTTAACTACACTTATTTGTACTAAAGAACGGAAGGATAAATGAACTGAAACCTAAATGAATAATACAAATGAGAATTATAGCACGCTCTTCACGCATGATGATGGCATTTATTATTTTATAACATTTAGTATTTGCTAGATCCTATTTTTAAGTGATAAGATTTGATAATATCTATTGAGGAACATAAGAAAAGTTATGTATTAGGTTCAATCTTTAAGTCATGAGAGTTCATAATATTTGTAGAGTGGCATTGTGAATTTGTAAGGTTAGTCTAATTTTTAGTCCTATTTTTAAGTGATATTAAGTTTTGATAACATCTATAGAGGAGCATTTTTGGTAATTCACGTTGACACCAAAATAGCGAAACGCCAAAGGTATTACAACTATTACTAAGAATAAAAATTGATTACATATGTAACAACCCAGAATTTTGAACAAATTAAATTGAGAATATTTAATTAATTTTAAATATTTGAACGGTGATTTAATTTGAATCCCCGATATGACTTTGAAAATTTGCGATTAAACTTTAAAATTTAATCTATTGTAAGTTGAATTAAATTTGAATCTTCAATTTTAAGCTGAAGAAAAATATTTCGAGAGTTTCTAAAATTCGTATTTATAATACTGTAGATAACAGAAGCTTCAGAATTGAAATTTAAACTGTTTTGCTCAGTTTTGAATTTAATTGTTTGAACCGATATTTAAAAATAGTCATTTTTCAAACAGTCTCGGAATTCGACGAAACCGGTTCCATTGGATCCGTAATATTGAATTATTATCGGATTTCAACTTTCGTATTTATCGGAGTTGATATGTGAGTGCACGGTGAGTAAACGCGTTGAGATTTAACCGAATTCAAATTGAATTTAAAAATTTAAATTAGTCAACATCAGCCACCCTAGGTTTTCTTAGCAGACCTATTCTCTGCAACAATCACGTTCTCGTGTTCCCTTCGTTTCCTTTTATCACGCAAGCAGAAACAAAGAAAATTTTATCTTTCGTTCGAATTAAAGCAATGGCAGCTGAAATTAAACCAAGCCCCCTTTTTTCTTTCTTTAAATCGAAACACTTCAGTTCAAAGAAAATCAAATGGCCGCCTCCTTCTATACAATTCGAAGTTACAGTTCAATAGCAATCTCCATGTCGCGATGCTTGAAACCGAGAGAAACTAGGGTTTCGAAAATCAACGCCTTCATAATAATCAGCGCTGCATACTTGGCTATTCCATCAGCCATCGCGGCTCATCCTTGCCACCTATGCGATATTCTCTACTGCCGATTTGAGGTCCTGCTACAGTCTCTTTATACTCGTGGCCGCGACGACGAATGCAGCGAGCACACGCGTGTCTGTTGAAGCGAAGGCGTGAAGGGTTTGGGCGATGGGCCTGACGACGAGGGAGAGCGTTCGATCTGGAGATGCTTCGCGAGGGAGGAGCAGGCGGCGGGGTCGATTATGTTGGCTGCGTTCATAGGGTTGGCTCCGGTCTCGATTTTTGGGAATGAGGTTTGTCTGAGGTATTGCTGTTTTGTTTTTAGTTAAGTAAACAAATATAGTTCAGGAAGAGAAATATATATATATATATGTGTATATATATATGATTTCTAATAATTTAATTAAATAAATTTTTACAGTAAAGTAAATTTGCTGGGATATTTCTAGTTAAGCAGATTGAAAGAAAAAGAAGAGAAAAACTAAAATTCGAGCAGTAGATTTTATTTTACAGAAAATATTGATAAATTGTATAATTGAAAGTATAGGAATTTAAAAAAAAACGATATAAAATTTATGAATAATTAGATTCTTGAAATCTATAGATTGTTTCTGTTGCTGAAAACAATTATTAAAAAGGAAATTTAATAATTAATTAATTTAATCTATCAAAATGGAAATTTAATTGTTCGATTTAATTCAGATATTAATAGAATTGTATAATTATTTATACAAGGTCAAAAATTTGGGAGAAAACAAACTGGAACAGAAGTGGATGGAAAATTAAAAGCTAAGGTGAGATCTTCTCACTCAAAAATTGAAAAGTGGAATTTTCAGTTATTGATTTGATTGCTATTGGATGTGATATTAGATAT
Organism: Allium fistulosum; assembly: GCA_030737815.1. Classification (NCBI taxonomy): domain Eukaryota; kingdom Viridiplantae; phylum Streptophyta; class Magnoliopsida; order Asparagales; family Amaryllidaceae; genus Allium; species Allium fistulosum. Next base: position 426,930,116 of record CM060902.1, read on the forward strand.
AGTAGGATATATCTATATATATAGCAATATATACATATTGGCATATGTATATATTGGATTGATTGATTTCCCGCCTCGTATAGCGGATGAGACCCTATTGCGCCGTTAGTAAGCGGATATTTTTATAAAACCCATATACCGCGATATTCCACCTCGAAGTGGAATTGGTATTGTGCTAACATCTTTGGATGCAGGGAAACAGGTTGGAGGGATCCAACTGGATTCCTCACCAGTATTTATTTATTTACAGATATTAATGTATATTCTGTTATCATATGTTGATATATGATGTTTGATGTTGTGATTGACTAATTGGTGCTGTTGCATCATCGGATTCAAGTTTTAAAAATAACGACTTTTAATTTAAAAGGATTTTTAAAGTGATCTTTGAAATTATACGTTTTATTGAATTTTTGAAGTGATTTATTTTAAATAAATAAACGTTCAAATTTTAAAGTTATAAAAGTTAAGATCTTTGTGAAATATAACCGAAAAGTGATTTTTGGAATAAATAGTTGATTGATTTATAAAATGGTTTAAATTGAGATTTTTAAAATATTATAAACGGTTTACTTAAAAGGTTTATAAAGTTGACATTTTATAAATTAAAATGTGGTATTATAAAACGAGTTTTTATAAGCGTTAAAATGAATTTTTAAGAATTTATAAATAAATGAAATTTATAAATTGTGAACTTATAAATGGAAATGATTTTGTAAAATAAAGGAGTTATAAGTATTTAACTTATAATATGGATTGTTGGTATAAGATTTGAGTTATGAATCGAATTGTTAATAAAAGGGGATTTATTAAATTGAAGTTGTTACAAAATAGAAATGGAATTTATGAACGTTGTTTCATAAATTCGAAAATCAATCAAATTTGATGAATTGAATATAGAAGGTTATTAAGGGAATTTTATCCACGATTTTGGATAGTGGATAAATTCTTGAAATAAATGTGTAGAAAAGATCGAAATGTGGTTAGTGAAGTATATTCACGATTTTGGACAGTGAATATATTTTTAAGTAAAATGGATATGGTTTTGGGAAATTGATATTTGAAATGAAGTTAATTGTTTTAAAGATGTTTTCAAATATAATGAATATCGAAATCATAGATTTCAACATTTATTGTTGAAATAGACGTTTTCGAAAAATAAGGAAATGGTGGACTATAACACTGTTGTTATAGTAAATGATTTCCGAAAGGAAATGTTTTTATCTAGTATTGTGATTTAAATATCTATCTTAAAATACGAATCCCTATACTAGTGATTTTGAGTCGTCGTAACGATGTTTTACGCAACATTCGTTTTGACTCAAATAGATTTCCTTAAAGAATGAAATGTATACTTAATACTGATTTAAGTATATCGAATATTTTCAAATGTTGAAAATAAATAGACATGTGAATTTCTTATTATTAATAAGAATGGAAATGCTTTTCCAAAGTGAAATGAAACGTTTTAGAATTTATCTTTGTAAAGATAAATCGAAAATGAATATTGAAATCGATTTGAAAATCGTATATCAGTAGATATTTGGAAATATAAATTCACTATGGAATTTATAAAGGAAATGGAAACTGTTTAGAAAAATAAATATTGATTTATTTTTAAAGTGTCGAAATTTTATATCTAGTAAAGATATTTTTGAAGATGAAATAATTTGGAATATTATTTGGAATCTGATGATGTTGCGCATCTTTATTGATAGTTAAATAACCGACTATCAATAATTACCTTGAATATGGTATTTGTTGTGATTGGATGAATTTGAATGCCACACTTATTTTTGAATAAGCGCTCACTATTCGGGTTAGCCGGGAAAGGACCATGGGGTCGTATAACCCATTCCGAATATGTGATACGTCGTTATGAATTGCATTCGAAGACCGGTGTTGAAGACTGGATATTTTTGAAAATGGAAGGATTACCATCGAGTTACTCTACATTGGCTGATCTCCGATTTAGAGGTTTTATCACCCTTAGTGACGGGAAGTCCGGACGTGATTAGAAATTTATCCGGATATGCAAGGGCTTCGTGAGAAGTGCCTTCGGTTCTGTTCGATCCCGGAACGGACTTGTATGGATTGTGTGTCTGACGTTACAATTTGAGATATAAAGCTGATTTCTTTCAAATACATTTCTGTTGGTGGCGGAGAATTTATTCTCTTAGCTTAACACCCTTCTCTGAGACGTACGAGCTCAGAGGTTATGTAGTTGAAATTTATCAGCGATATACTCCCAATTTGGTAACGTGGCATACTAAGTGTTGTTGTGAAATGATCAGTGTTTGATCATTTGTGATATGATCATTTGTTTGATCTTATATCTTTGTGATCATAGGTTGATCATTTGTTTGACCCGAAGCATGGCTTTTTGAGAAGCGTAGCTTTGTGGACGAGACTTCGTCGAGCCTCACACCCGGAAATGGTCAAAACAGGAAGGATGCAGCAAGGTTCTAGGGAGTAGCGCCCCTTAGTGTATGTCATTCCTTCTGGATAGAGGTGGTATCATGGTATGGAGCCCAGATACTTAACCTATGTGGATACTGCTTATTATGTGGTTTGTTGCGAATCGGGGATCCTCGGGAAGATCGGTTACGATCGGGGATGGCATACGCGTGTCAGTAGTTACCTATTTTTGCAGAGGTAACCCGGCCTTGTGTTGGCAGAGATCCGGTTAGGTTCTCGGGTCGTCTATTCCAGGGACGTACCCATCGTGGCATAGGAAGTTCCTTGGCCTGACCATTTGTTGGAAATCCAAAGAAACAATACGTGACTTGTACGGTTTTAGTTGTAGAACCTGCCATCTAATATGGCAGCTATAGTAAGCATACTATAATGGTACCTATGCTGGCTAAGATTTATATTGTACTTTCGAAATGTTTTCTACACTATGCACTAATAATAATATCAAAAAGAATTTGATTTTTGCGTAGTAAGCATCTTTGACTATCATAAGAAGAAATCTCCTCCAATTCTGCGTTTGCATTGTGTGTGTGGCGGGAGGTCTTATGGTAGTTTCATTTTCCAAAAGCATTGCGAATTGACTCTAAAAATATTCCTTTGTTTATTTTAAAGATAAACTGTTTTACGATCTCACACCAGTCACCATGACTGACTCGGAGTTTATTGTTCCCTTCTAAACTCTGGGTGCCCACCAATTTCCACACGGGCAGCCTAGAGTTATGTTATCAGGATATTCTGGAGCTTTGGAAGCAAGCTGGATGGCGAAACGTATCACCTATACTTTATTTTATTCCGCTGTGTATTCTGTATGAGGACAAGTTTATATAACTGTCCATTGTTGTATATTGACTCTGATTGATGTATGTATAAACTGATATAGTTCTTTGTTTTAAAAGACTAGTAATTATCTATTGTATATTGTTCCGCTGCGATGTGTAAGATTCTGATATTGTTTTCTGTTCTGATGTTGTTCTGTTGTTTTCTTCTTCCTCTTTTCTTCTTTCTCTTCTTTTCTTTTCCTTCTATTTTCTTCTTCTTCTACTTTTCTTTTTCTTAAAACCCCTCAGGGTTCGTATTTCCATGCCCCTTGAGTTAATCAATGGAGATTAGGGTTTAATCAAGGAGTACGGATTTGCGGGTCTTGACAGCGTGGTATCGGAGCATATGGTTAAGCGACAACCCTGCTCTGTTGGGTGTTACTCATTAGAGATAGAGTCAGTAGTACTCTAGAATGGGTGTGAGTGTAATAATAGATATGAGCGCGTATTTGTTAGTGAATATGAAATTTGTTTTTTATTGTGTTGACTTATCGGTTGATTATTTATAGATTCTGGTCGGTGCAGTCTAGCTAACTGTAATCGATAGGGTTTTCTAAACTCTTAAACAAGATAAACCGACACAGTATTGTTTTAAATAGGATAAATGAAATAATTTTACCTAAAACTATTTTTGTATATAAATGAAATAATGTTCTATGAATTATCATAGTATATGGATGTTTGGATGTTAGGAAGTAATAATAGTGAATTATCATCACTGGAATTGAATAAGAAATTGAAATCATAACTCCAAAGTTAAGAAATAAATTCACATACAAATGAAATTTAAGAATATAAATTATAAATGTGATTTATAAATGAAACGGAATTCCAGAGAAGTTTTGGAAATGTTTAAAAAAAAAAAGAATTTGAAAATTTTGGATATTTGGAAAGTTTAAATCTTTTTTGATTTGAAAATGAATTTCAAAGGTTTTGGAAAGTATTTTGAAGAGAATGAAAAGCTCTCAACTCTTTTCGGTCGCTGGAAAATAACTTCGGTAATGACTGCAGCATCATCGATGTTCATTTTCGGGTTTCCAAAAGAGGAATTGCTGCCAAATTGTTTTAAATGGAAGTTGTTTGAAAAATTTGGATTTTGTTTTAGAAAATTCAAAGGATGATTTGAATTGTTTTCAAAAATGGTTTTGAAAAGGTTGAAAAGACTCTGGAATTGTGTATTGAATTATGAAAATAAAATTGTGAATGAATAAATTGAATGGAATCAATTGCAAATGAAGTGAACTAAAGATAATCGATAAAAAAATTCAATATTCAGAATAGAAGACAAAATTGAATTCCAATAGAATTAAAATTGTGAATTGAATTCAAATGAATTTGAAATGCAAAATTGAACGAAATTGAATATGTAACTTCAATAGTAAGCTAAAAATGTATAAGCAGTTTATATTGAAAATTTTGTAATAGAATTTGCAAATTGGTTTGAATGTTGTAACTAGATATTATGGCTAGTAGGATATACAGGTGTTATAAAAGGAATTGGATTTGATTTCAAAGATAAGATTTGAATTTCTCGACAAAAAGGTAAGTATTTGAATTTCAATATGAGATTTGATGATTTCTTGTCTAGCCGCTTGGCTTTTTATTTTTCTTTTTGAAATTTGAGAGTCCGTAGGGACGTTTTGTAGTCGTGCCATATTAGCCGCGCAAAGGAGGCGCTGGCGAAATTTTTCGAAAATTTAGAGTGTTAGAAAATTTTTGAGAAATTTTGAAAGTTTAAAATTTGAATTTAAACTTAAATTTGAATTGTTAAGTAAACAATGTTGTCTGGAACTTATAATTTGAGTTGGAAAGCTTAGTTGAATTGATAACGAATCTTTAGTAGAAAGATTTGTTTTGAAAATTTGATAAAAACTATTGGATTGTGAAAAATAGTAGACGTGTTAAGGACTCTTTCTTCCTGACTTGTAATTTCGAGGACGAAATTCTTTTAAGGAGGGACTGTAACGACCCAGAATTTTGAACAAATTAAATTGAGAATATTTAATTAATTTTAAATATTTGAACGGTGATTTAATTTGAATCCCCGATATGACTTTGAAAATTTGCGATTAAACTTTAAAATTTAATCTATTGTAAGTTGAATTAAATTTGAATCTTCAATTTTAAGCTGAAGAAAAATATTTCGAGAGTTTCTAAAATTCGTATTTATAATACTGTAGATAACAGAAGCTTCAGAATTGAATTTTAAACTGTTTTGCTCAGTTTTGAATTTAATTGTTTGAACCGATATTTAAAAATAGTCATTTTTCATACAGTCTCGGAATTCGACGAATTCGGTTCCATTGGATCCGTAATATTGAATTATTATCGGATTTCAACTTTCGTATTTATCGGAGTTGATATGTGAGCGCACGGTGAGTAAACGCGTTGAGATTTAACCGAATTCAAATTGAATTTAAAATTTTAAATTAGTCAACATCAGCCACCCTAGGTTTTCTTAGCAAACCTATTCTCTGCAACAATCACGTTCTCGTGTTCCCATCGTTTCCTTTTATCACGCAAGCAGAAACAATGAAAATTTTATCTTTCGTTCGAATTAAAGCAATGGCAGCTGAAATTAAACCAAGCCCCCTTTTTTCTTTCTTTAAATCGAAACACTTCAGTTCAAAGAAAATCAAATGGCCGCCTCCTTCTATACAATTCGAAGTTACAGTTCAATAGCAATCTCCATGTCGCGATGCTTGAAACCGAGAGAAACTAGGGTTTCGAAAATCAACGCCTTCATAATAATCAGCGCTGCATACTTGGCTATTCCATCAGCCATCGAGGCTCATCCTTGCCTCCTATGCGATATTCTCTACTGCCGATTTGAGGTCCTGCTACAGTCTCTTTATACTCGTGGCCGCGACGACGAATGCGGCGAGCACACGCGTGTCTGTTGAAGCAAAGGCGTGAAGGGTTTGGGCGATGGGCCTGACGACGAGGGAGAGCGTTCGATCTGGAGATGCTTCGCGAGGGAGGAGCAGGCGGTGGGGTCGATTATGTTGGCTGCGTTCATAGGGTTGGCTCCGGTCTCGATTTTTGGGAATGAGGTTTGTCTGAGGTATTGCTGTTTTGTTTTTAGTTAAGTAAACAAATATAGTTCAGGAAGAGATATATATATATATATATATGTGTATATATATGATATCTAATAATTTAATTAAATAAATTTTAACAGTAAAGTAAATTTGCTGGGATATTTCTAGTAAAGCAGATTGAAAGAAAAAGAAGAGAAAAACTAAAATTCGAGCAGTAGATTTTATTTTACAGAAAATATTGATAAATTGTATAATTGAAAGTATAGGAATTTAAAAAAAAACGATATAAAATTTATGAATAATTAGATTCTTGAAATCTATAGATTGTTTCTGTTGCTGAAAACAATTATTAAAAAGGAAATTTAATAATTAATTAATTTAATCTATCAAAATGGAAATTTAATTGTTCGATTTAATTCAGATATTAATAGAATTGTATAATTATTTATACAAGGTCAAAAATTTGGGAGAAAACAAACTGGAACAGAAGTGGATGGAAAATTAAAAGCTAAGGTGAGATCTTCTCACTCAAAAATTGAAAAGTGGAATTTTCAGTTATTGATTTGATTGCTATTGGATGTGATATTAGATATAGTAGGATATATCTATATATATAGCAATATATACATATTGGCATATGTATATATTGGATTGATTGATTTCCCGCCTCGTATAGCGGATGAGACCCTATTGCGCCGTTAGTAACCGAATAATTTTATAAAACCCATATACCGCGATATTCCACCTCGAAGTGGAATTGGTATTGTGCTAACATCTTTGGATGTAGGGAAATAGGTTGGAGGGATCCAACTGGATTCCTCACCAGTATTTATTTATTTACAGATATTGATGTATATTCTGTTATCATATGTTGATATATGATGTTTGATGTTGTGATTGACTAATTGGTGTTGTTGCATCATCAGATTCAAGTTTTAAAAATAACGACTTTTAATTTAAAAGGATTTTTGAAGTGATCTTTGAAATTATACGTTTTATTGAATTTTTGAAGTGATTTATTTTAAATAAATAAACGTTCAAATTTTAAAGTTATAAAAGTTAAGATCTTTGTGAAATATAACCGAAAAGTGATTTTTGGAATAAATAGTTGATTGATTTATAAAATGGTTTAAATTGAGATTTTTAAAATATTATAAACGGTTTACTTAACAGGTTTATAAAGTTGACATTTTATAAATTAAAATGTGGTATTATAAAACGAGTTTTTATAAGCGTTAAAATGAATTTTTAAGAATTTATAAATAAATGAAATTTATAAATTGTGAACTTATAAATGGAAATGATTTTGTAAAATAAAGGAATTATAAGTATTTAACTTATAATATGGATTGTTGGTATAAGATTTGAGTTATGAATCGAATTGTTAATAAAAGGGGATTTATTAAATTGAAGTTGTTACAAAATAGAAATGGAATTTATGAACGTTGTTTCATAAATTCGAAAATCAATCAAATTTGATGAATTAAATATAGAAGGTTATTAAGGGAATTTTATCCACGATTTTGGATAGTGGATAAATTCTTGAAATAAATGTGTAGAAAAGATTGAAATGTGGTTAGTGAAGTATATTCATGATTTTGGACAGTGAATATATTTTTAAGTAAAATGGATATGGTTTTGGGAAAGTGATATTTGAAATGAAGTTAATTGTTTTAAAGATGTTTTCAAATATAATGAATATCGAAATCATAGATTTCAACATTTATTGTTGAAATAGACGTTTTCGAAAAATAAGGAAATGGTGGACTATAACACTGTTGTTATAGTAAATGATTTCTGAAAGGAAATGTTTTTATCTAGTATTGTGATTTAAATATCTATCTTAAAATCCGAATCCCTATACTAGTGATTTTGAGTCGTCGTAACGATGTTTTACGCAACATTCGTTTTGACTCAAATAGATTTCCTTAAAGAATGAAATGTATACTTAATACTGATTTAAGTATATCGAATATTTTCAAATGTTGAAAATAAATAGACTTGTGAATTTCTTATTATTAATAAGAATGGAAAAGCTTTTCCAAAGTGAAATGAAACGTTTTAGAATTTATCTTTGTAAAGATAAATCGAAAATGAATATTGAAATTGATTTGAAAATCGTATATCAGTAGATATTTGGAAATATAAATTCACTATGGAATTTATAAAGGAAATGGAAACTGTTTAGAAAAATAAATATTGATTTATTTTTAAAGTGTGGAAATTTTATATCTAGTAAAGATATTTTTGAAGATGAAATAATTTGGAAAATTATTTGGAATCTGATGATGTTGCGCATCTTTATTGATAGTTAAATAACCGACTATCAATAATTACCTTGAATATGGTATTTGTTGTGATTGGATGAATTTGAATGCCACACTTATTTTTGAATAAGCGCTCACTATTCGGGTTAGCCGGGAAAGGACCATGGGGTCGTATAACCCATTCCGAATATGTGATACGTCGTTATGAATTGCATTCGAAGACCGGTGTTGAAGACCGGATATTTTTGAAAACGGAAGGATTACCGTCGAGTTACTCTACATCGGCTGATCTCCGATTTAGAGGTTTTATCACCCTTAGTGACGGGAAGTCCGGACGTGATTAGAAATTTATCCGGATATGCAAGGGCTTCGTGAGAAGTGCCTTCGGTTCTGTTCGATCCCGGAACAGACTTGTATGGATTGTGTGTCTGACGTTACAATTTGAGATATAAAGCTGATTTCTTTCAAATACATTTCTGTTGGTGGCGGAGAATTTATTCTCTTAGCTTAACACCCTTCTCTGAGACGTACGAGCTCAGAGGTTATGTAGTTGAAATTTATCAGCGATATACTCCCAATTTGGTAACGTGGCATACTAAGTGTTGCTGTGAAATGATCAGTGTTTGATCATTTGTGATATGATCATTTGTTTGATCTTATATCTTTGTGATCATAGGTTGATCATTTGTTTGACCCGAAGCATGGCTTTTTGAGAAGCGTAGCTTTGTGGACGAGACTTCGTCGAGCCTCACACCCGGAAATGGTCAAAACAGGAAGGATGCAGCAAGGTTCTAGGGAGTAGCGCCCCTTAGTGTATGTCATTCCTTCTGGATAGAGGTGGTATCATGGTATGGAGCCCAGATACTTAACCTATGTGGATACTGCTTATTATGTGGTTTGTTGCGAATCGGGGATCCTCGGGAAGATCGGTTACGATCGGGGGATGGCATACGCGTGTCAGTAGTTACCTATTTTTGCAGAGGTAACCCGGCCTTGTGTTGGCAGAGATCCGGTTAGGTTCTCGGGTCGTCTATTCCAGGGACGTACCCATCGTGGCATAGGAAGTTCCTTGGCCTGACCATTTGTTGGAAATCCAAAGAAACAATACGTGACTTGTACGGTTTTAGTTGTAGAACCTGCCATCTAATATGGCAGCTATAGTAAGCATACTATAATGGTACGTATGCTGGCTAAGATTTATATTGTACTTTCGAAATGTTTTCTACACTATGCACTAATAATAATATCAAAAAGAATTTGATTTTTGCGTAGTAAGCATCTTTGACTATCATAAGAAGAAATCTCCTCCAATTCTGCGTTTGCATTGTGTGTGTGGCGGGAGGTCTTATGGTAGTTTCATTTTCCAAAAGCATTGCGAATTGACTCTAAAAATATTCCTTTGTTTATTTTAAAGATAAACTGTTTTACGATCTCACACCAGTCACCATGACTGACTCGGAGTTTATTGTTCCCTTCTAAACTCTGGGTGCCCACCAATTTCCACACGGGCAGCCTAGAGTTATGTTATCAGGATATTCTGGAGCTTTGGAAGCAAGCTGGATGGCGAAACGTATCACCTATACTTTAATTTATTCCGCTGTGTATTCTGTATGAGGACAAGTTTATATAACTGTCCATTGTTGTATATTGACTCTGATTGATGTATGTATAAACTGATATAGTTCTTTGTTTTAAAAGACTAGTAATTATCTATTGTATATTGTTCCGCTGCGATGTGTAAGATTCTGATATTGTTTTCTGTTCTGATGTTGTTCTGTTGTTTTCTTCTTCCTCTTTCTCTTCTTTTCTTTTCCTTCTATTTTCTTCTTCTTCTACTTTTCTTTTTCTTAAAACCCCTCAGGGTTCGTATTTCCATGCCCCTTGAGTTAATGTAACAACCCGGGATTTGCATTACCAATTAATAAATAGAAGTTAGGTTTTTTATTTATTTTAATGAAGCATAAAAGGATTTGGAATAATAAAATTTATTATTTGAAAAGGCTATTTTAATTAAATGGGAAATATGGGATTTTAAAATGAGGATAAAATGTTATTTTTGGAAAGTTAAATATTTGAGGAGAGATTTTAAAATGGGTTTGGATAAGAAAAAAATGAGTTTTATAAACATATATGAACACTTAGACTAATTTTTGGAAACATGTAAATAACTCTCTTCTTATTGGGTTACAAAACCTAACCCAATAACCCACCCTAAACCTCCTCTATAAATTATCTCATACTCTCATAACCTCATTCATTCAACCCTAATCATTTCCTAAAGCTTTCATAACAAAAATGGCCTCTATCTTCATCTCCTTCTAGTTTTAGCTTATGCAAGTCATTCTATGCAAAGGTAATGCAAATACCCACCTCAAATCCATTTTTATATCTTTCTCATTTCTGAAATGTATTTGGTAACACATGTTTTATGTGTTTTTTTGATCTTATAGCCTCCTAATTATCTTTTGCTAACTTGGCTTGATGCTATTATAGTCTTTGTTGCCTTCAAGAGAGGTATATTGCTAAAAACCTCTTCTAATATGTGTTTAATCATCTTTTGATTTTGATAATCAGCTGGTAACACATGTTTTATTATGTAACATGTGAATCATAGCTCTTTGATCATCTTTGCTTTCATTTTGGGGTGTGCACATAAGGTACTTGTAATATATGCTAGCTGAAATTATAATTAGTTTATTGCTGTTAGTAAATTAGGCATATCTTATTCATCTTAAATCGGAATTAAGATTTTCTTGAAGTTATGGAAAGCTTATTCTGTACCCTATAACTTTTATGTTTTGTGCTTTGCCTAATTTTGAGGTTTGAATGGTCGAAATCATGCTTGTTTGTCGCTGACCTGACAACAAACTACAGGGTTGATAAAATAAAAACCTGAAATTGATTTGGCCATAAGTTACTCGTTTCTTATCCAAATCTAATAATTTTGGATGTTCTGGAAAGCATAGATTTAGAGCTAAAACTTTCATGTTTTGAGTTTCATGAAATTTCGAAGTTAATTTGGTCAAAACTGTGCATTCTTACCACTGTCCCGAGAGCACACCGACAGTGATATAAAATTTAGATCTGAGAATTGTTTTAGTCATAGAATTTTCATCTCTGGTCGGAATTTGACGATCTTGGTCATTCCGGAAAGCTTAGAAACTAAGCTACAACTTTCATTTTATTCATTTTGCCAGAATTTGAAGTTTACTATGCCAAAATTATGGTTTTTCATCTCTGGCCAGTTAGTGCATAGCTATAGGCCTTCTCTTTTCTTCCGTTGTTTTCAGCGTAGAACCCCGACTTTGCGACACCATCCCGGGCTCGTCCTTTGTCGGATTTCATCGTTTTTGGTCTCGTTAAAAAGATGAGATCGAGATCTTTAACCATGCAAAGTTTGGTTTAGATCTGGGTGCATTAGATACTTCGTTTCTATTACTGAAGTAGCACCCAGAAACTGTTTTACAATAGTGATCATTTTCAGTTATCGTCGGACCAACTTTGAAACATTGTCATTTCTTCGTTTCAAGTCAAAACTGAACGATTCTTGTTGCATATCAAAGTAGGAGTACTTTACTACGCTCCTGCAAATTTTCATCAAGATCCGAGTTCATGTGACCCTTCGACCATGTCGTCGAACTGGAACCTTTACACTGTTTTGACACAGTAAAGTTTTATGATTTTTGTCCGACTTTGAGACGACGCCGTTTCTTCGTTTCAAGTCGGAATTTCCCGATTCTTTTTGCAGTTTGGAGCAGGGATGTTGGACTATATGCCTACCAATTTTCATGCCATTCGGATTCAGTTTGCTGGTCCGAATAATTTTCCGAACTTGGGTTCGCGTCATTTTTGGACTATTTTCCAACACTTAGAATATTTTCAGTGATTTTCTGGTTTTATTGATTTCTTTGAGATTTGTCTCTAGATTTCGTACACGGGTTTTCTGAATTATTTTCAAAGGATTTTTCACTCCTAAATGGCTTTCGAAATTATTATATAATATTATTTTTAATTATTAAATTAATTACTCCATAATAGGAGAGTTTTCAAAAGCCGTTTTAAAGTGATTTCAAAATCAATTATAAATCTGTTTCACACCATTATTTTCTATAATAAAAATCTCACACTCACTTTTTAGCACGTCGAGCGAAGTGGAAAGGTGCTTAAACGATTAGGAAATCTCCGGCCTATGGAACCGTGTGTATTTTCTTTCCGGTTAATCCCCGACCTATTCGATTGATCGTTTTGACCTTTGGGTCTAGTTTACCGATGATACGAGGTGGACTTTTTATTGTTTGGAGTGTGAGCTTGCTATTGGTTAGTAAACCGTTTAGTGCGAACGTGGGGTATGGGACTCATTGTTAACACTTTACGGGTTCCTCTCCAAGAAGTTGGTGACACATTAGCCTTTGGGCGGCCAGTACTAGACCTCTGGGTCACTACGCCTCTGGGCAACCGTCTCTGGACACCTGCTCTATCGAGCAGTTTATTTTTCGGCATGCGCCTCTGGGCCTTTATCCTTTTGGGAAGGATCTTGCCGTCTCGTGCGTTCCGCATCTGTGCGAGTGATCGATCACAACTCTACAGTACTTGGCAACAACGACTCTGGTCGGTGCACGTGCAATATTGGTATTATTTGATGATTTTTTATATCCATTCGAGTACCGCCATTCGGTGTTGGTTCTATGGAACCATACGATGTAAGTGCGATTGCCTTGTGGATTCACAGTGTCTCTGGACACTGCTTTTCAATGTTGGATTTCATTGACTTTTCAGTATATCCCCATTGCTCTTTGGAGCATCGATCTTTGCTTGGACATTGATTACAGACTCTGGTCACTCTTGGGATTATTGCCTATGGGCATCTTTTTATGGCTTTGGCTACGCCGATGATATGAGGCGATTTTATTTATTCTACACTTTGGTGTTGATTTCTCTTTGGAGATTTTTATTGTTTATTGATGATTAGGGATCGTCATTATATTCATGTGGTTCATAATATACTTCTCTTTGGATAAGTACTGTTTTATTTATGTACCGCATTATTATATATCTCGGTTATTACTGATTGTTTAGCTAGCCTGATCCGAGTGTTTTCGCTCGGGTCAGACCGAGTTGTTTCAGGTTAGGTCTTTGGACTTAGCTTCTGTGCTTCCGCTTGGACATTATCTGCTATGCTGATAGATAGCGCTTTTATTTGTCCACTATTCCGCTACTATGTTATTATTCAGACTTTGATATGTACATATTTTTAACCCACATGTGTGGGCAGTGGCTTTGTACCCACTTATAGTATTTGGATCTGTATTGACGATGTATTGTCCTAGGATTTTATATCTGTTATGTGATTCTGTTCTGTGATGTTTTATCATTTATTATTATGCTTTGTCCTGATAGATCTTTAGCCATTTGTAATTTCGTTATAAGTATTTACCGAATATGTCGAACCACTTGAAAAATATATATATATATACCATCCTTTCGACGTATTCAGTAGATAGTTATAGCTTGATTACAAATGGTCGCTTCCACTATACTCTATTCTCCGCTTTAACAGACGGTATTACTCCCGTAATACTCTTTGTTACAGTGGATCTCAGAGTGGGGCATTACAGTTAATCAATGGAGATTAGGGTTTAATCAAGGAGTACGGATTTGCGGGTCTTGACAACATAATACTGAGCAAATTAATTAATGACATATTAATTAATATGTAATCAATTTGTATTCAAAATAATTTGAAAATTACTGTAATTCAATTTAATGAGAGAAATAATTACATATTAAATCTGTTTAACTATAATCAATTATAGAATTAATATGTAATTAATTATAGAATTAATATGTAATCAATTAACTCATTTTATTAATTTACTTTTATCAGGAATCAACAACATTTTAGATGCATAACTTAATGAGGAAACAAGTAACAAGAAGTGTTTTATAAATTTAACAAATATTTCCTTGATGTGAGAAATATGTGCATTAAAGGAAAATAGTGACATCGGAGCTCATTACCAATTATTTAAATATACATTACTTTCTTTTAACAAGATTAGTATAAATAAAATTACTAGGAATAAATATAGTCATACATAATTTTCTTTAACTAACTTACCAAACAAATACTAGGGTAATATTTACTTCTTCTTTAAGGGCAACATGATATTTTTGCCATATTTTTTGTATTTGAAGGGAAACATTATTCTATTTTAAAATGAAATTATAATTTTTTTCTTGCTTCCGTAACAATTATGTTGGGCTATAAATATTATATTTTGTTGACGTTGGATGTACAAACAAAAATATTACAAGTATTATAATGACATATAATTACATGACATTTTAATAGCTTACTTTATTGCTTATATTTTCCTATACCATTCGGTCTTATAGTTACTTTCAATGTGATGTCATCAAAAGTATTTTTATGCATATCCACAAGTATTTCCCATGGTGATAATTACATTACTTTGAATTATGATGAATTTTGTATTGTTTCATCCATTGTATGGTTGTATGATTATTTGAAATCGTTGAATTGTTTGGTTGTTCCAGAAAATGAAGAGGTGCAAGGATCAATTACCAATGACAACATTAGATCAATCTGTTAATTGCCGAAAGTGGAGGGAGTCTTTCATGCAGTTACTATGGAGTTTATGAAGCTATCTAGATTACATAGGTATTCAAAAATAATGTAGTACACAATGTTTATTATTTACGAACATTACGGCATGCGCTTCGCGCGTGAATTATTTTTCTACAAATTTTATATGTTTAACACATTCAGGTGTAGTTAGTTTGAATTTTTATTCAATGCTTCAACATCTAATTTTTAGTTAGTTTGAAATATATTTCTATTATTAATCAATAAAGATCGAATTTGAAAAAAAAAGTTTATTTGTTAGATCTATTTTTAAAGCGATATTAGGATTTGGTTATACTTGTTGATGTAGGTTTTTAATTGGTAAAAAAAGTTTATTTATTAGATCCTATTTTTAAGTGATAGTGAGATTTGGTAATATTTATTAAAGAGCATTTTGAATTGGTAAATGAAGTTTATTTATTAGATCCTATTTTTAGATGATATTAAGATTTGATAATATATGTAGAGGGCATTTTTGGTAGTTACGCTTACACCAAAAAAGTGTTATTATGTTTCTCATGTTATTATATGTTATACCATTCAAGAATATAACCTTTGAAGCCATTAAATATCTTTCTAATTAAATTAGTATTAGTTAGTGTCAATAAGTGTACTAATGCCAATGTTAGAATATTTTTTATCTATGCCAATTTCAAAATACCATTTCACACTTAGCATGATTTCCTTATTCCATATACATGGGACACTATTATCGTATTGAATGTATACATATTTGAATTTATATTCTGTATAGGATAAACCCATGTTAAACTTATGCATCACTTAAATTAATATGCATGCTCAGTTATGTAATGCCACAAAAAATTACTATACCATATGTGCATCAAAATTACTTAAGTACATTTATTGATAATTGTTTGTCATTAATATTCAAGAAATAAACTAATCTAAATAAATTCAATCCACAAATATAATTTTCACCTTCACATGACAAAAATCTAAAAATATACCACTAAATAAATTATGTGGTGAACCCTATGTGCGTAGCATGGGTTCGCACTAGTTAAATAATAGTAAGGTAGAAGAAATTTTAGCTCTCACATTAATTCTAGGAATTTTCTCAACTCACTTTAACATTCTTCAAATATTTATTAATAATATATTTTAAAGACCCGATACAATTTATTATTTTGAATTGTTTGTATTTTTTGAGTAGATTATTTATAATATTTTATTAATTTTATACTTTCGTTTTACATTCAAAAGCCTACACTTTCTGCTTTCTACTATTATTTTCAGAGTTTTCAGTTTTCACATATATTTTATATTTAAGTCTATATAATTAAATTAATTAAATAATTTAACTATAAAATGTTTAAATAAAATTACTTAATCATTATTTATCAATTTGTCTAATAAGTAATAAAGATAATAAAATATACCAAGCTCATTGTTACAAAATGGTATAAACTAATTTTCATTCAGATTTAAAAAAATATGAAACATAT
Source organism: Allium fistulosum (assembly GCA_030737815.1). Lineage (NCBI taxonomy): Eukaryota > Viridiplantae > Streptophyta > Magnoliopsida > Asparagales > Amaryllidaceae > Allium > Allium fistulosum. Next base: position 426,946,832 of record CM060902.1, read on the forward strand.
AACAAACAATAATAACAACTTTAATGTTAACTATTTATTTTAATAAATTGTCAATTAAATGATAGAAATGTTTAAAAATTAAAAATCATCTTGGTAATTATAAAAATCCCCCCATTCCTTAATTCTCTTCGATTCTTTTTGAATCCATGTAAATTATCATTTTATAGTTATCCAAAATGTTGCACTAACTTTTTCCATGATTTTATATTCATATAACTAGATTTTATAATTTCTACAGTTATTTACAAAGCTTTCATCAATTTTCATTTATTATATTGCATTCAAATTCATGCATTTAAATTAATCAAACACTTTAAACCTACACAATTTAAATAAATTCAAGTAAATGGTATTCATTAATTTCTCTAATAATTAATAAAAAATGATAATTTCAACTTATATACTACGTTCATAGTCACAAAATAGTAAAACGAATTTTATTTCAAATATAAAAATATGTGAATTGCTTAACAAAATTTTTACGCATGAACAATAATAAAAAGTTTAATTTATGATTGATTGTAACGGCCCGACTTTCTTTGCCCAGAAAGACGCATCGTTATGAAGAAAGAAAGGGATAGAAGAAGAAAAGAAAAGAAGAGAGAACAACAATACATCAGAAATCTCACAGCGGAACGAGAAATATATTATCACATAAGATATTACATAGTATCATATACATCAGAGTACACAATTTATACATCACAGAATAGACAGTTATAAACTTCTGTCTATTATACAACACAAGTACACCAGTACAATACAGACTAATACAAACACAGCGGAAACTCTATATATCTACTCGCTGAAGCCTCCTGCTCCTCAGCTCCTCCAGTATTCGTCAAGACTAACCTGAATCCCTCGACTACTCAATATAATATTGAGTACCCAAGAGTTTAATAAAACAGAAAATAAACACTTGGGTCAGACATGGGTCTGGTGTGAGTAAACGGTTTAAATTGCTTAACTTTGAAAACCTTTGAAAACAAAAGTATCACGTAAGACTTCCCACACATAAACATGGATAAGTTTTTACCTTACGCTAACTAAAACATTTGATAGGAAATCCAGTTATATTATAATAGGGTCTAGGGTTTCCAAGTAAAATACAGAAATAGCTGAAATGCTTACATCTCACATTCCAACATAGTTGGGCACAACTAATACGTACGGCACTTATTGGAGTTTGGATTCCATACAATGGCAGGGCTACTGGGGTACCGCCCGTCACAGTACGTGGCCTAGATCACCGTACCGAGGAGTACGCCTGTCACGTCCTGAAATTTTCGACTTTCGAAAATTCGACATCGATACTCACTTTATCGACTGCCGAGAAATCGAACGCCGGAAACTCCAATAGTGAGGGTTTTAGAAAGAAGAAGTAGAAGAAAAAGAGAAGAAGAAGAAAGAAAGCAGAGAAGAAGAACAACAGAACAACATCAGAACAGAAACAATATCAGAATCTCACATATCGCAGCGGAACAATATATAATAAATAAACACTAGTCTTTTAAAACAAAGAACTATATCATTTTATATATATACATCAATCATCAGAGTCAATATACAACAATGGACAGTTATATAACTTGTCCTCATACAGAATACACAGCGGAAAAAATATATCAGATACAAATACTACGTCTCGTCATCCAGCTTATCTCCAAAGCTCCAGAATATCCAGAATATCCTGATAATCTAACTCTAGACTGCCCGTGTGGAAATTGGTGGGCACCCAGAGTTTAGAAGGGAAACAATAAACTCCGAGTCAGTCATGGTGACTGGTGTGAGATCGTAAAACAGTTATTCTTTATAACAACAACATAATTTTTAAAGTCAATTCGAAATGCTTTTGGAAAATGAAACTACCATAAGACCTCCCACCACACACACAATGCAAACACAGACTTGGAGGAGATTTCTTCTTATGATAGTCAAAGATGCTTACTACGCAAAAATCAAATCATTTTGGATATTATTATTAGTGCATAGTGGAAAACATTTCGAAAGTATAATATAAATCTTAGCCAGCATAGGTACCATTATATTATGCCTGCTATAGCTGCCTCCTGAGGAGACAGGTTATACAATTGAAATCGTAAAGGCTCGTATTGTTTCTTTGGATTTCCAACAAATGGTCAGGCTAAGGAACTTCCTATCCACGATGGGTACGTCCCTGGAATAGACGACCCGAGAACCTAACCGGATCTCTGCCAACACAAGGCCGGGTTACCTCTGCAAAAATAGGTAACTACTGACACGCGTATGCCATCCCCCGATCGTCACCGATCTTCCCGAGGATCCCCGATTTCCAACAACCACAAAGAAATAAATTTTGCAGCAACCACAAAGGTTAAGTATCTGGGCTCCATACCATGATACCACCTTTATCCAGAAGGAATGACATACACTAAGGGGCGCTACTCCCTAGAACCTTGCCGCATTCGTCCTGTTTCGACCATTTCCGGGGTGTGAGGCTCGACGAAGTCTCGTCCACAAAGCTACGCTTTCTCAAAAAGCCCTGCTTCGGGTCAAACAAAATGATCAACCTATGATCACAAAGATATAAGATCAAACAAATGATCATATCACAAATGATCAAACACTGATCATTTCACAGCAACACTCAGTATGCCACGTTACCAAATTGGGATATATCGCTGATAAATTTCAACTACATAACCTCTGAACTCGTACGTCTCAGAGAAGGGTGTTAAGCTAAGAGAATAAATTCTCCGCCACCAACAGAAATGTATTTGAAAGAAATCAGCTTTATATCTCAAATTGTAACGTCAGACACACAATCCATACAAGTCTGTTCCGGGATCGAACAGAACCGAAGGCACTTCTCACGAAGCCCTTGCATTTCCGGATAATTTTCAATCACGTCAGAACTTCCCGTCACTAAGGGTGATAAAACCTCTAAATCGAAGATCAGTCGATGTAGAGTAACTCGACGGTAATCCTTCCGTTTTCAAAAATATCCGGTCTTCAACACCGGTCTTCGAATGTAATTCATAACGACGTATCACATATTCGGAATGGGTTATACGACCCCATGGTCCTTTCCCGGCTAACCCGAATAGTGAGCGCTTATTCAAAAATAAGTGTGGCATTCAAATTCATCCAATTCACAACAAATACCTATCTAAAGGTAATTATCGATAGTCGGTTATTTAACTATCAATAAAGATGCGCAACATCATCAGATTCCAAATAATTTTCCAAATTATTTCATCTTCCAAAATATCTTTTACTGGATATAAAATTTCCACACTTTAAAAATAAATCAACGTTTATTTTTCTAAACAGTTTCCATTTCTTTTTATAAATTCCATAGTGAATTTATATTTTCAAAATATCTACAGATATTCGATTCTCAAATCGATTTCAAATATTCACTTTCATTTTATCTTTAAGAAGATAAAATCTCAAAACGTTTCATTTCATTTTGGAAAAGTATTTCCTTACTTATTTAATAATAAGTATTTCACAAATCTTTTATTTTCAACACTTGGAAAATATTCGATATACTTAAATCAAATTAAGTATAATTTCATTCTTTAAGGAAAATATTCTTTTAACACCTTTATTTGAGTCAAAACGAATGTTACGTAAAACATCGTTACGACGACTCAAAATCACTAGTATAGGGATTCAGAATTAAGATATGTATAAATCCCAATACTATATAAAACATTTCCTTCCGGAAATCATTTACTATAACAACAATGTTATAGTCCACCATTTCCTTAAATTTCTCGAAAACGTCTATTTCAACAATAAATGTTGAAATCTATGATTTCGATAGTTCACGCGTTTTAAAACATCTTTTAAAACAATTAACTTCCTTTATAATATCGCTTTCCCAAACATAACCATTTTTTCCAATAATATATTCACTGTCCAAAATCGTGAATATACTTCAATAACCAAATTTCGATCTTTTCTACACCTTTATTTCAAGAATTACCCACTGTCCAAAATCGTGGATAAAATCCCCTTTAACTTTTTAATTTATCGAATCCAATTGATTTCGAATTTATAAAACAACGTTTATAAATTCTATTTCTATTTTCTAACGACTTCAATTTAATAAATCTTCTTTATTTATAATTCGATCAATATCCCATTTAAAGGCAACAATCCAAGTTACAAGTAAATTTCTTATCAGTCTTTATTCTACAACTTCATTCATTTTATAACTTCATTCATTTTATAACTTCATACTTTATAAATCTATAAACTTCAATCTTTATAAATCTATAAACTTCAAATCCTCACAATCTATAATTCTATAAATCTCATGTCTTCACAATTTATACATCTATAAATTTCATATCCATTTTCCAAATTCGTTTCAATTTGCCAATTAAATTTCTAATTGGACTTCCCACTTATTTCTTTTTAAATAAATTCCTTTTAAAGAAAATAAATTTCTTTATCTCTTTCAATCTATTTAAAAATCCAGATTTTAAATTAAATTCCTCAATTTAAAATCACTATTATATGAAATTCATTTATTTAATCATTTCCATTTTATTCTGGGATAAATTCGATAATATTATAAAAATCAGCTTTTATACTTTTAAACTCTTTTCTTCGAATTTATTCAATTTCTAAAAATTTATTTACTTAAAAATTTCTATTTTGATTTCAAAAATTCAATTTCATATATTTTTGGAATCCAAAGATGTCAACATCCATTCAACTAAATTTTAGCTTTCAAACAATTTCCAGATATCAATATGATTAATAGCATCACTATAATCATTCACAAATTCATATCACAATAGAAATAAATTCAATCAATGTGAGGGGTCCAGTTGGATCCCTCCAACCTGTTTCCCTGCATCCAAAAACGTTAGCACAATACCAATTCCGCTCCAGTACGGAATTATCGCGGTATATAGGTTTTTATAAATCCGCTTACTAACGGCGCAATAGGGTCTCATCCGCTATACGAGGCGGGAAATCAATCAATCCAATATATACATATGCCAATATGTATATATTGCTATATATATAATAGATATATCCTACTATATCTAATAGCACATCCAATATAGCAATCAAATCAATCAATAAATAACTGAAAATTCCACTTCATTTTTGAGTGAGAAAAATCTCACCTTGGCTTTTATTTGCAATCCATTTTTATTCCATCTCGTTCTTTACAGATTTTGACCTAGTATAAACATTTTATACCATCTATTAATATACGAATCAACTGAATAATTTAAATTTTCATTTAATAATTTTGATTAGCTGATAATTCTTTTTAACCCAATCTCTCCTAATAATTTTATATTAACAAAAATCTAAATTAAACAATTTAAATTTCCTTTTCTTAAATATCTTTGGTTACTATAATTGCTTTCAACAAATCCCTTTTAACAAATTTACTTAACACGAAAGGAAAAAAAAAATGAAATTCTGATTCTCAAACTAACTTTCTTTTTAACAAATTCTAAAAATTATTAAATAAATTTGGTTAGGAAAATTAAACACCTAATTATATCATTTAAAATTTACAGTTAGTTAAATTTTGGTGTGTGTATATATATATATATATTTCCACTTTGAAAATCTTACCTTTATCCTTTACTGTATCAACATTTCATTTTCTTTCTAATCTATGTATTATTATTTTTCCCATTCTCATCTATACGTATAAAAAAAATTATTAAATCAAATTCAATTGAAATAAAAATTCGAATACCTCGCTGCATTCACTGACTCGAGCTCGAACGTGCACGCAGCCACGCCAGTCACGCATCGCCGACCTTCCACCACATTCACGAGCTCGAGTTTCTCCATCGCCTCGCGAATGCCATCGCTTGCCTCGCTGCTATCGCTACCCCCAAAATCCAAACCCTAGCCTCGTCGACGTCAACGCACGCTGCCTCACTCGCTCGCGACCCATCGCGACACCACCAAACTCCAAGCGCTGCCAGCAGAAATCCCATCGCCCCTGACTGCCGCGAACTCGAGTTCGCCCCTAATTCCACTTGCAACCCTAATTTCCAACCGCTCGAGCCAACGCCGCCTTGGCTATTTCGCGAGCCGCGTCTCCCCTCCATCGTTGCCTGCCATCGCAGTTTCCATCGTGCGATTTCGCGAATATCTGAAAGGGAAGAGAGATTGCGATTTTGTTTTCGAAGGCAAGGAAAGGCTCGGCCATTTTCTTCGTTTGATTTCATCTCGTTTAAAAGTTTAAACTGAGGAAAAGGGAGAAGTTGCGTGATTATTTAGAATTGAAGGGGGATGGGTTGCACGATTTCTCGTTCGTGATGCTCGGCTGAAATTAAGGGAAGAGAACGTGGGGTATTTATTAATATAAATATAAATTTTAAATCGAATTCGATTTAAAACTTCAATGCGTTTTCTAACCGTATGGTCACAAAACAACTCCGATAAATACGAAACTTGAAATCTGACAATAATTCAACGTTACGGACCCAATGAAACTGGTTTCGTCGAAATCCGAGACTTTTTGAAAAATGACTATTTTAACTCGTCGAATTAAAATTAAAACAATATCGATGCGTTTCGAGTTGCCACGGTCAAACGATAACTTCGATTGCTACGAAAATTGAAATCCGATAATAACTAACTATTACGGATCCAATGGAACTGGTTTCGTTCAATTCTGAGACTGTTCGAAAATTGGCTATTTTTACAGTCGATAATTAAATATTAAAATATTCGATTTTCACAGATTAACTCCAAATTCAATTTTAAGAGTTCCAAAATATTTCTATAACTCCAGTATGATTAAATAAAATTTTACAAATCATTTTCAATCATAATAAACTCGTTTTTCAATTATCTCTGGAATTTCACTATTTAATTTATCGATTAAATTATCAAATTAAATCCAATATTCGAAAAATAGATCATTCGACTTATAAATTTCATTTATAAATATTTAAAATTAATTAAATATTCAAATTTAATTATCAAAAATTCTGGGTCGTTACAGACTTCCCCCCTTAAAAGAATTTCGTCCTCGAAATTACAAGTCAGGAAGAAAGGTCCTTAGCTCGTCTACTATTTTTCACAATCTAATAGTTTTATCAATTTATCAAAACAAATCTTTCTATTAAAGATTCGTTATTGATTCAACTAACTTTCTAACATTTTCATAATCTTCAAACAACATTGTTTAACTTCAAAATTCAAATTCGAGTTTAAATTCAAATTTTAAACTTTCAAAATTTCTCAAAAATTTTCTAACACTCGAAATTTTCGAAAAATTTCGCCAGCGTCTCCTTTGCGCGGCTAATACGGTACGACTACAAAACGTCCCTACGGATTCTCAGATTTCAAAAAGAAAAAGAAAAAGCCAAGCGGCTAGAGAGAAATCATCAAAAACTCATATTATAATTCAAATACGTACCTTTTGTCGAGCAATTCAAATTATCTGTGAAATCAATTTCGATTTCCTTTATACCTGTATATCTACTAGCCATAATATCTAGTTACATATATTCAAACTATTTTGCAAATTTAATTACAAAAATTCCAATATAAACTACTTATATCATCTTTAGTTCACTATTGAAGTTATATCCATTATCTTCAATTTTACATTTCAAATTTTATTTGAATTCAATTTCACATTTCAATTTCTCATTTGAGTTCAATTCACAATTCCAATCCAATTTGGATTCAATTTACTTTCAATTCTGAAATATTGAATTTTATCAATTATCTGTCATTTACAACCGCACTATTCTAAATTAGTTTCAGTTACTAACTCATTACAAATTCCAATTTATTTTATTCAAATTTGTTTTTAACATTCAGTTTCAATTCCTGGCACTTGCAATCGAAATTTATTCATTCATTTTCAATTTGAATTTCATGCTAATCAAAATTCAAATATTCTATAAGTTATCAACTTATTAACATTTCGTAAGTATTTTTAAATATGATTCCAGAGTCGTTTCCACTTTTTCAAAATCATTTGAAAACAATTCAAATTCCATTTGAATTTCCAAACAAAACCCAAATTTTCCAAACAACTACCATTTAAAACAATTTGGCAGCAATTCCTCTTTTGGAAACCCGAAAATGAACACCGGTGATGCCATGGTCATCATCGGAATTGTTTTCCAGCGACCTGAAAGAGTTTAGAGCTTTTATCTCTCTAAAATACTTTTTTCAAAATCCTTTGAAATTCATTTTCAAACCAAAAAGATTTTAAACTTTTCGAATCTCCAAAATTTACGAATTCCTTTCAAAACATTTCCAAAAACTTCTCTGGAATTCCGTTTCAAATTATAAGTTACATTTATAATTTACATTCTTAAATTTCATTTGTATATGGATTTATTTCTTAACTTTGGAGTTACAATTTCCATTTCGTATTCAATTTCATATAATAATGATAACTTTTCAACATTATCACTTTCCTAACATCCATGCAACCATATACTGTAATAATTTACAGAAAATCATTTCTTTTCTATACAAAAATAGTTTTTGGGTAAAATTATCTCATTTACCCGTTTTAAAATCAATACTGTGTCAGTTTATCTTCTTTAGAGTTTAGAAACCCCTATCGATTACAGTTAGCTAGACTGCACCGACCAGAATCCATAAACAATCAACCGATAAGTCAACACAATACAAAACAATTTTATATTCAAATAACAAATACGCGCTCATATCTATTATTACACTCAACTCATTCTAGAGTACTGCTGACTCTATCTCTAATGAGTAACACCCAACAGAGCAGGGTTGTCGCTTAACCATATGCTCTGATACCACGCTGTCACGTCCTGAAATTTTCGACTTTCGAAAATTCGACATCGATACTCACTTTATCGACTGCCGAGAAATCGAACGCCGGAAACTCCAATAATGAGGGTTTTAGAAAGAAGAAGTAGAAGAAAAAGAGAAGAAGAAGAAAGAAAGCAGAGAAGAAGAACAACAGAACAACATCAGAACAGAAACAATATCAGAATCTCACATATCGCAGCGGAACAATATATAATAAATAAACACTAGTCTTTTAAAACAAAGAACTATATCATTTTATATATATACATCAATCATCAGAGTCAATATACAACAATGGACAGTTATATAACTTGTCCTCATACAGAATACACAGCGGAAAAAATATATCAGATACAAATACTACGTCTCGTCATCCAGCTTATCTCCAAAGCTCCAGAATATCCAGAATATCCTGATAATCTAACTCTAGACTGCCCGTGTGGAAATTGGTGGGCACCCAGAGTTTAGAAGGGAAACAATAAACTCCGAGTCAGTCATGGTGACTGGTGTGAGATCGTAAAACAGTTATTCTTTATAACAACAACATAATTTTTAAAGTCAATTCGAAATGCTTTTGGAAAATGAAACTACCATAAGACCTCCCACCACACACACAATGCAAACACAGACTTGGAGGAGATTTCTTCTTATGATAGTCAAAGATGCTTACTACGCAAAAATCAAATCATTTTGGATATTATTATTAGTGCATAGTGGAAAACATTTCGAAAGTATAATATAAATCTTAGCCAGCATAGGTACCATTATATTATGCCTGCTATAGCTGCCTCCTGAGGAGACAGGTTATACAATTGAAATCGTAAAGGCTCGTATTGTTTCTTTGGATTTCCAACAAATGGTCAGGCTAAGGAACTTCCTATCCACGATGGGTACGTCCCTGGAATAGACGACCCGAGAACCTAACCGGATCTCTGCCAACACAAGGCCGGGTTACCTCTGCAAAAATAGGTAACTACTGACACGCGTATGCCATCCCCCGATCGTCACCGATCTTCCCGAGGATCCCCGATTTCCAACAACCACAAAGAAATAAATTTTGCAGCAACCACAGAGGTTAAGTATCTGGGCTCCATACCATGATACCACCTTTATCCAGAAGGAATGACATACACTAAGGGGCGCTACTCCCTAGAACCTTGCCGCATTCGTCCTGTTTCGACCATTTCCGGGGTGTGAGGCTCGACGAAGTCTCGTCCACAAAGCTACGCTTTCTCAAAAAGCCCTGCTTCGGGTCAAACAAAATGATCAACCTATGATCACAAAGATATAAGATCAAACAAATGATCATATCACAAATGATCAAACACTGATCATTTCACAGCAACACTCAGTATGCCACGTTACCAAATTGGGATATATCGCTGATAAATTTCAACTACATAACCTCTGAGCTCGTACGTCTCAGAGAAGGGTGTTAAGCTAAGAGAATAAATTCTCCGCCACCAACAGAAATGTATTTGAAAGAAATCAGCTTTATATCTCAAATTGTAACGTCAGACACACAATCCATACAAGTCTGTTCCGGGATCGAACAGAACCGAAGGCACTTCTCACGAAGCCCTTGCATTTCCGGATAATTTTCAATCACGTCAGAACTTCCCGTCACTAAGGGTGATAAAACCTCTAAATCGAAGATCAGTCGATGTAGAGTAACTCGACGGTAATCCTTCCGTTTTCAAAAATATCCGGTCTTCAACACCGGTCTTCGAATGCAATTCATAACGACGTATCACATATTCGGAATGGGTTATACGACCCCATGGTCCTTTCCCGGCTAACCCGAATAGTGAGCGCTTATTCAAAAATAAGTGTGGCATTCAAATTCATCCAATTCACAACAAATACCTATCTAAAGGTAATTATCGATAGTCGGTTATTTAACTATCAATAAAGATGCGCAACATCATCAGATTCCAAATAATTTTCCAAATTATTTCATCTTCCAAAATATCTTTTACTGGATATAAAATTTCCACACTTTAAAAATAAATCAACGTTTATTTTTCTAAACAGTTTCCATTTCTTTTTATAAATTCCATAGTGAATTTATATTTTCAAAATATCTACAGATATTCGATTCTCAAATCGATTTCAAATATTCACTTTCATTTTATCTTTAAGAAGATAAAATCTCAAAACGTTTCATTTCATTTTGGAAAAGTATTTCCTTACTTATTTAATAATAAGTATTTCACAAATCTTTTATTTTCAACACTTGGAAAATATTCGATATACTTAAATCAAATTAAGTATAATTTCATTCTTTAAGGAAAATATTCTTTTAACACCTTTATTTGAGTCAAAACGAATGTTACGTAAAACATCGTTACGACGACTCAAAATCACTAGTATAGGGATTCAGAATTAAGATATGTATAAATCCCAATACTATATAAAACATTTCCTTCCGGAAATCATTTACTATAACAACAATGTTATAGTCCACCATTTCCTTAAATTTCTCGAAAACGTCTATTTCAACAATAAATGTTGAAATCTATGATTTCGATAGTTCACGCGTTTTAAAACATCTTTTAAAACAATTAACTTCCTTTATAATATCGCTTTCCCAAACATAACCATTTTTTCCAATAATATATTCACTGTCCAAAATCGTGAATATACTTCAATAACCAAATTTCGATCTTTTCTACACCTTTATTTCAAGAATTACCCACTGTCCAAAATCGTGGATAAAATCCCCTTTAACTTTTTAATTTATCGAATCCAATTGATTTCGAATTTATAAAACAACGTTTATAAATTCTATTTCTATTTTCTAACGACTTCAATTTAATAAATCTTCTTTATTTATAATTCGATCAATATCCCATTTAAAGGCAACAATCCAAGTTACAAGTAAATTTCTTATCAGTCTTTATTCTACAACTTCATTCATTTTATAACTTCATTCATTTTATAACTTCATACTTTATAAATCTATAAACTTCAATCTTTATAAATCTATAAACTTCAAATCCTCACAATCTATAATTCTATAAATCTCATGTCTTCACAATTTATACATCTATAAATTTCATATCCATTTTCCAAATTCGTTTCAATTTGCCAATTAAATTTCTAATTGGACTTCCCACTTATTTCTTTTTAAATAAATTCCTTTTAAAGAAAATAAATTTCTTTATCTCTTTCAATCTATTTAAAAATCCAGATTTTAAATTAAATTCCTCAATTTAAAATCACTATTATATGAAATTCATTTATTTAATCATTTCCATTTTATTCTGGGATAAATTCGATAATATTATAAAAATCAGCTTTTATACTTTTAAACTCTTTTCTTCGAATTTATTCAATTTCTAAAAATTTATTTACTTAAAAATTTCTATTTTGATTTCAAAAATTCAATTTCATATATTTTTGGAATCCAAAGATGTCAACATCCATTCAGCTAAATTTTAGCTTTCAAACAATTTCCAGATATCAATATGATTAATAGCATCACTATAATCATTCACAAATTCATATCACAATAGAAATAAATTCAATCAATGTGAGGGGTCCAGTTGGATCCCTCCAACCTGTTTCCCTGCATCCAAAAACGTTAGCACAATACCAATTCCGCTCCAGTACGGAATTATCGCGGTATATAGGTTTTTATAAATCCGCTTACTAACGGCGCAATAGGGTCTCATCCGCTATACGAGGCGGGAAATCAATCAATCCAATATATACATATGCCAATATGTATATATTGCTATATATATAATAGATATATCCTACTATATCTAATAGCACATCCAATATAGCAATCAAATCAATCAATAAATAACTGAAAATTCCACTTCATTTTTGAGTGAGAAAAATCTCACCTTGGCTTTTATTTGCAATCCATTTTTATTCCAGCTCGTTCTTTACAGATTTTGACCTAGTATAAACATTTTATACCATCTATTAATATACGAATCAACTGAATAATTTAAATTTTCATTTAATAATTTTGATTAGCTGATAATTCTTTTTAACCCAATCTCTCCTAATAATTTTATATTAACAAAAATCTAAATTAAACAATTTAAATTTCCTTTTCTTAAATATCTTTGGTTACTATAATTGCTTTCAACAAATCCCTTTTAACAAATTTACTTAACACGAAAGGAAAAAAAAAATGAAATTCTGATTCTCAAACTAACTTTCTTTTTAACAAATTCTAAAAATTATTAAATAAATTTGGTTAGGAAAATTAAACACCTAATTATTTCATTTAAAATTTACAGTTAGTTAAATTTTGGTGTGTGTATATATATATATATATTTCCACTTTGAAAATCTTACCTTTATCCTTTACTGTATCAACATTTCATTTTCTTTCTAATCTATGTATTATTATTTTTCCCATTCTCATCTATACGTATAAAAAAAATTATTAAATCAAATTCAATTGAAATAAAAATTCGAATACCTCGCTGCATTCACTGACTCGAGCTCGAACGTGCACGCAGCCACGCCAGTCACGCATCGCCGACCTTCCACCACATTCACGAGCTCGAGTTTCTCCATCGCCTCGCGAATGCCATCGCTTGCCTCGCTGCTATCGCTACCCCCAAAATCCAAACCCTAGCCTCGTCGACGTCAACGCACGCTGCCTCACTCGCTCGCGACCCATCGCGACACCACCAAACTCCAAGCGCTGCCAGCAGAAATCCCATCGCCCCTGACTGCCGCGAACTCGAGTTCGCCCCTAATTCCACTTGCAACCCTAATTTCCAACCGCTCGAGCCAACGCCGCCTTGGCTATTTCGCGAGCCGCGTCTCCCCTCCATCGTTTCCTGCCATCGCAGTTTCCATCGTGCGATTTCGCGAATATCTGAAAGGGAAGAGAGATTGCGATTTTGTTTTCGAAGGCAAGGAAAGGCTCGGCCATTTTCTTCGTTTGATTTCATCTCGTTTAAAAGTTTAAACTGAGGAAAAGGGAGAAGTTGCGTGATTATTTAGAATTGAAGGGGGATGGGTTGCACGATTTCTCGTTCGTGATGCTCGGCTGAAATTAAGGGAAGAGAACGTGGGGTATTTATTAATATAAATATAAATTTTAAATCGAATTCGATTTAAAACTTCAATGCGTTTTCTAACCGTATGGTCACAAAACAACTCCGATAAATACGAAACTTGAAATCTGACAATAATTCAACGTTACGGACCCAATGAAACTGGTTTCGTCGAAATCCGAGACTTTTTGAAAAATGACTATTTTAACTCGCCGAATTAAAATTAAAACAATATCGATGCGTTTCGAGTTGCCACGGTCAAACGATAACTTCGATTGCTACGAAAATTGAAATCCGATAATAACTAACTATTACGGATCCAATGGAACTGGTTTCGTTCAATTCTGAGACTGTTCGAAAATTGGCTATTTTTACAGTCGATAATTAAATATTAAAATATTCGATTTTCACAGATTAACTCCAAATTCAATTTTAAGAGTTCCAAAATATTTCTATAACTCCAGTATGATTAAATAAAATTTTACAAATCATTTTCAATCATAATAAACTCGTTTTTCAATTATCTCTGGAATTTCACTATTTAATTTATCGATTAAATTATCAAATTAAATCCAATATTCGAAAAATAGATCATTCGACTTATAAATTTCATTTATAAATATTTAAAATTAATTAAATATTCAAATTTAATTATCAAAAATTCTGGGTCGTTACAACGCCCGCTCCCCTGCAACACAAAGCCGGAACCATCCCTTACTGGATAATCCCGAACAAGACAATCCCGTAGTTGGCTGCAGTTCCAACTACCCACTAAGCCGAAATATAGAAAGGGACCTCTAGACAGGGATCTATCTTGCTCTCAGTGGGCGCTACCCACGAAGCCTTGCTGCACCTCCCCTGTTTTAGCCATTCCCGGTTGATGAGGCTTGAGGTTACGATTACCTTTAATCAGAACATATCACTTAGAATGCTCATCGTCCGCCTAACGATGTGTTGAAAGCATTCAATCCATACAAGTTCGTTCCGGGTTCGAACGAAACCGAAGGCATTATCTCGTTACACTCGTTTTGGAATCACCCTCAGAGTTAACGACAATAACCCTTGCACTCTGAATCTTCATCTTCACTTGAGATTCACGACCTATCGTTAATTTGGATCGATGTGGTATCGGGTCTCCAGACCTGGAATACCGGTATACGGAAACCCGATCCCGGTCTCATCGAAATCCAAAACGTATCTTTTAAGGCCAAGTTGTTTAAAGGTTTAAACAATTTAACTTATCTATATTCATACAGATAGATAATTCACAATTCACAATTGATAATCACATTATCAATTAAACAGATGATTCATAACCAACAGGAAATCCATATCAACATCACAATAGTTAATATATATTACCATCATAATACAACCAAGCATTCATACCATACAACATTACTTATCTCATTTCTGAGATTACATCCATTCAGGACAATCAATGTCATTCATTCTTATAAAAGCAATGATTTACTTAATCACATCATAATTAATTTAAAATGAATTAAATTAACTATCTCTATCTTTCATTAATTTAAAGTGAATTAAATTAATTACTTCATCTCTTAATTAATTACTTCATTATAAATCTTACTTATATAATCATTAATTAATTACAAATAAATTAATTAATCTTTCTCTAATTATCCACTTTAATTAATCACCTTGATTAATTAAACTTTAATTACATTTAAGTAATTATCTTTAATTAATTTCACAAATTAATTATCCTTAATTAATACAGTAATTAACCTTTAATTACTTCATTAATTAATTAATTATAATCAATTTCTTTAATCCTTAACTAATTACAATTAATTAGTTATTATTTGATTAATTAATCTTAATTAATCAACTCTAAATCACATCATTAATTATAAACTAATGATCCCTAATTACACCTTTAATTATTTATTAGTTACATTAAGTAATTAACCTTTAATTAAACCATAATTTATTAATCACCTTTGATTAAACTTAACCAGTAATTAATTCTAACTAATTATCTTCCTTAATTAATTACTTTTAATTAATTACCTTAACAAATAATTAATTACCTTATTAATTATCCTTAATCCTTTAATTAAATAAATTATTTAATTAATAACACTAGGTAATTATCCTTAATCACTTCTTATTTAATTATTTTCATAAAATAATTATCCTCTAATTATTTTATTAAATAACTTTCCTTTTACTTAATTACATTCAGTAATTATTCCTTAATCACTTCATCGAGTAATTATACTTAACTTAATTTATAAGTGATTTTCTTAAGTAATCACAAATTAATTAATTTAACTTAATCATTTAAATTTAATTAAATGATTCTTAACTTATTATATTAAAGGTTCTTAATTAAGAATCTACTATCTTAATTTAAATCAATTATTTACCAATAACACTTTATAATTAAAATAATTTAATTATCTAAATTTCCTTTTTGAATTTAATTATCTTTAATTAAATCAACATTCTAAATACTTAAGAAAATTCTTATTTTAATTTATTACTAAATCTTAACCATTAAACCTTAATTTATTTAAATATAAGATTTTAGAAATCATTTAATAATCAACACATTTAAATTAAACCTTTAAATATTTAAACCTTTCCAAAGTTATCAAATAAAATTTAATACAAAATTTATTATTAAAATTCACTTATTTTATTTTAAAAACTTTTACATTTCAAAAATACAAGAACTTTGTTTAAAACATTAACTTAAAACGAATTAATTTTATAAACAAAACTTGTTTACTTGTTTTTAAAAACTTAGAAACATTTCAAAACAATTTCTTTTGTTTTTAAAAATTTCTTTTAAAAACCTAATGCCTGCTCCCACAAACCCCGAGTAAAACTCGTGGAAACTCGAAGAAATGCTCACGTATCCCACTACTTCCCTGCTTCGAGTAAAAATCGAATATACTCGAATGAAAACCTGAGCTAATGCTTCTTCTTCAAACCAGATTTCAGATGTACACGAATGTGCTCGTGCACGTACACCAGCACGGCGATCAACTCCGGCCTCTCGCAACTACCTTCCCAAATCGGCGACCACCCTCCGACCAACTACTGACCATCGAAACGATAGCAGCGACCTCCTCTCAAAATCGAGCCTCTTCCCATACCTGGAAACGCAGAGCCACCATCACGCAATCCCTGTCATCGCCTCGTTCACCACGCCCCATCCACCAGAACCCACGAAACTCCGGTCATCGACGCGTCTACTCTCCCTCTTCCATCACTCCAAACCCCATCGCACTCGATCAGCTGTCGACGTTGAACGAGACAAAACTCTCGACTACACAAAAACTAGGTTTACAAAATTTTAAACCTCACCGCTGCCACCACATACATCTAAGGACCATCTCACCATGTTTCCTCGAACCACCGTACGTTCCTCCACATCTCCACGAGACACCGAGAACCCCGCGATCACCGATCACCAGAAAATGGTAAAAACGCATTTCCAGTTCAACTTCGAACTGCACTTAACCCCCTTCACTAAAAATTATAATTTTCATTTTAAAAATCATTATTTCCTACCACGATTCCATTCATGTAATCCAATCATGAAATACATTTATTGATTCCTGACCTATATAAAATGTTTACTGTTATATCTAAATTTTAATTTGCCACTAAATTAAAATTATTGGAACTGCTTTTAAAATTATTATTATAGGATTATAATCATGTCTTATTCAAAGATTAACACCCAATTCTAATCGTATGATGAGATTTAAATTTTTGGAAAGTAATCAAGGCCTGAGAAACAACAGAGACCAGAATTCATAAATACATATAAATATGTTCCTACTGTATATATGTCAATACAAATTCTATTCAACTGAAAACATCCATGCAAACCAATATTATCCCCAGATTATAACATACATAAAGCAATACAAGATTTGTTTTGAAAGTTATTGTTTACTCATCAAAATTTAAACAGAGGGTCAGGCTTCAGGCTTAACTATATATACACTGACATAATATATATGCATGCAATTCAAACAAAGCATTCTTGTAAAACCTTTATAATATATTACTACAAAATTTTATCACAAGCATCTAAGTCCAGATTTAAAACTGTTTTTAAATTTAAGGTTTACTCACCAGAAAATCTGAACAGAGAACAGTTTCCAGGCTTGTTCCAGATTTTAAACTTCTTGAATTTCTTTTGCTATTGAATATTATCTGAAATTGATCTTTGAATTTAGTTGCTTGTTGATTGATTAATTCCTCTGATTGCATGTCTTCAGATTCAATTTGTTCTGCTTTCAAGCTTTGATGAATTTCCAGATTAACTCCTTTTGCTTTGAAATTTTAGTTTCCAGGTTTTCTTTTGATTTTCAGGTCTTTCATTTTTCTTAGCATTTTGATTCGAATTGTATTAGTGGAGAAAGAAATGAAGAAAAGATAATCTTCAACTGAAAAGAGAAAACAGATTTTTCTTCTTACATATTAATTTTATTTATTTTAAAACCTTAATTAAAATATAGCCACTTGTCTTTTAAGTGTTAATTTGCTTACACATAGGCTTACATTTTTACAAATGTCACTCAACCACTCTAATATGCTAACAAGTGTAAATTCTTATTTTAATTAATTTACTTAAGACATTTATATGTTTTTATGAAATATTTATAAGTATATAATGTATTTATCTCTTTTTATAATTTAAGCTTTTAGATTTTAATAAATATACAAATGTGAAAAACAATTATAAAAATAACTTATGCTTTAATCAAATACATATAACATATTTATAAATGCTTGAGAACTTATTTTAACTCTATATATATTTTTACAAACCTATTTTGACTTATATTTGAATTTTAAAAGAGAAAAGGTTATTAAAACTAATAAACTTCTTATTTAAATCTTATTTAAACTTAAGCTTACATATATATTTTTAATAAATAAGAAATTACACTTGTTATTTATATCTCAATTATCATTTCCAAAAGTACTAAGTCAAATTACAAATTTCCAAATTACAAATTATATATATATATATTAAAGTTTGAAAATACTTTATTAAATTCAAATCCAATATTCTTTCCATTTCAATATATACAAATATATATTCTAAATGAAAAATATTTTTTTACCATTAGTTTTGATAATTATTATATTGAAATTTAATACATAACTTCAAATAATAATATATATATATTCATTATAAATAGAAAACATTTATATAAGTTTTAAAAGATAAATCTTACCAATTTTAAATTATTAGAAAAGATAATAATAAATATTGCCAATTTAAAATATTATTAACCTTTTAAAATGAATTAAACTTGTCAATTTATAAAATAAATCAACTAATCAATTTAATTATTAATAAAGATTATTAAATTGATATTGCCAAATTTCCGGGATATCACATTCCTCCCCCCTTAAAATAATTTCGTCCCCGAAATTTAAAAGCAAAGATAATTTAATAACCCAGCAAAAGTTTTTAATTTTAAACAGCAATCACACAATCAATCATACACTATCAATCATAGCAACCATAGTAAACAATTTAATCAAACAAATTTAACTATCCAGTCAAAATTCTGGATAGAATTTCCTCGAGTTTCCCCAAGTATATATATATACCGGGATACTCGTTCTACAGAATCTTAACTAACTATCTACAATAATCTAGAACTCCTTCCCATCTAGATCACAAATCTGAACAAGATATCAGACTAAACTCAAAACCATCCCAACTACCAAATCCTTCTGAACTGCTGATTTCACAACCAGTGACAGATCAAACACGTATTCCCTTAGAGATACATGAAATAAAATGAATTCCAGTTATCCGAACTGGCAACTAAATCCTGGGGATAAAAATCTAATTTCCAGAGAACACAGAAAAACTCAAAATACTTCCGGAACTAGCTCTTTAGTTTTTCCACACCTTATATCTCCTTTGATCGGAGAAAACTTAAATAATATCCAAATTTCTACTTCAATTTCCAAATTCCATCAATTCTTAATTGCATAACTCCTTTGACGATCCTGAGTCACTTCATCCTTCCTGATCAGCTTAGCTCTTGCTGATGCTTCCTGAAATAGACTAGACTAATATCAAACCAATTTCCGGATCCTACTCAACAAAATGGTTTCCCAAAAATACGCCAAAATCCAGAACACAACTCTACTCCACAATCATTAGAGCACTTCGAACTACTTCTCCTATCTGAAATAGCCAAACAGTTGCACTTGACAACCTTACCTCCAAATCCTGAAAAATCCTTCATACTTAGAGATACACTTGAATTTCCTATAGAAATCCTTTACTCCAAGAAAATTACAACTTCTGGTTGCTTCCACTCTAGAATAGCTGCTATCTTGCTTCCGCTGCACAACTCTGATCTTGAATAGATGAGAATGCTGTCGAAGAAACTCGAGCACAAACTTGATCATCCACAGTTCACCATACCATAAAATCTTAGTGAACCACTCCACTTGGTCAAAACATCCCAGAAGAATTCCCTCCAGAAAATTAGGACTGATCAATCCCTCTCCAAAGAATCCTAAGCTGCTTCACCAAATTCTTCTCTAGAAGACATCCTTCTACTAAGCTGAACTTCCGGTAACTCCACTAATCAAGTTGATACGGAATCTCAATCTCCAATAACCCATGAGAACACTCGAACAATCGCAAGTCTCTTTTGCGATCAACTCGACCTAACTTCCACAGATACTGTTCTCTCTTCACAAATTAGAACAGCTCATACTTAACTATCCAATTCATCGAAGAAATGGATCCACTCTGCTGCTTTTGGATTCCTCCTCTAGAAAAACTGCTCAGCTAGAAAACTTCCTGCCAACACAGAACACTTCCGAGTTGCACCGCTGACACTGACGCGAAAGACTTCCTAATCCAAAACTCTTCGAGAAACTCGGACCTCAAATCAAACATAAACACCCCGCTGGACCCAGCCACAACACCGAAGCAGATATACTTCCTAAAACTTGCTCCAAAAGAAACATCTTCGGAAACATCCATAGTCACTGCGTCTCACCACACAGCTACTTCTTCCAGAAGTTACCAAGATACCATCATTCGCTTTTGCTCATCCAATTTCAAAGATAAACTCCGAAACTTAACAGGTTTCCTTCAGAGATCGGTGAAATCTTTACACCACAACAAAGCTCACTCGAGACGATATTAGGTCTACAGTCTCGACAAATACACTTCCAAACTCAACACTCAGACTCTAACTATTGGTAATTGTGTTACACACACTACCATCTTATCTACCTTTATAACTCATATTGGAAAACCCGAACAGGTAACCCAATAAATAGGTAGAATAAATATATATATAGTTATATAAAAATTACAAATACGCGCTCTCAAGATAGACACCACTCCAGAGCCTAGGTATTCACTCAACCTACCGCTCTGATACCAAATGTAACGGCCCGACTTTCTTTGCCCAGAAAGACGCATCGTTATGAAGAAAGAAAGGGATAGAAGAAGAAAAGAAAAGAAGAGAGAACAACAATACATCAGAAATCTCACAGCGGAACGAGAAATATATTATCACATAAGATATTACATAGTATCATATACATCAGAGTACACAATTTATACATCACAGAATAGACAGTTATAAACTTCTGTCTATTATACAACACAAGTACACCAGTACAATACAGACTAATACAAACACAGCGGAAACTCTATATATCTACTCGCTGAAGCCTCCTGCTCCTCAGCTCCTCCAGTATTCGTCAAGACTAACCTGAATCCCTCGACTACTCAATATAATATTGAGTACCCAAGAGTTTAATAAAACAGAAAATAAACACTTGGGTCAGACATGGGTCTGGTGTGAGTAAACGGTTTAAATTGCTTAACTTTGAAAACCTTTGAAAACAAAAGTATCACGTAAGACTTCCCACACATAAACATGGATAAGTTTTTACCTTACGCTAACTAAAACATTTGATAGGAAATCCAGTTATATTATAATAGGGTCTAGGGTTTCCAAGTAAAATACAGAAATAGCTGAAATGCTTACATCTCACATTCCAACATAGTTGGGCACAACTAATACGTACGGCACTTATTGGAGTTTGGATTCCATACAATGGCAGGGCTACTGGGGTACCGCCCGTCACAGTACGTGGCCTAGATCACCGTACCGAGGAGTACGCCCGCTCCCCTGCAACACAAAGCCGGAACCATCCCTTACTGGATAATCCCGAACAAGACAATCCCGTAGTTGGCTGCAGTTCCAACTACCCACTAAGCCGAAATATAGAAAGGGACCTCTAGACAGGGATCTATCTTGCTCTCAGTGGGCGCTACCCACGAAGCCTTGCTGCACCTCCCCTGTTTTAGCCATTCCCGGTTGATGAGGCTTGAGGTTACGATTACCTTTAATCAGAACATATCACTTAGAATGCTCATCGTCCGCCTAACGATGTGTTGAAAGCATTCAATCCATACAAGTTCGTTCTGGGTTCGAACGAAACCGAAGGCATTATCTCGTTACACTCGTTTTGGAATCACCCTCAGAGTTAACGACAATAACCCTTGCACTCTGAATCTTCATCTTCACTTGAGATTCACGACCTATCGTTAATTTGGATCGATGTGGTATCGGGTCTCCAGACCTGGAATACCGGTATACGGAAACCCGATCCCGGTCTCATCGAAATCCAAAACGTATCTTTTAAGGCCAAGTTGTTTAAAGGTTTAAACAATTTAACTTATCTATATTCATACAGATAGATAATTCACAATTCACAATTGATAATCACATTATCAATTAAACAGATGATTCATAACCAACAGGAAATCCATATCAACATCACAATAGTTAATATATATTACCATCATAATACAACCAAGCATTCATACCATACAACATTACTTATCTCATTTCTGAGATTACATCCATTCAGGACAATCAATGTCATTCATTCTTATATAAGCAATGATTTACTTAATCACATCATAATTAATTTAAAATGAATTAAATTAACTATCTCTATCTTTCATTAATTTAAAGTGAATTAAATTAATTACTTCATCTCTTAATTAATTACTTCATTATAAATCTTACTTATATAATCATTAATTAATTACAAATAAATTAATTAATCTTTCTCTAATTATCCACTTTAATTAATCACCTTGATTAATTAAACTTTAATTACATTTAAGTAATTATCTTTAATTAATTTCACAAATTAATTATCCTTAATCAATACAGTAATTAACCTTTAATTACTTCATTAATTAATTAATTATAATCAATTTCTTTAATCCTTAACTAATTACAATTAATTAGTTATTATTTGATTAATTAATCTTAATTAATCAACTCTAAATCACATCATTAATTATAAACTAATGATCCCTAATTACACCTTTAATTATTTATTAGTTACATTAAGTAATTAACCTTTAATTAAACCATAATTTATTAATCACCTTTGATTAAACTTAACCAGTAATTAATTCTAACTAATTATCTTCCTTAATTAATTACTTTTAATTAATTACCTTAACAAATAATTAATTACCTTATTAATTATCCTTAATCCTTTAATTAAATAAATTATTTAATTAATAACACTAGGTAATTATCCTTAATCACTTCTTATTTAATTATTTTCATAAAATAATTATCCTCTAATTATTTTATTAAATAACTTTCCTTTTACTTAATTACATTCAGTAATTATTCCTTAATCACTTCATCGAGTAATTATACTTAACTTAATTTATAAGTGATTTTCTTAAGTAATCACAAATTAATTAATTTAACTTAATCATTTAAATTTAATTAAATGATTCTTAACTTATTATATTAAAGGTTCTTAATTAAGAATCTACTATCTTAATTTAAATCAATTATTTACCAATAACACTTTATAATTAAAATAATTTAATTATCTAAATTTCCTTTTTGAATTTAATTATCTTTAATTAAATCAACATTCTAAATACTTAAGAAAATTCTTATTTTAATTTATTACTAAATCTTAACCATTAAACCTTAATTTATTTAAATATAAGATTTTAGAAATCATTTAATAATCAACACATTTAAATTAAACCTTTAAATATTTAAACCTTTCCAAAGTTATCAAATAAAATTTAATACAAAATTTATTATTAAAATTCACTTATTTTATTTTAAAAACTTTTACATTTCAAAAATACAAGAACTTTGTTTAAAACATTAACTTAAAACGAATTAATTTTATAAACAAAACTTGTTTACTTGTTTTTAAAAACTTAGAAACATTTCAAAACAATTTCTTTTGTTTTTAAACATTTCTTTTAAAAACCTAATGCCTGCTCCCACAAACCCCGAGTAAAACTCGTGGAAACTCGAAGCAATGCTCACGTATCCCACTACTTCCCTGCTTCGAGTAAAAATCGAATATACTCGAATGAAAACCTGAGCTAATGCTTCTTCTTCAAACCAGATTTCAGATGTACACGAATGTGCTCGTGCACGTACACCAACACGGCGATCAACTCCGGCCTCTCGCAACTACCTTCCCAAATCGGCGACCACCCTCCGACCAACTACTGACCATCGAAACGATAGCAGCGACCTCCTCTCAAAATCGAGCCTCTTCCCATACCTGGAAACGCAGAGCCACCATCACGCAATCCCTGTCATTGCCTCGTTCACCACGCCCCATCCACCAGAACCCACGAAACTCCGGTCATCGACGCGTCTACTCTCCCTCTTCCATCACTCCAAACCCCATCGCACTCGATCAGCTGTCGACGTTGAACGAGACAAAACTCTCGACTACACAAAAACTAGGTTTACAAAATTTTAAACCTCACCGCTGCCACCACATACATCTAAGGACCATCTCACCATGTTTCCTCGAACCACCGTACGTTATTCCACATCTCCACGAGACACCGAGAACCCCGCGATCACCGATCACCAGAAAATGGTAAAAACGCATTTCCAGTTCAACTTCGAACTGCACTTAACCCCCTTCACTAAAAATTATAATTTTCATTTTAAAAATCTTTATTTCCTACCACGATTCCATTCATGTAATCCAATCATGAAATACATTTATTGATTCCTGACCTATATAAAATGTTTACTGTTATATCTAAATTTTAATTTGCCACTAAATTAAAATTATTGGAACTGCTTTTAAAATTATTATTATAGGATTATAATCATGTCTTATTCAAAGATTAACACCCAATTCTAATCGTATGATGAGATTTAAATTTTTGGAAAGTAATCAAGGCCTGAGAAACAACAGAGACCAGAATTCATAAATACATATAAATATGTTCCTACTGTATATATGTCAATACAAATTCTATTCAACTGAAAACATCCATGCAAACCAATATTATCCCCAGATTATAACATACATAAAGCAATACAAGATTTGTTTTGAAAGTTATTGTTTACTCATCAAAATTTAAACAGAGGGTCAGGCTTCAGGCTTAACTATATATACACTGACATAATATATATGCATGCAATTCAAACAAAGCATTCTTGTAAAACCTTTATAATATATTACTACAAAATTTTATCACAAGCATCTAAGTCCAGATTTAAAACTGTTTTTAAATTTAAGGTTTACTCACCAGAAAATCTGAACAGAGAACAGTTTCCAGGCTTGTTCCAGATTTTAAACTTCTTGAATTTCTTTTGCTATTGAATATTATCTGAAATTGATCTTTGAATTTAGTTGCTTGTTGATTGATTAATTCCTCTGATTGCATGTCTTCAGATTCAATTTGTTCTGCTTTCAAGCTTTGATGAATTTCCAGATTAACTCCTTTTGCTTTGAAATTTTAGTTTCCAGGTTTTCTTTTGATTTTCAGGTCTTTCATTTTTCTTAGCATTTTGATTCGAATTGTATTAGTGGAGAAAGAAATGAAGAAAAGATAATCTTCAACTGAAAAGAGAAAACAGATTTTTCTTCTTACATATTAATTTTATTTATTTTAAAACCTTAATTAAAATATAGCCACTTGTCTTTTAAGTGTTAATTTGCTTACACATAGGCTTACATTTTTACAAATGTCACTCAACCACTCTAATATGCTAACAAGTGTAAATTCTTATTTTAATTAATTTACTTAAGACATTTATATGTTTTTATGAAATATTTATAAGTATATAATGTATTTATCTCTTTTTATAATTTAAGCTTTTAGATTTTAATAAATATACAAATGTGAAAAACAATTATAAAAATAACTTATGCTTTAATCAAATACATATAACATATTTATAAATGCTTGAGAACTTATTTTAACTCTATATATATTTTTACAAACCTATTTTGACTTATATTTGAATTTTAAAAGAGAAAAGGTTATTAAAACTAATAAACTTCTTATTTAAATCTTATTTAAACTTAAGCTTACATATATATTTTTAATAAATAAGAAATTACACTTGTTATTTAAATCTCAATTATCATTTCCAAAAGTACTAAGTCAAATTACAAATTTCCAAATTACAAATTATATATATATTAAAGTTTGAAAATACTTTATTAAATTCAAATCCAATTTTCTTTCCATTTCAATATATACAAATATATATTCTAAATGAAAAATATTTTTTTACCATTAGTTTTGATAATTATTATATTGAAATTTAATACATAACTTCAAATAATAATATATATATATTCATTATAAATAGAAAACATTTATATAAGTTTTAAAAGATAAATCTTACCAATTTTAAATTATTAGAAAAGATAATAATAAATATTGCCAATTTAAAATATTATTAACCTTTTAAAATGAATTAAACTTGTCAATTTATAAAATAAATCAACTAATCAATTTAATTATTAATAAAGATTATTAAATTGATATTGCCAAATTTCCGGGATATCACATTGATATATTGAATTCTATATAGAAATATTTTATGTTAACAATATTTAAAATATGAGTACTATGATCTTACAACATTACCATGTGCACTGCATGTGATACAATCTTTACTTTTTTATTATTATCTACAGCTTTAGTAAATTAAAAAAACCATTTTCAATTTTTTTCCTTAAATATCTTATAATACATTTTAAATTCTTATCAATACTGATTTTGGAATTTAACGTTTAAAACCCATCATCATACACATGTGTAGGTGCGCATGAGCATAAATACACACAAGATCGTGTTTTTTCTTAATATTATTTCAAAATATAAAATATTACATCAATAGTTTTCTTTGAAAATTATTACATAGATAAATACACACAATTGTTTACATATATAGGTATATCAGCCATATTTAACGTATAATTTCTTAATTTCAAAATATAATTAAACTTGTTTTAAAATAAGATATAATATTTTAAAACATAAAGTTTTGGAAATAAAAATAATATGCATCTATTTATTTACATTTTTTTAAACAAATAAATTAATAAAATAATATGTTTAACATATAATTTTCTTAAATTTTAGAAATATTATTGTAAAACTAATTTGATACAAAATATGTAACAACCTGCTTTTCCATACAGTTTAAGCTGACAATAAACCACACATGGACAACCCAAATTGAATGGGAAAGCGGATAGTTAGGGAAAAGAAAGAAGACAAGAAGAACCGAACAACACAGAATCTCACAGTGGAATGAATAATCTATAATATATAACAATCCTTTACACAAAACAAATCTGTAATATAAGTATATATAGACATCAATCAGAGTATACTAACCTATTCAACACGGACAGTTATAACAACCTGTCCTCACAACTGCTGAATAATATATAACAATGTAAGCAATGGAAATATAATCATCAACGTGAATATGTCTTTGGGCCTCTAGCTCCTCTCTTGAAGCTCCAAAATATCCATCTAAACCTGGAAATATGCTCGGTCTGACCCGAGCATTATAGGAAAACCACGCTCGGGTCAGTCTGGTAAAACCAGCGTGAGATAACTCAAATAACGGGAAACATATATAAAAAATTTATGAGACCATGCCACCAACGCGAAACGGGTTTTCACCTTACAAGAATAACATCCATCTAGGCAAGGGAAAAAATAAATATCAAGAAACAAATCCAAAAATGATCGAGTATAAATAATACTAAACTAGACTTGAAAGAATAGAAATAAACCGAGTAAAATCCAAACAAGACAGAATGGATAGAACAAGGAAAAATAGTCTATCTTGATAGAATGGACTAAATAAGGTAACAGTCCATACTCAATAGAATGGGCTAAATAAAGTAACAGTCCAAACTCGATAGAATGGACCAAATAAACACTTAAATGTCGTGATGAGGAGTTGGCTCTACTCGTGGCAATTTTAAAGCTAAAATAGATCCAGGAATACGAATCAATATGGAAGGAAAATTTTCCAAGAAATGACTAGGAAGGTGCACCCCCCATAAAGTATACCTCTAATAATATACTTCTGAGAAGCTCTTATACTCCGTGACACTTCTCAGACAATACCAAGCCGGACCCCGCCAAAACTTACTGAGTATCCGAATATTTCACATCTTAATCTTAACTGTTTTTCACATAAAGGTACACAAAAATATAGATGAGATATGAAAATACCCTAATAGGAGCAACCAAACACAACTTGGCTTCCTCTCGCGCTTTTATTTTATTCATTTCCGACAAAGGATAACAAAGCTCAACGAAGCAATAAATTATCTTAGTATGACGATAATAAAGAAGCTGAAGTAACCGATAGCTGAGATACCAACTATCGAGGATATAAAACGATCGTATATGGAATTAAGTATTGTATACCTATCACCACTCATTGAATTCAAACTTGTACTTTCCTTGGTTAACAGTAATACCGGACAAGTCAAGGTAGTGTTACCTCAAAGTCATGTCCAACGATCACTCTTAACTTTTGAAATAGCGACAAGTTTACTTCTTTGATGTTTAGTGCTAATTATACAAATAAATCGTTTCCATATAAGTAATTTGCTTTATGTTATTTCCATAAACAAATCAAACTTTTACTTTTAAAAACGAATCGAACTTTTGCTTGATTTCCATGTTGGTAAAACACTTTTAGAATTAGTTCCAGATTGTTAAAACGTTAAGAGAATAATTTTTCTAAGTGCACGACCCTGAAGGTCTAAACCAACATCAGATTGAACACCCAGAAGATTATCCAACTTATCATCTCAATAATCGATTTCCAATTCCTTTTTATACTTTAAAAACAATATTAATTATCCTAAAAGCTAATTAATCACATTTAAAATCTCTTTTTAATAAACAAATCCATTATCTATATTAAAATAGATAATTATTTCCAAACACTTTTATAACATTGGTAAATCAACTTTTAAAGTCTTCATTAAATCAGTTTATTAACTTTAAATCATTTTATTAAAGCAATTTTTATTATATTAGTTAATTTACATTAATTACCTTTATGAAATCAATTAATTAAAAAGATTTATTAAAATCAAAAAGTCATTAATCAAATAAATAATTAATCTCAAACATCATTAATTAAAATGATAAGAAATTCTAAATTCCATTAATTAACAAAATTAATTAAGTTCAATATAATCATAAATTAATCGGATTAATTAAATCCAAACTTCATTAGTCAAACCGATTAATTAAAACATCATTTGCTAAAATGATTTATTTAATTATAAAACATCATTAATTAAAATGATTTGACTAAATTCTAAAAATCATTAGTTAAAAAAATTAATCAAATTAAAAAACAATCATTAATTAGAATGATTAATTAAATTCAAAAATCATTATTTAAAATGATTTATTACTTTTAAATATCATTAATTAAAATGATTATTAATTTCAATTATCATTAATTGAAATAATTAATTAAGTTTAATAAATTAATTAAACTCCATTATCATTAATTAAATTAATTAATTAATTAAACTCAAATAATCATTAATTAAAATGATTAATTAAGTATAAAAACATCATTAGCAAAAATGATTAATTAAATCTAAAGATAAACCAATTTAATCATTATTTATTAAATTGGTTAACTAACCTCAAATTAATTAATTTAAAAGATTATTTACTTTAAACTATCATTAATCAAAATGATTAATAAATTTTTAATATTCTTTTTAGCGAAAACACAAGCTCAAGTTCATACGATAGGTTTTTGGGGATGAAATTCAATAAATAACGGTATAGCGAAAATCACTATAGCAACATTTAAAGTATTAAATGAAATATCAGAAATTAATTTCAATAAACCATAACTAAATAACTTAACTATCATTGGTCAATATATTACTTATTCAAAGTGGCATATTATTTACGATATATAATCAAAAGTCCAAAACTATAAAATAGCAGAACGAGATTTATTCTGCTGATTAATTGCCAAATTATTTATTTAGCGAAACGGTGTTTTATTCCGCTAACAGGGATCCAATTAACATATTCAGTCCAATTTAACTCGACAGTAATTTATTTGGCCAAATAAACATCAATATTTAAAGTATATAAAATTAAACGACGTTATTATTAAAATAACGTGATTTAAATCTGGTTCGTTTAAACAGGTCATAAAATTTTACATGTCCATAGTTAACAACAAGTTATAGTACAATGTTGTACTCGTCAATACGAGTACAACGCAAAAAGAATCAGGTAAATCGGGTTTGAAACGGTTGAGTTATTCTATTTACAAGTTATCTAGCTTTCTATATATATTAAAACAAATAAAAATAGTTATTACTCACCTTTACCACGTGGGCCGAAGCCCAAACTTGCAAACCCGCATCCAACCAAAGTCCTTCTTCCCAAATCACTGGAACAAGATTTCCTGGAATAATTCACAAACGCGAACAAACTCGTGCATGCATGCACGTGCACAGCGACTTGCTTCGCCAACCCACGAACGAGCTTAACCCACACGACCGCCTTTGCCTCCTCACCACAACGCCACCATCCCCATAAACTCCGGCCGTCCTTTTCAAATTCATAGCCATCAAACATGAATTCGAAACATATACAGGCGAAGAATGCGAGGCAATCACCACCCCTACACTTCACGATTCACCTTGCCATCACTTCCAAAAGGACCGCCATCACCTACGCCACCTTCCAGCACCAACCATGTCGACTCTGATGATCCCTTCTGCCACTAACTCGGCCGCGTCCCCATGCGAACCCGAAGCTTTTCAAAAATCCTAGTTTAAGCTATTCTCGACAACACAGCCAGCTAATCAAAAATCGACCACGGTCATCGCCTCCGCTTCATCCCAAAGCTCCTTCCCGACATCTCCGCTCGACTCCTTGACCACCAGTTCACCGAAAATTATTTTTGAACGTTTTCCGTTCATCTTCTTCCCTACGACAAACCAAGCTACTAGAAATCACATGAATGCCTCTAAAAATCCCTAATCGCCGCTACGAACCCAACCTTACCCTCCGTTCGCCAATCCGCGATCGTCGAAAACGGTCGTTTTCTCGACCGCTTGCAGTAAATTAAAGATATCTCTTTGAATACTCGACGAAAAATCCATGAAACTATTTTTAAAGGAAACTAGATTCGATTACGAACAACTTTCTTATTGGTCACTGAGGCTAAAAATGAATAAATTGAAGTGTGGTGATTTTTGAAGAGAAGAAAAGTTTGATTTTTGCTCTATAAATAAAAATGAAAAGAAGAAGTAGTAGTTTCATCTCTCTTTCCAGATGATGGTGTATTTATAGGTGGATATGGCTTGGTGTCGAAGGGTTGAGGCATTTATGGTGAAGTGATTGAAGGCGATGGAGATGTTATATGGTGGTAGGCTGTGGCTGAATGATGTTGTAGGGTGGCTGATGTGGGAATGAGTTGAAAAGAGAGGGAAGAGATTTGATTTGGATTTTATAAAATATCTAGATATTTAGTTTAAGCCACGGGGTACGACGCTGTCCAATATTCCGACTGCGTACGAACTGCTAACGACAAAATAAAATAAAATTGCACACAACAATGTGACACGATCACGAAATGATAATAAAATATACCGGTTATCTTATTCAGTTAAATTTTAAAAATGCCGATGTTTGATGTAAAAAGCGTCAAACAAAAATTCAATTATTTTTCAAATTAAAAATTATGGAAAAAAATTCTAAAACTTAAATTACAAATACGTCACTAGAAATCAAGTCTAAATTTGAAACATAGATTTTATTACAAATTAATTCAAATCTGAATATTTAAACAAATTAAATATTCAAATTCGAAGATCCAAAAATACGAGTTGTTACACTCTCCCCCCTAAAAAGAATTTCGTCCCTGAAATTCCAGCCAAGAACATTCAATACTATTCATAAGCCCACATGATGTCCGTAGATCATTTATATACAGAATCTGATTCGATCACTACTCGAATACTCAAACACACTTTTCATGCCAATCTTCATTTGATCAAAAGTGCATTTAAAGAGAATGTTAATGGAGCTGCCGCTGTCAACCAACACCCGCCGAACTACAGCAGGCCTAATTCCTACCAGCACCACCATCAGATCAAGAGTTGGAGCTTCGATCCCTTCGGTATCCCGATTTCAGAACACAATATCGTCATTCAAGATCCTCTGCATCTTAACTGGAGTCTCGTCTTCCACCGCCAAACATGATTCCTTCGGAGCGTGCTTCAACGAACTTGCATATCGCTCCATTTTCCCCTAACTTCTTTGTGCAGGATGCGGTCCCTCAGATATTATTCCGATGATGAGTCTCTGGTTGGTTCATTTCGACCCTTCTTCGCTGGTTCCTGCTTGGTTCCTTCATTCTCTTGGGTGTTGAGGAGTTGTAGATTGACCGGAGTTTTGTGGTTGTTTTACGAATTTCTGGAGTTTGTTGTTCTGTATCAGTTCCTCAATGAGATTATTTAGGTGGTGGCATTCATTCGTATTGTGGCCGTGTGTCTCGTGGAAGCGATAGAAGTTTCCCGAGCACTTCTGCTGCTTGGTCGCCTCCTTTGTGGGTGGACTTTTGCATTCCTCGGTCCCTTGAATTGCGAGAAAAATGTTTTACGATGTGTCACTCAGGGGAGTGTAGCCTTCGGGACTAAACCCATTGAGCCTTTATTGCTGCCATTGTCATTCTTCTTGTTGGGGATTTGACCTTTTCTTTTCGAATTCCCATCTTCCTCAGTAGTTTCTCCAGCGGTTCGAGAAGTGTGCGCATTTTGATTCATACGCTTCCTCCAACCTTAGGTACTGACTTGCTTTGCGATGGTTCGAGAAGTTTTACGATGATTCATACGCTTCTAATTGCCGGTTGCTCACTAGCAGACTTCCCTTCCAATTCATACGCTTCCTCCAACCTTAGGTACTGACTTGCTTTGCGATTGAAATCTTTCCTAGTGGTAGGCTGCTTCATTATAATCCACTTTCCGAATTCAGTTTCCGGATGAATGGCATGAACTAATGCCATGAAAACCATGTCTTCGTTGGGGTTGCTTACTTCTATCACCATGGTATTAAACCTGTTCATGAAGGACTTTGGTGATTCGTTACGCCCTTGGAACAACCTGGATAGGGACATGAAATCTTTTGGCTACGCAGTATGGAGTCCGAATTGACCAAGGAATCTTGTTGCTAGTTGGTCGAAAGTGAAGATAGATCTTGGTGGAAGCTTGGTGAACCACATTGACGCAACCCCTTTGAGAAAGATAAAGAAGCATTTGCATCGAACAGCTTCAGAGGCATTTTCCCTGTCCATATACCAACTTTATTGGTACAAGTGAGGCTTTGGGTCCTTAGTTCCATCATAGGACCGAATAGTTGGCATTGTGAACTTTTCTAGATATCTCCCGTTTAGGATTTCATTTGTGAAGGGAGTCCGGCTTGGCGTAGTTCCTCATTCATCATCTCTTCTATCTTTACTTTCCTCCATTAATCGTTTAACCATGTCGCTATGTAAGCCTCTGATGTCCGGTATTCCTGAGGATGGCGATCGGTCACTGTACCAAGTGTTTGACTTTGCAAACGGTCTTGGTGAGTGGGCTAAGGCCTAGGCTCTTCTGTCTTTGGGAGAGCCACTCTTGCAGGGTTCGTTGGCTTGCGGTTGGTCTCACTGGAGCAGTTTGGGTATTCCTTTCATTATCAAACACATTGGCGTCTTCTTCCAATTTGTCGTCTTGCTCTCCGTCCTTCGAGTCAAAAAGATCCATAGCTATGTCCTCCACAGGGGTCTTTGCCCCTTGGCTCAAATTCAGAATCGGTTTCCTTATGGCGAATGGAGTACTTGCATTTCCGTCCACATTAAGTCTAGCTGTCACCCTTTTTTGTGGTCGTGTTCCATTTCTTCTATATAGACCAAAAACATAGGAATTCTCTTATTCCATAGCAACCATGGGTTCGGGCATAGTTCTTGGAACGGGATTTGATTGTAGGGTTAGGATAAGCCTATCCTTTAAAGCCTTTTGGCTACTTTCCATTTTTTGGTTGATCTCATTAACCATTTAATTTAACTCATCCCTGTAACAACTTCATGCTGACTGGAGGAGGTTGGCGCCTGATTTCCAAATCTAGCACCATTTACTTCAGTTTGTTGGGGATTAATATCTTCTCCAGCTACTACTTCCCCTATGGATCTTCCAGAAGCAGTTCTTCTTCTTCCAGGGGCCATTAGTCCCAAACAGTGTATTCTTCAAGCAAAGAATAAGGATTTAATTTCTGGACCTATGGGATCCAAAGTAGATAGCTAGGTATGGATCCTGAGTTGGTTTTCTCAGTGAAAGCACCAAAATGTTGGCGCAAAAAATGGACCAACACCCTAGTTTGGATTTGAAAGCACCAGCACTATTCTGATAGGGCAATATCACAGACATAGATAAGGAAAAAGAACAGTAAAAGAAAGAAGACGGAGAATTTTTATAGTGGTTCGTCTGTTAATGAAGCCTACATCCACTTTATAACTTTACTATAGACTGATTGTTGTTACAAGAGTTGTTTGATTACAAGGCTGTGATTGTTTCCTAGCTAGATTGGATCTCCAGAGTAGGAATCCACCGGAGAATCACAGTGTATTCCTTTGGAGATTGTTGTGAGGGAGGTAGAGAGTGAAGAATAATTCCAACAGAGCTTCAGCCACCAGTCCGCAGAAGAAGAAGATCCTCTTTATGTCGCAGGTGGCATGTTATTTATATAGGTTGGAGAGTTTTTGGGCTAGGCCTGTCATCATTAGCTATCAGGTATGTTACAGGCAATCTGGAGAAATTTGGCTCGCAAAACGAGCCAACAACATGGGTCGCTGGTGACCCATGGCCTATGGGTCGCTGCGACCCATGAAATTGGTTCATTTTGTGGACCAAGTTTTTCCTCTTTTCAACGGTTGTTCGATATCTAGTTCGTTTGATGGTTTGAGCAGAGGCAGGGTTATTAGCGAGCTAAGCCCTTAGGATTTTCTGGAATCTAGACTTGGAGATGTCCCCATAGCCTTTTATCATTGCCCTTGCGTTTTGATTGCAATTCACTAGTTGTTTACGCTCAACTACTGATTGGACTAAAGGGATGCTAATCTCTCGGTTTCATTGATCCTATCCGTTGCCCTAGTCATATAGCTTGGCCCTTGTCGATCCCTTGTCTCAGTTTTTCTGGTTAAGTCCTAAACCATCCTGCCTACACAAGTTTGCTCTGTTTTCTATTAGTTCATGCTGGGTTAAAAACCCGGATAACATTTGCCCCCCAGAGTACGTCTTCGTTGTAAACAAGGTGTGCTTTGGAAGTTATCGCCTTCAATATTCATTTGCTGATTTTCAAGTGATTGCATTAGAACTCTACGAATATGTTAGCCCAACATCACCGGCCGTCTTTATTTTGTTTTGACTATCTTGACTTGCCACAATCTATCATGTTTCTGCTTGTAGCTTTCCGGATGCCTTTGGAATGACAAATGGTTGCAGTTGATCGAGTTTGAGATGAATAGATGGCTCTCTTTCTTCCTTTAAATATGTGTATTATATTTATTTATTTATTATTTTTATTTTTATTATTTTTGGGCTGCTAGCGATCCATGTAATATGGGTCGCTAGTGAGCTAAGTGCACAGGAAAGATTTTATATAGTCAGGTCGGGTCGCTGGCGACTCGATTACTTGGTAAAATTTTTTGCTTCTCCTCTTGCCTACTTAAACTCGAACCGACCCACGGCTTCTTCACTTGCTCGAACCAATCTTGCTTCCTCACGCGATCCAACTTTTGGCGATTCGATTCTAGGCGACCCAAAGATCATCTCGACCTGATTCATCCATCAAGAACTTTCTCATTTCGTGAAACCCTAATCGACCTATCACCAAGCCCTAGCTCGCTTTCGAACTATAGGCTATTTGAAGTAGCTCATACCGATCTATTCCACAGCTTATCAAATTTGATTTTTGATTCTTCTTGTCCCTTTGAATTTAGTTAGAGGTGGGTTCGTTGAATTGGTTTGCTACTTGTTGCATTGGTGTGATGACTTGTCGTCTATTATCCATTCATAATGTTGATTACAAGAAGTTCGAGCTGGTTACGGTTTAACGGTCGAGACAGCCAATTGGGTCTTGAGTTTCTTCCGAAAGTGACATCTGGGTTGTGACCCAACACTTGACGCGCTTTGTTATCTTCGTCCGTTAAACCAGAATTGACTCGTGCCCAGCTTTATAGCCGTTATTGCACACCATGCACATCTACTTAGTCGATCTCGATTTCTTTCTAGGACTCAGATTCATCTTGTTTTCTTGTTCATGTTCGGCGTTCCTACGAGGAGAAGAATTTTCCGTGTCGTTCCGGACAACGTATCCATTATCGATCATTCGTCGATAACGGGTAAGTGCACCAAAATTAGATAAAATGGAAAAATGAACTGACATGGGAAGCTCTTTTCTTCTCTTACTGCGAGCGAAATATCTACACGGGATGGAGCGTTTGCAGTGTTCTGAGCCTCTAGTTTATCTCATATAGATAGCACACCATACATACACACTTGCCCCAGTTCTCACTCAAAATCCGATGCGTCGATTACAAGTTAATGTTTTTCGGAATTTAAGTGTGATTGGGCAAATTTATAAATTTTGGACAGATTTACCTGACCGCTTGCGGACGCGAGCTTTGTTTTATAGAATGAAGCAGCCATCCACACGCCATAAGTCAAGCGGGCGAAGCCCGGCACTCTCCGAAGCTGAATCATCATCTACCTTGCAGGCCCAGTCCGGCCAATTAGTTCCGATTGGGCCCATTGTGGACCGTATGCCTCCAACTTTCAATTTCTGCTCAATCCACCTGAACGAGCCTCGTTTGTGATCTCCGCTAAGGTTCTTCACGGTATATGTCTGCAGCATGGGATTCTCGAGGAAGATGTGCGTCTGGCCGCGAATGATGAGTTTGCTCATATGCCTAACCTGGGGTACACCGCTTGCCATAGATATATGTGTCTGAATGGAGTCGTGCCTCCCTTCAACGATTTTCTATGTGAAACGCTTTTGAACATGGGAATTGCCCCATTCCAGCTTCATCCAAATGGTTATGCTATCCTTACTTGCTTGCATGTCCTTTTCATGCGAACGTTCGACCGTGCTCCAAATTTTGATGGGTTGCGGTATTTTCAGGCGTTCAAGAGGAGAGATGACTGCCCCTTTCTGATCATAATTGAAGCCCAGTGGAACCAGAAGATCATCTTGCGATTGCAAAGCAATCTATCATAGTTTAAGATACAATACTTCTTTCATAGATCCCTCGAGGGGTCCAATCACCGATGGACAACAGGGGTAATCATTTCTTTTCCGTTTGTCGGACTTTGAAGTGCTGTAATAGGGTTTCTAACTGATCACGTGTCCTTTGCAGTAATTTCAAGGCCAAACAGAGATGCAGCTCTTAATGTGATTCTAAACTTTAAAGGCTATCGATGCCGAGGAGCGGTGCGTAAGAGACTTGCTGATCGATGAGAACTTGCGACAATACAGATTGTTGGCTCCAGGCAGGTCCGTTGCTCAGAGTGAAGCTCCTTCTCCTGGTCGAGCCAGAGTTCGTGCAAGACCCTCTTCTTCTTCACATGATTCTGATGAAGGTCGGGAGATAGGTGGATTGTCCGAAAGACCACACGATGAGGCCCATGAGGAGGAAGAAACCACTGCGGCTAGCCTAAGTGGTTCAGCCAGAATGTCTCCAATCCAGGAGGAAACGAAGAGGAGCCCATGCATAGAGAAGGCAAAGCCGTGGTGGACTCTAAGGAAGAGGAGGGGGAGTTTGAAAGTAGCAACGGTGAAACTACTGCCAGTGATTACTTTTCGTCAAAATTTGAAGGCGACGGCTCGAATTCTTGCGTCGAGACTCCGGGGATGAGTCTCGTCCTTTCGGATTTGCCCCCTTCCGACACAAGTGGCAATGGCAAAGCTTCGGAAACTAGTAGATGCCAAGATTCCCCAAGCAAGAATGTCGGTGTGGACCTTGGAGATTTTAGTGATGTATTCGTCGACTTCGACGCGCATATGAAAGGGGATTTCAAATTCGACACGTCGCCATCTCGTTTAGGCGATATTGCTCCACCAGTTAGCCCGGCTTTGCTTATAACAACCAGAGCCAGCCTAATCCCTCCTTCGACAGCTGTTCGCTCCGGTTTGTGATGATTCCTTAGGTCCATATTCGAAATGGACGACACATCACACTAGGATTACACTTATTTATAATCTTCCATTCCCTTATATATTTGCCTAATTCATGTTGTATTTCTGAAATCTTTAATGTACACTTTATTCTAGGTATGACAAGAGGGCGAGGCTTCTACGACGACTTCGAGGATTATACTGACTCGCAGCGGTACCCAAAGCGCTCCTTTAGCCACCACCAAGTCCGGGAAATGGAAGACGAGTATAGGCGGAGGAAAGACCTCGAGGCTGACACCCACCACCAAGAGGACAGAGATAAGGCTTATTTGCATAGAGGCGGGTATGAGAAAAGATGGTCTCATGAGGAAAGAGATGAACCGTCGAAGAAATCAAAGTTAGACTATCGCTCTCATCCTTCCGAGCTCGCTTCGAAGCATACTTCCATGGGTCAAGAGGTTCCTATTTCTTTTGCCCTGATTCTGCCTCTAGTACATGTTCCATCTTCCTTTATTGTTACCGCTGCCCCTGGCGCAACTCATCCCCACCGGATGTCGCCTTACACTCTTCCTGCGGGCCCTCATAAGCTTGAGGTGGCCCTTCCGGGTTGGTTTCTAAGAGGAGTTAAGTTCGACATGGACATTCATCTCGTGCGCAGGGATTCCTACATGCCGCATCTTCAAGCTATCCAAAGTGATCTTGAGCAGACTGAGAAATGGGAGAAGCTCTACAAGCAGCTAGCGGACATGAATAGGAATAATTATCAAGAGATCCCTTCCTTCGAAACTGAGAAAGATGATTTTGAAAGGGCGTGGGCTAATCGGGATGCTATAATTAAACAGTTAGAGGAGGAGAAGGAAACAGCGCTCCGGGAGAGTAAGAGAACCACCAGCTTGATGAAAGCTGAAGGAGGCGCATGAGAAGGTCGAGATCGTCTGGAGAGACGAAATCAAAAAGACTCATGCGGAGGAGGCGAAGTTAAAAGAGGAAGTGATTGCTTGCAACACTGTTATCGAAGCTCAACGGAAGACAATCGCTGACCATGATCTAATTGTCAAAAGGCACAATAAAACGATCGCCAACCAAGATGAGACCATCGCAAAATTACAGGCTCAGGTCGCGTAACTCAATGCCGACAAGACTGCCGTTGAGATGGAGAAAGCTATGTTAACATCAAATTACTTGGACCTCCAACACACTTATGTTCGAAAAATGGAGAAGGTGGATGCGATAATTCTGAACTTCTACGTCAACTCTCTGCTGCATCAAGGAAGCCTCAACTATCTTGGACCGAAGTTTCCACGCACTCTTGCCCTTGTCTGAGAGGAAATCTTGTTTCGTTTCGCCTACAGTGGCGATGCTTACTCCGATCAAGAGCTGCGAGATGCCTGTCTTAACGATGAATCCAAGGCAGCATTGCTTGAGGGCAAGGAGATCCTCCGAGTCGAACGTGAGAGGGAGGCCATCGATGCTGCCTTGATGTCTGCTACTGACTTGCTTACCTGGACTTCTTCCTCCGGAGGTGAGCCATCAAGGCAACTCCATGACCAACCGATGAGTTCAGGACTTGACATTGTTCCTCATGTGGTGGAGCCCTCAAAAGAAGGCGAAGGAGATGAGTTCGAGGTCGCCGTTCATGATCCTTCCTCTGGTGCAAGTAACGTTCATGCTTCTCCCGACTTTGGGAGCCTCCATCTTACACCATAGGACCAAGAGGAGTTTAATGCTTTCCTTTTTGATCTTATAGGTCCATCCACTTTTCCTATTGATGCACCGGCTGCCTTAGCGCCTACGATCGTTGCCATTTTCACATCTTGGAAGATTGTATCCATTCCTGCTCCAGTCCCCGCATCCATGTCTAGTTCACAACCGAGGCCAGAGGCCGAGAAAATAACGGCACTCCACGGCTTGGACGACCCTTTAGCGTCTTTGGAACGTGATACAACTGTGGCGAAAGTCAAGAAGCATGGAACGTAGCTAGAGCAGCCGCCAAAGACTCAGCACGAGATGGTTGCCGTCAAGAAGGAAAGCTGGAGGCAATCAAGGCTTCGAAGAGTTCCCAGAAATTGAAGAAACACAAGGGGAAGGGAAGCTCTTCTGAAAAACTTTCGGAGGAGGAAATTGCCACCGAAGTGCACGTTTACATTACTGGCAGCGATACCTCTCTCAAAAAGAAGCAGAAACTACCCACCAGAGGTGGAAAGGGAAGCAATGGGAAAATGCATTGAGCGGTTGACGCGAGGATGGACTTGGTTTTGGCTAATAGCTTGCAGGAAGACTGGCTTGTTTTTGTTTCTTTTTGAATCACTTTGTTCAAGTGCAGAGTCTGCACTTTGCGCCCGTACCGTAGAGTCTGTATTTTCTCTTTTTTGGCCGTTGTTGTGTGGGTACGGCCCCCACATTTTGATCCTATGTATAGAAAATTATAAACAATACAATGATGTTTTTACTGTATTTTTATCTATCTATTCATATATGCTCCATGTACTTGTGCTTGTTTCATTTCATACTTTGCTAGTTCTGTGATTATAACCAAAGTCCATTTGAAGTGATGGAACTTAGAGATTAACAGCACACACAGAGTTTTTTGTTTGGAAATTCGCATAACTTTCTAAAACTTAGAAAGTTGTTGTTTGGAATATTTTTTTGGAAGTA
This sequence comes from Allium fistulosum, assembly GCA_030737815.1. Lineage (NCBI taxonomy): Eukaryota > Viridiplantae > Streptophyta > Magnoliopsida > Asparagales > Amaryllidaceae > Allium > Allium fistulosum. The sequence goes on from CM060902.1 coordinate 426,987,872, forward strand.
GAAAAGTTGAATTTATGAACTTGAGGTTTGGAGTGACAGAGCCTGTGAACTTGTTGTATTTGTTTGGTTCTGTCTTAGTACAGGTGCATGCCCCCTAGTTCGTAGGGCTGTTCACTTCAAACAACGTTCAAATAGCTGATAACTTGGGGTCTAAATAATCTTTATTTAAAATTTGACTAAGTTACAACTTGGTTCTAATTTTTGGAGATATTGCGATTTTAGCAAGCGACCTCATTCTTTATTTGGAATTTTGCAACACTCGGGTGAATATACAATTTGCGCATGGGTCAGTGTTGTCGATTATTGAGTGCCTTCCTTCTAGCGCTAATTTTGTATGGGTTGCACTTACTATTCCCGACTATATGTGTGCGGTTTCTCACGCTCCTTGACATTGCCTATCTTTGGGCAATGCGAGGAGTTAGAATTTTGGTGCGAGGCTCATGATATGCGCGGCTTTTGTTTTTCCTCGGTGTTGCCTATCTTCGGACGACACGGGGAGTTGTTGTTTCGGTAATCCTCTAGGTTGCTTATCTTCAGGCAATACGAGAATTTTTTATTTTGAGGCTCTTCAATGTTGCCTATCTTCGGGCAACACGAGGAGTTTTAGTTTTGGGGTTCCTCGGTGTTGCCTATCTTCGGGCAACACGAGGATTTTTGGTTTTGGTGCTCCTCGATGTTGCCTATCTTCGGGAACCACAAGGAGTTTTTGGTTTTGGTGCTCCTCGATGTTGCCTATCTTCAGGCAACATGAGGAGTTTTTATTTTTGGGGCTTGTTGACATTGCCTATCTTCGGGCAACACGAGGATTTTTTACTTTGGGGCTCCTCAACGTTACCTATCTTTGGGCAACACGAGGAGTTTTTACTTTGGGGTTGCTCGACGTTGCCTATCTTCAGGCAACACCAAGAGTTATGGTTTTGGTGCTCCTCGATGTTGCCTATTTCGGGCAACATGAGGAGTTTTTGGTTTGGGGCTCCTCGACGTTGCCTGTCTCCGGGCAACAAGAGGAGTTTTTACTTTGGGACTCCTTGACGTTGCCTATCTTTAGGCAACATGAGGAGTTTTGGTTTTCGAGCTCCTCGATGTTGCCTATCTTCGGGCAACATGAGGAGTTTCTGATTTTTCTTAGCCCTCTCAACGCTGCGGAAGCAGTTTAATTGCCAGAGTGCAAGAATCGGTTCGAGTCGATTTGCCTCCGTCGACTCTGCGGGTAATTATTATGAACACAGTTTAGTTGGCTCAAGAAGCAAACTTTATTAAGGAAAGCATGGTAGATTCTTTGCCCATTTACAATGCCACCGGCATTTCCGGGATGGCTTATTTGCTAAAGAAATGGAAAATACATAAAATAGTTTTTTTTAAAAATAACATCGGAGCGATTCGCTATTCCAGGCTCTGGGAACTGCGACCCCGTCGACGGTTGTCAGCTTGAAAGTCCCGTCGCTGAGCTTTTGATTAATGACCTACGGTCCTTCCTAGTTTGGTCCGAAGGCTCCCGGCACAGGGTAAACTCCCTTGAGCACAAGATTTCCAACTTCGAAGGTCTGATTATGAACTTTGGAGTTGAAGTACCATGCAACCCTTTTTTTGTGGGCAGCCGTTCTCAACTCTACGTCTTCTCTTTTTCCATCGACCATGTCTAGCGATTCGAGTAGGAGTTCTTGTTTTTTGCTTGGTTAAAATTCTGCCTTCGGTGTGGGGGGGACTTCTAATTCAATAGGAATCATTGCTTCTAAACTATATGCTAATGCGAACAGAGTGTGGCCAGTTGCCGCTTTGTGTGTTGTCCTATATGCCCATAGTGCGAGTGGAAGTTCGTCAACCCAATTTCCTTTTGCTTTTGTTAATCACTTTTTGATGGTGGATTTGATGATCTTGTTTATTGCTTCCACTTGCCGTTTTCTTGCGGGTGAGCCACTACGGAAAAGCTTTTTTCGATTCGGAAGCGCCTGCAGAAATCTTTGAACTCGGCACTTTCGAATTGGGTTTCTTTGTCAATGATGATTTTTAGCGGCACACCAAACCTGCAAATGATGTTTTTAGTGACAAAGTTAATAATTTTTTTTGTGGTTATGGTGGCTAGCGGTTCTGCTTCGGCCCATTTTGTGAAATAATCTATGGCAACTATAGCATATTTGGCTCCTCCTTTGGCTATTGGAAGTACACCAATCAGATCGATCCCCCATATCGCAAATGGCCATTGGCTGACCATTTGTGTCAGTTCCGTTGAAGGAGTTCTCTTAATTTTGCTGAATCTTTGACAGCGATCGCATCTTCTGACGTGATCTACGGCATCGTGATTTATTATTGGCCAAAAGTATCTGTATCGAAGGACTTTCTTTGCCAGTGTCTGCCCCCAGTGTGGTCTCCGCATTCGCCTTCATGTACTTCCTTCATGATTTGTTGTGCTTCATCGTCGGTTACACACCTAAGAAGGGGGGTCAAGAATCCCCTTCGATAGAGTATCCCATCCTGTATCATGAACCTTGGCGCCTTGCGGAGGAGCTTCTTCCATTGATTTAGGTCAGTTGGTAAGGATCTGCAAGTAGATAGTCCTTTATCGGAGTCATCCATGTCTCTGGCTCGACGTAGTCTCTAGAATCCAGTCCATTTCGCCTATGCTCGGGTTGGTTAGCGTTTCGACCAGAATCAATTCCAATGACTGGGCTTCTCTAGAGCTTTCCAGCTTGGCCAAATAGTCTACCTTGGTGTTTTGCTCTCGTGGGATGTGTGTTATGGTGTAGTGCTCGATATCACTCAACAACTCTTGTACTTTAGACAAGTATGGGGCGAGATTTTCTCCACGCACCTGGTACTCTCCTTTCACTTGACATATGGCTAGCTGGGAGTCGCTATATATGGGGATAGAATTTATTTTGAGTTCCTTCACAACCTTCAATCCTGCAATCAGTGCTTCGTATTCCGCTTGGTTATTCATAGCCGGGAACTCCAGGCGCAAAGCATAGCTAATGGCTCGCCCCTCGGGGGTTTCGAGTACTATCACTGTGCCCGAACAGAAGTTGTTTGATGCACCATCAACGAAGAGCTTCCATTGTGTGTCTGTTTCTGACTGAACTTCCTCCTTGTTGTCTCTTATGGTAAATTCGGCAATGATGTCGGCCAATGCTTGCCCATTGATTGCCTTCCTCGGATGGTATGTGATGTCGTATTGGCTCAACTCTATGTTCCACTTGAGTAGTCGTCCGGAAGTTTCTGGCCGGTATAAAACTTGCTTCAAGGGCTGGTCAGTCGATACTTTGATCGAATGGGCCTGGAAGTATGGTCTTAATTTCTGGGATGCGATCAAAAGGCAATACGCTAGCTTTTCCAGCTTTGGGTAATTCTTCTCAGCTCCGGTGAATCGTTTGCTAATGTCGTACACAGGTCGCTGGATTCTCGCTTCTTTCCGCACGAGAGCCGCGCTCAGTGAGTGCGGGGAAACTGCTAAGTAGATAAATATGTCTTCTCCATCCACCGGTTTTGATAAGATCCGGGGAGTTTCCATGTGTCGTAGCTATTCCTTGAAAGCTGTTTGACAAGCTTCGCTCCACTCAAAGTTTTTCTTTCCTTTCTTCAGTGCGTCGAAGAATGATATGCACTTGTCTATAGCTTTAGAGATGAACCGACTTAGTGATGCAACCTTTCCACTCAAGCTTTGAAGCTCTCTCTTGTTTCTAGGGGCTTAGACTTCCCGTAACGCTGTTATTTGTTCTGGATTTGCTTCGATTCCCCGGGCACTCACGATGAATCCCAAGAATTTTCCCGAGGCTATTCCGAAGTGGTACTTGAGTGGGTTAAGTTTCATTCCATATTTTCGGAGTATTTTGAACATTTCAGCGAGGTTATCGAGATGGTTAGTAGCCACTCGGGATTTGACTAACATATCATCCACGTAAACTTCCATGGTCTTCCTAATTGGCGTTTGAACATAGTATTCACTAGCCTTTGGCACGTTGTCCCTACATTTTTCAATCCGAATGGCATACTCGTTAGTAGTACAGTCCTAAATCGGTGATGAAGCTGGTGTACTCTTGGTATGGTTCATGCATCAGGATCTGGTTATAGCCTGAGTACGCATCCATAAGTGACAGCAGTTCGTGTCCCGCCGTTCCATCCACCAATTTATCAATCCTGGGGAGCGGGAAGCTGTCCTTCGGACAGGCCTTGTTGAGGTCCGTGAAATCAATACGGGTTCGCCATTTTCCATTGGACTTCTTGACTAGGACAGGGTTCGACACCAATCAGGGTAGGCTGTATCTCGAATGAAGCCGTTAGCCATCAGTTTATCTACTTCCTCTCTTAATGCCTTGGACCGTTCGGGGCACAAGCTGCGCCTTTTTTGCTTTACCGGTGTGAATTTGGGGTCAATATTGAGAGCGTGACAGGCAATCTCAGGTGATACCCCACACATATCGGAGTGTGTCCAAGCAAACACGTCCAAATTGGCACGAAGGAATTTGGTTAGTTCTGACCGCATCTTGCTTCCAAACCCCGACCCAATTTTCAGGACCCGTGTTGGGTCATCCATACAGACTGGGCCAAACACCGTCAATTCAGCCGGTGCTGCCTACTCCACCCCTGAGCTCTTCATTCTAGGGTCCAAAGCCTTGTCAAATCGACTATGGTCCCCAAGCTAGGGGCGGTTCTATAGTTGCTATTCAGAGGGTTCATGGATGTGGAGTGTTTTCCCCACATCCTTTGCTTTTTCCTTTCTTCTCGACTCGCAAATTTATGCAATGTAGCATTCCTGGGCGATTCTTTGGTCTCCTTTCACAATTCCGACTCCATGTTCCATAGGGAACTTCATTGTAAGGCACCATTGGGCCAGTGCTATTATGAAGTCAGCTAATGCGGGCCATCCCAAGAAGGCATTGTATGCTGACATTTCATCTACGATCACAAAGGTCTGAATGAGGGTGTGTAACGACCCGCCATTTTGGACCATTCGCATCCATTATAAGTGTATAGGTAGACACTCATGCCGGAGTTGAATTGCTCAAAATACCGCGTTGTTAATTTAAATTTGGCAAAACTGAACATATACAATAAATAAATAATCACAGATCACAGACACAGAGTAATAAGTTGCAGCGGAAATAAAAGAGATAGTAGTTCATGAAGCTACTATACGAATATAAAATACATCAGAGTTTACAATAGAAGAGTAATACGATACATCAGAGTTAAACCAGATACAAATCAGAATACATCACTGGAATCATCGAATACTGAAAGCAGAATAGATGGCTGGATCTTCAAGCAAAGCTCCAACTCCAAAGGTGAGTCTCGAATACTGGTACACTCAGTCTGACCCGAGCGTAAAGCAAAATACAAAACACTCGAGTCAGGATTAACATTCTTATATTAATAAATCCAACTCAAGTGAAATAGCAATTTGAAATACAAGTAACTCAAAGGATGTTTGGAATAACCATCCTTAAAGGATCCGTTAAACTATCTACTAGGTAGTAATGTACGCTAAGTAGATAATGTCTATCAGTAATATAAAAAGATATCAAAATAGCGTTAAGTCATGGCCCATTCCACCCTTAACACATTTTTATTCCCAAAAGCATATACAAGATCGTAGTTTCCCCAAAACCGGAAGTCACCAGAGGGCAATCCATATACTAAAGGTACAAATCAAAATCGTAGTGGTCGCGTATAAATGGAATACAAGTATGACAAGGCACATGAGGCAATACCCAAGGTAGTGATACTACCGTTCGCCTGATCCGGACTGGTGAGAACGCAATGCCGCAGCGCCCGCAACACCGTGAAACAACACTCCCAAAATCAAGGGTGCACCAATCGACAACAAGTATAAGTAGTTCGAAGAAGTGTATCCACTTGAGGTAGCTAATCCTCCATTGGCCCGGCACAGCTCCTGTTTTAGTCATTTCCAATTTGACACAAGTGTCAAGGCTATCCATTATCGTTCTCTTTCTTCAGTCATCACGTACATCATTCCAACCACTTCATTCTGGATCATCACTCCGCGTATAGTTATTAAAGTGGTTTCGGTTTAGATAGAGAGTATATCAATTACCGATCCCGGTCTCTTTAATAACTTTCGTAATTATTACACCGATTGGTCGTTTATTTATTTCAAAACCAAATCAATTCAATTTCAAATAGAATTCGTAAACCAACAATTCATTTGTCTTTTCAAAACAATTTCCATAATTTACGTTTCAAAACTTCCAAATTACCATTTCAAAATCTTATAATTCAATTTCAATTCAAATATTGATTCAAGTTCGAATATCAGTTTCATTTCAAAATCATTTAAATTAATTTTAACATTCAAATCAATTTAAATACATTAATCGATTTCATTCAATATTCATTAAGTAAATTTTCCATTCAAAACAATTTCTATTAAATTTCCAATTCATTAAATCCATTATTTAAATTCAACTTCCTTATATCAAAACTTACAATTTGAATTAAATTAAATTCATCAAATCAAATTCTTTAAATTTCAAGTCTTACATTAATTTCAATAAATCACATTTTATTTCTTGTTAAAGAAATTCAATTCACTTATTTACTTACTTAAATAATTTTCCAAAACTTAATTTATAAAGGAACTAAATTTCAATTATTTACGAAGTAAAATTCACTTATTCAAAAGTTCAATTTCACTTATTAAAGAATACAATTCAATTTAATCATTCAATAATTCAATCTTATTTAATTATTAAATAATTCAAAACTTAATTATTTAATAATTTCAAAGTTTAAAATTTTCAAACTTAATTATTAAATCATTTCAAAGTTTAATAATTTCAAACTTAATTATAATTTCAACTTGATTCAATCATTTCTCAAATTAAACAACATTCTTTCATCAATTACATTTTTAATAATTTGCTTCAGATTTTTAAATATTAACATTTTCCTTTCATTAAAAATTTAAATTTCAACTTCATTTCAAAACCATATTATTTATTCAAATAAAATCTTCGTTTTATTTTAAATCAAATTATTGACCAATCGGGTTTTATTTAATTTTCTATCCTAGGTCAAAGTTTAATTTGGGTATTTATCATTTCAACCCGATTCCAATTCAATTCAAAAATCAAAGCATAACAAAGGGAACTTGCAGTGTGATAACTGGGATGGTGTCAAAGTAAATAAACAAGCAATAACAACAATCAATAACAATCCAATAATCATTTCAAATAATCCTGAAATAACCGTATTAATTCGCATTGTTATTTGTACGAATTAATATAATTATTTCTAGAATCTACACTATCATTTCATGTAGATTAAAATTATTACTTTACGGTTCTTCACTTGTCATATATTTACAATTTCATACATCATCAATATAACAACATACATTCAGTGGTTCAATATGTAATTAAACAAATCCTACGTGTCAATAAATTCAACAGTTAAAGGGGTCATATCATACAAATGTCAGTTAATCAAATTTAACATTTAATTATCCTATATCAAGTTAAATTGCATACTAGTTATCAATTTAACATTAACAATTTAACGTCCAATATAAACATCAACAATCAAGCAATTATCAGCCAAACTGTATTATCATCGCATAAATAATTAACAGATAATGGTGTCAGATGTCACAGGTGAACTGATACGGTAATAGCATATATAACAGTGTAATCAACTAACAGCAGCATATTTCAATTGTCGTTTCAATTGAAATCAAATTTAATAAATAAAAGAACGTTAATCGTGAGTGAGTGCTCACCTTCCGAGGCTAGAGACGAACGAGAAAGAGATGAGTTACGAGTCCAGGTACGAATTCCAAAACAAGATAGATTGGCCCGAACTGACGAATAAGGCTGATAAATCAAAATTGACGAGATCAAATTAGAACTGGGCCGATGGAAACAATTTGAATAAATTTTTGATATAAACTAAATATATATATATATAACATTATTATTTTCTTACTTAATCAATATTTCATCTTTAAAACCGATATCCAATAAAATAGACATGTAAATAAAATCATTGATTCAAATTAAAACCCACATATAAAATCAAACATATATCCCTTATAAAGTGCAAAAACGCTTACCTACCGGCTATATCTCAACATTAATATTAAAACAAAATTTATACAACTTGCCCTTTTTTTTATATATACATATGAACCACGTCAACTTCTATAGATATATACACTCGAAGACATTTATATTCGAATAAAATAACATAACTTGAATATAACAGTTATCATCAATTCAAACAGCTAGCAACTAGACCAATTGTACTCATGCAACTTTCGAAACACATAGCAACAACTATCTATATAAAAGTACCCTAAGTAGACAAATCTTATATTCTATAATATAGAGGCAGACACTTATTTATATATAATATATGTGTACTAGTGCAGAGAAAACGTGTACTGTATATATAATACTGTAACCCATATGCTTATCTACTGTAATATCCAAGCTACTTATAAACACGCATAAGACTTGATATGACATAGGCTAACTGTAAACAAGCCCGGTCTATTTTTTCTGTAAACATTGTATAACTTTTAAAACTTGTAAACTGATGTATAAACTTTTGAAGTCTAACTGCATATACAACAACAGGCTTTGTTTAATACCCCACTAACCGATTATATATAACATTGTATAAACTTTTAAAACTTGTAAACTGAACCCAAAAATAGTGCAGACAAATTATTGTAACAACTTATACATAAAACTTATAAAACTATTACTTATATATGCTTATATATATCTAATTTATACGGAAACTCAAATTATATAATACACTTTCCAAAAGCAAGAACAAAGTGAAAGAAATGAGCAGTCAAAAGGACAACTTATAAAAGCTTTATAAACAACAGACTTCTTATATAAAATAAATTTGTACGGGCAACTGATATATAGGAGCTGCCGTAACACTTATAAATATAAATACACATATGTGGCGAGTCTACGCATAGAAATATACTTGTTAAAATACATAACCCATATATACATCAACAGTTTTTTTTCTTCTTTAAAACTTGTACAAACTTTACATATAATGTATAATGTACTATATACCTTAAAGAGACTTTACAACTAAGCTACTGTAAAACAAATAACCCAATTATACACATTCATATACGTAATATGTATATAATATATATATAAGCCCTTATATATATAAATCTAAAGTAAATAAATATATATTATATAGACGATGCAAACACTTACACCATATAAAATGAAAGAATTTGAGAGGCTGCAGGGAAGAGTTTGATGCGGAGGGTGGGAAGAAGGCGGAGGTGGCCAGGGTGTAGGGCATAGGTGGGGTTGTGCTTGACTTCACGACTAGTGATGCTAGGTGGCTAATGCGTTTAAGGCGGAGCTCGGATCTAAGGCGAAGGTGATGAGGCTCGGTCGAGCTTGGATCGGCAGTGGACGAGGAAGCAAGGTCTGGTGGCATGGGGTTTTGAGGTTCGGGTGGCTGGAAGGCAAAAGGGCGGAGGGTGACATGTTTGGAAATGGGCGCGGAGGTGGCAGAGGGAGACGAGGCTGGAGGGGGTGGGCTTGGCGGCGGCTCCGGCGTGTTAGAGGAGGACGTGTACGGCTATTATCGGTTGGCGCAAGGAAGTGACAAGTACAGGCGGTAGTGATCTCGGCTAGCTCGGCTATTGTGGCGAGAGGCGAAGGCTTGCATGCGATATAATTTGGTGGTGGATTGAGGAAAGAAGGGGAAGAGATGGAAGCACTGCGAAAAGGCCGAGCTTATATGTAACTTTATTACTTATTTTCTTTCTTTTGAAAAGAAATGAAACAAGACAGAGACAAATGAACCAGAATTATAAATTTACAATAGGAATAGTAAAGGCCAAGAGTTGCATTTCTAGAAATGTTAAAGGTCTTAGTTAAATTCAAGGAATATTAATGTGTAGAACCGTTTGGGTTTATTAGGTACGAAGATCAAAGGACAAGAGACCAAACGACCCAAATACAAATACCGATACGGTTACTGTTTCACGGCTTTCGCCACGTACCGAACGTCAAAACACAGAATTTAATATTCCGCAGAGGTCAGCGCGACGGGACGATCAAAACGGCATACAGATATCAGTGGTACGATCATCCGATAAAAATCGATATCGGAACCAGAATGCTGCTATTTTGCAGGAAATAAGAACGACGGAGCAATAGATGTCCAAATTTTGAAAAACGACAAACTAACATCTTGCTCAGAAGATGGTTTAGAATATTTCTATGCAAAAATATTTAGGTTTCGAAAACATTTTATTTTCATTGCTTTTTAACTGATTGAATTGAAGTGAATTTACGCGTGAAATAAACTTTCATCTTTTCGGACAAAAATTTACCAGTTGCTATGTTTAACTAGACGTATTCCAAATATTAAATTTTTATTTCAAAATTTTATCGTTTAAAATTTCACAAAATTTCAACTAATTACGTTATTAAAACAGTTAAAATTTACGGGTCGTTACAGGGTGACCCTTTGCTCACACTCTCCAAGTTCCATGGGTAGGTCAATTGTTCCCACTGGTTGCTTGGGTTCACTAGTAAAACCCTGGATCATTGTTTGGCACATGGATACACTTTTCATGCCAATCTTCATTTGATTGAAAGTTCGTTTAAAGAGAACGTTAACGAAGCTACCGCTTTCAACCAACACCCTCCGAACTACAGCAGGCCCAATTCCTACCGTTACCACCATCGGATCGAGAGTTGGAGCTTCGATCCCTTCGGTATCCTGATTTCAGAACACAATACCGTCATTCAAGATCCTCTGCATCTTAACTGGAGTCTCGTCTTCCACAGCCAAACATGATTCCTTAAGAGCGTGCTTCAGCGAACTTGCATATCGCTTCATTTCCCCCAACTTCTTTTTGCAGGATGCAGTCCCCTGGATATTGTTCCGATGATGAGTCTCTGGTTGGTTCGTTTTGACCCTTCTTCGTTGGTTCCTTCTTGGTTCCTTCATTCTCTTAGGTGTTGAGGAGTTGCAGATCGACCGAGGTTTTGTGGTTGTTTTAGGAATTGCTGGAGTTTGTTGTTCTGGATCAGTTCCTCAATGAGATTCTTTAGGTGGCGGCATTCGTTCGTACTGTGGCCATGTGTCTCGTGGAAGCGACAGAACTATCTCGAGCGCTTCTCCTGCTCGGTCGCCTCCTTTCTAGGTGGCCTTTTGCATTCCTCGGTCCCTTGAATTACGAGCAAATTGTTTTCCGGTGTGTCGCTCAAGGGAGTGTATCTTTCAGGCCTAAAACCTTTGAGCTTTGTATTGCTGCCATTGCCATTTTTCTTGTTGGGGTTTTGATCTTTTCTTTTCAAATTCCCATCTTTCCTAGTGGTTCCTTCCACAGTTTGAGAAGTGTGCACATTTTGATTCATTGCTACATCACTTTGCCCGGCATTTGCCGATTGAACACTAGCAGACTTCCCTTCTAATTCCTGTGCTTCCTCCAACCTTAAGTACTGACTAGCTTTGCGATTGAAATCTTTCCTGGTGGTAGGTTGCTTCATTTTAATCCACTTTTCGAATTCAGTTTCCGGGCGAATGGCATGAACTAATGCCATGAAAACTATGTCTTCGTTGGGGTTGCTTACTTTTGTCACCGTGGTGTTAAACCTGTTCCTGAAGGACTTCAGTGATTCGTTATGCCCTTGGAACAACTTGGATAGGGACATGAAATCTTTTGGCTGCGTAGTATGGAGTCTGAACTGATCAAGGAATCTTGTTGCTAGTTGGTCGAAAGTGGAGATAGATCTTGGTGGAAGCCTAGTGAACCACATTGACGCAACCCCTTCGAGAAAGATGGGGAAGCATCTGCATCGAACAGCTTCAAAGGCATTTGCCCCATCCATATACCAACTGTATTTGTACAAGTGATGCTTTTGGTCCTTCGTTCCATCATAGGACGCAATAGTTGGCATTGTGAACTTTTCTAGATATCTCTCGTTTAGGATTTCATCGATGAAGGGAGTCCGGCTTGGCGCAGATCCCCATTCATCATCTTTTCTATCTTTACTTTCCTCCATTAATCGTTTAACCATGTCCACTATGTAAGCCTCTGATGTCCGGTAGTCCTGAGGACGTTGATCGGTCACTTTGCTAAGTGTTTGACTTTGCAAACAGTCTTGGTGAGTAGGCTGAGGCCTAGGCTATCCTGTCTTCGAAAGAGCCAATCCTGCAGGGTTCCATTGGCTTACGGTTGGTCTCATTGGAGCAGTTTGGGTATTTCTTGCATTATCAAACACATTGGCGTCTTCTTCCAATTTGTCGTCTTGCTCTCCGTCCTTCGAGTCAGAAAGATCCGTAGCTATGTCCTCCATAGGGGTCTTTGCCCTTTGGCTCAAATTCAGAATCGGTTGCCTTGTGGCGAATAGAGTACTTGCATTTCCATCTACGTTAAGTCCAGCTGTCACCCTTTTTTGTGGTCGTTTTCCGTTTCTTCTATGTAGACCACAAATAGGGGAATTCTCTTGTTCCATAACAACTGTGGGTTCGGGCATAGTTCTTGGAACGGGATTTGATTGTAGGGTTAGGAGAGCATTAAGCTTATTCATTAGAGCCTTTTGGATACCTTCCATTTTTTGATTGATCTCATTAACCATTTAATTTAACTCATCCCTAGTAACAACTTCACGCTGACTGGAGGAGGCTGGTGCCTGATTTCCTAATCTAGCACCATTTACTTCAGTTTGTTGGGATTTAACATCTTCTCCAGCTACTACTGCCCCTATGGATCTTCCAGAGGCATTTCTTCTTCTTCTAGGGGCCATTGGTCCCAAACAGTGTATTCTTCAAGCAAAGAATAAGGATTTAATTTTTGGACATATGGGATCCAAAGTAGATAGCTAGATATGGATCCTGAGTTGGTTTTCTCAGTGAAAGAACCAAAATGTTGGCGCAAAAAATGGACCAACACCCTAGTTTAGATTTTAAAGCACCAGCCCTATTCTGATAGGGCAATATCACAAATCACAGATAAGGAAAAAGAACAGTAAAAGAAAGAAGACGGAGAATTTTTATAGTGGTTCGTCTGTTAATGAAGCCTACGTCCACTTTATAACTTTACTATAGACCGATTGTTGTTACAAGAGTTGTTTGATTACAAGGCTATGATTATTTCCTAGCTAGATTGGATCTGCAAAGTAGGAATCCACTGGATAATCATAGTGTATTCCTTTGGAGATTGTTGTGAGGGAGGTAGAGAGTGAAGAATAATTCCAGCAGAGCTTCAGCCACCAGTCCGCAGAAGAAGAAGATCCTCTTTATGTTGCAGGTAGCATGTTATTTATAGAGGTTGGAGAGTTTCTGGGCCAGGCCTGTCATCATCAGCTTTCAGGTAGGTTACAGGCGACCTGGAGGAATTTTGGCTCGGAAAACAAGCCAACACCATGGGCCACTGGCGACCCATGGCCTATGGGTCGCTGGCGACCCATGGACTTGGTTCGTTTTGTGGACCAAGTTTTCCTCTTTTCAACAGTGTTCCATATCTAGTTCATTTGTTGGTTTGAGCAGAGGCATGGGTTACTAGCTAGCTATGCCCTTAGGATTTTCTTGAATCTGAACTTGGAGATGTCCCCATAGCCTTTATTGGTGTTCTTACGTTTTGATGGAAATTCACTGGTTGTTTACGCTCATCTACCAATTGGACTAAAGGGATGCTAATCTCTCGGTTTCATTGATCCCATCCGTTGCCCTAGTCATATAGCTTGGCCCTTGTCAATCCCTTGTCTTAGTTTTTTTCTAGTTGAGTCGGAACCATCCTGCCTACACAAGTTTGCTCCGTTTTCTATTAGTTCCTGCTGGGTTAAAAACCCGGATAACAAATTATAAAACACTCTACCACATTTCAAGGGTATACCCCACTATTAAATTCAATCTTTTATTTTTATTTTACTTAACAAATCTTTAAACACTTGGTTTATATTCAAAACACTTTTTGAAACCGCACCATATACTTTGGAAACTTAAGGGTCAAATACTTGAATATTCATTTCCAAAAACCTTTGAAATGATATCATATATATTTAATCCATAACAAATATATATATATATATATAGATAGCCCGAGTAACCTCAAAATTATACCAAGGAACTGGGTACTACTAAACAGTATTATATACTCCTTATGATAAGGATAATACTCAAGAGAAACGTTTTCCATTTGAACGTGTCTCTTACCCATTTTTAGTTATTTCCGAGCCACTCGAACTAGTTAACTTAAAACAATTTTTTTTCAATTTTAAAAATCCCCATTTTGAAACCATACCAAATATATTTCCAAATAAATGGTTTTAACAAACTATCCATTTTCAACCTACTTCGGATTCGCCCGGATTCAAACTCATCCCGACCGTACAATGACAAAGGGAATAATTTACTAATTGCTCAATACCGTTAGTCTAAGCAAACATCCGATCGTCACTTAGGAGATTGCTCCGATCATCACAAAACAAATCAAAACTCAGTACCCAAACCAATCTAAAGAAGTACATTTTTCTTTATAATTTTATCTTCCAAAAGTATTTATTACTTGAAAATGGTTTTAAGTAAACTAGTTTACCATTTCCACAAGCATTTATATTCTAAAACTATCTCAAAATAAAATATTATTTCCTTTCTCCCAAAATCATTTGAAATAGTAGTACACCCATTTACTTTAGTAAACTAAACCATACTTTTGGAATCAAATCAGAATTTGTTTTTATCAAAACAATTATATAGCGGGACCCTTACAGTAGCAATCCCCTACTTAGAAATGATTTTATCCCAATAACATTTTCAATTACTATTATTAACCTGTAAACCATGAAAACCATCTTGCCAAAATCACCCAAATTTATACTCTCGAATCCCTTTTATTTATTAGGCACATTTTTATAAATCAAATTTATAAACTATCCCCATTTAAAGGAAATTACTCTCCAATATTTATTTCGAAAATATTCTAGCTTTCTTTATATAAATCATTCTTCAAGTATTATTTTGGAAATGTTTAAACATTCTTTTTAATAAACTTCTCTTATAAAACCCTAATTAATTACAACCAACCTTTATATTCAATTATTCCCAAATATAATTTCAAAATATTCCAAATTTTCTTTTAATAAAACAATATTTATCTAAACTTAATCACATCAATCTTTATATTCTAAAATATTCATTCCAGAATATTCAATTTTTCTTTTTAAATAAGCACCCTTAGAAATCAAATTTTAACTCAACGTTATCAACGAATGCCTTATATTCAAATTGTGAAACTTAATTCATAAGATATTCAGCACGGACTATTATAACAACCTATCCTTACAACTGCTGAATAATATTCAACAATGTAAGCAACAGAAATATAATCATCTACATGAATACGTCTCTGGGCCTCCAGCTCCTCTCCTGAAGCTCTAAAATATCCATCTAAACCAGGAAATATGCTCGGTCTGACCCGAGCTTTATAGGAAAACCATGCCCGAGTCAGTCTGGTAAAGCCAGCGTGAGATAACTTAAATAAGGGGAAACTTATATAATAAATTATCAGTTAAATGATAGAAATGATTAAAAATTAAAAATCATCTTGGTAATTATAAAAATCCCCCCATTCCTTAATTCTCTTCGATTCTTTTTGAATCCATGTAAATTATCATTTTATAGTTATCCAAAATGTTGCACTAACTTTTTCCATGATTTTATATTCATATACCTAGATTTTATAATTTCTACAGTTATTTACAAAGCTTTCATCAATTTTCGTTTATTATTTTGCATTCAAATTCATGCATTTAAATTAATCAAACACTTTAAACCTACACAATTTAAATAAATTCAAGTAAACAATATTCATTAATTTCTCTAATAATTTAAAAAAAACGACAATTTCAACTTATATACTGCGTTCGTAGTCACAAAATAGTAAAATGAATTTCCTTTCAAATATAAAAATATGTAAATCACTTAACAAAAATTTTACGCATGAACATTAATAAAAAGTTTAATTTATGATTGATATATCGAATTCTACATAGAAATAATATATGTTAACAATATTTAAAATATGAGTACTATGATCTTACAACATTACCATGTGCAATGCATGTGATACAATCTTTACTTTTTTATTATTATCTACAGCTTTAGTAAATTAAAAAAACCATTTTCAATTTTTTTTCCTTAAATATCTTATATTACATTTTAAATTCTTATCAATACTGATTTTGGAATTTAACATTTAAAACCCATCATCATACACATGTGTAGGTGCGCATGAGCATAAATACCCACACGATCATGATTTTTATTAATATTATTTCAAAATAGAAAATATTACATCAATAGTTTTCTTTGAAATTTATTACATAGATAAATACACATAATTATTTACATATATAGGTATATCAGCCATATTTAACGTATAATTTCTTAATTTCAAAATATAATTAAACTTATTTTAAAATAAGATATAATATTTTAAAACATAAAGTTTTGGAAATAACAATAATATGTATCTATTTATTTACATTTTTTTAAACAAATAAATTAATAAAATAATATGTATAACATATAATTTTCTTAAATTTCAGAAATATTATTGTAAAACTAATTTGATACAAAATATGTAACGACCCGCTTTTCCATACAGTTTAAGCTGACAATAAACCATACATGTCCAACCCAAATTGAATGGGAAAGCGGATAGTTAGGGAAAAGAAAGAAGAAAGAAGACAAGAAGAACCGAATAACACAGAATCTCACAGTGGAATGAATAATCTATAATATATAACAATCCTTTACATAAAACAAATCTGTAATATAAGTATATATAGACATCAATCAGAGTATACTAACCTATTCAGCATGGACAGTTATAACAACATGTCCTCACAACTGCTGAATAATATACAACAATGTAAGCAATGGAAATATAATCATCTACGTGAATATGTCTTTGGGCCTCCAGCTCCTCTCCTAAAGCTCCAAAATATCCATCTAAACCTGGAAATATGCTCGGTCTGACCCGAGCATTATAGGAAAACCACGCTCGGGTCAGTTTGGTAAAACCAGCGTGAGATAATTCAAATAAGGGGAAAGATATATAAAAAATTTGTGAGACCATGCCGCCAACGCGAAACGGGTTTTTACTTAACAAGAATAACATCCATCCATGCAAGGGCAAAAATAAATATCAGGATACAAATCGAAAAATGATTGAGTATAAATAATATTAAACCAGACTTGAAAGAATAAAAATAAACCGAGTAAACTTCAATCTGGACAGAATGGATAGAACAAGGAAAAATAGTCCAACTTGATAAAATGGACTAAATAAGGTAATAGTCCAAACTCAATAGAATAGGCTAAATAAAGTAACAGTTAAAACTTGACAGAATGGACTAAATAAACACTTAAATGCCGTGATGAGGAGTTGGCTCTACTCGTGGCAATTTTAAAGCTAAAATAGATTCAAATATACGAATCAATATGGAAGGTAAATTTTCCAACAAATGACTAGGAAGGTGCACCCCCTTAAAGTATACCTCTAATAATATACTTCTGAGAAGCTCATATACTCCATGACACTTCTCAGACAATACCAAGCCGGACCCCGCCAAACCTTACCGAGTATTTGAATATTTCACATCTAAATCTTAACTGTTTTTCACGTGACGGTACACAAAAATGTAGATGAGATGTTAAAATACCCTAATGGGAGCAACCCTACATAACTTGGCTTCCTCTCACGCTTTTGGTTTAGTCATTTCCGACAAAGGATAACAAAGTTCAATAGAGCAATACATTATCTTAGAATGACAATAATAAAGAAGCTGAAGTAACCGATGGTTGAGATACCAACTATCGAGGATATAAAACGATCGTATATGGAAATTAAGTCTTGTATACCTATCACCACTCATTGAATTCAAACTTGTACTTTTCTTGGTTAATAGTAATACCAGACAAGTCAAGGTAGTGTTACCTCAAAGTCATGTCCAACGATCAATCTTAACTTTTGAAATTGTGACAAGTTTACTTCTTCGATGTATAGTGCTAATTATACAAATAAATCGTTTCCATATAAGTTATTCGCTTTACGAAAATAATCTATTTCCAAAAACGAATCAAACTTTTACTTTTAAAAATGAACCGAACTTTTGCTTGATTTCCGTGTTGGTAAAATACTTTTAGAATTAGTTCCAGATTGTTAAAACGTTAAGAGAATAAGTGCACGACCCCAAAGGCCTAAACCAACATTAATCGAGTTCCAATTCCTTTTTATACTTTAAAAACAATATTAATTATCCCAAAAGATAATTAATCACATTTAAAATTTCTTTTAAATTAAAAATCCATTATCTATAATAAAATAGATAATTATTTCCAAACATTTTTATAACATTGGTAAATCAACTTTTGAAATCTTCATTAAATCAGTTTATTAACTATAAATCAGTTTTTTAAAGCAATTTTAATTATATTAGTTAATTTACTTTAATTACCTTTATTGAATAAATTTATTAAAAAGATTTATTAAATTCAAATAGCCATTAAATAAATAATTAATTAATCTCAGACATCATTAATTAAAATGATATGAAATTCTAAATTCCATTAATTAACATAATTAATTAAGTTCAATATAATCATAAATTAATCGGATTAAGTAAATCCAAACTTCATTAGTCAAACCGATTAATTAAAACATTATTTATTAAAATGATTTATTTAATTATATAACATCACTAATTAAAATGATTTAACTAAATTCTAAAAATTATTAGTTAAAACAATTAATCAAATTTAAACATAATCATTAATTAGATTGATTAATTAAATTCAAAAATCATTATTTAAAATGATTTATTACTTTTAAATATCATTAATTAAAATGATTATTAA
This sequence comes from Allium fistulosum, assembly GCA_030737815.1. NCBI lineage: Eukaryota > Viridiplantae > Streptophyta > Magnoliopsida > Asparagales > Amaryllidaceae > Allium > Allium fistulosum. Next base: position 427,006,754 of record CM060902.1, read on the forward strand.
TTTCAATTATCATTAATTGAAATAATTAATTAAGTTTAATAAATTAATTAAACTCCATTATCATTAATTAAAATATTTAATTAAACTCAATAATCATTAATTAAAATGATTAATTTAGTATAAAAACATCATTAGTAAAAATGATGAATTAAATCTAAAGATAAACCAATTTTAATCATTATTTATTAAATTGGTTAATTAATCTCAAATTAATTAATTTAAAAGATTAATTACTTTAAACTATCATTAATGAAAATGATTAATAAATTTTTAATATTCTTTTTAGCGAAAACACAAGCTCAAGTTCATACGATAGGGTTTTGGGGATGAAATTCAATAAACAACGGATAGCGAAAATCGCTATAGCAACATTTAAACTATTAAATGAAATATCATAAATTAATTTTAATAAAACATAACTAAATAACTTAACCATCATTAGTCAATATATTACTAATTCAAAGTGGCATATCATTTACGATATATAATCGAATGTCCAAAACTATAAAATAGCAGAACGGGGATTTATTCTGCTAATTAATTGACAAATTAATTTATTTAGTGGAGCAGTGTTTTATTATGCTAACAGGGGTCCAATTAACATATTCAATCCAATTTAACTCGACAATAATTTATTTGGCCAAATAAACATCAATATTTAAAGTATATAAAATTAAACGATGATATTAAAATAACGTGATTTAAATCTGGTCCGTTTAAATAGGTCATAAAATTTTACATGTCCACAGCCAACAAGAAGTTACAGTACAATGTTGTACTCGTCAATACAAGTACAACGCAAAAAGAATCAGGTAAATCGGGTTTAAAACGGTCGAGTTATTATATTTACAAGTTATCTAGCTTTTTATATATATTAAAACAAATAAAAATAGTTATTACTCACCTTTACCACGTGGGCCGAAGCCCAAACTTGCAAACCCGCATCCAACCGATGTCTTTCTTCCCAAATTACTGGAACAAGATTTCCTGGAACAATTCACAAGCACGAACAAACTCGTGCACATGCACAGCGACTTGCTTCGCCAACCCATGAACGAGCTTAACCCACACGACCGCCTTCGCCTCCTCACCACGACGCAACCATCCCCATGAACTCTGACCATCTTTTCCAAATTTTGAACCATCAACCATGAATTCGAAACATATACATGCGACGAACTCGAGGCAATCACCACCCCTACACTCCACGCTTCACCTTGCCACCACTTCCTAAAGGACCGCCATCACCTACGCTACCTTCCAGCACCAACCATGTCGACTCCAATGATCCCCTCTACCACCAACTCGGCCGCGTCCCCTTGCAAATCCGAAGCTTTTCAAAAACCCTAGTTTAAGCTATTCTCGACAACACAGCCAGCTAATCAAAAATCGGCCATGGTCATCGCCTCCGCATCGTCCCAAAGCTCCTCCCCGACATCTCCGCTCGACTCCTCGACCACCAGTTTGCCAGAAATTATTTTTGAATGTTTTTCGATCATCTCCTTCCCTACGACAAACCAAGCTACTAGAAATCACATGAACGCCTTTAAAAATCCCCAATGGTCGCTACGAACCCATCCGTACCCTCCGTTCGCCAATCCGTGATCGTCGAAACCAGTCGTTTTCTCGACCACTTGCAGTAAATTAAAGATATCTCTCTTAATACTCTACTAAAATCCATTAAACTATTTTTAGACAAAACTAGATTCGATTACGAACAACTTTTGTGTTGGTCGTTGAGGCTAAAAGTGAATAAATTGAAGTGTGGTGATTTTTGAAGAGAAGAAAAGTTTGATTTTTGCTCTGTAAATAAAAATGAGAAGAAAAAGTAGTTTCATCTCTCTGTTCAGATGATGGTGTATTTATAGGTGGAGATGGCTTGGTGTCAAAGGGTTGAGGCATTTATGGTGAAGTGATGGAAGGCGATGGAGATGTTATACGGTGGTAGGCTACGGCTGAATGATGTTGTAGGGTGGTTGATGTGGTAATGAGGTGAAAAGAGAGGGAAGAGGTTTGATTTGGATTTTGTAAAATATCTAGATATTTAGTTTAAGCCACGGGGTACGATGCTGTCCAATATTCCGACTGCGTACGAACTGCTAACGACAAAATAAAATATAATCTCTCACAACAATGTGACACGATCATGAAATGATAATAAAATAGACCGGTTATCTTATTCGGTTAAATTTTAAAAATGTCGACGTTTGACGTAAAAAGCGTCAATTTTTTTTAATTATTTTCCAAATTAAAAATTATGGAAAAAAATTCAAAAAATTAAATTACAAATACGTCCCTAGAAATCAAGTCTAAATTTGAAACATAGATTTATTACAAATTAATTCAAATCTGAATATTTAAACAAATTAAATATTCAAATTCGAAGACCTAAAAATATGGGTTGTTACAAAATATATCATTTTAGAAAGTTAGAATGTGAAAAAAATGAAATATATGAATATGTTTAACTATTCAATAATAATATTTTATTATATTTTGTTACCAAAACATAACATTTTAACATACTAAAATCCAAAAATAATAATGATATTTTTTCTATAAATTCATCTATACTTATTTAACAAATATAAATCGGTGAAATATTATATTTAATGTTATGAATTTCAAAATTATTTTACAATCCAAATATATTATTTAGATATTTACAGTCTAATATATATATATATACACACACTTATAATCTTTTCTATTAATATATTAAAGTAATTAATATAAATGTTTATCCAAGTATTGAGCTATTAATAACAGTAAAATAGAAGAAAATATGTTTTTCTCCTTAATTCTCTCTTATTAAGATTTCTTATTTATTCTCTCCATTGGTATGTTATAAAGCTTCACAGGATTTTAGTAAGTCAAAAATAAAATATCATCCCCCTTAGTTATATTATATATATAAATACTATAATTTTATACTCTTATCCTAATCTAATTTGAATATTTCGTATAATCTAAAATATAACTTACTAAAACTTTAAAAAAATAACGTTGTTTTTCAAAGTAACTTGAAACTATATATTTAATTTTGAATATTTAGAATAAAAAATAGTCGTATGTATAAATATTTAAACATATAAATTATCTATGTATGATTTTAAAATGTAATTGAATTAATTTGAGAAATATTATTCTAAATTATTTTACAACAACAAAAATATTATGTTAACACAAAGGTATGAAGACATCAACATAAATTTTCTGTTAATCTATTTGTATACTCATTTAATATAAATATAAATCAACCAAATACTATACTTAATGTATGATTTATCCAAATTTCAAAAACATATTTCTATAATTATTTTAAATTTATACATATATATTTATAATCCGAAATAATAGATATAATTTTCGGCAATTTATTCTTATGGAACTAAAATTATTGATAGAATGATTTGTTAAATATATTCTATTAAGTAGAAGAAATTACACCTTACTTATGAATTTTGAGAATTAAACTCTCTGATTGTTTCAATTTTTTATTTTACATAATGATCACAATTGTTTATAGTTTATGATTTCTACGATTATTAATACGTCTCTCCTTAATTCTGACTTACAATTTAGTTTCAAGTATAAATTCTACCATTATTTAATTAACTTCAACTATTTTACATTCGAGTTTGTATTAATATTTTCTTTCCTAATTGGTATTTAATAATAAACATATGCATAATAATCAATGTTGTCTTTATATTTCCTTAATACTTTATATTGAAGTATAATTTACAGACTATTCAGAATGTTCTTTTTTATTCCATTTAACTAAGCTATATTCAAGTCTATATTATTACTTTTCTACCGAAATTGGTATTTTATTATAGACTAACATATACACATTGATTGAAACATGCTACTTACATAAATATATGCTCAACATTAGCATATTATATTGTAAGTCAACTATTTAACTATGTATATTTGACAATTTCTTCTACAATATTACCGTATGCAATGATAGGTTACACATTAGTATGTTCCAAACCGACCTGAGCTAATTTGTTGCCTCAGGCGATGTCGAAGAAAATGCCCCTAAAATTATAGTTTATATGATAGGATTTGAACGTTGGCACTTATTTACTAGACATACCACTTAAGACATGTTACAATTCTTATAAAAGTTGCACTTCCTTTTATAAACTTACAGTTATTTTAAAAAATCAACATGACCGCTACCTTCATCGTTAGTCCTTCCAAGCTCGTTGTCTTATATGGTTGCCTTAATAGTTGTCCTACGGTCAGGCCTGAATATATTATAGAAAACTGAAAATATTTATTACATTTTTTCACAAGTAATGCATCTTATATAGATTTTTGCTTCAAAACGTCGACCCTAGAAGTAGGTATGAAAATTTATACTAAAATTCTCTAACAATGATATGAAGTTCAAACAACCTTGAATGAGAATGTGTGATCATGGTTTGATATTATAAATGTGATCAATAATTAAATCCAAATTCTTGTAAGGTTTAGAGTGATTCGATTTAAGATCATAAACCCATGAGTCTTTATTTTATTAATTTCATTCATATGGGAACAAGTAAATATCTTTTAAACTTCGAAAATCTAATATCTTTATTGTAGCGTCGCTTAGGATATTTATATTGTTAAGTAAGTGGCTCTATTTCCACGATAGTGATAGTTGTTTGTTGTGTTCTTCTTTCTCCTCACTTTGCACCTTTTCTAACTAGCATGATTTCAATGTGTCCAAATTCGTAGGTGCTAATGTTGGGAGTGGAGATAATGGAGGTTTTTATGAAGAGATGGTATCCCTATGTAGATATAAAGAGCCCATTAACCTCACTATTGTTGTGATATCATGCACTAGTTGGTTAAGCAAGATATCTTCTCTATGATCTAGGTTAGATCGTCTGGTTTTAATCCATTCAGGCTCTGTCTGGTATACTTAGAACTATAGTTTGTCCAATTTTGGTGATGGATGGCGAGCCATAATAGGTCGTATGGGAGTGGACTAATAGAGTTAAGGGCATATCCTTGGAGCAATTAGGTAGTTTGATTATGTAACTTAACTCTTATAGCGAATCTTATTCAAAATAAAGTAAGCTTTTGATTTTGAATTTTATTTTGTATATTGTTTTATTGATTTGTGGTACAATCAATGTTTAGGATACACTAAATATATACAGGTAGAAAAATCCTTTATTTAATCAATTGCAGTTGCGAATGTGATCATAACGATAACTATTAAATTGTATAAATTAGATACTGATCCTTAAATTTCCTATTTAAGATGCATCAAAACGAGATATCGATATATCTATAGAGATTAGTGTATGTAACACTCTATATAATGGATAGTGAATTATTCATGGCCATTTGGGTAACAAGGTATTACATACGTGTGATTGTTTATAAGACAACTCACTAAGAGTGTAACGACCCGTATTTTCACGGATCGAAACATCGTAAAAGAGTTGACCTTTGGTTGCATTTCTATTAAGTTTCAGATTTCGGCAGAATTTTGTTTAAGTCCTAAGTCGTAGCCGACTTATGAGTTCTGGACGATTAGTGATGAGTCTGGGCGAGTTAAGGACTTAAGGGGTAAGTCGGCGACGACCTAAGGAAGATGGGGGAGTGGGTTGAGTCGGTTGACAGGTTGGAACGACTTAAGGATAGAGTTAGGTCGTAGTGACCGACTTAAAGATATAGTAGACGACTTAAGGTTTTGACCGAGTTAAGAAATAGGTCGTATTGTCTTAAGTCGTATGGTGGTTTAGGTCGTGGGTTAGTTGGAGCGACCTATAGAATTATGCAACCTAAGTTTTAGTTAAGTGTTAGGTCGGCTGGGAGAGTTAACGACCTAAGTGGTTAGCGACCTAGTGGTTCCGGGTTAGCGACTTAGTAATTAAGTTGTTAGGTCGGTTGGGACGACCTATGGAAGTTAGCGACCTATAGGAGTTAGCGACCTATAGGGTTGAGCGACTTAAGAGGGTTAGCGTGTTAGTGTAGTTAGGTCGGCAACGACCTAAGTAGTAGTGAGCGACTTAAGGAGTTAAGTCGTAAGTCTGGGTAGAGTTAGGTCGCATCCCAGTTGTTCGCGACTTATGTTAGGTCGCGTGGAAGCTTAAGGAATTAGGTCGTAACCTGTTAAGTCGTAGGTCGCTGGGTTTTGGCTTGGTGTTAGGTCGTAGCCTGTGTGTTAAGTAGCGAGCGACGTAGGAGTTAAGTCGTATCTCGTTGAGACCTGGTGCGTTAAAGTCGCGTGAGGGCTTATTGGTTAGGTCGTAGGTCGTAAGGTTTGGATAGGTCGAGCGTTTTAGGTAGGAAGCTCTGATAGGTCGGAAGCTCTGTTAAGTCGTATGGGTTTTTAGGTCGGCAAAGCTTTAGGTCGTAGGTCGGCATAGTGTTAAGTTGGCAGCGACTTAAGAAGGCAGCCGAGTTAAGGATTTCAGCTATAAATAGGAGGGCTTTGTTCCATTTTTGGGATCCGGATTTCGAAGCGACGAAGTGCTGCCATTTTGAGAGCTCGACTTCTACACTTCTTCACTTCTTTTCTCCACTCTAATCTAGTGCTTCCATTCATCCAAGTTGAAGATCTTCATCCGTTGAAGTGAGATTTCTTCATTTGAAGCGGATTCGTGATAGATCAAGCTTGATCCTTCGCTGTCCAGATCTGAGACGTGTTGATTTGAGGTTGTTTAGGTGATTTGGTGAGTGGTGATTATCTCTCACACGGATCCAAAGGAGTAGATCGGATTGTTGGCTTGATTTGGTGTTAAAATAGTGATTTCTATGCATCTTTGTAAACCTAAGTGTAGATCCATGTAGATCCATTGTTCATGATGATTTGACAACCATTTTTGTATATGATTAACCTATGCAAGTTCATTCATCAAGTTGTAGAGATAATTCTCATGTTTTCATGCTTGTTAGACTTTCAACTCCTTAATTACGAAATTGCCATTATTGTTATAATTGTCCATTTTGCTTATATTTGAATGCTTGGTTACTTGGATTGATGTTTGACATGATTGATTGCTGTGAATTAGATGATTGTTGATTGGTTTTAGACAAGGTGGTCGTAGATGATTCAAAAGCTAAGGGAAAGGATCTTGAATTGGGAAAGCTGCTCATGGCATATGTAGCGGGATGATGAAGCTCTTATGCAGAGGTTTGATGATGTGATGTTGAGATGAGGCTTTGCGAGGATGTAATGAAGCGAGGCATCATGTGATGAAGACTTGGTCTAATCCAGACGGGATCATTCCAAGCATGTTGATAACTCGGTGATATGATTCGAGTTGAGGATAATGAATGGATATGAGAATAGTCGTCGAGGAGGACGACTAGGAGGCTTGGATAGCATCGTTGTTGAAGGTTCTAGCATGCTCTAAGCAAGAGTACGTTTGGGCAGATTCGATAGTCCCAACGGCCAACTGTTGATGGTCGAGTACTCTGGGCAGATTCGATAGTCCTAGGCACGGGCTGCGACGACGTGCGGGAGTTATGTCTAGAACCGGGGTTTCCATTAGCCCTTGACGGACGGCTGAAAGAATGTGCCGGTCATTAAATTAACGGTGATATCGAAGCAAGGATAACAGTGATAGCCAGAGTCATGGATGTTTGGTTGTATCGTCATTCGGACTCAAGAGCGGTATTTTCTGGGTGCTTATCTGATTTAGGCCTTGGTACTTGGAAAACATCGCCCTTGAATCGAATGATTATTACTTTACTTTAAATTGTATGCTCTGCTATGTTGCTTCTGCTTAGTGTGTGTCTGGGGGCTATCACTGTAGAATGAGGTTGGAGTGGGAGGGTTGTATTCCTATTCCTTTTCCTTTATGCTCTTTTGGTATGTTGTTAGTTAATTTACTGCTCACTAAGACTATTGTCTGACTCAAGGCTTTATGTTTTAATTCTTATTGCCTTGGGCTGTTCGTCCATTTTTGGGACGGGCAGACTAGGTAGCAGGTGACAGGTGCTGTTCTCTTCTCACGATGCTGATATCGAAGACGAGCTGAAGGGTTGCATATTATCTTCTTATTATATGTACTGGATGTTCCGCTGTTTTGTATTCTCTGAGTGTTATGTAGTGAGGCTTGATGTATTGGCTATTTGGATGCTTGTATTCAACTATTATGGAGTTTTTATATGATGTCATTTTGTTCTGTAAAGCTTCACTATACATATGTTCTATTGTATTTTGTCCATGCGCTGTGAGTAATACGATAGATTCTGTTATTTTAATCTACCCTGACAATCGTCCATGGTCGCCTAGCACACTTTACAATGCACTATCTCTAGATTCGGTGCAGGGGTCATGGGCGGTCGTCACATTTGGTATCAGAGCATTGGTTAATCGATTTTACCCAACGCTCACTGACGTAACTACGTATGAGAGACGTAATTGTATTTTGATGGATGAATACTATATATAATATAGTAGCTTAGTAGAGTTGAGTCCTTTATGCAGTTGTTTCTCTAGATGTTCTAATCATTCCTTTTTATAGATATTGAGAATGAGTCGAAGAGGGAGACCAGCTGCTAGGGAAGGCCGTGCTACTGAGGGAACTGCTGATTATGCAGCTATGTTCGAAGCTATGATGACTTCGATCATGAGAAGGATACCAGTTCCGGGAACAGCAGTTGATGTTGGAGTTCAGGTTCAGACTCCGAAACCAGTGGATTTTGCTAAGTTGTGCAAGGACTATACTGCTCTTGGAGGGAAGGTTTTCTTGGGAACAGAATCAACTATTGAGGTCCAGAGGTGGATGGATGCTTGTAGAAGGATCTTTGGTGATTTGGGAATTGAGGATGCAACTAAGAGGAAGTTGGCATCAAGGCAGCTTCAAGGGAGAGCCTCTGATTGGTGGAATTCTATTACCATCACTACTCCGGAGGAAGAGATTACTTGGGAGCAATTCCAAGTTAGGTTTGAAGCTAAGTTCATTTCTACAGCTCAGAAGTATGTTCTGTTCAAGAAGTTTGTGGAGCTCAAGCAAGGTGGAAGATCAGTCCTTGAGTATGTTTCTGAGTTTGAAGCTTTGTCCAAGTATGCCCGGTCATATATTGAATCTGCATATCAGAATAATGAGAAGTTTGTGACGGGCTTGGACAGTTATCTTGGGAGGCAGTTGGTGGATCATTTGGATGATTCATTTTAGAAGCTTGTGGAGAAAGCTCTCAGGCATGAGAGTCTGTTTCCTAAGGAAGGATATGTTGTTGCTGTGACCAGGGAAGAGTCTAAACCCCAGTAGGGTGGAAACAAGAAGAGGAAGTAGCAGCAGCAGAAGGGTAAGGATAGCCAGAAGAAGCCGAAAGGCGAGGTGACTTGCTACAATTGTCAGCAGAAGGGCCATTTCTCTAAGGATTGCAAGAATCCGAAGGCGCCGGCGAAGTGTCACAACTGTGACAAGCCGTGGAATTTCAGGAAGAATTGTCCAGAACCGAGGAGGGACAAGCAGATTGTGCAAGCTTATGCTTTGGGAGCTGTTTCGTCGTCTTCGAAAGCTCCTACCGCTGAAGAGAAAGGAAAGAGTGTGGTTGTTCAAGGTACTCTTTTCCTATGTGGTGTTCCAGTTAGAGTTCTGTTTGATACTGGAGCGTCGCATTCGTTTGTTTGTAGTGAACTCGTAGGCCGGTTAGGTTTGGAACCGGATATTGTTGATAGGCCATTTGGTAGTGAGTAATCCAGTTGGGGGTTCGTCTTGTTTGTGTATGTTATGCCGTGGTCTAGTTGTATCGAGTCATGGTTGCTCTTTTGTTTGTGATTGCTTTGTTCTGAACTTTGCGGGGTTCGGAATTATTTTGGGTATGGACTGGCTTAGGAAGTATGCGGCTAAGGTTGATTGCGAGAGGTTGGAAGTGACAGTCGAGAATGTGGAGGGGCGAAATGTGGTGATACGATGTAAGCATGAGGAAGGCGTCTTCATGAGCTTCATGTATTCGCTGGTTGTTCCACGGGATGGACTGTCATCAGTGCCGATCGCTAATGGATTCGAGGATGTCTTTGACGAAGTCAAAGGGTTGCCGCCGCATAGGGAGATCGAGTTTTGTATAGATCTAGTTGAAGGAGCCAGACCTGTTGTGATGCCTCTTAGGCGGATGGCGCCTAGGGAACAGCAGGAGTTGAGGGTGCAAGTTGATGATCTTTTGCAGAAAGGATTCATTCGGCGTAGTGTGTCCGAGTGGGGTACACCAGTTGTGTTTGCAACCAAGGCAGATGGGTCGTTGAGATTGTGTGTGGATTATCGTGAGCTGAATAAGGTGACAGAGAAGAACAAGTATCCATTGCCGAGAATAGATGACTTGTTTGATCAGCTTCACGAGGCTAAGGTGTTTTCTCAGATGGATTTGGCAACGGGATTTCACCAGTTGAGAGTGGCTAAGGATAGTGTGCCGAAGACTGCTTTTAGGACACCATCCGGTTTCTTTGAGTGGCTGGTAATGCCGTTTGGATTGACTAACGCGCCAGCATATTTTGTGGATCTTATGAATAGAGTGTTCAGAGATCAGTTGAACAAGTTCGTACTTGTGTTCGTGGATGATATTCTGATTTATTCCAGAACGGAAGAGGAGCACAAGACGCACTTGCGCATTGTTTTGGAAATCTTGCGGAAACATCAGCTGAAGGCTAAGTTTTCGAAGTGTCACTTCTGGAAGAGTGAAGTGAGGTTCTTAGGCCATGTGATTTCTGGAAGTGGAATAGCGGTTGATCCCGCTAAGGTGGCAGCAATCCAGGATTGGGTTAGACCTAAAATGCGTCTGATGTGAGAAGTTTTCTTGGATTAGCAGGATATTATCGACGGTTTATCAAAGACTTCTCCAAGGTAGCTGCACCGTTAACAGGATTGACGAAGAAGAACCAAGTGTTCAGTTGGGATGCTAAGTGTGAGCAAGCTTTCGGAATCCTGAAAGAGAGACTGACAAGTGCTCCTGTTTTGACTATTCCAAGTGGGAATGATGAGATGGTGGTTTACACCGATGCAATTGGTACTGGACTTGGAGCAGTGCTGATGCAGAAGGATAAAGTTGTTGCGTATGCCAGTCGACAACTGAAGCCGCATGAAAGGAATTACCCGACTCATGATTTGGAGTTAGCGGCGATTGTATTTGCTCTGAAGATGTGGAGACATTATCTGTTGGGAGTTCGATTCGAGTTGTTTACGGATCATAAGTCGTTGAAGTATCTTTTCTCCCAAAAGGATTTGAATCTTCGGCAGCAACGTTGGCTAGAGTTTTTAGCATCATATGATTTTGGTATAGCCTATACTCCGGGAAAAGGTAAATCAGTGGCAGATGCGTTAAGTCGAAGACATGCAGGATTGGGAGCCATGTTTTCAGAATGGAAGAGTCTCGAGTATTTAGCTGGATTTGACTTCAGGCCTAGATGTGAATTGGACCCTGAGATGTTGGCAAACTTATCGATAAGACCTTCTCTTGTGGAAAGGATTGGCGAGAGCCAAAAGCAAGACGATAAGCTTGTCAAGATTATCCGTGAATTGGAATCTGGATTGGATCTAGAAAAGGATAAAGGATTCGAGGTTGATCGAGAGGGTTGGCTTCGAAAGCAAGGACGACTGGTTGTTCCCGATATAGGTGAATTGAGTAGTGAAGTCCTGAAGGAAAGTCATCACTCGAAGCTGACAATTCATCCAGGTGGAAATAAGATGTATCGAGATATGAAGAGAACCTACTACTGGGAAGGGATGAAGAAGGATGTTGGAAATTTTATTTCCAAGTGTATGAACTGCTAGTTGGTAAAAGCCGAGCAGAAGAAGCCTAGTGGATTGCTTCAGCCATTAGAAGTTCCTACATGGAAGTGGGAGCAGATATCGATGGATTTTATTGATGGACTACCTAGAACAAGAACGGGAAATGAAGGGATTTGGGTCATTGTGGATCGTCTGACCAAGAGTGCGAGATTCATTCCTGTTCGATCGACTAGGACTGCATCAAAGTTGGCTGAGTTGTATGTTAAGTGGATAGTTCGATTCCATGGTATTCCGAAGAGTATAGTGAGCGATCGAGACCCATTGTTCACTAGTGGATTTTGGAAGAGCTTCCAGGAAGTTTTGGGAACCGAGTTATGTTTGAGTACAGCTTATCACCCTCAAACAGATGGTCAGACCGAGAGAGTCAACCGAGTTTTGGAAGATCTTCTTAGAGCATGTGTTTTGGACTTCGGAGGATCATGGGAAGATCACCTTCATTTGGTAGAGTTTGCGTACAACAACAGTTACCAGTCAAGTATTGGTATGGCACCGTATGAGGCATTGTATGGAAGACCGTGTAACTCTCCGACATGTTGGATAGAGACTGGAGAAAAGCTGATGCTTGGGCCAGAGATGATTCGACAGACTTCGGATTGTATAGAGATCATTCGGCAACGGATGAAGGCAGCCCAAGACCGTTAGAAAAGTTATGCCGATAAGCGTCGTAAGGATTTGGAATTCGACGTTGGTGATATGGTTTTTGTGAAGATTTCTCCACTGAAGAATGTTATTCGATTCGGGAAGAAAGGAAAATTGACTCCGAGATTCGTTGGACCATTTCCAATCATCGAGCGAATTGGGAAGCTCGCCTACAGATTGGAGTTACCAGAGAAGATGTCGAGTGTGCACAACGTTTTTCATGTATCATATCTACGGAAGTATGTGCACGACTCGAATACAGTAGTTTCTGCAGATAGCTATGAAGATTTTGAAGTTGATCCAGTCGATAGAAGACCTCGTAAGCCGCTTCGTGTTGTTGAAACCGACACGAAACAGCTTAGGAGGAAGGTAGTTAAGTTGCTCAAGATACAATGGAGTGATGATGATAACGACTGTACGTGGGAGGTGGAAGAGAGGATGAAGGCAGCTCATCCTGAACTCTTCAAGGTATGGCCCTAAGGTGTCGTGTCATCTCACGATATTGTAACTTGCTCTGGTTTTAGAATTCTGCATGCTAAGCTAGAATTGGATGCATGGTTTGTTGATTGCTATGATTGGTAGGCGTGCAGAATAGTCTTTGATTGCTTTGTTTGTTTGGAATTTCGGGGGCGAAATTCCTAAGGGGGAGAGAATGTAATGACCCGTATTTTCACGGATCGAAACATCGTAAAAGAGTTGACCTTTGGTTGCATTTCTATTAAGTTTCAAATTTCGGCAGAATTTTGTTTAAGTCCTAAGTCGTAGCCGACTTATGAGTTCTGGAAGAGTTAGTGATGAGTCTAGGCGAGTTAAGGACTTAAGGGGTAAGTCGGCGACGAGCTAAGGAAGATGGGGGAGTGGGTTGAGTCGGTTGACAGGTTGGAACGACTTAAGGATAGAGTTAGGTCGTAGTGACCGACTTAAAGATATAGTAGATGACTTAAGGTTTTGGCCGAGTTAAGAAATAGGTCGTATTGTCTTAAGTCGTATGGTGGTTTAGGTCGTGGGTTAGTTGGAGCGACCTATAGAATTATGCAACCTAAGTTTTAGTTAAGTGTTAGGTCGGCTGGGAGAGTTAACGACCTAAGTGGTTAGCGACCTAGTGGTTCCGGGTTAGCGACTTAGTAATTAAGTTGTTAGGTCGGTTGGGACGACCTATGGAAGTTAGCGACCTATAGGAGTTAGCGACCTATAGGGTTGAGCGACTTAAGAGGGTTAGCGTGTTAGTGTAGTTAGGTCGGCAACAACCTAAGTAGTAGTGAGCGACTTAAGGAGTTAAGTCGTAAGTCTGGGTAGAGTTAGGTCGCATCCCAGTTGTTCGCGACTTATGTTAGGTCGCGTGGAAGCTTAAGGAATTAGGTCGTAACCTGTTAAGTCGTAGGTCGCTGGGTTTTGGCTTGGTGTTAGGTCGTAGCCTGTGTGTTAAGTTGCGAGCGACCTAGGAGTTAAGTCGTATCTCGTTGAGACCTGGTGCGTTAAAGTCGCGTGACGGCTTATCAGTTAGGTCGTAGGTCGTAAGGTTTGGATAGGTCGAGAGTTTTAGGTAGGAAGCTCTGATAGGTCGGAAGCTCTGTTAAGTCGTATGGGTTTTTAGGTCGGCAAAGCTTTAGGTCGTAGGTCGGCATAGTGTTAAGTCGGCAGCGACTTAAGAAGGCAGCCGAGTTAAGGATTTCAGCTATAAATAGGAGGGCTTTGTTCCATTTTTGGGATCCGGATTTCGAAGCGACGAAGTGCTGCCATTTTGAGAGCTCGACTTCTACACTTCTTCACTTCTTTTCTCCACTCTAATCTAGTGCTTCAATTCATCCAAGTTGAAGATCTTCATCCGTTGAAGTGAGATTTCTTCGTTTGAAGCGGATTCGTGATAGATCAAGCTTGATCCTTCGCTGTCCAGATCTGAGGCGTGTTGATTTGAGGTTGTTTAGGTGATTTGGTGAGTGGTGATTATCTTTCACACGGATCCAAAGGAGTAGATCGGATTGTTGGCTTGATTTGGTGTTAAAATAGTGATTTCTATGCATCTTTGTAAACCTAAGTGTAGATCCATGTAGATCCATTGTTCATGATGATTTGACAACCATTTTTGTATATGATTAACCTATGCAAGTTCATTCATCAAGTTGTAGAGATAATTCTCATGTTTTCATGTTTGTTAGACTTTCAACTCCTTAATTACGAAATTGCCATTATTGTTATAATTGTCCATTTTGCTTATATTTGAATGCTTGGTTACTTGGATTGATGTTTGACATGATTGATTGTTGTGAATTAGATGATTGTTGATTGGTTTTAGACAAGGTGGTCGTAGATGATTCAAAAGCTAAGGGAAAGGCTCTTGAATTGGGAAAGCTGCTCGTGGCATATGTAGCGGGATGATGAAGCTCTTATGCAGAGGTTTGATGATGTGATGTTGAGATGAGGCTTTGCGAGGATGTAATGAAGCGAGGCATCATGTGATGAAGACTTGGTCTAATCCAGACGGGATCATTCCAAGCTTGTTGATAACTCGGTGATATGATTCGAGTTGAGGATAATGAATGGATATGAGAATAGTCGTCGAGGAGGACGACTAGGAGGCTTGGATAGCATCGTTGTTGAAGGTTCTAGCATGCTCTAAGCAAGAGTACGTTTGGGCAGATTTGATAGTCCCAACGGCCAACTGTTGATGGTCGAGTACTCTGGGCAGATTCGATAGTCCTAGGCACGGGCTATGACGACGTGCGGGAGTTATGTCTAGAACCGGGGTTTCCATTAGCCCTTGACGGACGGCTGAAAGAATGTGCCGGTCATTAAATTAACGGTGATATCGAAGCAAGGATAACAGTGATAGTCAGAGTCATGGATGTTTGGTTGTATCGTCATTCGGACTCAAGAGCGGTATTTTCTGGGTGCTTATCTGATTTAGGCCTTGGTACTTGGAAAACATCGCCCTTGACTCGAATGATTATTACTTTACTTTAAATTGTATGCTCTGCTATGTTGCTTCTGCTTAGTGTGTGTCTGGGGGCTATCACTGTAGAATGAGGTTGGAGTGGGAGGGTTGTATTCCTATTCCTTTTCCTTTATGCTCTTTTGGTATGTTGTTAGTTAATTTACTGCTCACTAAGACAATTGTCTGACTCAAGGCTTTATGTTTTAATTCTTATTGCCTTGGGCTGTTCGTCCATTTTTGGGACGGGCAGACTAGGTAGCAGGTGACAGGTACTGTTCTCTTCTCACGATGCTGATATCGAAGACGAGCTGAAGGGTTGCATATTATCTTCTTATTATATGTACTGGATGTTCCGCTGTTTTGTATTCTCTGAGTGTTATGTAGTGAGGCTTGATGTATTGGCTATTTGGATGCTTGTATTCAACTATTATGGAGTTTTTATATGATGTCATTTTGTTCTGTAAAGCTTCACTATACATATGTTCTATTGTATTTTGTCCATGCGCTGTGAGTAATACGATAGATTCTGTTGTTTTAATCTACCCTGACAATCGTCCATGGTTGCCTGGCACACTTTACAGCGCACTATCTCTAGATTTGGTGCAGGGGTCATGGGCGGTCGTCACAAAGAGTCTTGTACAGATTAAAGTCAAACAAAAGATCATACTTGATGATGTGCGATAGAGTTAGGGGTGTGTCTATGGACAATTATGTAATTGTTATTATATAAACAACTTAACTCTTATGTATAAATCTTATTTGAAATGAAATTACATTTTTTGGCTTCATTTCTACTGTGTGCCTATATGTAATGACCCACCTTTTTTACCATCGAAAGTCGACACCGAATACTATTATACTACCACTGTGTTCAAATGTCGAACATCCAATCGACAAAAGGGCAGATTGTTAGGGTAAATAAAAAGAAAAGAATGGAGAACAAAGAAAATCAGAATCTCATAGCGGAATCGACAATATATAATATAACAAGGACAGTAAAAACTGTCACTCCAAAAATACAGAGTATATCAGAGTTAAAAACAAACCTTATCAACTGGACAGTTATAAAATTATGTTCTTACAATTGCTAATAGGGATATTATATAATACAGTGGAAAATAAAACAATACGATAGGTGAACCTCCAGCTCCTCTCTTCATAACACCAAAGCTAACCTGGTAAAATACTCGGTCTGACCCAAGCATTATAATAAAATAACACCCGGATCAATCTGGAAATACCAGTGTGAGAAAACAGAAGTAATGGGGAACATATAAAAGTTCTATGAGACCACAGCGCTAACCCGGAATGGGTTTTTTTAACCTCACAAGAATAACATCTATACAGAAAGAGTAGATAAACAATAGGAAATAAATCCAAATAAGAATGGGCATAAGTAGTATTAAAAACTAGGCTTGAAAGAATGACGATAATCCGAGCAAAATTCAAACTGGACAGAATGGATAAAACAAGATAGTAGTCCAAACTTGATAATGGACAAAACCAATAATTAAACACTGCGAAGAGTGATTGACTCTTCCCGTTGAAATTAAAGAAAAATAGATTCAAAGGTTCAAATCAAAAAAGGAAAGGAAAATTTCTAACAAATGACTAGGAAGATGCACCACCCTTGAAGTATACCTTTAGTAATATACTTCTGAAAAGCTCATATACTCCATGACACTCTCGGAAATGTACCAGTCAGACCCCGCCAACCTTACCAAGTATCTGAATATTTCACATCTAAGTGCACAACCGAATCCAATCTAGATGAGATGTGAAAATACCCTAATGAAAGCAATCCCACATAGCTAGACGTCCTTTCGCGATTTGAGTTTAGTCATTTTCCGACAAAGGATGACAAAGCTCAAAGAGCAGCAAATCGTTTTTTAGGTGACGATACACCATGAAGAAAGATGAATCTGATAATTAATAAATCAACTATAAGAGATAATAAAAATGATCGTATATGGAAATTAAATATCGTATATTTAACACTACTCATCGATTCCAAACAAGTGCTATCTCGTGGTTGAAAATGAAGCTAGGCAAGTTGAGGTAGTGTTACCTCCAAACATCGCCTTGACGACATTTTAAACCTTCAAGATAGAAACGAGTCCAAGGCTCAATGTTTAGCGTTAAAAGTATGACTAGATTCTTTCCATATAAGTGATATTGATTACAGAACTACTTTTCCATAACCAAAATCGAACTTTACTTTTAAAAGCTGAATTTGTGCTTGATTTCCATATTTCAATATTAATAAAACGCTTTGGAAATACTCTTTAAAATATTCTTTTAAAAGATAAGCTTATAATAATAAGTATATTAAAACAAGGGTAAAAAACAAACGTCATTAAAATATTGTTTACTATAAAGCCAAAACAATTTACACTTAGCTTTATCTATAAATAATTTCTTTTAAAGAATTTTCTCATTTATAAACCATTATTTATAAATATAAAACAATACTAATTATCCCGAAAGAAAATAAAACAATTTAAATACCTTTATAAATTTAAGACAATATTAATTATCTCGAAAGATAATTAATCACATTTATAACCTCTTTTAAATAAACAAATTTGTTATCTTTAATAAAATAGTTAATTATTTCCAAACACTTTTATATCATTGGTAAATTAACTTTAAAACTTCAATTAAATCAACTTATTAACTTTAAAACACTTTTATCAAATTAGTTAATTTACTTTAATCACTTGTGTTAAATTAATTTACTTTAAATATCATTAATTAAAAAGATATATTAAATTAAAATAATCATTAATTAATATGAATAGTTAATCTCAAACATCATTAATTAAAATGATTAATGAATTTTAAATACCATTAACTAAAAAAATTAACGAAGTTCAAATAATCAAAAAATAATTGGATTAATTAAATTCAAACATCATTAGTTAAAATGATAGATTAAAACATCATTTGCCAAAATGACTAATTAACTATAAACCATCATTAAATAAAATGATTAAATAAATTTTCAAAAATCATTAGTTAAAACACTTAATTGAATTTGAAACAATGATTAATTAAAGTTCAAAATCATTAATTAAAATGACTTAATTAAATTCAAATCTCAGTAATTAAATAAATTAATAAATTTCAATCATCATTAATTAAAATGATTAAAACATTCAAATATCATAAATTAGGATTATTAATTAAATTAAATCTCATTAACTAAAATGATTAATTACCTCTAAATATCATTAATTAAAATGATTATTAATTTTCAAATATCATTAATTAAAATAATTAATTAAATTCAAATATCATTACTTAAAATGATTCATTAAATCCAAATCTCATTAATAAAAAAGATTAATTAATTTTAAAACATCATTAGTTAAAATAATTAATTAATTTAAATTATCA
Organism: Allium fistulosum; assembly: GCA_030737815.1. Classification (NCBI taxonomy): domain Eukaryota; kingdom Viridiplantae; phylum Streptophyta; class Magnoliopsida; order Asparagales; family Amaryllidaceae; genus Allium; species Allium fistulosum. The sequence goes on from CM060902.1 coordinate 427,025,477, forward strand.
TTAATCAAAACGATTCATGAATTTCAAACATCTATTTTGTAAAAATACAAGCTCAAGTTCAAAACTCCCATACAAGGTTGTATGGGGTGATATGCAATAAATGACGGTATAGCGAAAATCGCTATAATGACACTTAAACAATTTAAATGGAATATCAAGATTTATTTAAATTAAACATCAAAATAACGACAAAAGGATGTAAATAAATAATTATTGGCGAGAAACCCCCCAGTCTCTTACAAATTCTCCCTGTAAAACAATTGTTAAGGTCATTATATATAATCATATGGGCTCATAACAATCAAGTTATTATGTCATCCATTTTCCAAATGGAAATTCAACCATACAATTAATCAAACAATTTAACTAACATCCAAACAATCAATAATAGTTTATAGCATCATAGATATGATATAGTTAATTTGAATGTGAGTTAAACTCACATTGGTTCCAGTTTTCCTGATGCGTTTCGGTTTGGACAAAAATAAAACAGATGTTCGATTTTAGCTTAAAATTCCACTAGCTCCAAATCCAACCAAACCAACTCCATTGTATAGCCATCGTCGCCACGAGTCTAAGCAAAAGTCGATGTAGGAATCTGACCCCTAATCAGCCACTAATCCATCTTCCCCACTTTCTTAATCTCGTGCACATGTTTGTGCATAACAACCCACCATGGCCGCTTCTTAAAATGATGATATATCCTTCATTTCTCAATGAAACGACATTTCATTTTTGCCAACGCGACCGTCTTTGCGCAAGCTTCGACCTCAACCACTCGGATCCATCTCTACCTACCCCAAAAAAATCCGACCTGATGGCCTTCTTACTGTCCGCACAATGCATGCACTTCATAATAGATCATTTTGCTCCACCAAACTCCGCTGCCCGATGCTAATTTTCATCACAAACTCGAATACACACTTAACCATGCCTAGCTTCCCCAAAATCAAGCTCAAAGTCCAACCCTAGCTCGCTGCCATGGATCTGACCTCATCCCAAACATGATCGAACACCACAATGCCTACCTAGATACGAAGCACTCGACGATACAAATCCAACGAATCAAACGACATAGTTTATCATCGCTTAAATCTCCCATTATGGTTTTGGAAAGGGGGAAAATTCTCATTTCGATTACACATGCAACTATAAATAGAGAAGAGGGGTATGGGTAGGAACGTGGGAGATAAGGACTTCAATGTTGAGTAAGGGTTGGAATTGATGGGTATGGTCATGAGAGTGGGCACACATTATTTTATTTAATAACAATATCTTGCACCATATGCCATAAAAATCTCGGACTCAAATTAAAGCGTGCCAATTGGCGTTACATACTAAATACACCTATTGCAAAACTCAATGGAACTAGTTTTAAGACCTAATTCCAAAGTATATGGAAGTTAGCTTTTTAAATCAAAATATTTTTAAAATTAATCGCTAGGCGTTTCAAGCTCGCATGACCACACAATATGTCTGATCATTATGAAACTTGACGGCATACAATAATTTATTATTTCGGATCTAATGGCACCGGTTTCGTAAAAATCCGAGATAGTGCCCCAAAATGTTAATTTCACAAATTTAAATATCATCCTATATTTTCAATCCAATTATCGATATTTATCCGATCTATTTATACTTATAAATAAATTTGCAAATTGAATTCATCAACATTATTAATTAATTAAAAGGAGTTAAATAATATTATTAAATCCATTTAATCAATATTTAATTTACAATTCAAATATTTAAATGATTAATCATATTTGAATTCAAATTATAAAATTTCAAAAACCTTATAATTTAAATATTTAAAATTAATTAAACATTTAAAATTAAATGATCAAAATTCTAGGTTGTTACACTATATTTATAGTTAAAATGTTGATGATTACATTTTATATACAATAAGAAATTCATAAGAGTAAGTATTTAACAGTTGTAGTTACAAATGTGTTCATGATCATATGTGTTGAATTAGTATATGTATAAAAATATTACATATCCTTACATGTGATAGAGTTAAGGTTATGCCCAAGGGGAAATTATGTAATTTGTTACATATATCTAACTCGATAACCAATCTTGTTTGAAATAAATGGTGTTTTCTTTCAATTATATATTTGATATAATATGTTATATTAACTAATTAATTAAAAGTATATTTAATAGAAGAAAATCCATAAATGGTATGTATTGCGATAGTAGTTACAAAGTGTTGTAACTATATGTAATTTATCACAATAAAAATGAACATATCGTTTTAAATATTCCTAGTCAAGATGTATCGAGATTGGATATCGATACATCCATTGACACTAGAGTATGTAATGCTCTCCAAAAGTTGAATAGTGTATTGCTTATGACTTTTGGGGAGCACCAAGGGGTTACATTATTTATAGTTACTGGATAACTTTGGAATCACTCACTCGATAGTTTTTCGTCAGTTAATATAGCTAAGGTAAGATAGAAAATATCGATGTGACAAAATTACTTCAACGTGGAAGCTTTGCTTTGATTATAGTTAAATCATGGTACAATGTCAATCAAATGACTATAGTTAGGTCAAGTGGAAGAATTGGAAGTGAAATACTATTCAGAAGAGGATTCGCCTTTTTGGTTATATGAGGTTAGCATCACGATCAACTAAAGTCAACTCAAAGTAAAGTCTCTGGCTAGAGCATTTCAATTAATAGTAATTGTTATTATTGAACCAAGAATTTTTTTTTGGACTATAGATTTGAATACAGATGGTATTAGAATTTTGACCATTCCCAAATTCCATAAGTCCAAAGCGGTATAGTTTTGACGAAGAGAATTGGTGTAAATAATTGTCACTATCAGGTAATGCCTAATATAGTAAAATTAGATTTTACTGAATCGAAGTAAGTGATAAATTTGGCTATAATGTCACACCATCTGATAAGTGATGTGTGAATGTTAACATTTGAGTTGTTCGGCATTAATCGCTAACCATATTTACATATAAGAGTCACACAACCGAAATGTTGAATACTACTTTTTCACCCGATTTAATTAGTTTGTGATTGTTATAAACTAATTATATTAATTAGTATTTATAAGACATTAAGTATAACATTTTGTTTGATATGAATTGAACAATATTAAATAATCTGGATATAACAGTTATATAAACACTAATCGATATTCAATATCGATGCACATTTTAATTAGTTTTAAATGCAATAAATATTGTTCGGGCTTGAAATTAATTTGAGGCCCATATGGGGCATGTTAATTTTGGCTATCACTCCTGTAACGACCCAGAATTTCATTGCCTTGATTTCCAAATATTTAATTAATTTTAAATATTCAAGTAATCCATTTTATAATGGAAATAATTTTTTTTTCAAATAATGAATAATAAGGTGAAATAGTTTTCCAAATCTATTTATTAAAATAGTTAGTTCAAAGAAAGATCGAAAATGTGACCGGAATTCGTTTTTCGGATTTTCGACTTTTCGTTGACTAAAAGTTATCGGAAATGTTATGATCAAAATAGCATATGTATAAACATTCATTTATAACTAAAGTTAGGATTTCATTTCATATGTATATATATGTATTCACTTTAGTATATAAGGTAATATATATATATATATATGATTAAGAAAAAGGGGTATATGTCACATCATGTGAAGACATAGGTACAATAAGGTAACAAAATATGTCTAAACACGTTTGCTAGTGTTTGTGAAGCAGGGGAGAAGGCAAAAAACGTGAATAAGAGGGAGGGAGGTAAGGGTAGTGAGGTGGCACAAGGTAGTGGATGGTAAGAGTATAAGGGTAAAATCATTTAATCCATTTTTATAAAAACAAATTTCATAATTTATTTCTCATATTACCATTCAGTTTCCATTTTATTAATTCCTCTTCGAGCTTTCATGAATGTTAATGGCTTCCAAAAGAAATTTTCCAAGTTCAAAAATCCTAACTCTTTTTCATTTTGGAAATCCATAAAACATTGTTAAAATCTTCTCTTTTTCCATTTTACATCCTCCGTTTTCAAATCCAAGGCCACACATCCCTAAGGCACCAAGGCCTTGCCCTATTAGAACCATGGCCGAGCCTATTATGTCATGGCTAAGCCATATTGTGTTCCTTTTGGCTAAAAGTCCAAGTTTGGTTTTCACAAAGAAAGGATCTAGAGTTTTAAATCACATTTTACAAAGTTTGGATGATTTTGGTGAGTAAATCTCTTTATCTTTTGGAAAGAATTTAACTCCATATATTATTATGGTTTATGGTGTAATATATTGTTGATTGTTGCATATTCATGTTGGTTTGATAATCATAGTTGGATGTGGTTGAAAATGATGATGATTTGCGTGTATGCTTATGTGTTTGGATGAAATATGAATTTGAGAATGTAAGATAATTAGTAGTAAGGTTGAAAGTGGTGAACTTGCTTATGGTTTGAAATATGGCTTGTATGTTATGTTAACGAATGTGCTTGTGATGCACATGTTAGAAAGTTCTCACCTTTAATTGTTAAAGTGACATTAGATCTTTGGGAAAATCAATAGGATTTTACTAGTTTACTTATTAAAATTTCAAAGTTCAACTTTATTTTGATTTCAAAATTTCTTACCTTTGTTTAGTTTAAAACTTATGTTTTAGAAAAGTTAGTAAACTTTAAAGTGTTAAGTTTCGAAGGAAGTTAAAAAGAAGTTTAAATTTTGGGTATCCATGGTGATAGTCGCTAAGGATACCGTTCGCTTAAAAAGTCCAATTTTTAGAAACTAAGATTTATACTTGAGACTGTTCTGTAAACGTTTTATAAACATAAATATGATGTTTAAAAAGGTTAATTAAAGTTTTATTAATTAATTTTAATTAATTAAGTTTTTAAAAATGAATAAATTAATTAAGTACTAAACAAGGTTTATTAATTTTAATTAACTATGTTTTAAAGGTAAAATTTATTTTATTTAGTTATTCATTATGAGTTAAGTATATGGTTTATTTTATTTTATTTAATATTAATTGAATATAGGATTAATTATTAATTAATTATTAAAATAAATGTTAATTATTTTAATTTTAATTTAAGTAAGGGTTTAATTTAAATTAATTATTTATTAAAGGTTTAATTTATTATTTAAGTTTTAATTAAATATTATTTATTAAATATTTGAGATTAATATTTAATTATTAATGAAGGTCTAAATTATTTAATAATTAATAAAGGATTAATTAGGGTTTGATTAATTATATAATGGTTAATTATTATTTAATTATTTATTTAAGGTTAATTATTTATTAATTTATAATTAAATTAAGTTAAGAATTAATAAAGATTAATTATGATTTAGTAAATGTTTAACTTGTAATTAGTCATTTTAAAAAAGAATTCTAAGTTTTTAATCCTTTGTTTTCCAAGAATAAAATTGTTTAAAGGTACTTCTTTTTCAAGATGGTTCTGAACACAAAGAATTCAAATGTCTACACCATTAAGTGGGCAAATAACTATGAATGAGCTATAATGCATTTGTTTATGTTGTGTGGATATCTATTAGTAGAATAAAATATCGTTCTGCTAAAATGTAAAATTGTGATTATGTGGACATTTTTTAACAGAATAAATCCTTATATTTTTATAACTTGATTGTTTGATTGTGTGGACACCTAATAGTAGAATAAATCCCCTATTCTGCTATAATGTAATTAATTTGTTTTGACGTCTATTTTGTAGGACAAATCACCATCCTGCTATTATTTTGACATATATATGCCAGTTGAATTGTATAGACATGTTATTCCTTGATTTGGATATGAACTGAATTTAAATAAACATTAACCTATGTAAATAATTGTTAAGTGACTCATATTCAAAATGAAATTAAATGGTAACCTAAATTAGTACCCTTAGGATTTCTAAGCCACTTTTTGAATTATTAAAGTATAGTTTGGAATTAACTTCAATTCTTTAATCAATTTGAGGTTAAGGGTTTATAAATGGTTTTGCAAGTTATTTAATAAAGGTATTTATGAATAACAACTTGTTTAAAAAGGGATTTTACTAAATAAAAGGGTTTATTTAAAGTGATTTACAAATGATAAATGATATTTTATAAAGGAAATTTTATAATGGAATTTTAAAGGAAGATTTATGAAGAGTTTTAAAAGTAAGGAAAATATTTATAAATCATTTTAGAGAGTTGTAAAGAGGTTTTATAAATTAACTTGGAGATTTATAAAAGTGACTTATAAATTTATTTCGGATGTTTATAAGTTGTTTGAATTATGAAGTGAGCTTTTAAAAAGAAATTATTTATTGGAGATAAGTGGATGGGTTTTATAGCAAATGATGTTTTGGAAAGAGAATTGTTTGGTCATTTAATATGGAATTTGAGATGGAGAAATTTTCCAAAATGTTTTTGGTAAATACTTATATTGTGATAAGTAAAAATGTTTTCCAAGTATAAAAGAGATGTAAGGGGTTTGGGAATAGTGTTTTTGAGAAAAACCCTTTGATCAAGTTATATTTAGTAATTTTAATTAATTAAAGACTAATTAATAAAGGCTTAGTGGTTCCCATATGGAATTTAATCAATGTTTGAATGATAGTTTATTTGATAGTTAAATCACTGACTATCAAATTTGGACCAAGAGGTAACTTTGGAAATATCTAGGAGAAACACATGAGTTATATGGCACACTCATCCCCAATGATGCTGTACTGTGCGCATAAATCTTGTTTCGTTCTTCTAGGATAAATGATAAGGAAAATCCGTTCATTCAACGGTTAGGAGGTGGACTCTGCACTTATTTGTTTGTCTGCTTATTTCCTAAAGGACCTGGGTTGAGTATACCGAAACGATTGAAAGTTGTTTCTAAGGGACCGAGATTAGATATGTTATTTGAAAACCAATTCGATCCAACTCAAGCGTTTCGAACTGAAATCATCTTAAAGAGTATGGAATCGAAGACGGAGTTTTGAAGTGCAAGGGCTATTTTCTATTAACCTTGGGAGGTATTCCCCATAATGGATGTAAAAGAAGTAGTTCCTTCAGTTTCGTTCAGTGCCGAAATGAACTTGTATGGATGGATGCTAGCATTGCATTGATGCCTAGACAACAGTGTTAGCATTCCAAGTGAGTTTGCTATTAAAAAGGTAAAGATGTGACCTCACAAGCCTCACAACTCGGAAAAAAGGAAAAAAAAAAGGCATGCAATAGAGCCATGTGATTAGCTACCATTAGGAGCTATTATCCCATTCTAGATTGTCCCTTTCAAAGTTGGTTTTCGCGCGAGCACCGAGGTGGTAAAAGGCCTCGGTGTCAGAAACGGGTAAGGTAATCCGGCTTGTCATGTTAAAGGGACATGCTAGTTTTGTGGAGCAGGGGTACAAGAAGTTCTTGTCAGACCCTAGGTACATTTTCTAGGGGTGTTTCATCGAAAGGCAGTCCCTTACCTTGCCATAGTATGGAATCCAATCTCCAATATGAGATATTACGATTTTGATTGTGTCCAACTATGTTGGAATGTGAGATGCAAGCATTTCAACTATTTTATATATTTACTTTGAACCCTTAGACATTATTATAATATCACAGGATTTTATATAAAACTATTTTGGTTATCGTAAGGTAAAAGCCCGTCCATGTTTATTGCACCGTGGTCTTACGAGATACCCTTGATTTCAAAATATTTTTTAAAGTAATAATTCAGTTGTTTTGAGCTTACTCACACTAGCCTCATGTCTGACCTAGAGTTTTCTTTTCTTTCCCTAAAACTCTTAGATGCTCAAATTTGTATGGACAGCCAAGTAGTTCAGGTTTCCACAGATGCATTTTGGAGGATCTTGGAGTAGGAGGCTTCATCAATAGCTAGTTACTTTTTTGTTTCCTCTGTACTATATGTATATTGTATCGGTAAGGTAGGGACTAGCTGTTATAACTATCTTGGGGTAGAATTCCTATTACTATGACTCTGATGTATCTTTTTTGAAATGACTTTGTAAAGGATTATTTTGATTAATATATGTTATTCCGTTGCATTTTGAGATTCTATGATAGTTCTAGTTTCTTCTTATCTTATATTTTCTTTCTTTCCCTTAATGACTTACTTTCGGACACTTATATGATCGGCACATGAATACCGTGGATGTATTAAGTGTTGTCTTTAGGTGTAAGAAAAGCAGACCATTACATTTGGTACCAGTGCGCAAGGTTAAGCGAGAACCTTGGCTTTGGTGGGGCAACTCATTAAGAGATAAGGTAGTGAATGCCTTATTATGAGTTTGAGTGTATATTATATGTGAGCACGTATTTGTTAGTGATATAAAAATGTTTTATATTGTGTTATTTGAATTGTAGGTTTTTAGGAGATAATAATATTTTATTATTATCATTTAGGGTTTGTTTAATCATGCTCGTCCAGTTTGAGCATTGACTATTATTAGTGTGTATATGTAGCTTCCCTTTTTAAGATATGTGTTAGGTAGATAGAAATTTGGAAAAACATTGAAACGAACACCTTATGAATTAGTTTCAAAATTTGACTATAGGGCATTCGATGGTAATGTTGAAGTAGAATTTAATTTAATAAAAGATGTTTATTAAAAGTTAGAATAGTTAGAAATAAATATTTGAAATGATTTTATAAAAGTTGATGTATAAGATGGATTAAAAAGAATATCTCTTTGATTAAAAAGATTTTAGGATTGAAAACTTGAGGACTTATATCCCAAGGCTTTTGAAAAAAATGGTTTTCAAGATCTGGAAAGTAATAATAGTATTTGAATGCAATTTTAGTTCAAGTACAAATTTTTTGGATTGAAAATGTTAGTGAAGGAGTATTTTGTTTGGATTGGATAAGGAAAATAATTCTTAATTTATTTTGTGATAATCAGAATAATCTTCTAAGTGGTGATCAGATGTTTGCCTAGGTAAACGTTATATTGCTCTTAGTAAATTATTCTCTTTATCATTGTACAATTGAAACAAGTTCAAACCCGAACGAACCCAAAGCAAGTGGGCGATAAATGTTTTGTTGGAAAATGTAAAGTATTATTTCAAAAATGAAATTTTGAAATAAAAGAAATATTTTTAAGTTAACTAGTCCGAGTGGCTTAAAAATAACTTAAAATTGGGGAAGGGATGTGTTCGGATGGTAAGCACTTCTCTTGAATATTACCCTACTTGGTAAGGGAATGTACGATACTGTTTGGCAGTACCTAGTTTGTAACGACCCAGAATTTTCGTCATTTGAAATTCAGATATTTAATTGATTTTAAATATTAACAAGTAAGATTTATAAGCCGAATGAATTATATTTTGAATATAGGATTTAATTGTATAATTAAATCGATAATTTAATATTTGAAATTCCAGAAATAATTGGAAATTGGGTTTAATGTGATTAAAAATGATTTATAAAGTTATATTAAACCATATTGGAGTTAGAATGATGTTTGTAAACTTTTAAAATTGAATTAAAAGTTAAATCGTAGAAAATTGAATATTTTAATATTTAATTGACGAGTAAAAATAGTTATTTTTCGAACAATCTCGGATTTCGACGAAATCAGTTTCATCGGATCCGTAATGTTAAATTATTGTATGATTTCAAATTTCGTGTCAATCGGATTTAAGGTTTGTCCGGGGCAAGCCAAAAAGCATAGAAATCGTTTTAATCGATTTAATATAAAATTTGATCGTTTATTTCCGTAACTCGCACATATGACCGAATTAGCCTCCGAAACACGTTCCATTGTGTTCGGAATGTGGGTAAAACATTATAAACGCCTGGCGGCACGTGTGATTAATTTGGAGTTCGTTTGAAAAGTCATTTTAAAATGAATTTAATATTATTTAATACGTATATATCTATACGCGCAAACGAAACCCTCGTTCATTTTCAAGCTGCCGGCCCTAACAACTTCAATGGCCGAAATCTTATTTCGTTCTTCCCTCGATCTCTTCAAATCCATTCATTTTCGTCAAAATCGTCCAACAACAAACTTGAATAGCATCAAGAGATCTGCAAATCCATACGGGTGTGATCATTTTTAGAGCTACGGATCGTTGGCAATTTTCACTCGAACGCACGGGGTTGCGCACGTTTTACCCAAGCGTTGGAGCGATCGAGTTGGCCGTGGCTTCGGCCGTGGAGGGAGCACGTGGGGGCCGTTCGATCGCCGTTGCTCGATCATCGAGGAAGTGGGTGTAGGCGGCTCGAAAATTCGTGAACTAGTGGCGGCTTGGGTTTCTCTTCCAGATACGAACGAATGGGATGGAGAAGAATAGAACGCGCGGCCATGATCTAATCAAGAAAAATCAACGGCTGAGATGGATTAAGGTTTTGAAAATAAGAAAAAAATATATGAATTAATTTATATAAATTCGTATTAACTTCTAAATGCCATATCTTTTTGATACGAGGTCAGAATTTAACGAAACAAGTTGCGTCAGGTCCGTATTGTCGAGCACTACGAAATGGAGCTGGTTTGGAGTTAATTGGAGCCAGTGATAATTTCAGGTAAAATTAAACGCGTGTTTAATTTTATTCGAAACGAAACACTGCAACTGTTATCGGAAACTCCAGGTGAGAACTTCTCACTCAATCGAATTTGTTTCGATTTAAATTTTAAATAGTTAGATTTAAAATTGTTGATAGTGTTGATTGTGTGTTTGGATAATGATTGATGATTGGTTGAATTGAAATAGACCCTATGCGCCGCATATTAAGCGGAGGTTATTATATTAAAAACATATACCGTGATATTCCACCTTGAAGTTGAATTGGTATTATATGTGTATTTGGAGTTGATTTCCCGCATTATATAGCGGATGAGACCCTATTGCGCCGCATAATAGCGGATAGTATTTTATAAATCCCATATACCGTGATATTCCACCTCGAAGTGGAATTGGTATTGTGCTAACATCTGTGGATGCAGGGAAACAGGTTGGAGTGATCCAACTGGATTCCTCAAACATTTGAATTTGTTTCATATGTTGTGTATTGATTATTTATAATCTCCGTGTGATTATATTTGTGAATTGGAATTGTTGAAGGCTATAATTTAGCCGAATGTATTTTTGGTATCGTTGGATACCAGAAATAAATAAAATTGGATTTTCGAAATTCAAGTTGAAAATTTATCGAAAAATTTATTTTTGAGAATTGGATAAATTAAAAAGGAGTTTTAAAAAGATAAAGTTATTTTTGAACCATATTGAATAAAATTTAAAATTACGGTGAAAAGGCTTAATAAATGGATTTCGATTAATATTATTATAAGTTGAATAATTTATTAAAAAGTTGGATATTTAAATAGATTTGAAGAGATAAAGAAATTTATTTTAAAAAGGAAATAACTTTGGAAATTTATAAGGAAATTTTATCGGTTTTGGTAATTAATTAAGGATAATAAATTTAGTATTAATTATTAATTAAGAGTTAATTAATGATATATTAAAGGATAATTTATTAAATGTTTTGGTAATTAATTGATTATTAATTTACCATAACTAGCAAAAATTTATACGTAGAAATTTATCTGACTTTAAATTAATCAGATAATTAAATTAATCCTACTTATGGATGTTTGGATTATATTGGATGTTGAATTGTTTGATATCTCTGATATGTGATGCTTTGTGATATATCCTGATTTGTGTTGTGATCTGTAATTTGTTTATCTGTGATATATATATCTATGATCTGTGAATGAAAGATAAGCGTTATAGTTTATACCGCTTATCAATTATATTGTTATATTTGATCTGTGATGGTTGAATGTTGTTGCACTATTGTGTTAAACCCTTGGACTACATAATACACACACAAATGTGGATTTCATGTGGAAATCAGTTAAGTCATAGATTTTTTTGACAATTCTAAAGATTGAATTTTTGAATCCAAATTAGTTTTGGAAATTGGAATTGAAAGTTTTTTTGAAAATGAGTTTAAAAAAAAGAGTTATTTTAAATAACTTAATAAAATTGAGATTTGAATAATTTGATTTAAATTTGAATTCAATATTTGAAATTGAATTCAATAACTTGGAAATTTTGGTCTAAAAGATTATACAAGTGTAAAAGGTGTTTATATGGGTTTTTAACCATTTAAAATATGGTTTTGGAAATTTAAATTTAAATTCTAGTTTATACTTGAGTGGCTTTAACTCATGTAAAATTTTTAATCAGTTTTCCCAAAACGGAAACTATCCGTTTTCAAATAATGATAGCTTTCATACAAGGAAAGAATTGCCAATTTGTGTTAAAAGGATGTTAATTTGAAATTGAACTGTTTTGAAGACTATGAATTAATCTTTGTGAAAGGTTGTTGAACTTTGTCTTGAAATAAAAGAGTATTTTAAAGGGTGTATCTTTTATATTATAAAAGACTTGAATTATGAATTGTTAGAAAGCTATCAGTTAAATCTTGATTTAAAGATTAAATGAGTTAATCCAATTGAAATGGAAATTGATTTGGGGAATCTATGAATGAATCTTTGTGAAACTGGGAAACTTTGTGAAGTAAATCTTTTTGTTTAAAGATTTGGAATGGTAATTTGTTAAACCATTTGAAAGAAAAGTTTGGGTAATAAGTTGTGACTTAATTGAAATCCCAATATTCATATGTTTTAAAATATTGTGCTCACTATTCGGATTAGCCGGGAGAGGACCTTTGTGTCATATAACCCATTCCGAAAAAGTGATATGATGATATGGATAACATTTGAAGACCGGTGGTGAAGACCGGGTATATTTGAAAACGATAGGATGACCTATCGATTGTCTCTGCACCGTTAGCTATGGTATAGAGATTTCCTTTGTGATGGGAAGTTCGATCGGGATTGTGAATACCCGGATTGCAAGGGCTTCTTTGGAAGTGCCTTCGGTTCTGTTCGAACTCGGAACAAACTTGTATGGTTACATGTCTGACATTACATTTTGAGATATAAAGCTGATTTCTTTCAAATACATTTCTGTTGGTGGCGGAGAATTTATTCTCTTAGCTTAACACCCTTCTCTGAGATGTATGAGCTCAGAGGTTATGTAGTTGAAGGTTATCAGTAATATACTCCCAATTTGGTAGTGTGGCATGCTAAGTGTTGGTGTGTGATTGCTGATCATTTGTTGATCAAAGCATGGCTTTGTGGAAAAAGCATAGCTTTGTGGACGAGACCTCTTCGGACCTCACAACTCGGAAATGGTTGAAACAGGAATGATGCGACAAGGTTATGAGGGTCGCTCCCTTTAGGGTATGTCATTTCCTTCTGGAAAAGGGTGGTATCAGGTATGGAGCCCTGGTATTTAACATATGTGGTTACTCCAATCTCATTTACTGTGTGATTGTTGTTTTGTTGAGGCGCCTCGGATAAAGGTCCCAAAGGACCGGGGGGTGGCATATTCGTGCAGTAGTTACCTAGTGTAAGAGGTAACCCGGCCTTGTGTTGGTAGAGAGCGGGTTGACTCTCGGGACTTCCCGCCAGAGGCGTACCCATTGGCAGTAGGAAGTTCCTTAGCCTGACCATTTGTTGGAAATCCAAAGAAACAATACGAGCCTTGTACGGTTTTAGTTGTATAACCTACTATGGAATGTGGCGGTAACCTGCTATTGAACATAGTAGCTATAGTAGGCATGAGTGCGAAAAGCCTATGCTCGCTAAGATTAATATTATACTTTCGAAATGGCTTTCTACACTATGCACTAGTAATAATATCAAAAGAGTTTTCTTTTGCGTAGTAAGCATGTTTGACTATCATAAGAAGAAATCTCCTCCAAGTCTGCGATTGCATTATGTGTGTGGTGGGAGGTCTTATGGTAGTTTCATTTTCCAAAAAGCATTGCGGATTTCAATGTTTAAAGTTCTTTTGTTGTTGTTTTAAAGATAATAACTGTTTTTAGTTCTCACACCAGTCACATGACTGACCTGGAGTTTATTGTTCCCTTCCTAATCTCTGGGTGCCCATAATTTTCTACACGGGCAGCCTAGAGTCAGGTTATCAGGTCATTCTGGATTTCAGGAGGCTTTGGAGCTCAAGTGGCGAGCTGGATGGCGAGACGTATCACTTGTATATGATATTATTTTTATTCCGCTGTGTAGTCTGTATGAGGACAAGTTTGTATAACTGTCCATTGATGTATTGTGTGTATATTGACTCTAATGATGTAATGTACAAACTGATATAGTTCTTTGATTTAAATATTATTCATTTATCTATTATATGTTGTTCCGCTGCGATGTGTGAGATTCTGATATTGTTTCTGTTGTTTCTTTTTTTTCCTTTTCTTCTTTTTCTTCTACCTCTTCTTTTTAACCTTAACAATTCGTTTTTCCGGCATTCATTTGTGCGACATTTGATACAGTGGACGTATTGATGTCGATTTTCGGAAGTCGAAAATTCCGGATGTTACATAGTTCCTTAGTATCATTTTGGAGTTACTCGGGCTATATGTATATATCTTCTATGATTAGTATATAGGGTTCCATTTCAAAAGGTTTTTGAAATAAAACCCGGGTATTTGAATCTTTAGTTTTCTTAGGGAAATAAATTCAAAGTGGAATAGTTGAATCAGATAGGGTTATATACTCTCAGGACATAGTGGAGTATTATACAAGTTGAGCCTAAGTCAGTTTATGAAATTTTTTCATAAATATATTTAGTGGAAATAGGATTGGTATTAGTGAGAATCAATTGAATAAGTGTATAGGCTGGACATAGATCGTTTCTCATTCCAATAAAATTTGATCTAAGACACAAGTACATAGCTTTGAGGTGTTTCACACCATTCCAAATAAGGATATATTACTCAATTTTCGACGGTGAGCACTTGATGGGGATTTTTGGTATGGGACTAATGTTTTCCATCATAGTACGTGGCTATGTAAGGAAAACAAATATTTCTAACCAAGGAGCCTTATCAAAGTCAACACTAGAGAATCGGGTGATCGATACTAGTCTGGAAGTGAAGTTATGTATTCAAGTAGAGATCGAACAGATTTTACATATAAATGATGTATGTACATCATATGAACTGATGTATAGTGTTAAGTGTTTTCTAGGATAAGTTGAGGTGTAATTTCGAGGATGAAATTCTTTTAAGGGAGGAGAGTGTAACGACTCGGAATTTCACTGCTTCGATTTGCGAGTATTTAATTAATTTTAAATATTAAAATGATTGATTTTATAGTGGAAATAAAAATCCTTTATATAATGAATAATAATGGTGAAATAGTTTTCAAATTTGTTTACAAAAATATTTAGTTCGAAGAAAGATCGAAAATGTGACCGGAATTCATTTTCCGAATTTTCGAATTTTTGTCGACTAAAAGTTATCGAAATGTTAGGATCAAAATAACATATGCATATACATAATAACTAAAGTTAGGATTTCATTTCATATGTATATATATGTATTCACTTTAGTATATAAGGCAATATATATATATATATATATGTATGTATATGTATGTATAATTAATAAAAAAGGGTATATGTCACATCATATAAAGGCGTACATTAAGGTACCAAAATATTTCTAAACATGTTTGCTAGTGTTTATGGAGGGGATAAGGCCGAAAACGTAAGGAAGAGGGAGGGAGGCAAGGGTGGTGAGGTGGCGCAAGGTAGTGGAGGGTAAAAGTACAAGGGTAAAAGATAATTTCAATTAATCCATTTTTACAGAAATAAATTTCATAATTTATTTCTCCTTTTACCATTCAATTTCCATTTTATAAATTCCTCTTTAAGCTTTCATGAATGTTAATGGCTTCCAAAAGAAAATATCTAAGTTCAAAAATCCTAACTCTTTTTAGTTTTGGAAATCCATAAAACATTGTTATAATCTCCTCCTTTTCCATTTTTACATCATCCTTTTTCAAATCCAAGGCCACACATCCCTAAGGCACCCAGGTCTTGCCCTATTAGCACCATGGTTGAGCCTATCATGTCATGGTCAAGCCGATTGTGTGTTCCTTTTTGGCTAAAAGTCCAACTTTGGTTTTTATAAAGCAAAGATCTAAAGTATTAAATCAAGTTTTACAAAGTTTGGATGATTTTGTTGAGTAAATCTCCTATCTTTTGGAAAGAATTTAGCTCCATATATTATTATGTTTTATAGTATTATATATTGTTGATTGTTGTATATTCAAGTTGGTTTGATAATCACAGTCGGATTTGGTTGAAAATGATGATATTTTGCGTGTACTTATTTTTTTGGATGGAATATGAATTTGAGAGTGTAAGTTAATTAGTAGTAAGGTTGAAAGTGGTGAACTTGCTTATGGTTTGAAATATGGCTTGTATGTTATGTTATGGAATGTGCTTGTGCTGCACATGTTAGAAAGTTAGCACCTTTAATTGTTAAAGTGACATAAGACCTTTGGGAAACTCAAAAGGAGTTTACTAATTTGTTTACTAAAATTTCAAAGTTAAACTTTATTTTGATTTCAAACTTACTTACCATTGTATAGTTTAAAACTTGTGTTTTAGAAAACTTAGTAAACTTTAAAGTGTTAATTTTCAAAGGGAGTTAAAAACAAGTTTAAATTTCGGGTATCCATAGCGACAGTCACTACGGATACCATTCACTTAAAAAGTCCGATTTTTTAAAATTAAGTTTTTACAACTGTGATTGTTTTATAAATGTTTTATAAAGTAAAAAATGATGTTTAGAAAGGTTAATTAAAGTTTTTAATAATGAATAAATTATTTAAGTATTAAATAAGATTTATTAATTTTGATCAACTGAAGATTAATTACTAATAAATTATCTTTTAAAGGTAAGATTAATTTTAATTAATTATTAATTAATTAAGATTAATTTTTAATTAATTATGAGTTAAGTATATGATTTATTTATTTATTTTTATTTTATTTAATATTAATTAAATATAGGATTAATTATTAATTAATTACTAAAATAAATGTTAAGTATTTTAATTTTAATTTAAGTAAGAGTTTAATTTAAATTAATTATTTATTAAAGTTTTAATTTGTTATTTGAGTTTTAATTAAGGTTTGATTATTTATATAATGATTAATTATTGTTTAATTATTTATTTAAGGTTAATTATTTCTTAATTTATAATTAAATTAAGTTAAGAATTAATAAAGATTAATTATGATTTAATCAAGGGTTTAACTTGTAACTAGTCATTTTAAAAAGGAGTTCTAAGTTTTTAATCCTTTTTTTTCCAAGAATAAAATTGTTTGAAGATACTTCTTTTGCAAGATGGTTTTGAAAAAGAAGTACTTTAAATATCTACCCCATTAAGTGGACAAACAACTGTGAATGAGCTATAATGTTTTTGTTTGTGTTGTGTGGATATCCATTAGCAGAATAAAACACCGTTCTGTGAAAATGTAAAATTGTTGATTATGTGGACATTTGTTAATAGAATAAATCTCCGTTCTGTTATAACTTGATTGTTTAATTGTATGGTCATCTAATAGCAGAATAAATCCTTCATTATACTATAATGTAATTGATTTGTTTGGATATCTATTTGGTAGGACAAATCACCATCCTTCTATTATTTTGACATGTATATGCCAATTGGATTGTATAAACATGTTATTCCCTGATTTCGATATGAACTAAATTTACATATACATTGACCTTTGTAAATAATTGTTAAGTGACTCAGAATTCAAACTGAAATTAAAATGGTGACTTAAATTAGTACCCTTAGGATTGCGAAGGCTCTTTTTGAATTATTAAAGTATGGTTTCAAATTAATTTCAATTATTTAATCAATTTGAGGTTGAGGGTTTTATAAATGGTTTTGTAAGTCATTTAATAAAGGTATTTATGAATAACAACTCGTTTAAAAAGGGGTTTTACTAAATAAAAGGGTTTATTTAAAGTGATTTACAAATGATATTTTGTAAATGATATTTTATAAAGGAGTTTTGAAGGAAGATTTATAAATAGTTTTAAAAGTAAGGAAAAGATTTATAAATCATTTTGGATTTGTAAAGAGGTTTGGAGATTTATAAAAGTGAGTTATAAATTTATTTTGGAAGTTTATAAGTTGTCTGAATTATGAAGTGAGCTTTTAAAAAGGAAATTTTTATAAGGGATAAGTGGATGGGTTTATAGAAAATGATGTTTTGGAAAGGGAATTGTTTGGCCATTTAATACGGAATTTGAGAAAGGGATATTTTCCAAAATGATTTTGGTAAATACTTATATTGTGATAAGTAAAAATGTTATCTAAGTATAAAAGGGATGTAAAGGGTTTGGAATAGTGTTTTTGAGAAAATCCTTTGATCAAGTTTTATTAAATGATTTTAATTAATCAGATTAATTAATAAAGGCTTAGTGGATCCCATATGGAATTTAATCAATGTTTGAATGATTGTTTTTCTGATAGTTAAATCACCGACTGTCAAATCTGGACCAAGACGTAACTTTGGAAATATCTTGGAGAAACACATAAGTTATACAGCACAGTCATCCCTAATGATGCTGTACTGTGCGTATAAATCTTATTTCGTTCTTCTAGGACAAAATGATAAGGAAAATCCGTTCATTCAACGGTTATGAGGTGGACTCCACACTTATTTGTTTGTCTGCTTATTTCCTAAAGAACCATGTGGTTAGCTACCATTAGGAGTCGTCATCCCATTCCTGATTGTCGCTTTTAGAGTTGGTTTGCGCGCAAGCACCAACGTAGTAGAAGGCCTCGATGTCAAAAAGGGATTAGGTAATCTGACTTGTCATGTTAAAGGGGCATGCCAGTTCTATGGAGGAAGGGTACAAGAAGTTCTTGTCAGACCCCAGGTACATATTCTATGGGTGTATCATCGAAAGGCAACCCTTACCTGGCCATAGTATGGAATCTAATCTCCAATACGAGCCATTACGATTTTGATTGTACCCGACAATGTTGGAATGTGAGATGCAACCATTCAGCTATTTTATATTTTTACTTTGAACCCTTGGACATTATTATAATATCACTGGATTTTATATAAAAGTGTTTTGGTTATTATAAGGTAAAAACCAGTAAGTGTTTATGTGGCATGGTCTTACGAGATACCCTTGATTTTAAAAGAGGTTTTAAAGTAATAATTTAGATTTTTAAGTTTTCTCACACCAAACTCATGTCTGACCCAGAGTTTTATTTTCTTTTTCTAAAATCTTGGGTGCTCAAATTTGTATGGGTAGCCAAGTAGTTTAGGTTTCCACGGATGCATTTTGGAGGAGCTTGGAGCAAGAAGCTTCATCGGTAGTTAGTTACTATTTTGTTTCTGTTGTACTATACGTATATTGTATCAGTTTGGTAGAGACAAGCTGTTATAAGTGTCCTAGGGTAGAATCCGTATTAGTATGACTCTGATGTATCTTTTTGAAAATGACTTTGTAAAGTATTATCTTGATTAATATATGTTATTCCGTTGCGTTATGAGATTCTATGATTGTTCTAGTTTCTTCTTATCTTATATCTTCTTTCTTTCCCCTAATGACTCGACTTTCAGACACTTATATGATTGGCACACGAATACGTAGATGTATTAAGTGTCATCTTTAGGTGTAATAAAGGCAGATCGTTACAATTTTGCTCCTCATATCTTCGACTGTGTTGACTTAGGCAACACTACTATAGGCCAGGTGCAGAGTCATCATCAGGCAGCAGTATATGTAGGGATGTCTTCGACATGTGGATGCGTCTTTGACATTCTTTAGCACTAACCACTTTGCTAGCGTGTCTTCGGCAACATTGATTCCCATGGGACTTAACACTAGTCTCTTCAAAAAGTGATGACTATTATGGTGAAGGGGTGTCTGTATGGTGTTAGAGTCGAAGTGAACCACTTCATTCCTTCAATGTTAACCTTCGAAGTCGATGAGAAGATGCATGCGAAGTCAATTAAGTGCGGCATTGATGACCTTGTGGATATTGACAATGTCACATGTCAACACCTCTTTGCATATGTAATGCCCCAGAAATTCATGGAATCTGACGCAGCGGATTAATCAAAACGATCTTCAATCGGTGAAAATAGCAATCGATGGATTGATGAATACTGAAGTGCCCAAATTCGTTGATCTGAAGATACCGAATTCTAGCTATCTCTGACTCGTTGATCCGAAGATACCGGGAAAGAGATCTACGATTCTTCGACGTTGATCTTGCGCACAAGATACCGTGAATCGGCTTCAACAAACGATGATTCGAGCGCACTCGAATGACGTAAGTGGAGATAGGAGATACACTCGACTACCAATTGAATTTGAGAGAACAAAGCTAACAAAAAGAGAATTTTATTCAATATTCAACAACCATCAAAATGACTCACACGGCCTATTTATAGGTGTTTTACAACTCACGCAAAGAAAACAGAAAATTTACATAACTCCTAAGTCGGCAACCGACTTATAAACCCTCCGACTTATGACTTAAGAAAATGTACAGCACATTACGACTTACATAGGTCGTACACGACTTAGAGTACCTACGACTTAACATCAACGGTTCAGATGGACGCGGCATCAAGATCTTCGGCTACAAGTTTCTGCGACTTAAGAAACATGCGCATCCATATCAGCGACTTAAGGAATTCAATGGCAGAGATTAACTCGTTAGCAGATTCAACGGTATCAGGCTTCAGCGACTTACAAACAGGTGGCATCAACGACTTAAGGAAATCAATGGTTTAGATTAACTCGCAGAAGAATCAATGGCAACATCTTCACACGACTTACGACTTAAGAACTTCACGAGTTAAACTTCAGCGACTTACGAGTTAATTCTTCTAGGTCGTAACTCGCTCCCTCTTCATGCCTTTTGTTAAGTCGTGGACGACTTATACCTTCAGCTTTGTTAAGTCGTGGGCTTTTACTAGGTCGCTGCCGAGTTATACTAAGTCGCTGGGACGACTTAAACCCTTCGTTAGGTCGCGCACTTGAGTTAACTCGTTCACTAGGTCGCTGCCGAGTTATACTAAGTCGCTGGGACGACTTAAAAGCTTTGTTAGGTCGGCTGCGACCTAAAACTTGGTTTTTCCACCATTTCTCACCAAATCCTAACTCGTTAGCTTCCTTGCTAGGTCGGTCTCGACTTATCCACATGTTAGGTCGTACACGACCTAGGACTTCTCCATTCTGGCCTGCATCATCTTCCCCAGGTTGAGAAAAATTCGTCCTCGAATTTGTACTTTTTGCATCCACAACAAACTCGTCTCCATGATATGGTACGAGATGTTTTACATTGAATACGTCAGACGTATACACATCATCTGGCAACTTCAATTTATAAGCATTTTCATTGATTCGTTTCACAACTTCCACCAGACCAATTTTTCGTGCTTTCAGTTTATTGTAAGCGCCTACCGGAAAACAATCTTTTGTTAACACTGCATAAACCAAATCACCTTCATGAAATTTTACACTTCTTCGTTTCAAATCTGCAGATTGTTTATACTTCTCATTAGCTTTCTCTAATCGTTCTTGAACGATTTTATGACATTCCGTCTGCCCCTCAACAAAATCAGCAGCTTTCTTAACTGTCTTCTTTGATTGTGGCATTACCGTTAGATCCAACGGTCCCTTCGGTAAACTTGAATATACTATCTGAAATGGACTGAACCCAGTACTTCGATTTACAGCATGATTATGGGCAAATTCTGCCTGTCATAACTTCACATCCCAACTCTTCAGATTATCTTGAACAAGACACCTCAGCAAGTTTCCCAATGATCTGTTTACCACCTCAGTCTGTCCATCTGTCTGCGGATGATAAGCGCTGCTAAAGTTCAACTTCGTTCCGACCATTTTCCACAAACTCAACCAAAAATGACTCATAAATCGAGTATCTCTATCCGACACGATAGATTCTGGCAATCCATGTAGTCGATAGATCTCCTTGAAAAACAACTGAGCAACATGAACCGCATCTGCCGTCTTCTTACAAGCAATAAAATGTGCCATTTTCGAAAATCTGTCAACCACCACATAAATGGAATCATTACCACGCTGCGTTCTTGGCAACCCCAACACAAAGTCCATACTGATATCCACCCATGGTTTTACAGGCACGGGTAACGGCATATATAAACCGGCATTAGTCGCAGTTCCTTTCGAAACCTGACAAATATGACAACGCTCCACAAACCTCTCTACTTCTTTCCTCAACGATGGCCAAAAGTAGGATTGTGAAATCAACTGTAAGGTACGGTCTCTCCCAACATGTCCCTCGTCGTGTAACTCTTTGATAATCTTCATTCTCAGACTACCCTCTGGTATGCACAATCGATTTCCTTTAAAAAGAAAACCATTAACCATCATAAACTCATCAGTCTTTCCCTCCTTGACTTTATCCACAAGCTTTGCAAAGTAAGGATCTTCGACAAATAGTTCCGGCAACATTTCAAACCCCGTCACTTCAACCTTCAACGTAGTCAACAAATGACTCCTCCTACTCAAAGCATCAGCCACTCGATTCGTCACCCCTGACTTGTGTTTAACAACGAAAGTAAACTGTTGTAGATATGCAATCCACGATGCATGTCTTGCTGAAATCTTATCTTGCCCTTGCAAATGCTTCAATGCTTCATGATCAGTATACAGAACAAACTCTTTCTGAAATAGATAATGTCTCCAGTGTTTAATAGATTGTACAACAGCATAGAATTCCAAATCGTATGTACTGTATCTCATCTTCGCTCCTGACAACTTCTCATTGAAATATGCAATTGGACGTCCCTTCTGACTCAACACTCCTCCAATGCCAACCTTGGATGCATCAGTGTGTAGTTCAAACACTAGCTGAAAATCAGGTAATACTAGAATTGGTGCAGTCGTCAGCAACTTCTTGATCTCCCCAAAAGCATTCCCTGCTTCCTCTGTCCATGCAAATTGTTTACCTTTCATGCAGTCTGTAACCGGTGCCATCACACTACTAAAGTGTGGAATAAACCTCCGATAAAATGAAGCCAATCCATGGAAACTACGAACTTCCGTTATCGTCTTGGGCTGCGGCCAATCTCTGATAGCTTCGATTTTACTCTGGTCAACCTGTATTCCTTCCTCTGATACAACATACCCCAAAAATAAAACACTCCTTGCCATAAAAACACACTTCTTTGTAGCAGCATAGAATTGTTCTTCACGAAGTATAATTAACACTTTCTTCAAATGCTGAACATGCTCTTCTTTACTAGCACTGTAGATTAGAATATCATCAAAGTAAACAACCACAAATTTCCCAATGTACGGTCTGAAAATTTGGTTCATCACCCTCATGAATGTACTTGGTGCATTCGATAGACCAAACGGCATTACCGACCATTCATACAAGCCTTCCCTCGTCTTGAATGCTGTCTTCCATTCGTCCCCTGGTTTAATGCGAATCTGATGATAACCGCTCTTCAAATCAATCTTAGAAAAGATTACGGACCCACTGATTTGATCCAATAAATCATCAAGTCTCGGCATCGGAAATCTGTATCTGACTGTGATCTTATTCAATGCTCTACTATCTGTGCACATCCTCCACGTTCCATCCCTTTTGGGTACCAATAAAGCTGGTACAGCACAAGGGCTTAAACTCTCCTGCACACGCCCCTGTTCAAGCAATTCCTCTACCTGCCTCCGCAACTCTTCATGTTCCTTCGGACTCATTCGATAATGTGGTCTGTGTGGCAAAACTGCTCCTGGAACAAGATCGATTTGATGTTGTATATCTCTCAAAGGCGGTAACTCCTTTGGTAACTCATCTGGGAATACATCGTCAAATTCTTTCAAAACTGGTTTAACTTCTTCTGGAATTTCAACCTCTTCTTTGCTCTCACGCCCAATCAATAAAAATACTTCAGGCTCTTTCTCAACCTCCTTAACAAACTCCTTCAAAGATAATAAAGTTTTCAACTCCTCAATCTCTTCTGACTTACTTTCTCCCGGTTGTCTCTTCTTTGGAACTAAGATGATCTTCGTGCCTTCAAACATAAAACTGTAGCTATTGGTCCGACCGTCATGTTGTACTGCTCGATCATACTGCCATGGTCTTCCCAATAATAAGTGGCAAACATCCATCTCCACTACATCACACCAGATTTCGTCTTTGTATTTCTTCCCAATAGAGAATGGAACTCGAACTCGTCTATCCACTTTCACTTCTCCTCCTTTTCTCAACCATGCTAACTTGTATGGACTCGGATGTTTCTCTATCTTCAATTTCAACTTTGTCACAGCCTCGGTTGAAATAATATTATCACAGCTTCCTGCGTCAATCACAAATTTACACACCTTCCCCAGTATAGTGCATGTCGACTGAAAGATATTACTCCTCAACCAACTAGCCTCCTCCTGCTTCGGTGTCAAACATGATCTTCTCAGCATTAGATTACAACCTTCATCTCCTGACGCAATATCCTGTTCATCTTCCTCAACTGGATTAGAACAATCCCCATCAACATCCTCATCCTCAATTTCTGCAATCATGGTTCTCTTCTTTGGCTTTGGACACTCACTGCTTTTATGACCCAATTCCTGACAATTGTAACATTTGAAACCATTGTTAACCCTTGCCTTCTCAGCCTCCTTCACCACTGGTCTACTGATAGGTTTAGAAACATTAGAACTTCCACCAACACCCTTCGCTTGATTGTTAGAATTAGTAAACACACCACTTCTTCGTCGTCCCTGTTTCTCCCAAGTCAACGCTTTCTGATGTGCTTCCGCTATGGATATTGGATCGAACATATTAACCATATCCTGGATCTGCATTCGTAGTCCCCCAACAAATCTAGCTGTCAGTTGTTCTTCTGTCTCCATAATATCATTCTGAGCAATCAGTTGGTAAAATTCATCAGCATAGTCATTAACTGTCTTCGTGCCCTGCCTCAAGTTCTGCAAACGTTGATACATCAAAGATTGATAATTGTATGGTAAGAACGTTGCTTTCATCAATTTCTTCATCTTCTCCCAAGATGCAACTTTTGACTTTCCCATCCGATCACGTGTAAGTTTGGTTTGCTGCCACCATGCCAAAGCTCTACCCCTCAGCCTCGTAGCAACCAACTTCACTCTACGATGTTCTGGAACTTCTTTGAAGTCAAAAATCTCCTCGACATTAGCTACCCAATCTAGAAACTCCTCCGCTTGCATACCACCTTTGAATTCAGGAATTTCAGTCTTCATCCCCGTCTCCCACTTGTGATCATACTCAAAGTAGTTTCTTCCTTGTCCTCGTCCTTGTCCTCGAACACTACCACCATCATACTCCTCTTCAAAATCAGATGTATATCGTTGTCTATCTCGTCCACCCACATCTCTACTACCATTACGTCTTCCACCATCATCCCTTCTATCTACATTCCTCCATTCATGATCATTCACGTTCCTTCCACGCCCTTGATCATTTTCTACACTTCTGTCTCGATTAGAATGTGGTGAGACTCTACTACCCCCATGGTTAGATTCAGGTGAAACCCTTCTCCGATTTTAATTCATCTCCGTCATAAGCTTCTCTAACCGGCCAATTCCTTCGTTAAGCTTTTCACTAAAGTTTTCATTGATTCTTTGCTCCATCTCATCAGCTTCTTCTCTTCGATACAAAGCTTCTACGTTTTGGTGACGATTAGCTCTTCTTGGCGGCATACTTGAAATCTTTACAAACACTTCAATACTTCAAAATTCAAACACTTTTCGGACTTTGATCCAAAATGAAACGGATCGAAAACTTCCACTTTGTAGCAAATCGCGATGAACACGATGGACAAAGCTTCGGCCTCCAATTCAAATTGTTCAAACAACTTCGAACAATGATGAACTCTTCTTCCTCTCGGCCACGGCTCAACACTTCAAGCTCTCGGCTTCTCTTCAAACTTCAAATTCTTCAAAATGATTAGGCTCCAAGTCTCGATCTAGCTATGATTGGCTAGAACAGGCTCTGATACCAAAAATGACGCAGCGGATTAATCAAAACGATCTTCAATCTGTGAAAATAGCAATCGATGGATTGATGAATACTGAAGTGCCCAAATTCGTTGATCCGAAGATACCGAATTCTAGCTATCTCTGACTCGTTGATCCGAAGATACCGGGAAAGAGATCTACGATTCTTCGACGTTGATCTTGCGCACAAGATACCGTGAATCGGCTTCAACAAACGATGATTCGAGCGCACTCGAATGACGTAAGTGGAGATAGGAGATACACTCGACTACCAATTGAATTTGAGAGCACAAAGCTAACAAAAAGAGAATTTTATTCAATATTCAACAACCATTACAAAATGACTCACACGGCCTATTTATAGGTGTTTTACAACTCACGCAAAGAAAACAGAAAATTTACATAACTCCTAAGTCGGCAACCGACTTATAAACCCTCCGACTTATGACTTAAGAAAATGTACAGCACATTACGACTTACATAGGTCGTACACGACTTAGAGTACCTACGACTTAACATCAACGGTTCAGATGGACGCGGCATCAAGATCTTCGGCTACAAGTTTCTGCGACTTAAGAAACATGCGCATCCATATCAGCGACTTAAGGAATTCAATTGCAGAGATTAACTCGTTAGCAGATTCAACGGTATCAGGCTTCAGCGACTTACAAACAGGTGGCATCAACGACTTAAGGAAATCAATGGTTTAGATTAACTCGCAGAAGAATCAATAGCAACATCTTCACACGACTTACGACTTAAGAACTTCACGAGTTAAACTTCAGCGACTTACGAGTTAATTCTTCTAGGTCGTAACTCGCTCCCTCTTCATGCCTTTTGTTAAGTCGTGGACGACTTATACCTTCAGCTTTGTTAAGTCGTGGGCTTTTACTAGGTCGCTGCCGAGTTATACTAAGTCGCTGGGACGACTTAAACCCTTCGTTAGGTCGCACACTCGAGTTAACTCGTTCACTAGGTCGCTGCCGAGTTATACTAAGTCGCTGGGACGACTTAAAAGCTTTGTTAGGTCGGTTGCGACCTAAAACTTGGTTTTTCCACCATTTCTCACCAAATCCTAACTCGTTAGCTTCGTTGCTAGGTCGGTCTCGACTTATCCACATGTTAGGTCGTACACGACCAAGGACTTCTCCATTCTGGCCTGCATCAGAATCTTATTTTAGTTGAATTTTGAAAATATCTGAATTTATTTGTATAAGAATATATGGAATTAATTGTGTGCAAGTATGTGTGCATGTGTGCACGTTTACACTGATATGGCACAAGGAAGAACTCCAGATTTCTTGAATTTAAAACAAGGATTAAAAAGCATTACAAACATGATTTTGTGATATGGATATTTGATTTCTGGAATTATATGGGTCATCCCAGAAAATAAGAAAAGTAAGTTTTATTTTAAA
Organism: Allium fistulosum; assembly: GCA_030737815.1. Lineage (NCBI taxonomy): Eukaryota > Viridiplantae > Streptophyta > Magnoliopsida > Asparagales > Amaryllidaceae > Allium > Allium fistulosum. Next base: position 427,052,785 of record CM060902.1, read on the forward strand.
ATCAGTAAACAGATTTTATTTAAAACCCAGAAAAAAAAATTATACATATATATGTTATAAGGATTTGAAAACCTGTATACATATAGGTGCATATGTTTCTGAAATTAAAGAGGAATTAAATAAGCCTAGATAAGATATGTATACAAATATACATTTTTAAGTACTGAAAAGTATATATATATAAGCAAGTGAAACTATAACATTAAAATGACATGAAATGTAAAACAAGTCAATATGCTTGTGTAGGCAAAAATAGCAAAGGGGATTCTCAGGAATAATTAAAATATAAAATAGGGTAGTCACACTTTTAACATGACTAGGTGAGTGGCCATTTTCTGAAAAAGTAAAGAAAATAAAATGCAGCCTTTAATTGGTAATATGACCGGGCGTAATTAGGGATAAAAATGAGAAAATGCAAACACACAATGCATGATGCTAGCCAGGACAGAAATGGAATTTTGTCTTGAGAAAAACCCTAGTAAAAATATGTTTATAAATAAGTAGTTATGGCCAAAGAAATTGTTTTACCCGAGCTACTTATAATAGGAAAAGAAGAAAACATTTTAAAGGAAGAGAAAATACACTCAGGGATTTTCTGGATTTATAAGAAGAAATATTCAAGTGAGTAATCTCACTAAACCCATGGCATTAAGTCCTGCTATGAGGCAGCCAGATTTATGTTATTTTTCTGCATGTTTTTGATTCCATTACTATGGTTTTAATGGATGCTTCAATGGATGTTTTAATGGGTGTTTCTAGATGTTTTGATTGCTTTGATGTTTGAGTGTTTTGCTCTGTTTGGTTACACCCAGAAAGGTAAAAGTATGAAATCATGAAAGTAAATAGAGAATACTTGTAACTGGTTTAGAGATGGCATGGAAAACATAGAAACCAAAATGTATATGAGTTGCATTACACTTGTGTAAGTGCTGAGGCTCGAATGAAAGATTCAAGGTTGCAATGGAAATATCCAAAAGTGCTTAACCCTTGATCAAATAGAAAATCCATGAGCCAGAAATCTTGTTTAAGCTAGATCTTGAATTTAGTTCAAACAGGGTTGCTTATGAAACAATAATAACCCACATGCCTAGTCTTTATTCCCAGTTGTAAATATTCTTGTATTTTCTTTAAGCCAAAATACTTGAAAATATGATTTTCCCTGGACATGAATGTTAGATTGTTCTTGAGTTATGCTTGTAAACTCTATGTAATGTTTCATGTATACTGGGATTTAGTCACCTAGCTATCTCATGATAGGATTAAACATGAACACTTAGTAAATAAACTAAGGATTGTGAGCCAAGAAGACTGCTGAAATGCTTGTCATATTTGAAGTATGCAAGTTGGCACATGGTTTGTTTAAGCCCTGAGATCTTTGTGCAATATTGTGAATTATTTTATTGCAATGTGTCCCCGTGATTCCTTTATGGCAGATGAGGCTAGGAATTAATTTGGTAAATGCAACCTTAAATTGATGAAGTAGGAACTTGAGTTATTCCTAAGATGGTTGGACTGGAGCTATGATAGTTCCTGAGTATTTCTATTTGAAATATATGTTTGCATGGTTGAATGTGTGTACATGATTAGTCTTAAATACTGATCATATATGCACAAGTATATCATAAACAAGTCAGGCAAATTGTTCAAAGAAGATATGCCCACTTGTACAAAATATTTATGTCTCACTCATTTACTTAATATCATGGAGTCTTTGATATTGCTCATACCAGATCTTGTATCTGACCCTTGTTTGCTTATGGCATCTGGGGTGTCTCATCTAAAATGGGGCAGCCTCTAATGTTCTTTCAGGGAATGCTGGATCTAAATAGGAAGCTGCTGTGGCTAATGAAAGTGATTATATAAGCATGCTAAATTAGAATTGAATAAGAACTTAGAATGAAATATTTGCATGTAATCTGGGGAGTTTTTATAGTTCTGTTTTGGTTGTTATGTAATGATCTTAAAAGTTTGGATTTATTGGTTGTTCTAAATGAATCTAGTGATGTACTAAGTTTGGGATTAATCTAAAGACTTGGTTGAATTTTTGCAAGAAAATATATATTTGAGTGTTGTGGTGAAAATCTGTAAATGATGTATGCCTGTATTTGAGAAATGGATATGTATATGTACATATATTGTATTAGTTAATTTCAAGTTACTTAAAACCTTAAGTTGGAAGGTTAAAAATCTGAGTTTAGCTATAAAAAAAACCTGGAATTATTCTTGTGGATATTTTAAGTTCATATAAATTAGATATGCATAGGATTTACTAACTTGTTACAAATATTCAAAAGTATATAGTAATTAACTTTAGTCAGAACTGCTAGAATCCAAATCAAGCAGGATACTCTTGTTTAATAAAAAAATATATATATACTCTGAATTTAAACAAGATAAACACGTACATCCTCATATGTATGTGTATATTACTAGGGATGCACTGATATATTTATATTGGTAATAAGTTTTGAATCCTAGTTGAATTGTTTGAAAGAAAAAAAAAATGACTCTAATAGTTCAAAGGAAGTTTAAATCAAACTTAAAAGTGCAAATGAATGTAGGTGGACATCCAGACACATATAAATTGAATGTGCATATGCATGTACATAGAGATCAAATTTAGACGTCAGTCTTAATAATTTAGACGTCTGAGATTAAACTTAGACGTCAGTCATAATAATTTAGACGTCTGAGGTTAAATGTAGACGTCTGTCACAAAAATTTAGATGTCTGAATTTAGTTCAAAATGTCTTTTTCTCTCTGTTTCAATTTTAGATCTCTGAGCCGTCTGTCATAATTAGTTAGACGTCTGGGATTAATTAGACGCCTGTCATAAGAATTTAGACGTCTGAACTGCTGATTTTGCCTAATTTGCCTATTTAGAAAAGAAATAAGTGGCTATGTCAATAGCTTTTATGGCATTTTGATTTCTATTTGATTTAAATTCCCTTTGATGAAGTAAAAAAAAATCCTTATGAAATTAAGGTAGAAAGAGGAGGGTCATTTCAGTTGGTATCAGAGCACTTGGTTGCATTGATTGCTAAGTATTATAGAAATGTATTTTGTTTGTTTGTTTTGGATGAAATAATTTAGATAAGAAAATAGTAATTATAGAAATACTCATAATATACTGATACCATTTGCCCAGAACTTAGTTAGCAGACCATGGTAGGAAGAGGATCTCATCACCATGCAGGATCAAGTGCACCACAAATGCTTGATATGCAAGACTTTATGAGGGCTTTAAGGGATGGAATTGGGCATAGGCCTGAGAACCCACATGAAGAACTTTCAAAACTACTGAAGACTTATTCCAATTTGGGAGGCAGGAGTTTTGAAGGAACTGAGAATGTGATGGAAATTCAAGCATGGTTGAGAACACTGGACAGAGTTTTCAATGACATGCAATTGGATGATCAAAGGAAGAGGCAAGTAGCTTCAAGACAACTGAAAGGGGTAGCTTTAAGCTGGTGGGAGGTGATCATAGCTGGAAGAAATGAAAATGAGATCACTTGGAATCAATTCAAGGAGATGTTGAAAGCTAGATTTGTTCCAGCATCAGCCAAAACTCTATTGCTTGAAGAATTCATCAGACTTAGGCAGGGAACTTTTAATGTAACTGAATATACTCATAAGTTTGAGGACTTGTCTAAGTATGGAGCTATGCTTGTGGCTGATGAGGCATCAAAAACTGATAGGTATATTAAGGGTTTAAACCCAGGGCTTAGTAGGGCTATGTTGCCATATGCAGATAAAACTTTTGATCAAATCATTGATCTGGCCTTAAAATTTGAGCAACATGACAAGGAAAGGGAGAAGTATAAGAATTTTAAGAATAACAACAATAAGAAAAATAGGGGAAGGTATCATCCCTATGACAAAAAGAAGGAGGAGACAGAAGGCAAGAAAACCAATGATACTAAGACCACTGATACAAAGAGAAAAATAACATGTCATCATTGTGGAAAAGAGGGACATATCAAACCAAGGTGCCCAGAATTGAAGGGAGGAGCTTTCAAATGCTACCTATGTGGTAAGGAGGGACATATCAAGAGAAACTGCCCTGAGTATAAACAGCAAGGGAAGCTAGCAAGTTTGGAAAGCAGAAGCAAATCCACAGTAGAGGCTAATGCAGAAAACCATGGTCAAGTGGAAGGTACTTTATTTATTTGTACCCTACCCATATCAGTAGTGTATGATACAGGGTCAACACATTCTCTGATTTCCTATGAGTTAGTTGCATTGCTTAAATTAAATTGCATACTGGTTGAAACCCCTTTGTTAGTGCAAAGCCCATTAGGAAGTTCTAGTGTTTTAAACATGATGTGTGTGGATGTGGAATTGAACATAGGAGGAAATGTTTTTATTTCCAATTTATATGTTTTAAATTACCCAAATATGGGTGTTACATTGGGTGTAGACTGGTTAAGACAATACAATGCAATAATTAATTTAGACTCATCCACCATATCATTACAAAATTCTAGAGGTCAAAGAATCACAATTTTGTGTGAAATAACCAAGGAAAGAAAATTATATCACTTGATTGACTTAAGTAAGGATTCCAGTGAGCCTTCTATTGAAGAAATCCCCATAATTAACAAATACTTAGATGTGTTTGGAGAAGTTAAGGGTGTTCCACACCACAGACCAGTGGAATTTCAGATTAATCTGATACCAGGAGCAAGTCCAATTATTAAGAAACCCACTAGGATGGGGCCAAGTGAGTTGAAGGAATTGAAGAAACAGTTAGAAGAGTTGGAAAGCAAAGGATTTATAAGACCAAGTAATTCATGCTGGGGTGCTCCAGTAGTGTTTGTAAGGAAACATGATGGTACTTTAAGAATGTGCATAGATTACAGGGAGCTAAACAAAGTCACTATCAAAAACAAGTACCCCTTACCTAGAATTGATGATCTTTTTGATCAACTTAGTGGAGCAAAAATATTTTCTAGGTTAGACTTGGCATCTGGATTCCATCAGATGAAGGTTGAGGACTCAAGTGTTAAGTACACAGCCTTTAACACTAGGTATGGTTTATATGAGTTTCTTGTCATGCCATTTGGGTTGACAAATGCTCCATCATACTTTGTAGACTTGATGAATAGGATATTCAGGGATTATTTAGACAAGTTTGTTTTGATTTTTATTGATGATATTTTGATCTATTCTAAAACAGTAGAGGAACATGAAAATCACTTACACCTTGTTTTGTCTAGATTAAGAGAAAAAGATTTAAAAGCAAAATTTTCTAAGTGTGCATTTTGGAAAGAAGAAGTGCATTTCCTTGGGCATGTTATATCTGCCAAAGGCATTTCTGTAAATCCCAATAAAATTGTGGCAATCCAAGCATGGAAAAGGCTAAGCACAGTGGGAGAAGTTAGGTCATTTATGGGAATGGCAGGGTATTATAGGAGGTTTATAAAAGATTTTTCTAAGATGTCATCACATCTTACCAACCTAACTAGAAAGAACCAACCCTTTATATGGACTGAGAAATGTGAACAAGCCTTTAGTAGAATCAAGGAGGCCTTAGTCAATGCACCAGTGTTGAAAGTACCAGAAGGAAATGAGGATTTGATTGTGTATACTGATGCAAGTGGTTTTGGGCTAGGAGCTATATTGATGCAGCAAGATCAAGTTATAGCCTATGCATCAAGACAATTGAAGCCACATGAATCAAAGTATGCAACCCATGATCTTGAGTTGGCAGCAGTGGTATATGCACTAAAGCTCCGGAGACATTATCTTCTAGGTGCTAAGTTTATTTTGTACACAGACCATAAGGCATTGAAATATCTCTTTTCACAAAAAGATTTGAATATGAGGCAACATAGATGGGTTGAGTTTCTAGCAGCATATGATTTAGACATACTTTATACTCCAGGAAAAGCTAATAAGGTTGCAGATGCTTTGAGCAGGCAGCATGCAAAAGTAGCCATGCTAATGATAGAAGAGTTTAGAAATTTATCTCTACTTACTGATTTGGAAATTGAGGAAAACAGTGAGGTAAACATGGAGATGATTGAAGAAGGGAGTAAAGGAAAATTGAGTTTGATAACTTTGCAATCAGATTTAATTTTGAAAGTGGGAAAAATGCAAGGGGGAGATCCAGATTTATTAGAAAAGAAGACTTTAATAGAAAAAGGAGAAGAAGTAGCAAACTACCACATTGATAAGAATGGTTACTTAAGGAATAAAGGTAGAATATGTGTTCCAAAGGATATAGAATTGAAGGAAGAGATACTTAATGAATATCATAGGAGCAAATATTCTATACACCCAGGCAGCACCAAGATGTACCAAAATTTGAAGAGGGATTATTGGTGGAGAGGGATGAAAACTGATGTGGCCAAACATGTTGCAAAGTGTATGACTTGCCAACAAGTCAAAGCAGAAACCCAAAGACCCTCAGGCCTATTACAACCTCTAAGTATACCACAGTGGAAGTGGGAAGATATATCTATGGATTTCATAGATGGTCTGCCTAGGTCAAAAAGAGGAAACACAAGCATTTGGGTAGTAGTTGATAGATTGACTAAAGTGGCACACTTTATACCAGTGAAGGCAGAAAGAAATGCACCTAAACTAGCTCAAATATTCATGAGAGAAATAGTAAGATTGCATGGAATCCCTAAGACTATAGTGAGTGATAGGGACACAATCTTTACATCCAGATTTTGGAAGAGCTTTCAAGAAGCCATGGGAAGTGAGTTATGCTTGAGTACTGCATACCACCCCCAATCAGATGGTCAAACTGAAGTGATAAATAAAGTTTTGGAGGATTTGTTGAGGGCGTGTGCATTGGACTTTGGAGGTAATTGGGAAGATCACCTCCATTTGGCTGAATTTACATATAACAATAGTTATCAAAGCACCATAGGTATGGTACCATTTGAAGCCTTCTATGGAAAACCATGTTTGTCACCAATATGTTGGGTTGAAGCAGGAGAAAAGGCTATCTTAGGGCCTGAGTATGTTAAAGAGACTACAGAGAAAATTGAATTGGTGAGGAGAAGAATGGCAGCAGCTCAAGATAGGCAAAAGAAGTTTGCAGATATGAGGAGGAAGCAGGTAGAATATGAAGTTGGTGATTATGTTTTCATCAAAGTTTCACCTATGAAGAAGGTGTTGAGGTTTGGCAAGCAGGGAAAACTTACCCCAAGATATGTTGGACCTTACAAGATTTTGGAAAAAATAGGTTCATTAGCATATAAGTTGGAGCTACCTGAAGAGATGAGTGCAATGCACAATGTATTTCATGTATCACAACTTAGGAGATGGGTGCATGATAAAGAGGAAATTCTAGAGAAACCAACTCAAGTTCAAATAAATCCTGACTTGGTCTATGAGAAAGAACCAGTGGGGATTTTAGCTAAAGAGGAAAAGAAGTTGAGGAGCAAAACTTTGAAATTGGTAAAGGTTCAATGGAGCCTAGACCCTAATGATTGTACATGGGAGTTAGAGGATAAGATAAAGATGGATTACCCTAAGCTTTTTGCAGTGGAAGGTAAAAATCTAAATCCCTAAAAAGTTTAATATGTATGGTTGTTTTGGCTGAATTGTTTGCTTATGCTATGTTTGATAGATTTTATAAAATCTGGAAATGTTTAAAGTCAAAATGAGAAAAATTGTGAGGACACAATTCCTAAAAAAGGTGGGGTGATTGTAATGCCCCAGAAATTCATGGAATCTTATTTTAGTTGAATTTTGAAAATATCTAAATTTATTTGTATAAGAATATATGGAATTAATTGTGTGCAAGTATGTGTGCATGTGTGCACGTGCACACTGATATGGCACAAGGAAGAACTCCAGATTTCTTGAATTTAAAACAAGGATTAAAAAGCATTACAAACATGATTTTGTGATATGGATATTTGATTTCTGGAATTATATGGGTCATCCCAGAAAATAAGAAAAGTAAGTTTTATTTTAAAATCAGTAAATAGATTTTATTTAAAACCCAGAAATTTTTTTTATACATATATATGTTATAAGGATTTGAAAACCTGTATACATATAGGTGCATATGTTTCTGAAATTAAAGAGGAATTAAATAAGCCTAGATAAAATATGTATACAAATATACATTTTTAAGTACTGAAAAGTATATATATATAAGCAAGTGAAACTATAACATTAAAATGACATGAAATGTAAAACAAGTCAATATGCTTGTGTAGGCAAAAATAGCAAAGGGGATTCTCAGGAATAATTAAAATATAAAATAGGGTAGTCACACTTTTAACATGACTAGGTGAGTGGCCATTTTCTGAAAAAGTAAAGAAAAGAAAATGCAGCCTTTAATTGGTAATATGACCGGGGGTAATTAGGGATAAAAATGAGAAAATGCAAACACACAATGCATGATGCTAGCCAGGACAGAAATGGAATTTTGTCTTGAGAAAAACCCTAGTAAAAATATGTTTATAAATAAGTAGTTATGGCCAGAGAAATTGTTTTACCCGAGCTACTTATAATAGGAAAAGAAGAAAACATTTTAAAGGAAGAGAAAATACACTCAGGGATTTTCTGGATTTATAAGAAGAAATATTCAAGTGAGTAATCTCACTAAACCCATGGCATTAAGTCCTGTTATGAGGCAGCCAGATTTATGTTATTTTTCTGCATGTTTTTGATTCCATTACTATGGTTTTAATGGATGCTTCAATGGATGTTTTAATGGGTGTTTCTGGATGTTTTGATTGCTTTGATGTTTGAGTGTTTTGCTCTGTTTGGTTACACCCAGAAAGGTAAAAGTATGAAATCATGAAAGTAAATAGAGAATACTTGTAACTGGTTTAGAGATGGCATGGAAAACATAGAAACCAAAATGTATATGAGTTGCATTACACTTGTGTAAGTGCTGAGGCTCGAATGAAAGATTCAAGGTTGCAATGGAAATATCCAAAAGTGCTGAACCCTTGATCAAATAGAAAATCCATGAGCCAGAAATCTTGTTTAAGCTAGATCTTGAATTTAGTTCAAACAGGGTTGCTTATGAAACAATAATAACCCACATGCCTAGTCTTTATTCCTAGTTGTAAATATTCTTGTATTTTCTTTAAGCCAAAATACTTGAAATTGTGATTTTCCCTGGACATGAATGTTAGATTGTTCTTGAGTTATGCTTGTAAACTCTATGTAATGTTTCATGTATACTGGGATTTAGTCACCTAGCTATCTCATGATAGGATTAAACATGAACACTTAGTAAATAAACTAAGGATTGTGAGCCAAGAAGACTGCTGGAATGCTTGTCATATTTGAAGTATGCAAGTTGGCACATGGTTTGTTTAAGCCCTGAGATCTTTGTGCAATATTGTGAATTATTTTATTGCAATGTGTCCCCGTGATTCCTTTATGGCAGATGAGGCTAGGAATTAATTTGGTAAATGCAACCTTAAATTGATGAAGTAGGAACTTGAGTTATTCCTAAGATGGTTGGACTGGAGCTATGATAGTTCCTGAGTATTTCTATTTGAAATATATGTTTGCATGGTTGAATGTGTGTACATGATTAGTCTTAAATACTGATCATATATGCACAAGTATATCATAAACAAGTCAGGCAAATTGTTCAAAGAAGATATGCCCACTTGTACAAAATATTTATGTCTCACTCATTTACTTAATATCATGGAGTCTTTGATATTGCTCATACCAGATCTTGTATCTGACCCTTGTTTGCTTATGGCATCTGGGGTGTCTCATCTAAAATGGGGCAGCCTCTAATGTTCTTTCAGGGAATGCTGGATCTAAATAGGAAGCTGCTGTGGCTAATGAAAGTGATTATATAAGCATGCTAAATTAGAATTGAATAAGAACTTAGAATGAAATATTTGCATGTAATCTGGGGAGTTTGTATAGTTCTGTTTTGGTTGTTATGTAATGATCTTAAAAGTTTGGATTTATTGGTTGTTCTAAATGAATCTAGTGATGTACTAAGTTTGGGATTAATCTAAAGACTTGGTTGAATTTTTGCAAGAAAATATATATTTGAGTATTGTGGTGAAAATCTGTAAATGATGTATGCCTGTATTTGAGAAATGGATATGTATATGTACATATATTGTATTAGTTAATTTCAAGTTACTTAAAACCTTAAGTTGGAAGGTTAAAAATCTGAGTTTAGCTATAAAAAAAACCTGGAATTATTCTTGTGGATATTTTAAGTTCATATAAATTAGATATGCATAGGATTTACTGACTTGTTACAAATATTCAAAAGTATATAGTAATTTACTTTAGTTAGAACTGCTAGAATCCAAATCAAGCAGGATACTCTTGTTTAACAAAAATATATATATATATATATATATATATATATATACTCTGAATTTAAACAAGATAAACACGTACATCCTCATATGTATGTGTATATTACTAGGGATGCACTGATATATTTATATTGGTAATAAGTTTTGAATCCTGGTTGAATTGTTTGAAAGAAAAAAAAATGACTCTGATAGTTCAAAGGAAGTTTAAATCAAACTTAAAAGTGCAAATGAATGTATGTGGACATCCAGACACATATAAATTGAATGTGCATATGCATGTACATAGAGATCAAATTTAGACGTCAGTCTTAATAATTTAGACGTCTGAGATTAAACTTAGACGTCAGTCATAATAATTTAGACGTCTGAGGTTAAATGTAGACGTCTGTCACAAAAATTTAGATGTCTGAATTTAGTTCAAAATGTATTTTTCTCTCTGTTTCAATTTTAGATCTTTGAGCCGTCTTTCATAATTAGTTAGGCGTCTGGGATTAAGTTTAGACGCCTGTCATAAGAATTTAGACGTCTGAACTGCTGATTTTGCCTAATTTGCCTATTTAGAAAAGAAATAAGTGGCTATGTCAATAGCTTGTATGGCATTTTGATTTCTATTTGATTTAAATTCCCTTTGATGAAGTAAAAAAAAATCCTTATGAAATTAAGGTAGAAAGAGGAGGGTCATTTCAGCATAAGTATGCGGTTTCCTTGAAGTGATGTGTAGGAATAATTTGCGAGGTGGTCACCAGTTAAAAGACGGCGTGGTTCGATGAACCTTTGACATCGCTGAAGGGTAATCCTCAGTTTCATTGTAGGGTGACTCCTTCAAAATATTTGCATCAAGTTATAGTTGCTTCGACATTCTTGTTAACTTGTGGAGAGGTGCATTTTAGGTTTCTTTGCCTCTTCGACCATATGTAGCTTTGCACATCATTTGTCATCATCAAAGAGCGGTTCTTATCTCCTCGTCATCAATTCGAGAACGCTTTCTTGATTCCATGTCTTTGACGCGGACCATTGAGCATGCCGTTGTTTATACATCTTCGTTAAGAGCGACTTCAATAATTATGAAGTCATGGCTCATTGAACTACTTCGGTGAGATTTGTAGTGATAACATATACATACATGTATAATATATATAATGATATATGTTATGTTGTTTTGAATTGTTTAAGACAATATTGGTATACATGTGTGTACAAAAGAACTTTTGAAACTAATATAATTTAATTAAAATAGTTTAATTAAATAAGTTAATGAAAATTTAATTAATAAATTAAAAGACATACATACATACATATAAAAGATATATATGTATTACTATAAATGTTATAGTATATATATTCAATATAATATGTTATAATTGAATAATATCATAACTAATTAAAGTTTTAATTATTTAAATAACATTTAATTAATATAATGTTATACATAAAAATTATATAAGTTAAATAAAGTATAAAAGTTATATAATAATAGAACTTATATAATATAAATGTATAAACTAACGGTGGAACATTAAAGAAACCTTAAATAAACTTATGGAATCAATACATACGTAAAATTACGTATACCATAATTTCTAATGTGTTTGACACTTGAATCGCGAGGGGATTTCATAAGAAATGCATTATTCCATAAGCCGATATCACTTAATTAAATATAATAATGATTATGAATCTTTAATATAAGTGATGTCCTCTACCACTTATACATTAATAAATTACTTGCATACTCTTTAATTGTCGAACTTTCCTACAATAATCTGCACCCCTAATGGTCCTGAATTTTTGTTAAATCGAAAATCCAAGTCCACCAAAATACGGTGTAATGACCCCGAATTTTATAAATATTTAAATTGATAATTAATTCGATTTTTGAATTAAAATAGTGAAATAAAACGGTAAATAGATTGCGAGTTTCTCCGAATTCAAATAATCTATGTGTTAAATCATTTAAAGTTAAATATAGTATATATATGTACATATGTGAATGTGTATATATTCGAGTATATACGAGTAAATTTGAAATTATAATATATATATATTCATATTTGATTTGAATTTAAATCTTTATATAAATGGTTTAAAATATAAAGAAACAAATTTTAAATGATTTAAGTATGTACACTTGAAGAATATAACAATATATCTACATACAAATCTATGTACAAACCTCATGAAACAAACAAATAAACAAACTGTACACCCATAATTAAATAGTATAGGCTGTAAACAAAGTGTATATGAACAAGAAGTTCAGATATGTATACAAGATACCTCTAGTACACAACATATTTACATCAGCCGAAATCAAGTTAAGCTTGTAAAAGCAAATATTTATATCTCAAACACTAGCAACCAGACAACAAGACAGCATAGATATGTGTATTCATGTACAAAAAATATAATAAAGAAAGAAAAGTAAAATTTATATAAGTTGATAGCTTGCAAATGAAGCCAGGTATTATAAGAAAAATAATATGATATGTACAAAATGAAGACATAAGTACAAACACCATTAAATGCTCTCAATCCTTACAGCATACAAAATTCATACGAATTGTATTTCAGCCTCCATTTCTTATGAAATATCTCTGACACTACATAAGAAAGAAAAAGAAAATATGCTCTGTTTATATTATAGCCTGTAAGCCACCTTTTCTTTATCATTTTCAATCGCATTCCCAGTTCGAACAAAAACAAAATAAAATGAAACTCCATTAAAACTTAAAACAACATTCTACAATCATCAAGCAACTATAACAAGGTAGAGAGCAAGATGATTTGGCTAAAGGATCAAAGTGGGAACATTTACAGTTTTCAAGTTCACACTGTTTACAAACAGTCTCTGCTCTTCTTCAAAGCTTTGTGAGTAAACAACTTTAATCCAACTAAGTATATATTTATTTGTTGCTTGTTAAGTCTGAGATTTGAAATTGCTTTATTAGGTATAAACATCCATAAATATTCTCTGTGTATAAATATTTGTTGGTGTGAATGTTGTATATGTGAAAACCATCTCTGTTTCTTACTTCAGAGCATAAGACTCAATCAAAACCCAAATATCCAATCTCTCGATCTCTATTAGGCTAGAAGTTTCAAATACAAAATGTTTGTGTGGACATAAATCAAAGTTTAAAATTTATCTCCAGTAAAATAAGGTCAAGATATGTCTGGAAACTTCAAAGTTCAGATGAACATGCACAAACATGAAAAATCGAATGTCATTATTTGTTGATTCAAGCATATAGTGTGAATTGTTATACAAAAACTTGATTTTTAAAGCAAAGATGGAAATTTTTCACTGTGTATTTCAAGAGCAGTTGGTTCTTGAACGAAAATTGGGTTTCGACCAATTTCAGGCGAACGGAGGCACTAGCGAGGTCGGGGTTTGGGTTGAGGTTAGGTGAGTGATCAGGGAAGAGCGCAAAAATGGCAGGAAGTGGATCTATGCGTTGAGGAGATGGTGGGTTTGAATTGAAGTTTTAAACCCTAGTTTTTCTGTTGATCAGAAAATCGATCGTCGCGACCCCTATAGTTGATCGAGTTCGCTGGAACTCGGGGAGATGGATGCTGGAGCATAGTCAAGGCTGCGGCCGGAGTTTGGTGGCGAACGGTGGTCGGAGCGTCGAGCAATTGGTGATGACAGGTTTGGGTTGGAGGTTGGTTTCGAGTTCCAGTTTTCGAATTTCACGCGAATTCGCATTCGAGTTGAACTGGCCGGAGTTGGGTGGTTGGAAGCGGAGCTGGGATGGCATTCGACTTGCTCGAAGTATTGGTGGTGACCGGAGGTGGCGAACGGGGGCGTACACGTGCACGCGTGTCATCGTGTATCTAAGTTGTTTTGAGTGTGGAAGAAGAAGAAGGTGCGTTGTTTTCGTGGGTGGACTCAAAGTTGTCTCGAGTAATTCGAGTATTCGACTCGAAGTATTTTTGGGTAGCTCGGGTTTGCTAATCTGGTTCCAGGTTTCCAGTTTTATAACCTGATAGTGTTGAGTTTTCTTTTTAATCTAAATTTAAAATTCAACTTAAAGCAAGATTTAAATTAAGTTTTAAATCAAGTACTAATACGGATTTAAGTTTGCTATGGATCCAAATCTTGAATTTAAGTCAGCTTTTATAAAAAAATAAATGTTGAACAAGTTAAATGTTTTAAAGTAGATTTTTAAAATCGAAATTATTTTCAAATAAATGTCTAAATTTGATAAAATTCCTTACAAAGGGTTCTTTAAGATTTGAATGAAAATTTACGAAGTGTTTAACTTAAATTTGGATAAATGTTAAATGGATAATCATTTTTAATCTTAAATTCAAAATGAAATTTGAATCAAGATTTAGAAATGTAATATTTAAATACACTTGAAAGTTAATGAAGTCATTAGTAAAGTAAATAAATTATCTTAGAAGTAATTAAGATAATAAAAGAATTTAATTCTTAAGAGAATTAAGGAATGACTTATTTATTGATTTTAAAATTTATAATTTGAATTAATTTATAAATTGAGAATAATTAATTAATTAAAGATTAATGAATTGGCGAAAGTAATTAAGGAATGATTATTAATTAAGAATGAATAAATTTTCTAGTTAACTTGAGGTTAATAAATTTGTAACCAATTCAGGGTGATTAATTAAACGGAAATTAATTAGGGGTTAATTAATGTAATTAATTAGGGGTTAATTAATGTAATTAATTAAAGATAATCAATTAAAGAATAATTAAATATTGAAAGTAAATTATTTAATGATTAAAGTTTGATTTAATTATAATTAAAGGTTGATGAATTATAATTAAAGGTTAATTAATTTTAAATTTATCATTAATGATTAATTAATAAATGATTAAAGAATAATTAATCAAAATAATTTATAATTTATCGATGTTGATTAACCAGGATTAGAAATTCATAAGAAATTAATCTGATTTGAATTAATCAGACAATTAACTGACCTTACTTATGAATGTTGGATTCTATTGAATGTGAATTGTTTGACATCCCTGATTTGTGATGTTTTGTGATACATCTTGATTTATGTTGTGATCTGTAATTTACTTATCTGTGATATATATCTGTGACCTGTGAATGAACGATAAGCGATATAGTTTATATTGTTTATCAACTATATTCCTGTATTTTGATTTGTGATGATTCATTGTGTTGCACTATTGTGTTAAACCCCTGGACTACACCATACACACACAAATATGGATTTCACGTGGAAATCGGTTAAGTCACAGATAATTTAAACTTGATGTTTTGAAATTTTAACTTCAATTGATTTTGAAATTAGGAATTTGGGTTTAAATGTGAAAAGCTTTTGAAATGGAATTTCAAAGATAAGACTTATTCTCGAATAACTTGATTAAGTTTTGAAATTTAAATAATTTGATTTGAATTCAAGTTTGAAATTTAATTCTATGATTCGAAACTAAGGATTTAAGATGCTGTACAAGTTATATGAATTTAAACCATTCTGAAAGTATTGTTTGAGAATTTGAATTTAACCCAAAGACCTTAACTTGTATAAATGAATCAGACTTCCAAAATAAAAACTGTTTGTTTTAAATAATTAAAGCTTTCACATGAGTAATGAACTTCCAATTTGTGTTGAAAGGTTTCAAGTTTGAAATTGAAATGAAATTGTTTTTGAAAGCCATGAATTGAATCTGTTTATTGTTAACAGATTTAAAATGGTGATTTGTTTAAACCCTTCGAAATGAAATTGTTTTTGAAAGCTATAAGTTAAATCTTTGATTTAAAGATTTAACGAGTTAATCAAATTGAAATGGAAATTGATTTGGAAAATCTGTGAATGAATCTTTTGTTTAAAGATAAAAATGTGGAAATTACCGTGAAGGTTGATAAAATGAATCTTTTTGTTTAAAAGATTTGAAATGGTAATTCGTTAAACCATTTGAAAGAAAAGTTTTGGGTAATAAGTGGTGACTTAACTGAAATCAATATCCATTTGTTTTTAAATATTGCGCTCATTATTCGGTTTAGCCGGGAGAGGACCTTTGTGTCATATAACCCGTTCCGAATACTGATACGTCGTATATGGATAGCATTTGAAGACCGGTGGTGAAGACCGGATATTTTCGAAAACGAAAGGACAACTCGTCGAATGTCTCTGCATCGACTAGTCCCCGATATAGAGATTTGATCACCCTTTGTGATGGGAAGTCCGGACGTGATTGGAAATTATCCGGATTTGCAAGGGCTTCGTGAGAAGTGCCTTCGGTTCTGTTCGATCCCGGAACAGACTTGTATGGATTGTATGTCTGACATTACACTTTGAGATATAAAGCGGATTTCTTTCAAATACATTTCTGTTGGTGGCGGAGAATTTATTCTCTTAGCTTAACACCCTTCTCTGAGACGTACGAGCTCAGAGGTTATGTAGTTGAAGGTTATCAACGATATATCCCAATTTGGTAATGTGACATGCTGAGTGTAGCTGTGTGATGATCATCGTTTGATCATTTGTGATATGATCATTTGTTTGATCATTTATCTTTGTGATCATAGGTTGATCATCTGTTGACCCAAAGCGTGGCTTTTTGAAAAAAAGCATAGCTTTGTGGACGAGACTTCGTCAGGGCCTCACAACCCGGAAATGGTCGAAACAGGATCATTGCGGCAAGGTTATGAGGGTCGCGCCCTTTAGGGTATGTCATTTCCTTCTGGAAAAGGGTGGTATCATGGTATGGAGCCCGAATACTTACTCATGTGGATACACTTTCTTTATGATGTGTGATGTTGGTTATCGAGCGCTCGGATAAAGGTCCCAAAGGACCGGGAGGTGGCATAGTCGTGAGTTACTTGTTACAGGAGTAACCCGGCCTTGTTTAGCAGAGAGCAGTTTGCCTCTCGGGGCGTCCCGCCAGAGGCGTTCCCATGCGGCGGAAGGAAGTTCCTTAGCCTGACCATTTGTTGGAAATCCAAAGAAACAATACGAACCTTGTACGGTTTTAGTTGTATAACCTGCTATGGAATGTGGCGGTAACCTGATATTGAACATAGTAGCTATAGTAGGCATACGATACTGGTCGTATGTTGGCTAAGATTAATATTATACTTTCAAATTGTTTTCCACTATGCACTAATAATAATAATTCAATGATTTTGCGTAGTAAGCATGTTTGACTATCATAAGAAGAAATCTCCTCCAATTCTGCGTTTGCATTGTGTGTGTGGCGGGAGGTCTTATGGTAGTTTCATTTTCCAAAAGCATTGCGGATTTCAATGTTTAAAATTCTTTTGTGTTTGTTTAAAGTTAAATTGTTTTTGTTGCTCACACCAGTCCCATGACTGATCCGGAGTTTATTGTTCCCTTCCTAAACTCTGGGTGCTCATAATTTTCCACACGAGCAGTCTAGAGTTGGGTTTCTTTTCAGATATTCAGGTTTAGTAGATTATCTGGAGCTAGTTCATTCATCGGAGTTGCTTATCTTGGAGTTGTGGATTCATTCTTGTCTGAAGATCATTTTGGAGTTATCATTTCTGTTGATATTGTTCCACTGATGTTGTTATCTTTTCTTTTCCGCTGCTATTTCTTGTATCATATCTCTGATGTATATTGATATTCATTGTATCACTTTGTTGTATCAGATATTGTATATCAATGTATTATTCATTTCTTCCGCTGTGTTATTTACTTAATTGTGTTATAGCTCCGGCAAATCGGATTTGAACGGTCGAATCTGCGGCATTCTAGTACAATGTGAAGTATGGATGTTGATTTTTGAGCGGGCAAAACCCGATACGTTACATACGGATTGTTGGTTTGGTATCCTGTAAATAAACAAATAAATGCATATCAGAGCACTATTGATATAGCTCCCAATGGAATAGTAAAGTATAATAAAACATATAGTTAGTGACCAAGATTGACACTTCCAATATCTAGTGTCTCTGTTAGTGACGAGCATGCATTTGGAAACATGTCCTTCCACTGTTCTTGCTTTGCACCAGTACTCGTTCCTCTAAATATATCCCGTGGGTTGTAATGAGGAGGGGGTCAAAAGAATGTCCTCGTTACTGTTGAATTATACATTTTACACATAACGCCGGTTTATGTTGATTGTCTTTTATTACATGTCATGTCTTTTAATTTTACATAGTCATCTCGACTCCATGTATGTGTACGATATGACATATCTACCCGAAGCAGACCAGCAATACATACGTGTGTGTATGTGTGTGTGTATAAGTACCACAGTCCTTGTAACAACCCGTATATTTTACGATTGTATATTTAAATATTTTATTTAAATATAGCATCGTTAGTCGGATTAAAGTCCGAAAAGCTACTTTTTGCAAACAGTCGAATTAGGACTCGAGACCACTTCCATTGAGTCCAAAATGGTGTTTGCGACCTTTTTGAGTATAAACATCGATATGTTTGGAGTTGAGTGAATTTTGCTATTTTTCAATTAGGGCTTTGGGTTTGGGTTTCAGCCCATTAACCCAACATATTAACCCAACTCTACTCCACTCCTCTTCATTTCTTCATAATATTTCCTAATAGTTCAAGCTTTAGAAAAATAGGAGAAGAGAAAAAGAATTAGAAATTCCTAAGCCCTAGTTTCCTTTGCAAATTCAAGTTCTTGCTCCAAAATCTAAGAGAAGCTTAGGTAAGCATCCTCTTCATCTTCTCCATCTCATTTCCTCTTCAATTTCAGAAATTTCCTAAACCCTAACTTAGGAAATGTTTTTCTTTTGAGCTTAGATTGAAGCATCATGGGTTAAAATTGAAGAGTGATTGTTCTTGCCTTGCTCTATAGCTTCTCATTCGTGTTTTTGGGTTTAAAGGTGAGTTTTTGAACTCACATCTACTTCTATAGAGATCATTGTTGTTAGATATGAATTACAAACACTTATTTATGTTCATTTGCTTTTGATTTGAATTGAATTGGTGAATATTCCAATTTTTACGTCGAAAATCATCTAAATAGGCTATAATATGTTTAGAATAATTTTATAGATCAAATGACAGAAGTTGTGAAATTCAAATCTCAGATTTGTTTTATCCATGTCTTTTGAATTTCTTATCGGAATTTGGTAATTTTTAATGTTCTGTAAAGCTTAGACTTTGTTCTACAACTTTTATGTTTGGAGTTTCACGAAATTTTGAATTTATCTTGGCCAAAAATGTGATTGTTTGTCACTGTCCCGAGACAAAATGACAGAAGTTGTGAAATTCAAGTCTCAGAATTGTTTTATCCATATCTTTTGCATTTCTTATCGGAATTTGGTAATTTTTAATGTTCTGGAAAGCTTAGACTTTGTTCTACAACTATTATGTTTGGAGTTTCACGAAATTTTGAAGTTATCTTGGCCAAAAATGTGATTGTTTGTCACTGTTCCGAGACAAAATGACAGAAGTTGTGAAATTCAAATCTCAGAATTTTTTTATCCATATCTTTTGCATTTCTTATCGGAATTTGGTAATTTTTAATGTTCTGGAAAGCTTAGGATGTCATCTACGACTTTTATGTTTTGTGTTTTCTCAAATTACGATCTTAAAAGAGGCAAACTGAACAAACAAAACACAGGTCTAGGCAAAACGCCAAAGTTTATTTCTGTGTATCTTGAATTGTTGCACCAGCTTTTGGTGCTTTCTTTTATGTTTTCCGAACATGGTTTTGTTGCTCATTTCAGTGCAAATATTAACAGCTTTATATCATATATGTTCTAGTATTGAATCATTTATTTTCTTAAATTGTTCGAGCAAGTCTTTGATGATAAATTTTAATATAGATTTTGAGTATTGTATTATCTTATTCAAGGAAAAACCATGATTCTTTTGATTATTTTTGGGTTGCTTCTACTATATAGAAGCCCGGATTTTCATGAATCCTTCATTGGGATTTTGATGGATTTTAATGATTCATTATGTGATGTTTTCATTGTGATTCCGAGCACATGTGCACGTATTTTCAAACTATTTTTCCAAAAGTGTTCATATTCTAGCTATTGTTCTAAGAAATATATTTTACAAAGTGATTTCAAAAAAAAATATGATACAATTAATATTTCTAAATTATAAAGAGATTTTCAAATCGATTTCTTAAATAGTATCTGTTCTTTCGCATACTCTGATGTATTTATATTTAATTCGATGTTTATGGTGCGGTTGAGTACCACCTTTATTGAATTTATATTGTATTGTACTAAACATGTATCAGTGTATATGTATATATATGATGTTGATTACTATTCTGCGATGTGATTTACATTTAGTTATTGTATTTTGTTCTGATAGATCCGTTAGCCACGTATAGTTTTGGATTAAGCATTTACTGGGAATGTCGATCCACTTGAGATAGAAAAGAAAAATTATATTGCAATTATCGACGTATTCAGTAGATGTTTAAGACAAAATTATAGGTGGTCGCCCTTAACCAGCCCTATTCTCCGCTTTAGTAGACGGAATCACACATTAATTCTCTTTACTAAGGTGGGTCTCGGGGTGGGGCGTTATTCTGATAGATCCATTAGCTACCTATAGTTTTGGATTATGCATTTACTGGGTATTTCGATCCACTTGAGTAGAAAAGAAAAATTATATTACATTTATCGACGTATTCAGTAGATGTTTAAGACAAAATTATAGATAATCGCTCTTAACCAGCCCTATTCTCCGCTTTAGTAGATGGAATTACTTGTTAATTCTCTTTACTAAGGTGGGTCTCGGGGTGGGGCGTTACAGTTGATGTTTTGAGGTCAAATCTTTAAAAATCCAGTCTTTGATGTTTGAACATGTTAGTGTGGTGTTTCGGAGGGCCATACAAGGCTGGGTTGTCGTTTGGTGTAAATCCCTAGTCGTTGTTGCTCGCTCGTTCGCTTCCGTCCCATGTTATTGATTTTGCCCCCACAAGGGGGCTAGGCTGATTCTGCTCTGGTAGCAGGTTCAGTCGACTGAACCAGTAGGTCAGTCGACTGAACCAGGGGCAGAAAACATTCTGTCCCTGTATCAGTCGACCGACCTCTGTGTTCAGTCGACTGACCACCTGGGTCAGTCGACTGACCTGGAAGCCGAAAGTTTCCAGGCTTGGGTCAGCCGACTGACCACCTGGTTCAGTCGACTGATCTGCTTGTCTCAGCCCATCTTGTCTATTTTGAGTGAAATTCCATTGGTTATCGATTTTAGTTGATCCGATTTGTCGTTATCATTTATTATCGACTTTGATGACTTCTTTTTCGGGATTTTGGGAATATCCATTTTGATGGATTCAGTATCGGTTTTTTTGGATTTAATTCACGTCTTCGAATGTGAATTTCTGGTGATTGATTGTTTCTACAATCATTTTTATGGTTTGCCACTTTAAAATATAAAGGTTTTCTATACTAGTAGTAAATATTCAAACTCTTTCACAAAGATGATTCCAACTCTATTTTTAATACAAATCTCGTTTATAAAACCATTTTCCAATCTATTAGTATATACAAACCTTTACCTCATTCGTATGAGAAATCTAATTAAACGGCTTAGCAAAACAAGTGGTATGAAATGCTTGCGTTTACTTTGTCGGTTAATTCTTGGACTTGTTCGATTGAACTCTTGTGACAACTTTCGAGTGGAAATCTACAATTTGTTCATAAATATTTAAGTTAAGCTAGTGGTTATGGGACATGAAGCTAAACTCATTTATTTACTAGCTTAGTGTAATCGACACTTCTTGATGATCGATGATGATCATTTTATGGTTTAGACTAGCGATTTGCGATGTCTCTTTGTCCACGTGGGGAACAATACCCCGATTTATGGTGCTTCGTCTCATTTTTATAGGCTAGCGACCTATGGTTGTATGGAGTTTGGTTCATCGGGCGTTCGTTGTACTACATCGTTGTTCCGTATTATTTGTGTTCAGGTTCATCGGGCGTTCGTTGTACTATGTCATTGTTCCAAATTTATTTGTGTTCAGGTTCATCGGGCGTTCGCTGTACTACGTCGTTGTGCTTGATTATTTGAGTTTGGTTCCTCGGGCGTTCGCTGTACTACATCGTGGCACCGGCTCTATGGTTAGCGACCATGGGTTAACAACCCGTTTGTGATACACGTGTTGGTGAGTTTTCATGCTCTCGTTTGTGATAGGCCTCCCCCTTTTGAGATTTCTGGATTTCTGGTTGTGATTTCTAAAATTTGCGTTTCACCAATTTTCGTGGATTGGCATTGATATATGGTGAATAATTTAAAGAATGCGATTCTTTTTGGTGTTTTGAGATGTCTTGAGATATTGTATGATTTTTGTTGTTTTTTGATGTATACTTGGCACAGTATGGCATTTTTGTTATCATAAGTTTTTGGTCATATCTCTTATCCTATCTCATTTTATCTGATATTTATAGGTAGACTGATCCGTTTATTATTTTCTTCTTAAATAATACTCGGGTCAAACCGAGATATTTCAGGTGCTCCTGCTTTACTTCTTCTCAGGGTTCATCACTTGACTTTTGGCTAACTACTTTAGATTAGTAGTTTTTATTATTATACATTTAAGATATAGACTCCTTGATGTATAATTATTCTTTTGTCCAGCACTTGTATATATTCTTTTGTGATGTAGTGGATCTTGTTTGACCACTACTTTGATGTACACTTCTATGTGTTATATTCATATATGTTTCCGCCTTTGTGATATGAATATCTATGACTGATTTGTGTTATGTTTATTTCTATATTTGTTTCCGAAGTCCACCTAGCCACTATGTGGTAGCTTTGAGTTTGTATTTGATATGTCGGATTTCCTCTTGAAATGAAATGTAAGTTATATTATCTGACATATTGGTACTCGCACAAAGTAATTACACAGATGGTCGCTCCTCAACAGCCTTATTCTTCGTGCTAGTCGACGGCATTACCCCATAGTGTCTTTGGCTAGCGTGAGTATAGAGGTGGGGCGTCAAAGTCCTCCTTTGGACTAAGATACTATCCCTACTAGTATCTATAACCCAGCACCCCATCTAGATCATCGTATATGTAGTATCATGTCCTCGTCATCATGCATACTATGAAATCCCATAGTGCCTAATAATGACGTCACTATAATTTAGCCATATTTTATCTTGCTCTACTTTAGGGATTTACTACTTG
Organism: Allium fistulosum; assembly: GCA_030737815.1. Classification (NCBI taxonomy): domain Eukaryota; kingdom Viridiplantae; phylum Streptophyta; class Magnoliopsida; order Asparagales; family Amaryllidaceae; genus Allium; species Allium fistulosum. The sequence goes on from CM060902.1 coordinate 427,076,169, forward strand.
TTTTCTTTCTATTTTGAACTCAGTTCCACAGACTATTGAGGACTCAGCTCCTTGGACTACCCCATCCATTTTTGAAACAACTCTTTTATGGGTTAACTAGCCTTGCCCTAACAAATAAACTAGCAAACAACTGTAGCGGTGCATGACTTAACGTGACTACCCTAGTAGGAGGTGTAGCCTATTAGGTGTAACCCCATCTTTCCCATTGACCACATATGACCGATGACACACTCAACCTTTGTACAACTCCTACTCCTGATTTGGTACCAACACATGCTGGCATAGCGTCGAGCCGCTCACTATCCTATTAAGATTGCCTAATGTAATCAAGGTAATAACCTCCCCTTAGTTTACTGAACTAGACTCTACTTAGGGTATTCCTTCACCTATACACAAGCGTATATACTCCATGGGTCCAACAATTGGATATGTCCCACATTAGTATAATGTATACACAACTACTGGTAGCCACTTGCAGTGAGCAGCCTTCTATTGTGTAACATTACTGACCTTGCATTCCAACCCATTCTAATGACTAAGTTATTCTTAACCATTTAAGTTATTTACATACATATAATTCACACCCGCCATAAACAGGCTACATGTGTGTGTGTGTGTCTGTGTATATGTATGTATGTGTGTGTGCGTGTATCTTCAGGCATCCTTGTTTAATTACTATGCCTCTACTGTTCGTTGTTGACAATATTTCTTTACTTCTCAATGCGTTTACATCTTATTTAATTTAAGGTATTTTACTACTTTCTTTTAAATATCTTTTCTCATTTTCTTTCCCTTATGCTCATTATTTTACTTCATATTCTATTCCTTCTTAACCTTTACTTGCTTACCTTGTTTTAAAGGACTATTATAACTTGTTTATCTTTTCATTTCTTTTTATTTCACTTTCGTTTTACTTATATCGTGCATATTCTTTTCTTAAACTGTTTTACCACATTTATGATTCTTTTAATTTATACTTAAGGATTTTTTGTATTTTAATGAATTGGAATTACATTTCTCCCAAATGGAATGGTTAATACTGTAAATTTTTGTATATTATCCAATAAAGAAATTTATGTTATGTTTGGAATTACAAGAAATTATCTTTTCATAATTATTGAAATAGGCGGTACAAAATACGGTAAATATCACTGTTTTATACATCTCTTTTAGGTGTATTCCATGTTATTTAAATTGTTATACTTTTATTTATAAATCCGATACTTGATAATGTATAGAAATTCACATTGCAACACGCTGTATAATCCGATAATTAAAATAGTACTTAATTCCATATGATTTGCTCTTATAGCTTAATTTACCTTTTTATTTGCACAAGTCATATTAAATTCACAACTATAACTATCATATATTTTATAAATTTTGGAGGCCAAATTCAGGGACTATCAATACCCAGTATTTTCCAAATATATGCAATATACAATTTCAGGTTATTAATAACAAAATATGTAGGTAGGGTTTATAATTTTATTTCACATATACAATTTTTACCCTATAACTCCAATTTATATTTCAGACATACAGGAATAGATTTACGACGAATAAAATCTAATATTATATAAAAATATATAATTTCTTACCTACCATTTTAGCTTTCCAAATCTCCAGATCTAACCTCTGTTATTCCCGTTTGACTCACTTTTCTCCCTATTTGGATATATACACTACAAGCGTACAAAGATTTATCAAAGATCTAGATTGGAAAAGAGATTTGAATTTGATTTACAATTTAGATCCGGATTTACAATTTACCTTGGCTTTGGCGATTTCATTTGACCCTATTCTCTTCCTCCATCATATTCTATGATTCTCCAATTGTATATAGGTAAATTTATAACTATTTCTAAGAACTTAGGATTTGGATGAGGAGAGAAAATGGCATAGCTTCGCATCGCTCCGAAAATATGAGTTTTAGAAGTAAGGGTTTATGTATGTATATATAGGGGTTCAAATCAATGCTAGCCGTTCGATCGAAGTACATTGAATCCGAGCCGTTTGGCCATGTGTTATTGTCGTTTTAACATAACCAACGGTCGACTGCCTATTTCCTTGGGTCGACTGCTACTGGTCGACCTGAGTGCATTATCGGTCAACCCATGGCTTGTTTTACGCGTCAATTAGTCAGCGTCGTTTGATTTTATTTATTTCATTCCTTTATTAAACCATCGAAATTTCTTTCCACTTATATATATTCTCTCATATTTGATTTAACATTAACATTTCTTAATGTCTAAGTTTCCACTAACATTATTAAATAATGTAAATTAACTTTTCCTACCAAAATTGCATATATAATTAATTCTAATTCAAAATCTTAAAATGTTAATAACTTTTTGTTTGAACTCCGACTGGAAAACTTCATATATGAAAATCGATAAGAAAATCGCCATGAACCCAATGGTGTAAGTTTTGTAGCACAATTATAAGGTTTATAAAAATCCTATTTTTCGGCATTATCATTTATTAATTAATTTCTTTTTAATAAATTGTCATAAAATTACTGGGTATTACATTCTTCTCACTTAAAAGAATTTCATTCCCGAAATTCCTCAAGGACTGAACAATGTAACATAACATACAACCATTCTAAACTAACCAATCAATTAGTGTGCAACCAAATTTTCAACCAATCGAGTGCAAGTGTACGGTGTATCATAACATATATGATATGCATATTGAGTAATTCTAAATCAACACCCCTATATGAATGCATCTTTTTAAAACAATTTTGAAAAGATGATGCAGATAAGCTAAATATACTGGCAGTTCTATAGTATGCAAAATTTTGAAATTCAAAAACTTGTTTTTGAACCCAAATTTTCCCATACTTCCACGAATGAAAATAATTCAATCAATTTTGCATCCAATCCCTAACATCCTAAATCCTAGCACACCATTGCTAACATTCAAATTTAGAAATATCCAATTTTCTAAGCCTATATTCTTATGTCGGAAAAATGTCTAGATGAAAATTTTCATATTTCCATCATTCTCTTAGGTGCCCATTTTCCACTGTACCTTGAAACCTTCACTTTTGCCTCCAATTCTTATCCAACTTTTCCAATTACAGTCCGCACAAGTAAATTTTATTTTAGATCTTTTAAAACGGAATTATTTTAAAACCAGTTTAGTTCACCTACCGACAAGGTATGGAGGAAAAGACTCCATAGCTAAAACAATTTTTTCCCTTGTCTCTAACCATATCTTATTTTATCGTCACTTCTACTGTGCAATAAACCTATACTAGCCCACCTGTCAACTTCTCCCCATGGCAAGTATGTGGCATTTCGTAAATCGGAAAATTCTTTCGTTTTCTGCTCAAAAATCATTTCTATAGCAATTTGAAATATCTATAAAAATTTAAAAAAATTTCATCACTGAGTTTTTCAAAAACTTTTCACAAAAGTATTTTATTTTACAAACCAAGAATTTTGAACAAAAATTTTCAAAAGTATATATTTTTTTTTCAAAACAAATTATTCCACAACTCAAGAAATCGGAGTTTAGCCAATAGTTTAACGTCCATAGCAGACTCTATCAACTACGCGGTAAATTTCATTTTTCAACAAAATTCTTTTATTTATAATAAAAGGCAGCACATAAGTTCATTTATTAATTTTGGCTTTTAATGTACACGGACCTTGACCTGTGGCTTCGCAACAAATTCCCACTATCCTTCGCTCGTCAAAATTATCTTCCTAAAACTTTAAGGCTTTGGGACTTAACTTAACTTTTCTTTTAGTAGCTAATACAATAAAAAAATTAATTTATTTTATAAACTTCTAAATTTTTTATTTATTTATTTTGCATTAGTTAAGTGTCTACATGAGATTTCCTTACTTACATAGTTTTTCAACTAATATCGTGGCCCATCCAGAAAACTAATTTTCAAAAGGATCATTTTCCATAGTATCATACGCGTTTTACATAAACAACTAATGCTTACAACCTAAATCTAAATGGAATAATTGCTGGAAGCTGCTCTTTAATATCAATTGACTAACGATGTTGTGACCCTATCACTTCTTACTGTTAATTAAATGGACCCTTCTAACGTACCATCATTCTCAAACCTACATATCTTAACTTTCCTTTATGGCTTATGATGAATAAGGTCTATCTATTACTTCCATTACCACATCCAATTATGAAATAATTGTGCATCCCCATACTATAGCGTGTAAGAAATACGACTATGCATATTTAGAATAGCTGTGACGCCCCACCTCTATACCCACGCTAACCAAGAACACTACGATGTAGTGCTGTCAATTAGCACGGAGAATAAGGCTGTGGAGGAGCGACCATCCATGTAACTTCTTTGTGCGAGCACCGATACGTCAGATAGAATAGAATGCATATCTTTTAAGGAGGAAATCCGACATACCGATACAAACACAAAGCTATCACACGGTGGCTATATATAATCTTCGGAAACAAACATAGAAATAATCATAACATAAATCAGTCACAGACATCCATATCACAAAGGCGGAAGAAGATATGAATAAACATATAACACATGAAAGTGTACATCAGAGTAGTGGTCAGAAAGATCCACTATAATACAAAAGAATAGCATCACGTGCTATACAAAAGAATAGATACACAACATAGAGTCTATATCTCAAATGTGTACAACCAAAAACTACTAATCTAAGTAGTTAGCCAAAAGTCAGAGTAATCCAGAAGAGAAGTCAAGCAGAAGCACCTGTAACATCTCGGTCTGACCCGAGTATTATTTATAAGAAAATAATAAACGGATCAGTCTAACTATAAATATCAGATGACATGATATAGGATAAGGGGTATGGCATAAACATAAAATAACCATGATGGCATACTACTATAAGTATGTAAATGATAATCAACTAGGGATTAATCAATGTCACAAGAATCTTCTCAAAGATCCAAACACATAAAAAGGTAATGACACACAAATTCACCAATACACAAAAACTGATATCATATCAGTGAAAATCACAAAAGTTGGTGAAGCACTAAATCCAGAAATCAACACACGAAATCCAGAACAAATCCCAGAAATCAACACACGAAATCCAGAAATCACTAAAAGGGGGAAGTCCGAACACACGGACGAGAAGCTATCTCATGGAAGCTATCCATTTAATTTTTCCGAACACACGGATGGCCCGAAGGCAAGTCCGAACACACGGACGAAGAGACATCGCTCAATCGCTAGTCTAAATCACAAGAATGATCGTCATGATCATAAGGAAGTGTCAATCACACCAAGCTAGTAAATATATGAGTTTAGCTTCATGTCCCATAACCACTTGCTTAACTTAAATATTTACGAACAAGCTGTAAATCTTCACTAGGAAATTGTCACAAAAAGGGTTCAATCGAACAAGTCCAAGAGCTAACCGACAAAGTGAACGCAAGCGTTTCATACCACTCGTTTTACTAAGTCGTTTAAGTCGATTTCTCATCCGAGTGAAGTAAAGGCTTGTATATACTAGTAGATTGAAAATCGGTTTGAGAAAACGAACTTTTGATATTTAAAATAGTGTTGAAATCGCTTTGATGAAAGAGTTTTGATGTTTACTATTAGTATTGAAACCTTCATATATCTTTAAAGTGACAAGTCATAAAACGATTGTAGAAACAAATCAATTCACGTTCGAAGACGTGAGTAAAGTCCAAAGAAGTCAATCCCAAATCCATCAAAGTAGAAATTCTGATAAATGTTTTTCAGAAGAGATTGCCTACGCAGAGTAATACGGGGTTCGACCTAAGGACCAAGTACTAACTCGCGAACGACTTACGACTTAAGAGCCATACGAACCAGCGACCTAAAACTGGCGACCTAAGGATACGCGACCTAAAGGCTTAGCAGGGTCGGGCGACTTACGGGCTACGACCTAAGGTGAGGAGGGACTTAACAGTTTAAGGGTCTACGACCTAACGGGTTAAAAAGGTCTAACGACCTAAGAAAAATTAGGGTCATACGACCTAAAGAGGTTCGCGACATAAGGTTGGTCGCGACCTAAAAGTGCACGACCTAAGGTCTTACGACCTAAGGAACAGAAAAGTCTTACGACCTAAGTGTTCACGACCTAACGACTTAACAAGGCACGCGAGTTAACTGCAAACGACTTAAGGCCTTTAACTCGTGAACGACTTATGCCTTTAACTCGCGAATGACTTATGCCTTTAACTCGTGAACGACTCAACACTTTAACTCGCAAACGACTCAAGCCAGTAACTCGTGAACGACTCAAGCCTTTAACTCGCAAACGACTCAAGCCAGTAACTCGTGAACGACTCAAGCCTTTAACTCGTGAACGACCTAGCACACCCAGAACGACTTAAGGCCTGGAACGACTTATGCTCCGTGTGGCTTTTCAACACGAACGACCTACGACTTAGGCTTAACTCGCGAATGACCTAGCGAAGGCAGAAACGACCTAAGTGCAGTTTTCCACCAAAAACACTAGAATTTTGGGTTTTTCGCCAATCCAATCCAAACCAAATGCAAATGCTGATGCTAAAATGATAGGGAACCATTCCCAACAGTCCAAGATAGATATAGGCAAGATGTGAGATCAAAAATCTCACCTTTTCCACGAAATTGATGAAGATAAAGATTGAAAGCAAGGAGAAGCAATCCAAAGCTTGAATCCACAATCTTCTACTTGAATTTGATGTTGAATCTCGGATTTGCAATAGAATTTGAGTTGGGAGTTTTAATTTCTCTTTCCCACCACCATTTTTGACAAAGCTTGAAGTGTTTGAACAAATGAGGAAGAGGGTTGGGCTGAACTAAAGGGGTGCAGTCCAAACCAAAGTCAAAGGCGGGAAAAAGTGCCGAAAAGTTCACTATCTCCAAACATATCGAAGTTTACACTTAAAAAGATCGCAAACGTCATTTTGAACTCAATGGAAGTGGTCTCGAGTCCTAATTTGACCGTATGCAAAAAGTAACTTTTCGGACTAACATCCGACTAACGATAAAATATTTAAATATAAAATCGATAGATATGCGGGTTGTTACAATAACCCTTGGCAAATCAGCTTGGCGGAATAACATTCCCCCCTCTATCATGCCTTCCATAACTTTGAGTCTACCAATGTCTTCTACGTGTTGTTGCCATCTCATTACCCTCTATTTCCATTTACTTTTTTTAATCTAAATCTTGGTGTTTACTTTCTTCATCCTTGAACCTTCATATGAGCATAAGTGTACTTTAATGCCATTTATCATTCTTTTGTGGGTCCTTCTTATGGCTTGCGCACATGTCTAACAAAACATACACAGGTTCTCACAAGTATTCTTTACGCTCTACGGGGATTCCTTATTGCTACAATATAAGTAATCAACGTTATCTTCTTCATAGCCTTATCTTTTACCATGCCTTACATAGGCAGTCGTTGTTATCTACTCCATACCTAAAATTTTGGTTTGATCTTAGGAATTTTTTTTCCAAAAATTTAAATTTAAAAATTTAAGGTATTTAATCCCAAAACTTTTATCTTTAAAAGTACAACTTAGAATCTTTTTAGCAAATTAAAAATAACTTAGTGTCTTAACTTTTAAAACTACAATTGAATATTTTTGAAAATACTTTTCCTTTTAAAGACCTTTCAAACTTTTACTTCTTAAAAATTAGGATTTTTAACTTAACCCATTTATTAAGTTTTTCTTTTGAAAGTTCAATTGTTATACCAAAATATTTTTTCTCAAAAATGTACTTTACAGTATTTTCGGTCATCCTTTATAATTTTTAAACAATAACAACTGGAGTAGATAAGAACAACTCTCACTTTATCATTTTCTTATCACTCATATTATCTCCACTTCCAATCCTTGGTAGAGTCTCCAATATTATGTGAGGGGGAGTTTTAAAATTTATGTGCAATAAATGCGCACAACAGTGGAAAATGTCCATATTCCTTTGTTTTGCCTTTTGATTTCCTACATTATTTCTAATTAGATTACTAGCATTATTTATAATATATAATCTCCTAACATTATTTTTAACTACTAACATTATTTTCTATATATAAATTCCTAACATTATTTCTTAATAATATTACTATTTAACTTTCTTCTACCTAAAATGCTCTTATTTAAATGGCTTATATCTATATGGTTCTACTCTTAATTGACTATCTCTTAATTATACCATCGCAGTGCATTCGCCTACGATTTTATTTTCTGGTTCTAATCTTTTTTCCCATTTTTTTAAACCTATTTCAAATTTGTACCACTTCTTATTGTCCTCCCTAAAAAGAATTTTCCAACTTAAAATTTTTTTATCTTAGAAAAATCAACAAACTACATAGGCTTTACTACTTTTTTTTCAAAAGAATTAACCCTTTTATTAAAAACCCAATTACAATTATTTTGGATCCAACAAATTTTAAATTTTTGTAACGACCTGTATTTCTAATTATTTTAAATTATTAAATTTATTATAATTATTGAATAAAAATGGTTAGAAATAAAAAATTCAATGATATATTAATGTAGTTTATTGAATATGAACTTGAATAAAATTTTGAAATAACTAATTTCGAAGATTTAGGCAACAACCGGTATTGAAATGAAATTTTATATATTGAATGTGTTTATAGTCAATAGCTGGGATTGAATAACAGATGTTGAATTATTTAGATGTAGATAAAATAATTGTTTGTAACTAAAATTCATTTGAAATCTAATATTAGGATTTATTGAAATTCTAGTATTGGAATTCATCGAAATTGGATTATTGGAATACTTTAAATAAAGAAGTGGAACTAAGTGTACTAGTTGTTTTATTATTTGAATTCGTTTTAAAAGTTAAATAACTTATATTTCAATTATAGTGATTTATTGGATAATTAAATTGTTTAAATATAATATTTGAAATTATTTAAATAATTGAATCCTGAATTTAATATGAATGAAAAAGATTTCAAAAGTTGATTTAAGTTTTATTTAAACAAGAATGAAGATTGTTAACTTTTAAAATTGATTTTAAAGTAAATAAATTTATTTTGGAAATTATTTGTTTTGATTAATGTGTAAAAATATTCTTTTTGGGTACTGTCTCGGATTTTGATGAAACCAGTTTCATTGGATCCGTAATAGTGAATTATTATAGTAATTCAAGTTTCATAGCGATCGGACTTATCGTTTGGGCATGCGAGCTTGAAACGCGTAGAATTTAGTTTTAGAACTTTAATTAGAATAATTTGATTTTAAAAAGTTATCTTTTGAATATGATGGAATTGGCTTCCGAGACTAGTTCCATTGTGATTGGAATAGGGGTATAATATATAGAACACCAGGCGGCACACTTAGTTTGGAGTTTGGAATTTTCGCAAACAGATCGGTTTGGAAACTTATATAATAGGCCATTATAATCTCATTTTCATCAAACCCTAGTTATAACACAACTGCTCCTCTTATCATTTAATAGCCAAAAATGGCCAATCTTCTCCTGTCATTTTCTCATCATCCATTCAACAAAATCAAACGACTCTAAAAGAAAAGTTGAAGATCTCCTCGGGCTCGACGTTATGAACAGTTGGATAGAGGCATATCGTTTCAAAATCACCAGAATCTGAGCATGAAGTTGCGACAGTGGGACGACCTGGCATTTCCAACCATTCGTATCCGCACATGTCGGACTTGAATTGCTCAAATTATCAGATTGTTAATTTATATTTGGCAAAACTTAGCATATACAGTAAATAAATCAATCACAGGATCACAGCCACAGAGTAATACAACAATAAGCAGCGGAATGGATAAATAGTAGTTCATGAAGCTACTATAAACATCAGAGTCTAAAACAAAATACAACAGAATCTCAAATACAAATGAATCTCTAATACATAAGCAACTGACGAGTCTGAATGACTGGAATAAATAGAAATAACCGAAAGCTGGATAGATAGATCTTCAAACAAAGCTCAAATCTTCAAAGGTGAGTCTCAAATGTTGTGACACTCGGTCTGACCCAAGCATAAAGCAAAACACAAGACACTCGAGTCAGGATTAACATTCTTATATCAGTAAATTTAGCTTAAGTGAAATGTCAACTGAAATACAAGTAACTTAAAGGATAGTTGGGATTTCCATCCTCTACATGGAACTATCTACTATGTAGTAATATATGCTATTATAATATGTCTATCAGTAAAGTAAAGTATTAAATAGCGTTAAGGCGTTACCCATATCCCCCTTAACACATTTTATATATTCCCATAGTCTATACAATGTCGTACACTCCACCAAAACGGTGGTTTACCCAGAGGAAACCCCATAGGTACGGTACAAAACAAACTCATAGAAGGCGCGATAAGGCATGCGACAAGGCACACGAGGCAAATCCCAGGGTAGATATACCATTTGCGGATCCGGACTGGTGGTAACGCATAGCAGCTACTACTGCCCACCTCGAGACACACTCCCAAATCAAAGGTGCACCTAATCAAATCACAAAGTAATAGAATGGTATCGAAGAAATATGTCCGATAGGAGGAATGACCTCACTTGGTCCGACGTGGCTCCTGTTTTAGCCACATCAAGCTGACTCGCGGGAGTCAGGGCTACGTTAATACCTCATATAGAATCATTGCCAACCATCCTACTTCGTTTTGGAATCTCCACCACGTACACAGTTGTTAAAGTGGTTTTCGGTATTGGCAGAGAGTATGACAATATCCGATCCCGGTCTCTTTAACAACCAAACGCTTATGTCACACCGTGGTCATTTCAATAGTTCATACTTCATATCAAAATATCATATTCATTTCAAAACCATATCAATTCGATATCAGTATTCACTTTATATAATATTCATTTCCAAAATCGTAACACTTTCAAAATTTATAACACTTTCGAAATCATAACACTTTTGAAATCATAACACTTCCATAATCATAACAGTTCCAACTTAAACAGTTTAGATATTGAAATAGTATATATATTAAAATAGTTATAAATTAAAATAGATAACAATTAAAATAATTTATATATTAAAATAGTTATAAATTAAAAATAGTTTATGTTTATTTAAAGAGATTATACTGAAATAGTTTCCCAATTAGAATTGTTTTCATCCAATTACACAAATCGATTCAAATCAACTTAAATTCCAAAAGTTCAATTTAAATCAATCCCAGTTCAACACTTTCAATTTAAAAGGTTAAAGATTCAATTCAAATTCTCAATAAACCATTTCAATTTTTATTGATTTCAAATCCAGGTTTTAAATATCATTTCAAGTCCAATAAGATTCAAAGTTTAAATATTCAAATTGGAAAATATTCACTTAATCATTCAATAACGATTAAATAAAATCTCAATTTATAAATTTGGATCAACATTAAATATTCATTTCAGTTTTATTTAAAGTTGAGAATATTCATTTAATCACTTTTTATCAAATCAAGTTATAAATCATACCTTTCAAAATCTCAAAATCAATAAGTTCAATTAAATTCTTATTTAAATTCAACTATTAACCAATTTAAATTCCAAGTCAACATTAATTTTATCTTCCCGACCTTTATTACATTAAGTTATTAAAATTTATTTTAAAATATTAATATAAATTTAAATAAATGCTTAAACATAATATATAATAATTAATTATTTTATTAAATCTTATTATTAAATTTATTTTATATTAAATCTTATTTATATATATATTTTAAAACAATAAAATTATAAGAAAAATCTTAAAATTTATATTTTCCAAAACTAACTTATAAATTAAAATTTCCAAAGCATATTATTTTGAAAAATCTAAATTTTATACATATATAAAAATAGCATTTATATATTTCATTTTAAAATCAACGTTCGTTAAAACCCATATAATTCCTTTCAAACTTTGGAAATCATTTTCAAAATATAGACCAACGGTGTCCGTATATAATTTTCTATCCTATGGTCTAGTGATACAGATATTTATCATTTCAATCCGCAAATTAAATATTTACGGATATATATCATTTCAACCCGCAATCCCAAAATTCCAAAATGAATGAAAATCGCTTGGGTTTATCATTTCAACCCATAACGATTTCCCATAATCTATAATATCGTTCGGGTATGTATCATTTCAACCCATAGGGAATTCTAAATTAATAGGGAACTTGCAGAGTAAGAACAAATATGATAATGACATAATATATCAACACAGGCATATATCATCAATAAAAAAATTTAAATATAATATATACAACAGGTTATGGTGTCATATTTCATAGGTGAACAATTGCAGATAATGGCATATCATATTTAACAATTCAAATTTAACAGCATATTTCAATCGTCATTTCATGTTAATTAAATTTACTAAATATAAGAATGTTAATCATGAGTGATCGCTCACCTTTCGAGGCTAGAGAACAACAATGGCGGAGAAGATGACACGGACACGCACACGGATACGAACACTCCACAACAATAACCAGAAATTGCTGTGACAAGTTTGACGACAGCAAGCAAAGCCCAGAATTCGATAAAATCAAATATATGTATAATATTGTTATATATATATATATATATTTACAATATTATATTACAAATACACATTTAAAATCTATATATATATGTATTTTACAATCAGTTGTCCAAATAAAACAATTGTATTTACATTTCAAAAGATCCAGTATTTATAAAATCAATACGTTCCTTTCGAAATTTCTCCAAATACATTTTTAAACATTAACAATAACATAAATAGACATATATATATACACTTTCCAAAATATTAATATAAATGTAAATATAACATGTTATATAAATATAAAAATACCCAAATGTTAACAAAGCATATTTTATATAAATATATAGATTTCCGAATATATATAAATATGCATATTTCAGAATATTAACAAAACTGTTATATATACATATACTTAGAATATTAACAAACAGTTATATATATATACTTAAAATATTAACAAACTGTTATATACATATACTTAGAATATTAACAAAACTGATTATAACTTACTTTATTATAACATATACATATGGATAACTCAATAGATCCTTTGTAAACTTATAGAAACATATATATACTCAAATGAACATATTATATATAACTAATGTAAATATATATATGCATAAACCAATAGATCTTATATTTCTTATACAACTTATATATAAATGAACATATATGCAGATCTTTCATAACTTAAATAAACTTATATACATATTTATACAAACAGATTATATATATAACACTTATACATCACAACAACTATATATATATAAACATAGATCATATAGCTTGTGTAACATATATATATATATATATATATAATAACAGAATATGTACAACTTATATAACTTCTATATATAAAAGTGAACAAATAAAATTGGTCATACATAAAGGTATATATATATAAACTTGGTTATATATAAGAGTGTATATATATATATATATAAAAGAGAAGTGGAGATGGATGCAAAGAGGAGGCGGTCATAGGTTTCAGGCTGTCGCGGGTTCAGAGGGAGGCCAGTGGGCGTGGGTCAGGGCTCGGCTACACGTGGAAGGGATGGGCTTTAGGCTGAGGTGGATGGCTGCAAACACGGTACATGTTGTGGTGGAGGGGGATTTCTCTGTCGTGGGAAGATCTAGAGGGGGTCGTGTGATGGTGGCAGGCTGCTAGGGTGGAGGATGGGTTTGTGTAGTGGTTATGAAGGGAGGGCAGCGGGTTTTAAGGTGGAGGTTGTGGTGCGAACGAGGCTGCAGCTGACGTGAGGCAGGGCGATGGGACTGAAGTGGTTATGGGCATGGAGGGTCGTGGGAATGTAACGTCTCGGGATTTTCGACTTTTGAAAATCGACATTAATACGTCCACTGTATCAATTGCCGAGCAATCGAATGCCTGAAAACCGAACTGTTATGGTTAAAAAGAAGAGGTAGAAGAAGACAGAAAGAAAGAAAAAGAAAAATAAAAAGCAACAGAAACAATATCATAATCTCACATATCGCAGCGGAACAACATATAATAGATAAATGAATAATCTTTAAATCAAAAGAACTATACATTTTATACATTACATCATCAGAGTCAATATACGCACAATACATCAATTGACAGTTATACAAACTTGTCCTCATACAGAATACACAGCGGAATAATAATATCATATACAAGTGATACGTCTCGCCATCCAGCTCGCCACCTGAGCTCCAAAGCCTCCTTAAATCCAGAATGACCTGGTAACCTGACTCTAGGCTGCCCGTGTGGAAAATTATGGGCACCCAGAATTTAGGAAGGGAACAATAAACTCCAGGCCAGTCATGGGACTGGTGTGAGAACTAAAAACAGTTATTATCTTTAAAACAACAACAGATGAAGTAAAAGACATCCGCAATGCTTTTTGGAAAATGAAACTACCATAAGGCATCCCGCCACACACACAATGCAAACACAGAATTGGAGAAGATTTCTCCTTATGATAGTCAAACATGCTTACTACGCAAAACAAATCATTTTGTTATTATTATTAGTGCATAGTGCAGAAAACATTTCGAAAGTATAATATTAATCTTAGCCAGCATAGGCGTTCCGCACTTATGCCTACTATAGCTACTATGTTCAATAGCAGGTTACCGCCACATTCCATAGTAGGTTATACAACTAAAACCGTACAAGGCTCGTATTGTTTCTTTGGATTTCCAACAAATGGTCAGGCTAAGGAACTTCCTACTGCCAATGGGCACGCCTCTGGATGGATGTCCTGAGAACTAACTAGCTCTCTGCCAACACAAGGCCGGGTTACCTCTCCACTAGGTAACTACTACTCAAGTATGCCACCCCCCGGTCCTTTGGGACCTTTATCCGAGGCGCCTCAACAAACACACAGTCACACAGTAAATTAGATTGGAGTAACCACATAGGTTAAATACCAGGGCTCCATACCTGATACCACCCTTTTCCAGAAGGAAATGACATACCCTAAAGGGAGCGACCCTCATAACCTTGCTGCATCATTCCTGTTTCGACCATTTCCGGGTTGTGAGGTCCGAAGAGGTCTCATCCACAAAGCTACGCTATTTCACAAAGCCACGCTTTGATCACAAATGATCAATAATTGATCATCAACACACAGCAACACTTAGCATGCCACACTACCAAATTGGGAGTATATCACTGATAACCTTCAACTACATAACCTCTGAGCTCGTACGTCTCAGAGAATGGTGTTAAGCTAAGAGAATAAATTCTCCGCCACCAACAGAAATGTATTTGAAAGAAATCAGCTTTATATCTCAAAATGTAATGTCAGACATGTAACCATACAAGTCTGTTCCGGGTTCGAACAGAACTGAAGGCACTTCCAAAGAAGCCCTTGCAATCCGGGTATTCACAATCCCGATCGAACTTCCCATCACAAAGGAAATCTCTATACCGTAGCTAAAGGTGCAGAGACAATCGATAGGTCATCTTATCGTTTTCACAAATACTCGGTCTTCACCACCGGTCTTCAATGCGATCCATATCGTCGTATCACTTATTCGGAATGTGTTATATGACACAAAGGTCCTTTCCCGGCTAAACCGAATAGTGAGCACAATATTTAAAACATATGAATATTTGGATTTCAATTAAGTCACAACTTATTACCCAAACCCTTTCCTTTAAATGGTTTAAACAAATTACCATTTTAAATCTTTAAACAAAAAGATTTACTTCACAAAGTTCACCCAATTTCACAAAGATTCATTCACATATTCCCAAATCAATTTCCATTTCAATTGGACTAACTCATTCAATCTTTGAATCAAAATTCGATTCATAGCTTTCAAAACAATTTAATTTCAAATAGAATCCTTTTTACACAAATTGGAAATTCATTCCTAACATGAAAGCTTTTATTATTTGAAACAAATAGTTTTCGTTTCGGAAAAATATGATTTCATTTATACAAGTTACGGTCTTTGGGTTAATTCAAATTTCCACAACAACACTTTAAAAAAAATGGTTTAAATTCATATAAACACCCTTTTACACTTGTATAATCCTTTTAGACCAGAATTCCCAAATCCTTGAATTCAATTTCAAATATTGAATTCAAATTTAAATCAAATTATTCGAATTTCAATTTTATTAAGTTATTTAAAATAACTTTTATTTTTGAAACTCATTTTCAAAAACTTTCAATTCCAATTCCAAAACTAATTTGGATTCAAAAATTCAATCTTTAGAATTGTCAAAAATCTGTGACTTAACTAATTTCCACGTGAAATCCACATTTGTGTGTATTGTGTAGTCCAAGGGTTTAACACAATAGTGCAACAACATTCAACCATCACAGATCAAATATAACAATATATTTGATAAGTGGTATAAACTATAATGCTTACCTTTTATTCACAGATCACAGAAATATATATCACAGATAAACAATTTACAGATCACACACAAATCAGGATATATCACAAAGCATCACATATCAGAGATATCAAACAATTCAACATCCAATATAATCCAAACATCCATAAGTAGGATTAATTTAATTATCTGATTAATTTAAATCAGATAAATTTCTTTAATTAATTTTACTAGTTATGGTAAATTAATAATCAATTAATTTCAAATTGATTTTCAAATTTATTTCAAAACACCAAATCAAATTTCCAATTAATTTCCAAATTATTTCCTTTTTAAAATAAATTTCTTTATCTCTTCAAATCTATTTAAAAATCCAAATTTTAAATAAATTCTTCAACTTTTAAATAATATTTTCGAAATCCATTTATTAAGCCCTTTTTTTCCCGAAATTTGAAATTTTATTCAATATGGTTCAAAAATAACTTTATCTTTTAAAACTCCTTTTTAATTTATCAAATTCTCAAAAATAAATTTTAAAATAAACTTTCAACTTGAATTTTGAAAATCCAATTTTATTTATTTTCGGTATCTAACGATACCAAAAATATATTCGGCTAAATTATAGCCGTCAACAATTCCAATCACAAAGATAATCACACAGAGATTATAAATAATCAACACACAACATATGAAACAAATTCAAATGTTTGAGGAATTCAGTTGGATCCCTCCAACCTGTTTCCCTGCATCCACAGATGTTAGCACAATACCAATTCCACTTCGAGGTGGAATATCGCGGTATATGGGATTTATAAAATATTATACGCTATTATGCGGCGCAATAGGGTCTCATCCGCTATATAATGCGGCTCCAAATACATATATAATATCAATTCCACTTCAAGGTGGAATATCGCGGTATATGTTTTTAATATAATAACCTCCGCTTAATATGCGGCGTATAGGGTCTATTTCAACACAATAGATAACAACCATCATTCAATTCACAGAATGAACACTACCAACAATTTTAAATCTAACTATTTAAAATTTAAATCGAAACAAATTCGATTGAGTGAGAAGTTCTCACCTTGAGTTTCCGATAACAGTTGTAGTGTTTCGTTTCGAATAAAATTAAACACGCGTTTAATTATACTCGAAATTATCACTACTTCCAATCGAATCCAAACTAGCTCCATTGCGTAGTGCTCGTCAAAACGAACCCGACGCAATTCGTTTCGTCAAAAACGGACCTCGTATGACAAAGTTATGACATTTCAAAGTTAATACGATTTAAAATATAATTAATTTTACACATTTTTATTTAATTTTAAACCAAGATTCAATCACTACCGTTCATTGCCACGAGATCACATCTAGCCCGCACGTTTGCTTTCTTCCCCAACATCGTTCCCAGGCATCACGTTCGAACGCGTGAATACCCATAGCCGCCGTTTTGCCTTGAATTGCCGTGGCCACTACGATGAGCGAGACGACGATCAGCCACCTTCACGTCGATGCCAATCACGAGCTCCACCCCCGCCTTGAATCTCATTGAACTCAGCTCTACCTTTGCTTCGAAAAGCGCGCACGAATGCCCCGTGTTTGATTGAGAATTGCCAATGATCCGTGGCTCGAAATTCGATCTTAGCCGTTGATATCCTAGATCTCGTCGCTCTCTTCAACTTTGTAGTTGGAGATTTCTTGAATAGACTGATGGATTGGAAGAAGATCGTGAATTACCGGCCATTGAATATAAAACTGGCGGCCAGACCTAGTTTCTTTAGGGTTTGAGTGCAAATGAAGAAAATCAAGTCCTTTTATAGAAAATTTGCAAAACACTATTCACTTGAAATTTTCCGAACTCCAAACGAAGCGTGCCGGCTGACGTTTCTAAGGTTTTACCCGTGTTCCGAACACAATGGAATGTGTTTCGAGAGCTAATTCGATCATATACGCGAGTTACGGAAATAAACGATCAATTTTAAATTAAATCGGTTAAAACGATTTCTATGCGTTTTGGCTTGCCCCAGACAAACCGTAAATCCGATTGACACGAAATTTGAAATCTTACAATAATTTCACATTACGGATCCGATGAAACTAGTTTCATCGAAATCCGAGACTGTTTGAAAAATGACTATTTTCACTCGTCAATTAAATATTAAAATAATCAATTATCACAATTTAACTTTTAATTCAAATTTTAAAAGTTTACAAACATCATTCTAATTCAATAATGATTTAATATAACTTTATAAATCATTTTTATTCACATTTAATCCAATTTCCAATTATTTCTGGAATTTCAAATATTAAATTATCGATTTAATTATCCAATTAAATCACTATATTCGAAATTAAATTCATTCGACTTACAAATCTTACTTGTTAATATTTAAAATCAATTAAATATACGAATTTTAAATGACAGAAATTCTGGGTCGTTACAATCTTCCCCTCTTAAAAGAATTTCGTCCTCGAAATTGCAAAGTAAGAAAAATGCCTCAAATTCATTAACTTTTCAAAACAATTCGTTCAAATTAGATTTCAAAATAACTTAAGTGTACAACTTCCCCAAAATCCAATAGTTAAAGTCTTTCAAAAACTTTACTAAGTTTTTTCAAATCTATACTTAGTTATACTTTTCAAAACAAACTATATCGTTTAACTTTTAACTCCAAATCCAAAATTTAGTTTTCACAAATTTTCCAAAATTTCCCGAAAATTTTCTAACGTCTTAAATTTTCAGAAAAATTCACCATAGCCTTCTTTGCGCGGTTCGATTGTAGTAGGATCACAATAGACATAAATATATATACATCGACCCACACGGTCGGAAAAGCAAAAAAACAGTTCATATTTCCTATTTTTATTGCGTAGGCGTACCTTTTTAGCATTTTTAAGCAAAGTAGTTATTTATTAAGCATTTTAGCACAACCAAATCAGCCGAACGGCAGCCCCGGTACCTGTACTTACTCAATTTAAACACGTAAGTGACATATATATAAAGTTATTAACAATTTACTCTTTTAAACAACTACAACACATGCATATTAAAGAAATGCATACTAAACAAGGTTTATAAGCAACTTATATAATTTCGACATCACTTGTAATTGTTTACAACCAATTTATATACAACGACATTCAATTATTCATTTTCAATTAGTTCACATTCACTAATTTACATTCAAGTTGGTTCACTTTCAATTTAAATTCCATCACATAGCTTTCAATTTTTATCAATTCAATTTCATTAATACTTAATGAATTATATACAATCAACCAACAATCATATAACAACCAATGTCATAACCAACATAACCAAGTTATTAAATTTACTTTCAATTTGGTTTAACACTTTTTAATTTTCCAATTGGTTTAATATTCTATTGATTTTCATTCAATTATTCCATTCCCAATTACATTAGCTTTAATGAATTAACACTTATATCCATTATTCCATATCAATTTATTCACATTCGATTGATTAACATTCAATCCATTTATTAATTCAATTGCTAATTCATTTTACAAATAAAGTTGAATCTCCTTTTATATAACTCAAGTTCACATTCATTTAATTCACTTTATTATTTTACTTCGACACCAAAATCAACTTCATTCAACGTTACCTAAGTTATATTCCAATTAAACATCATTTGTTTAACTTAACTTAAATTTCCACTTATAAATCCAATTCATATTTTTTATTTTTTATTTAACAAAATTGTTTAACCATTTTGATAATTGGTGTTACTTACCTTTTCTCATTTTATAAGTTATACAGCTTATTTATTTAAACTTCCAAATCATATTATAACCACTTTAACATTCAAGTTTATATCTTCAATTTCTATTTGGATTTTTATTTAAATTTTGTTTATCACAACAAAACTTCAATTTTTCAATTTATTATGGTAGCAAATCCATAACACAGAAACTCAAAAACGATACTGATGATGCTGCAGTCATCACCCTTATTATTTCCCAGTAACCGTAGTGAACTCAGTGCTTTAAATTCTTTCAAACATTTCCTTTTATTTATAAATCTTTTTCTCATATAATTTCACTATTTTACTTTACTTATACAAGATTATTTCACAATTGTAAATCATCTTAATTATAATTCCATACTTAATAATTCATTTGCTTATATACTTCATTCTTTTACAATTGTTGTTTTTATTTAGATTATTCAAACAACTTTTATTAACTCATATATATTCTTACATTTTCAACAACCAAATAATTCAATTTTATATACACTTTAATAATTTCTGAAAAATTATTTCCTTTATATGTAAAATAATACCAAGGTAAAATTATTCCATTTACCCAATTTAAAAACATACCATGTCAGATTATCTCGTTCAAGAGTTTAGAAACCCCTATCGATTACAGTTAGCTAGACTGCACCGACCAGAATCCATAAACAATCAACCGATAAGTCAACACAATACAAAACAATTTCATATTCACTAACAAATACGCGCTCATATCTATTATTACACTCACACTCATTCTAGAGTACTACTGACTCTACCTCTAATGAGTAACACCCATCAGAGCCAAGGTTATCGCCTAACCAAATGCTCTAATACCACATGTAACGTCTCGGGATTTTCGACTTCCGAAAATCGACATTAATACGTCCACTGTATCAATTGCCGAGCAATCGAATGCCAGAAAACCAAATTGTTATGGTTAAAAAGAAGAGGTAGAAGAAGACATAAAAAAAGAAAAAGAAAAATAAAAAGCAACAGAAACAGTACCAGAATCTCACATATCGCAGCGGAACAACATATAATAGATAAATGAATAATCTTTAAATCAAAAGAACTGTACATTTTATACATTACATCATCAGAGTTAATATACGCACAATACATCAATGGACAGTTATACAAACTTGTCCTCATACAGAATACACAGCGGAATAATAATATCATATACAAGTGATACGTCTCGCCATCCAGCTCGCCACTTGAGCTCCAAAGCCTCCTGAAATCCAGAATGACCTGATAACCTGACTCTAGGCTGCCCGTGTGGAAAATTATGGGCACCCAGAGTTTAGGAAGGGAACAATAAACTCCTGGTCAGTCATGGGACTGGTGTGAGAACTAAAAATAGTTATTATCTTTAAAACAACAATAGAGGAAGTAAAAGGCATCCGCAATGCTTTTTGGAAAATGAAACTACCATAAGGCCTCCCGCCAAACACACAATACAAACGCAGAATTGGAGGAGATTTCTCCTTATGATAGTCAAACATGCTTACTACGCAAAACAAATCATTTTGATATTATTATTAGTGCATAGTGCAGAAAACATTTCGAAATTATAATATTAATCTTAGCCAGCATAGGCATTCCGCACTTATGCCTACTATAGCTACTATGTTCAATAGCAGGTTACCGCCACATTCCATAGCAGGTTATACAACTAAAACCGTACAAGGCTCGTATTGTTTCTTTGGATTTCCAACAAATGGTCAGGCTAAGGAACTTCCTACTGCCAATGGGTACGCCTCTGGATGGACGTCCCGAGAACTAACTAGCTCTCTGCCAACACAAGGCCGGGTTACCTCTCCACTAGGTAACTACTACTCGAGTATGCCACCCCCTGGTCCTTTGGGACCTTTATCCGAGGCGCCTCAACAAACACACAATCACACAGTAAATGAGATTGGAGTAACAACATAGGTTAAATACCAGGGCTCCATACCTGATACCACCCTTTTCCAGAAGGAAATGACATACCCTAAAGGGAGTGACCCTCATAACCTTGCCGCATCATTCCTATTTCGACCAATTCCGGGTTGTGAGGTCCGAAGAGGTCTCGTCCACAAAGCTACGCTTTTTTACAAAGCCATGCTTTGATCACAAATGATCAATAAATGATCATCAACACACAACAACACTCAGCATGCCACACTACCAAATTGGGAGTATATCACTGATAACCTTCAACTACATAACCTCTGAGCTCGTATGTCTCAAAGAAGGGTGTTAAGCTAGGAGAATAAATTCTCCGCCACCAACAGAAATGTATTTGAAAGAAATCAGCTTTATATCTCAAAATGTAATGTCAGACATGTAACCATCCAAGTCTGTTCCGGGTTCGAACAGAACCAAAGGCACTTCCAAAGAAGCCCTTGCAATCCGGGTATTCACAATCCCGATCGAACTTCCCATCACAAAGGAAATCTCTATACCGTAGCTAACGGTGCAGAGACAATCGATAGGTCATCCAATCATTTTCACAAATACCCGGTCTTCACCACCGGTCTTCAGTGCGATCCATATCGTCGTATCACTTATTCGGAATGGGTTATATGACACAAAGGTCCTTTCCCGGCTAAACCGAATAGTGAGCACAATATTTAAAACATATGAATATTGGGATTTCAATTAAGTCACAACGTATTACCCAAACCCTTTCCTTTAAATGGTTTAAACAAATTACCATTTTAAATCTTTAAACAAAAAGATTTACTTCACAAAGTTCACCCAATTTCACAAAGATTCATTCACAGATTCCCAAATCAATTTCCATTTCAATTGGACTAACTCATTCAATCTTTGAATCAAAATTCGATTCAAAGCTTTCAAAACAATTTAATTTCAAATAGAATCCTTTTTACACAAATTGGAAATTCATTCCTAATATGAAAGCTTTTATTATTTGAAACAAATAGTTTTCGTTTCGGAAAAATCTAATTTCATTTATACAAGTTACGGTCTTTGGGTTAATTCAAATTTCCACAACAACACTTTAAAAAAATGGTTTAAATTCATATAAACACCCTTTTACACTTGTATAATCCTTTTAGACCAGAATTCCCAAATCCTTGAATTCAATTTCAAATATTGAATTCAAATTTAAATCAAATTATTCGAATTTCAATTTTATTAAGTTATTTAAAATAACTTTTATTTTTGAAACTCATTTTCAAAAACTTTCAATTCCAATTCCAAAACTAATTTGGATTCAAAAATTCAATCTTTAGAATTGTCAAAAATCTGTGACTTAACTGATTTCCACGTGAAATCCACATTTGTGTGTGTATTGTGTAGTCCAAGGGTTTAACACAATAGTGCAACAACATTCAACCATCACAGATCAAATATAACAATATATTTGATAAGCGGTATAAACTATAACGCTTACCTTTTATTCACAGATCACAGATATATATATCACAGATAAACAATTTACAGATCACACACAAATCAGGATATATCACAAAGCATCACATATCAGAGATATCAAACAATTCAACATCCAATATAATCCAAACATCCATAAGTAGGATTAATTTAATTATCTGATTAATTTAAATCAGATAAATGTGACGACCGCCCATGACCCCTGCACCGAATCTAAAGATAGAGCGCTGTAAAGTGTGCCAGGCGACCATGGACGATTGTCAAGGTAAGATTTAAAACAACAGAATCTATCGTATTGCTCGCAGCGCATGGACAAAATACAATAGAACATATATATAGTGAAGCTTTACAGAACAAAATGACATCATATAAAACTCCATAATAGTTGAGTACAAGCACCAAAATAGTCAATACATCAAGCCTCACTGCATATCTCTCAGAGAATACAAAACAACGGAAAATCCAGTAAATAAGAAGATAATATGCAACCCTCCGGCTCGTCTTCGATATCAGCATCGTGAGAAGAGAACAACACCTGTCACCTGCTACCTAGTCTGCCCGTCCCAAAAATGGACGAACAGCCCAAGGCAATAAGAATTAAAACATAAAGCCTTGAGTCAGACAACAGTCTTAGTGAGCAGTAAATTAACTAACAACATACCAAAAGACAATAAAGGAAAAGGAACAGGAATACAACCCTCCCATTCCAACCTCATTCTACAGTGATAGCCCCCAGACACACACTAAGCAGAAGCAAACCTAGCAGAGCATACAATTTAAAGTAAAGCTACTATCACTCGAGTCAAGGGCGATGTTTTCCAAGTACCAAGGCCTAAATCAGATAAGCACCCAGAAAATACCGCTCTTGAGTCCGAATGACGATACAACCAAACATCCATGACTCTGGCTATCACTGTTATCATTGCTTCGATATCACCGTTAATTGAATGACCGGCACATTCTTTCAGCCGTCCGTCAAGGGCTAATGAAAACCCCGGTTCTAGACATAACTCCCGCACGTCGTCGCAGCCCGTGCCTAGGACTATCGAATCTGCCCAGAGTACTCGACCATCAACAGTTGGCCGTTGGGACTATCGAATCTGCCCAAACGTACCCTTGCTTAGAGCATGCTAGAACCTTCAACAACGATGCTATCCAAGCCTCCTAGTCATCCTCCTCGACGACTATTCTCATATCCATTCATTATCCTCAACTCGAATCATATCACCGAGTTATCAACATGCTTGGAATGATCCCGTCTGGATTAGACCAAGTCTTCATCACATGATTGCCTCGCTTCATTACATCCTCGCAAAGCCTCATCTCATCATCACATCATCAAATCTATGCATAAGAGCTTCATCATCCCGCTACATATGCCACGAGCAGCTTTCCCAATTCAAGAGCCTTTCCCTTAGCTTTTGAATCATCTTCGGTCTAAATCTAATCATCAATCATCTAGTTCGTAACAATCAATCAAATCAAACATCAATCCAAACAATCAAGCATTCAAATATGATCTAAGTAGACAATTATAACAATAATGGCATTTTCGTAATTAAAGAGTTGAAAGTCCAATAAGCATGAAAACATGGATTATATCTCTACAAACTTGATGAATGAACTTGCATAGGTTAACATATGATAAAATGGATGTAACATCATCATGAACAATGGATCTATATGGATCTACACTTAGGATGAAGAAAATGCATGGAGATCACTATTTTAACACCAAATCGAGCCATCAATCCGATATACTCCTTTGGATCCGTGTGAGAGATAATCACCACTCACCAAATCACCTAAACAACCTCAAATCAATATGCTTCAGATCTGGACAGCGAAGGACCAAGCTTGATCTATCACGAATCCGCTTCAAACGATGAAATCTCTCTTGAAAAGATGAAGATCTTCAATCTAAGTTTTTGAATCTTCAATCTTGATCTTCGATTTGGATGGATGGAAGCACTAGATTAGAGTGGAGAAAAGAAGTGAAGAAGTGTAGAAGTCGAGCTCTCAAAATGGCAGCACTTCGTCGCTTCAAAATCCGGATCCCAAAAATGAAGAGAAGCTCTCCTATTTATAGCAGAAAATACCCTAAGTCGTAACTCGGCTATCTTCTTAAGTCGCTGCCGACTTAACACTATGCCGACCTACGACCTAAAAACCCCCACGACTTAACAGAGCCTCCGACCTAAAATTCTCGACCTATCCAAACCTTACGACCTACGACCTAACTGATAAGCCCTCACGCGACTTAACGCACCAGGTCTCAACGAGATACAACTTAACTCCTAGGTCGCTCGCGACTTAACACACAGGCTACGACCTAACACCAAGCCAGAACCCAGCGACCTACGACTTAACAGGTTACGACCTAATTCCTTAAGCTTCCACGCGACCTAATCATAAGTCGCGAACAACTGGGATGCGACCTAACTCTACCCAGACTTACGACTTAACTCCTTAAGTCGCTAACTACTACTTAGGTCGTTGCCGACCTAACTACACTAACTCACTAACCCTCTTAAGTCGCTCAACCCTATAGGTCGCTAACTCCTATAGGTCGTCCCAAACGACCTAACAACTTAATTACTAAGTCGCTAACCCGGAACCACTAGGTCGCTAACTTTCCAGCCGACCTAACACTTAACAAAAACTTAGGTCGCTCACCACATTTCCTTAGGTCGCCTAAACCTCTTAAGTCGGTCACGACTCATCACTTAGGTCGGTCACTACCTTAAGTCGGCAACTCGACCCAGACTTATCCTTTAACTTGCCTATCCCCTTAGGTCGCAGATCTTCTCTAAGTCGCTCACGACTTATCTCCTAAGTCGCCAACAACATTTAGGTCGCGTACGACCTAGGACTTAGACAAATCTGCCTAAAAATCTGAAATGACATGAAAGTGCTAAAATTCCAGATTTTGACGAACATGTCGATCCGTAAAAATACGGGTCGTTACATTCTCTCCCCCTTAGAAATTTCGCCCCCGAAATTCCAAGCAATCAAAAACTATTCTGTACGCCTACCATCCATAGCAATCAACAAACCATGCATCCAATTCTAGCTTAGCGTACAGAATTCTAAGACTTAGAACAAGTTACAATATCGCGAGATGAGACGACACCTTAGGGCCATACCTTGAAGAGTTCAGGATGAGCTGCCTTCATCCTCTCTTCCACCTCCCACGTACAGTCGTTATCATCATCACTCCATTGTATCTTGAGCAACTTAACTACCTTTCTCCTAAGCTGTTTCGTGTCGGTTTCAACAACACGAAGCG
This sequence comes from Allium fistulosum, assembly GCA_030737815.1. Classification (NCBI taxonomy): domain Eukaryota; kingdom Viridiplantae; phylum Streptophyta; class Magnoliopsida; order Asparagales; family Amaryllidaceae; genus Allium; species Allium fistulosum. Next base: position 427,102,974 of record CM060902.1, read on the forward strand.
GCTTACGAGGTCTTCTATCAACTGGATCAACTTCAAAATCTTCATAGCTATCTGCAGAAACTACTGCATTTGAGTCGTGCACATACTTCCGTAGATATGATACATGAAAAACATTGTGCACACTCGACATCTTCTCTGGTAACTCCAATCTGTAAGCGAGCTTTCCAATTCGCTCGATAATCGGGAATGGTCCAACAAATCTCGGAGTCAATTTTCCTTTCTTCCCAAATCGAATAACATTCTTTAGTGGAGAAATCTTCACAAAAACCATATCTCCTACGTCGAATTCCAAATCCTTTCGACGCTTATCGGCATAACTCTTCTGACGATCTTGGGCTGCTTTCATTCGTTGCCGAATGATTTCTATACAATCTGAAGTCTGTCGAATCATCTCTGGCCCAAGTATCAGCTTCTCTCCGGTTTCCAACCAACATGTCGGAGAGTTACACGGTCTTCCATACAATGCCTCATATGGTGCCATACCAATACTTGACTGGTAACTGTTGTTGTACGCAAACTCCACCAAATGAAGGTGATCTTCCCATGATCCTCCGAAATCCAAAACACAAGCTCTGAGGAGATCTTCCAAAACTCGGTTGACTCTCTCAGTCTGACCATCTATTTGAGGGTGATAAGCTGTACTCAAACACAACTCGGTTCCCAAGACTTTCTGGAAGCTCTTCCAAAATCCACTAGTGAACAATGGGTCTCGATCGCTCACTATACTCTTCGGAATACCATGAAATCGGACTATCCACTTAACATACAACTCAGCCAACTTTGATGCAGTCCTAGTCGATCGAACAGGAATGAATCGTGCACTCTTAGTCAGACGATCTACAATGACCCAAATCCCTTCATTTCCCGTTCTGGTTCTAGGCAATCCATCAATAAAATCCATCGACACTTGTTCCCACTTCCATGTAGGAACTTCTAAGGGCTGAAGCAATCCACTTGGCTTCTTCTGTTCAGCCTTTACCAACTGGCAGTTCATACACTTGGAAATGAAATCTCCAACATCCTTCTTCATGCCTTCCCAGTAGTAGGTTCTCTTCATATCCCGATACATCTTATTTCCACCTGAATGAATTGTCAGCTTCGAGTGATGACTTTCCTTCAGAACTTCACTCCTCAATTCATCTATATCGGGAACAACTAGTCGTCCTTGCTTCCGAAGCCAACCCTCTCGATCGACCTCGAATCCTTTATCCTTTTCTGGATCCAATCCAGATTCCAATTCACGGATAATCTTGACAAGCTTATCATCTCGCTTTTGGCTCTCACCAATCCTTTCCATAAGAGTGGGTCTTATCGATAAGTTTGCCAACATCTCAGGTTCCAATTTGCATCTAGGCCTGAAGTCAAATCCATCTAAATACTCGAGACTCTTCCATTCGGAAAACATGGCTCCCAATCCTGCATGTCTTCGACTTAACGCATCTGCCACTGCGTTACCTTTTCCCGGAGTATAAGCTATACCAAAATCATATGATGCCAAAAACTCTAGCCAACGTTGCTGCCGAAGATTCAAATCCTTTTGGGAGAAAAGATACTTCAACGACTTGTGATCCGTAAACAACTCGAATCGAACTCCCAACAGATAATGTCTCCACATCTTCAGAGCAAATACAATCGCCGCTAACTCCAAATCATGAGTCGGGTAATTCCTTTCATGCCGCTTCAATTGTCGACTGGAATACGCAACAACTTTATCCTTCTGCATCAGCACTGCTCCAAGTCCAGTACCACATGCGTCGGTGTAAACCACCATCTCATCATTCCCACTTGGAATAGTCAAAACAGGAGCACTCGTCAATCTCTCTTTCAGGATTCCGAAAGCTTGCTCACACTTAGCATCCCAACTGAACACTTGGTTCTTTTTCGTCAATCCTGTTAACGGTGCAGCTACCTTGGAGAAGTCTTTGATAAACCGTCGATAATATCCTGCTAATCCAAGAAAACTTCTCACATCTGATGCATTCTTAGGTCTAACCCAATCCTGGATTGCTGCCACCTTAGCGGGATCAACCGCTATTCCATTTCCAGAAATCACATGGCCTAAGAACCTCACTTCACTCTTCCAGAAGTGACACTTCGAAAACTTAGCCTTCAACTGATGTTTCCGCAAGATTTCCAAAACAATACACAAGTGCGTCTTGTGCTCTTCTTCCGTTCTGGAATAAATCAGAATATCATCCACGAACACAAGTACAAACTTGTTCAACTGATCTCTGAACACTCTATTCATAAGATCCACAAAATATGCTGGCGCGTTAGTCAATCCAAACGGCATTACCAGCCACTCAAAGAAACCGGATGGTGTCCTAAAAGCAGTCTTCGGCACACTATCCTTAGCCACTCTCAGCTGGTGAAATCCCGTTGCCAAATCCATCTGAGAAAACACCTTAGCTTCGTGAAGCTGATCAAACAAGTCGTCTATCCTCGGCAATGGATACTTGTTCTTCTTAGTCACTTTATTCAGCTCACGATAATCCACACACAATCTCAACGACCCATCTGCCTTGGTTGCAAACACAACTGGTGCACCCCACTCGGACACACTACGCCGAATGAATCCTTTCTGTAAAAGGTCATCAACTTGCACCCTCAACTCCTGCTGTTCCCTAGGCGCCATCCGCCTAAGAGGCATCACAACAGGTCTGGCTCCTTCAACTAGATCTATACGAAACTCGATCTCTCTATGCAGCGGCAACCCTTTGACTTCGTCAAAGACATCCTCGAATCCATTTGCGATTGGCACTAAGGACAGTCCATCCCGTGGAACAACTAGCGAATACATGAAGCTCATGAAGACGCCTTCCTCATGCTTACATCGTATCACAATCTTTCGCCCTTCCACATTCTCGACTGTCACCTCCAACCTTTCGCAATCAACCTTTGCCGCATACTTCCTAAGCCAGTCCATACCCAAGATAATTCCGAACCCCGCAAAGTTCAGAACAAAGCAATCACAAACAAAAGAGCAACCATGACTCGACACAACTAGACCACGTCATAACATACACAAACAAGACGAACCCCCAACTGGATTACTCACAACCAATGGCCTATCAACAATATCCGGTTCCAAACCTAACCGGTCTACGAGTTCACTACAAACAAACGAATGCGACGCTCCAGTATCAAACAAAACTCTAACTGGAACACCACATAGGAAAAGAGTACCTTGAACAACCACACTCTTTCCCTTCTCTTCAGCAGTAGGAGCTTTTGAAGACGACGGAACAGCTCCTAAAGCATAGGCTTGTACAATCTGCCTGTTCTTTCTCGGTTCTGGACAATTCTTCCTGAAATGCCCCGGCTTGTCACAGTTGTGACACTTCATCGGTGCCTTCGGATTCTTACAATCCTTAGAGAAATGGCCCTTCTGCTGACAATTGTAGCAAGTCACCTCGCCTTTCGGCTTCTTCTGGCCATCCTTACCCTTCTGCTGCTGCTGCTTCCTCTTCTGGTTTCCACCCTGCTGTGGTTTAGATTCTCCCTTGGTAACAGCAACAACAGGTCCTTCCTTAGGAAACAGACTCTCATGCCTAAGAGCTTTCTCCACAAGCTTCTCAAATAAATCGTCCAAATGATCCACCAACTGTCTCCCAAGATAGCTATCCAAGCCGGTCACAAACTTCTCATTCTTTTGGTAAGCAGACTCAATATATGACCGGGCATATTTGGACAAAGCTTCAAACTCAGAAACATACTCAAGAACAGATCTTCCACCCTGCTTGAGTTCTACAAACTTCTTGAACAGAACAGACTTCTGAGCTGTAGAAATGAACTTAGCTTCAAATCTAGCTTGGAATTGCTCCCAAGTAATCTCTTCCTCCGCAGTATTGATGGTAATAGAGTTCCACCAATCAGAGGCTCTCCCTTGAAGCTGCCTCGATGCCAACTTCCTCTTAGTTGCATCATCAATTCCCAAATCACCAAAGATCCTTCTACAAGCATCTATCCATCTCTGGACTTCGATAGTTGATTCTGTTCCCAAGAAAACCTTTCCTCCAAGAGAAGTATAGTCCTTACACAACTTAGCAAAGTCCACCGGCTTTGGAGTTTGAACTTGAACTCCAACATCAACCGTCGCTCCCGGAACTGGTATCCTCCTCATGATCGAAGTCATCATAGCTTCGAACATGGCTGCATAATCAGCAGTCTCTTCAGTAGCACGGCCTTCCCTAGCAGCTGGTCTCCCTCTTCGACTCATTCTCAATATCTATAAAAAGGAATGATTAGAACATCTAGAGAAACAACTGCATAAAGGACTCAACTCTACTAAGCTACTATATTATATATAGTATTCATCCATCAAAATACAATTACGTCTCTCATACGTAGTTACGACGGCAAGCGTTGGGTAAAATCGATTAACCAAGGCTCTGATACCAAATGTGACGACCGCCCATGACCCCTGCACCGAATCTAAAGATAGAGCGCTGTAAAGTGTGCCAGGCGACCATGGACGATTGTCAAGGTAAGATTTAAAACAACAGAATCTATCGTATTGCTCGCAGCGCATGGACAAAATACAATAGAACATATATATAGTGAAGCTTTACAGAACAAAATGACATCATATAAAACTCCATAATAGTTGAGTACAAGCACCAAAATAGTCAATACATCAAGCCTCACTACATATCTCTCAGAGAATACAAAACAGCGGAAAATCCAGTAAATAAGAAGATAATATGCAACCCTCCGGCTCGTCTTCGATATCAGCATCGTGAGAAGAGAACAGCACCTGTCACCTGCTACCTAGTCTGCCCGTCCCAAAAATGGACGAACAGCCCAAGGCAATAAGAATTAAAACATAAAGCCTTGAGTCAGACAACAGTCTTAGTGAGCAGTAAATTAACTAACAACATACCAAAAGAGCATAAAGGAAAAGGAACAGGAATACAACCCTCCCATTCCAACCTCATTCTACAGTGATAGCCCCCAGACACACACTAAGCAGAAGCAAACCTAGCAGAGCATACAATTTAAAGTAAAGCTACTATCACTCGAGTCAAGGGCGATGTTTTCCAAGTACCAAGGCCTAAATCAGATAAGCACCCAGAAAATACCGCTCTTGAGTCCGAATGACGATACAACCAAACATCCATGACTCTGGCTATCACTGTTATCATTGCTTCGATATCACCGTTAATTGAATGACCGGCACATTCTTTCAGCCGTCCGTCAAGGGCTAATGAAAACCCCGGTTCTAGACATAACTCCCGCACGTCGTCGCAGCCCGTGCCTAGGACTATCGAATCTGCCCAGAGTACTCGACCATCAACAGTTGGCCATTGGGACTATCGAATCTGCCCAAACGTACCCTTGCTTAGAGCATGCTAGAACCTTCAACAACGATGCTATCCAAGCCTCCTAGTCATCCTCCTCGACGACTATTCTCATATCCATTCATTATCCTCAACTCGAATCATATCACCGAGTTATCAACATGCTTGGAATGATCCCGTCTGGATTAGACCAAGTCTTCATCACATGATTGCCTCGCTTCATTACATCCTCGCAAAGCCCCATCTCATCATCACATCATCAAATCTATGCATAAGAGCTTCATCATCCCGCTACATATGCCACGAGCAGCTTTCCCAATTCAAGAGCCTTTCCCTTAGCTTTTGAATCGTCTTCGGTCTAAATCTAATCATCAATCATCTAGTTCGTAACAATCAATCAAATCAAACATCAATCCAAACAATCAAGCATTCAAATATGATCTAAGTAGACAATTATAACAATAATGGCATTTTCGTAATTAAAGAGTTGAAAGTCCAATAAGCATGAAAACATGGATTATATCTCTACAAACTTGATGAATGAACTTGCATAGGTTAACATATGATAAAATGGATGTAACATCATCATGAACAATGGATCTATATGGATCTACACTTAGGATGAAGAAAATGCATGGAGATCACTATTTTAACACCAAATCGAGCCATCAATCCGATATACTCCTTTGGATCCGTGTGAGAGATAATCACCACTCACCAAATCACCTAAACAACCTCAAATCAATATGCTTCAGATCTGGACAGCGAAGGATCAAGCTTGATCTATCACGAATCCGCTTCAAACGATGAAATCTCTCTTGAAAAGATGAAGATCTTCAATCTAAGTTTTTGAATCTTCAATCTTGATCTTCGATTTGGATGGATGGAAGCACTAGATTAGAGTGGAGAAAAGAAGTGAAGAAGTGTAGAAGTCGAGCTCTCTAAATGGCAGCACTTCGTCGCTTCAAAATCCGGATCCCAAAAATGAAGAGAAGCTCTCCTATTTATAGCAGAAAATACCCTAAGTCGTAACTCGGCTATCTTCTTAAGTCGCTGCCGACTTAACACTATGCCGACCTACGACCTAAAAACCCCCACGACTTAACAGAGCCTCCGACCTAAAATTCTCGACCTATCCAAACCTTACGACCTACGACCTAACTGATAAGCCCTCACGCGACTTAACGCACCAGGTCTCAACGAGATACAACTTAACTCCTAGGTCGCTCGCGACTTAACACACAGGCTACGACCTAACACCCAGCCAGAACCCAGCGACCTACGACTTAACAGGTTACGACCTAATTCCTTAAGCTTCCACGCGACCTAATCATAAGTCGCGAACAACTGGGATGCGACCTAACTCTACCCAGACTTACGACTTAACTCCTTAAGTCGCTAACTACTACTTAGGTCGTTGCCGACCTAACTACACTAACTCACTAACCCTCTTAAGTCGCTCAACCCTATAGGTCGCTAACTCCTATAGGTCGTCCCAACCGACCTAACAACTTAATTACTAAGTCGCTAACCCGGAACCACTAGGTCGCTAACTTTCCAGCCGACCTAACACTTAACAAAAACTTAGGTCGCTCACCACATTTCCTTAGGTCGCCTAAACCTCTTAAGTCGGTCACGACTCATCACTTAGGTCGGTCACTACCTTAAGTCGGCAACTCGACCCAGACTTATCCTTTAACTTGCCTATCCCCTTAGGTCGCAGATCTTCTCTAAGTCGCTCACGACTTATCTCCTAAGTCGCCAACAACATTTAGGTCGCGTACGACCTAGGACTTAGACAAATCTGCCTAAAAATCTGAAATGACATGAAAGTGCTAAAATTCTAGATTTTGACGAACATGTCGATCCGTAAAAATACGGGTCGTTACAATAAATTTCTTTAATTAATTTTACTAGTTATGGTAAATTAATAATCAATTAATTTCAAATTGATTTTCAAATTTATTTCAAAACACCAAATCAAATTTCCAATTAATTTCCAAATTATTTCCTTTTTAAAATAAATTTCTTTATCTCTTCAAATCTATTTAAAAATCCAAATTTTAAATAAATTCTTCAACTTTTAAATAATATTTTCGAAATCCATTTATTAAGCCCTTTTTTTCCCGAAATTTGAAATTTTATTCAATATGGTTCAAAAATAACTTTATCTTTTAATACTCCTTTTTAATTTATCAAATTCTCAAAAATAAATTTTAAAATAAACTTTCAACTTGAATTTCGAAAATCGAATTTTATTTATTTTCGGTATCTAACGATACCAAAAATATATTCGGCTAAATTATAGCCGTCAACAATTCCAATCACAAAGATAATCACACAGAGATTATAAATAATCAACACACAACATATGAAACATATTAAAATGTTTGAGGAATCCAGTTGGATCCCTCCAACCTGTTTCCCTGCATCCACAGATGTTAGCACAATACCAATTCCACTTCGAGGTGGAATATCGCTGTATATGGGATTTATAAAATATTATCCGCTATTATGCGGCGCAATAGGGTCTCATCCGCTATATAATGCGGCTCCAAATACATATATAATACCAATTCCACTTCAAGGTGGAATATCGCGGTATATGTTTTTAATATAATAACCTCCGCTTAATATGCGGCGTATAAGGTCTATTTCAACACAATAGATAACAACCATCATTCAATTCACAGAATGAACACTATCAACAATTTTAAATCTAACTATTTAAAATTTAAATCGAAACAAATTCGATTGAGTGAGAAGTTCTCACCTTGAGTTTCCGATAACAGTTGTAGTGTTTCGTTTCGAATAAAATTAAACACGCGTTTAATTATATTAGAAATTATCACTAGCTCCATTGCGTAGTGCTCGTCAAAACGAACCCGACGCAACTCGTTTCGTCAAAAAAGGACCTCGTATGACAAAGTTATGACATTTCAAAGTTAATACTATTTAAAATATAATTAATTTTACACATTTTTATTTAATTTTAAACCTAGATTCAATCACTACCGTTCATTGCCACGAGATCACATCTGGCCCGCACGTTTGCTTTCTTCCCCAACATCGTTCCAAGGCATCACGTTCGAACGCATGAATACCCATAGCCGCCGTTTTGCCTTGAATTGCCGTGGCCACTACGATGAGCGAGACGACGATCAGCCACCTTCACGTCGATGCCAATCACGAGCTCCACCCCCGCCTTGAATCTCGTTGAACTCGGCTCTACCTTTGCTTCGAAAAGCACGCACGAACGCCGCATGTTTGAATGAGAATTGCCAATGATCCGTGGCTCGAAATTCGATCGTAGCCGTTGATATCCTAGATCTCCTCGCTCTCTTCAACTTTGTAGTTGGAGATTTCTTGAATAGACTGATGGATTGGAAGAACGAGAGGGAAGAAGATCGTGAATTACCAGCCATTGAATATAAAACTGGCGGCCAGACCTAGTTTCTTTAGGTTTTGAGTGCAAATGAACAAAATCAAGTCCTTTTATAGAAAATTTGCAAAACACTATTCACTCGAAATTTTCTGAACTCCAAACGAAGCGTGTCGGCTGACGTTTCTAAGGTTTTACCCGCGTTCCAAACACAATGGAACGTGTTTTAGGAGCTAATTCGATCATATACGCGAGTTACGGAAATAAACGATCAATTTTAAATTAAATCGGTGAAAACGATTTCTATGCGTTTTGGCTTGCCCCGGACAAACCGTAAATCCGATTGACACAAAATTTGAAATCTTACAATAATTTCACATTATGGATCCGATGAAACTAGTTTCTTCGAAATCCGAGACTGTTTGAAAAATGATTATTTTCACTCGTCAATTGAATATTAAAATAATCAATTATCACAATTTAACTTTTAATTCAAATTTTAAAAGTTTACAAACATCATTCTAATTCAATAATGATTTAATATAACTTTATAAATCATTTTTATTCACATTTAATCCAATTTCTAATTATTTCTGGAATTTCAAATATTAAATTATTGATTTAATTATCCAATTAAATCACTATATTCGAAATTAAATTCATTCGACTTACAAATCTTACTTGTTAATATTTAAAATTAATTAAATATACGAATTTCATATGACAGAAATTCTAGGTCGTTACAGGGAAGTTCCAGGCGGAGGGAGGTGGAAGGCCATGTGGCAGACATTGGTGGTCGTTAAATAGAAAGGTGGAGAGGCTTTGAAGCAAACTGACAAATGAATATTAAAAGGTCAACATGCAGGTTCCAGGAAAAATGGTTGCACGGCCAAGAAAAACAAATAAAATATGAAAGCTTTGAATAAATATTATATATTTTTTCTCGAGTGAATATAAGAGAGCAGAGTGAAAGAGCAAGGAACCAGAGAAAAATGAAAGGACAAACTAGTATACGTTGGAACCAGTGTGGGAAAAGCAAAAGTTAGGAATAACAGAAATCAAATACGTGAATTGCTGGGAATATGAAACAGATGGATGTTTGTTTTTCAAACGGTAGACAATGAAAGGACATAAGGAAAACCAAAAGTTAAAAACGAGTACCGATACGGCTAACCGTTCCACGGATTTCGCCGCGTACCGGACTTCGAAATGCACAAACGAATATACAACGGAGATCGGCATGACGAGACGAACAGAGTGGTACATAGATATCAGCGATACGATCATCCTATCAAATGTCGATATCCGCTGCCAAAATATTTTTAAAACATTGAAAATAAGATAAACGGAGCTAGAGAACTCCAAATTTAGTGAAACAAAATATGACGTCTCACTCGGAAAATGATAAACAAATTTATTATGTAAAAATATTCAGATTTCGAAACATTTTATTTTCATCAAATTAACTGATTTTAAATTTAAATAAAATTACACAACAAAATAAACTTCCATATTTAAAAATACAAACCTGCAATTTGCTATGTTTAAATAGACGCATACCAAATATCAAATTTTCATTGTAAAATTTTATTGTTTAATTTTAAGAAAAATTTCAGTTAATTATGTTATTAAAATCATTAAAATTTAAGGGTCATTACAGACAATTTCCGCATTCTCATGGGTGAACGGTGATGGCGGAGGCATTGGCACTTGAACCGGTGGCGCGGGCAGTGGAGGCGGTCGACGTGGTGATGTCCGATCGAACTCCATTTGGTCTCTGGTTGAGCGCGCGCGATGAGGAGATGGTCGTGTTTGGGTTTCTACGTGCGGCCTGGATGCTAGCGTGCAAAGAGAAGGTAGTTAGGTTTTTTTTATGATAATTAATTTTGTTATTAAGTTGTTAATTATATTTTAATTATCGTTATGCTAATTTATTCGTATATTTTTCGTACGAGGTCTAATTCGAGTGTCGTCTTTTGCGTTGGATTCGTGTTAACATTATCTATGCTATAGAGTTAAATTCGTTGCAATTCGCTTCATTCGAATTTTCAGATTCGAACGAAGGTGAGTATTTTAAAACGCTCACGAAGTACTAAAATATTTTTATGCTAATTAAATCGAAATCATGAAGTAATTAAGTTTATTGACTGTTGTTTGATAATTTAATTGGCATTTGAATTGACATATGAATTGATGGTTAGGAATTAAAATTGACGGTTAAAGTGAAATTGCAATTAAATTTCTAGTTAAACTCCCGATTATTGATAAGCAGTTAACTGTTGTGTTATATTGACTTGTTGGATGTTGTGTAACGACCCACCTCTCTGACCCCTAGGAACGACACTTAACACATCCTCGGTGTTCGTGTGTTGTTGCCCAAGCATCGGAAAAATGAATCATCATGGGTTGAAAAAATAACATAATAGAAAATCTCACAACAAAACTGTAAAATAAACCATAACAGTCAATAGTACATCAGGTTACTCCTTAACAGGGAGTTATCAGAGTTACACAAAGTACTACAAATCAGCTTAGGCAGTTATAACAACCTGTCTTTAAATATGTCGAAACAAAATACACTTACACAAACAAGATAATACAACGGAATAGATAACTAAGAAAATGAAAGCCTCCTTCTCGGACGCCGTCTTCAAAAAGGCCACATAGACCTGTTACTCTCGAACTACTCAAACAAAATTGAGTACCCAAGAGTTTAGGGGAAACAAACAACTCGGGTCAGACGATATGTCTGGTATGAGTAAAAAAAATTAAAATCAATAGGTGGGTGATTACCGCTGAACACGGAACGAGTTTACTCTCACAAGAATCAACATCCAAACGTGAAGAATGGATAAAAAATAAACATCGCAAAGAGTGGTAAACTCTTCCCGATTAAATTAAGGAAACAAATTCAAAGGTTCGAATCAAATAAGAAAAGGAAAATCTTCAACAAATGACTAGGAAGGTGCACCACCCTTGAAGTATACCTCTAGTAATATACTTCTGAGAAGGTCATATACTCCATGACACTTCTCGGACAATGCCAAGCCGGACCCCGCCAAACCTTACCGAGTATCCGAATATTTCACATCTAATAGTGCTACTGAATCCAATCTAGATGAGATGTGAAAGTACCCTAATGGGAGCAACCCCACATAGCTTGGCCTCCTCTCGCGCTTTGGATTTAGTCATTTCCAACAAAGGATATTAATGCTCGACGGGGTAACACATCGTCTTAAAATGACGATAATAAATAAGCTGAAGTAACCGATGGCTGAGAAACCAACTATCGAGGATATAAAATGATCGTATATGGAAATTAAGTCTTGTATTCTTATCACCGCTCATCGAATTCAAACTTATAATATTTCTTGGTTAATAATAATACCGGACAAGTTAAGGTAGCATTACTTCTTATCTTTCAAAATAGAGACAAATCTACTTCTTCGATGTTTAGTGCTAATTATACAAATAAATCGTTTCCATACAAGCGAATTATATTACGAAAATTAATTCATTTCCGTAAACAATTCAAACTTTTCTTTTAAAAACCCGAATTCGTGCTTGGGCTTCACAGTACAAGTATTAGCTTTCAAAACACTTTGTTAAAAGAGTTTACTAAGTTTAAAACATCATTATAAAAGGATTTAATAACTTTCAACATCCTTATTTAATTGGATACTTCGCTTTAACTATCATAAATGAGAATAATTAATTATCTTTAAATTTCGTTAATCAATTTAGATAATTGACTTCAAAATACCCTTTAATTAAAAAGGTTAATCGCCTTTAAATTAACAGAATTAATTAAATTAATTTATTAAATTTAATCTCATTAATTACATTAATTAATTAAATTTAGACATCATTAATTAAATTAATTAATAATAAATAAATATCACTAATTAAATTAATTAATTTAAAACATAACTAAATAAGAGATTAATTAAATTTAAATTAATTAAAATTTGACAATCATTAATTGAAAGGAGTTAATTTATTTTAATCATCATTAATTTAAATGATTAATTAATTTTAATCCATCATTATTAAATAATTAATTAACCTTAATCATCATTAGACAAAAAAATTAAGTATCAATAACAAAGTAATTAATTAAATTTAAATACATCATTAATGAGTTAATTAATTAAATTTAAACTCATCGTTAACAAGTTATTAATTAACCTTATTAATCAATTAATTAATTATATTTAAAAATCTCTATTAAAATAATTAATTACATTTGAAATCATCCTTATTTAATAACTTTATTAACTTGAAAAACCAAACCCAAGCTCAAGAATTAAATCAAAAAAAATTTGATAAGGATATGTTTGTCGAAAATGCCGATATAGCGATAGTTGCTATACGGACACTTCGACAACTAATTTCATGTCACTTTACTTACATCTACACATCACATAACCAAAAGAAAAGCATAATACAAGGTACTTTACTATTATAAAAATAAGTAGAGAACGTTACCTGGAACATAATTAACTATCACCACTAATTTCTCATATTACTAACTAACTGATAAGGTATCCACTTTTAAGCTACTAACCAACTACCAAGATGCCATCTTTCTAAAGTATAACCCAAACCAATAACCAAACACAATATCATACATAACCCATAGCATATAGCAACTAATAATATAAGCTATATATTAAAGTTAAAATCTTTGGTTTGAAAAGTTAGATTTTACTCACTTAAGTGCTACGAAACGAAGTCAAATTATCGCAACTCCTTGCCTAACACTCGGTCTTCCTTCTCCTAAACCAAAGCTTGGACATTTGGACCCTTCATAGGCTATTTGAATTCGGCCAAGATGGGAATGGGCTTGGACTAGGTGGAAATAGAGTCTTAGGGTCTTGTTTTTGAGGGGTTAAGTAATTTAGAGTGGAAAGAAGCTAGTTTTAGTAATTTATTTAAGAAAAGAGTGGAAAAAGAATGTATTTCTAGATTTTTAAACTTAAGATGTCATGGAAATTTTGGAAGGAAGCTTGAGATAAGAATGATGAAGTAGGAAATGGGATAAAATGAAATAAGAAATTAGGAAATTAATTTTTATATGAAATGTACTTAGCATATTACTAAAATGCCCTTAGAGACACTACTCTCCATCCTTTACATGCCACCTCACTTCATTGTTCCCTACTCCGTTAGTTTACATGAAAATAGGTAGGTCGCCCATTATTTTCTTCCAACATGCCACTAAATGGTAAGTAATATAGTGTATAAACATGTTTTATTATGTTTCACAAGGCATCTTTGTGGAATATTCCATTTTGTTTTTCATGAAATGTTACAGCATATATATATATATATATATATATATGTATATATATATATATATGTTTATGTACTTAACTGCATACATTCATGTATATACACATGCCCTAACTTTATTCATATGAGTGCGTAAATGATACACCAATGTGCACAATGTTTTTTGACAACTTTTCGACACCGAAAAGTCGATAATTCAAAAAAGGTTTCCGGTCACATTTTCTATATTTCTTCAAACTAAAAATTTTTGTAAACTATTTCACCGTCATTATTTATTATTTCAAAGAGTTTTATTTTAGTTAAAAATCCATTAATTAATTATTTAGAAATAAATTAAATATCCATATTTTAAAGAGGTTAAATTACGGGTTGTTATAGGTTGATTGTGTTGGATGGCTAGGTTGATTGTGTTGGATGGCTATTGGTTGCTAATTTGGATGATTGGATGTTTATTTATTTTATATATATATATCCCTGTTATCACCCTGTATGTTATTTGGCAGTATATAAACCTGTTATTTGAATTATTTCGAATAAATTAAGAAATAGGTTGAAATGATATATATCTATGACCCTTTGATTTGGATTGAAATGATATATATCCATCCTTGAAATTAAAGTTGAAATAACTATTCACTTGGCCATAGGATAGAAAATTATATACGGACACCGGATTGGTTAAATTAAACGGTTTTAAAATTCTTGGTTTTGAAATTATTTAAATGATATTGTTTTAAAGAATAAAACAATTAGATTTATGAGAATTGAATTGATTTCGAATTCGAGTCTTGAAATGTTGAGATTGAAGTTGGTTAAAAGAAATTATTTTAAGAAATTATTTTGAAATGTGAAGTAAAATCGGCATATGACTTGAATTAAGGGAATTGAAATTGTTTTAAATGTTTGAACTTTTACTTGAATCTTTAAATATATCCAACTATTAGTAATTTAACTAGATATTTCAAACTGAAATCCGAATTGAATTATTTTAAAAGATTTGAACCTTAAATTGAATATTGAAGTTTAAATTGATTTAAGTGATTTAAATCGGTATTTTTAAATCGAACTTGAAATTGATATAAATTGAAATGGTTTAAAATTGAGAATTGAATTGAAATTAATTCGAACTGAAATCAAAATTAAAATTAATTTGAATTGAAATTGAAATTGATTTAGGTTGAAATCGAAATCGAGTCGATTTGAATTGAACTGAGATTGAAGATGACTTGAATTGAGAGATTTGAAATTGAATCAGTTTGATTTAAATTTGGACCTGAATCCAGATTTATTGGAAATGGGAAGAAACAGTTTTGAATTTGAAATTATTTTCACTATAAACTATTTTCCTATAAACTGTTTTAAAATTCATCTTTTTAAATTTTCAAATCATTTAAATTTTCAAATCATTTAATATATAATCTATTTTAATGTCTAAACTATTTAAACTATTTTAACTATTTTAAACTATTTAAAATTATTCAAACTATTTTCTATAAATTCAAACTGTGGAAGGTTGGAATGTTTATATTTAAATCATGGATTTAAATGCGAATTGGGCTAAAACAAAGTTATAACCTAAGTTGAAATTAGAAACGATTTTGGAAGTGAAATTGAGATATTGAGATGAAAATTATATTTTCAAGTGAAAATGACATTTGAAGTAAATATAAGGATTTTGAAACAAATGGTATTTTGAAGTGAATATGATATTTTGGTATCAAGTATGAATTGTTTCGAAATGTAAAAGAACCAACTGGTGTGTAAAACGATGTTTGGTTGTTGAAGAGACCAGGGCCTCTTATTGGCATACTTTCTTTCAGTATTGGAACCACTTTAACAACTGTGTACGCGGAGGAGACTCCAGAATAAAGTGGCTAGATTTGGTGTATGTTTTCTAGATTTGAAGAAAGAGAACGATGATGAATATACCCCGGACTTGTGCTAATTTTAAATGACTAAAACAGGATGGCTGGATTGGGCCAAGTGGGCTAGCTACCCCTAGCGGACATCCGTTCTTCGATTTTCTTCTTGGACTTGGTCCATACTATTACTTTTGATGTTGGTTTCGATTAATGCACCTTGATTTGGGATGACCTCCCTTTGACTCGATATGGGATGGATGGACGCGGTGGGCGGTCGTGGCTACGATGTGTTACCACCAGCCCTACAACCTGAACTGATAGTATCCTACCTTAGGCATTGCCTCACGTGCCTTGTCATACTTTTATCCTTATATGAGACCACTACAAGTTTGGTTTAGTGTTGTCATATCACGGCGCATCCCTTCCCCCGATGTGCTACTGGGGCGTTATATGCAAACAGTACGACAATGCTTAAAAACACGTTAAGGGGGGTTAATTTAAAGCCTTAACATTGAAAAATATATTTATTTTACTGATTAGACATTACATATATAGCGTATTCTGCTATATATGGATATTTTGACTAATCCTTAAGAGATGGAAAATCCTGTAACATCTCTTGAGTTATTGCACGTACGTTATACACTGGATAGGAGATGTAAAACCCCATAAACATCTCTGACGCTATTACACTCCTGTTATATATGATATTGATTTGACTCACATAAGGATATTTTAGTCCTAACTCGAGTGTATTGTTTTACTTTATTCTCGGGTCAGCCCTTATTTTTCAGTGCATTGAAGATTATATTCTAGAGGACAAAGATGAAGATTTGGTATATTATATTACTAGTATTATTTCCGCATCATGTTGTTCTGTTGTATTGTTCTGTTGTATATATAACTCTTATTTATGTTGTAAAATTATAATCAAATATATAGTATAAACACCTTCATGAACTATTTATTTGATTATTATATTTTGTCATTCCGCTGCGAGACTCTGTATTTGTTTTCTTCTTTTATTATTTTTCTTAATTAACCCCATTGATTATTTGTGTTTCAGACTGTTTGAGTTGGACATGTGTGGATTATTGTTGATTTAAACCTCTCGAAATGTGGGTTGTCGTAGTTGGTATCAGAGCTTTGGTTTAGGGATAACCTTAGCTTTGTGGGGTTTGACTCATTAGAGATAGGATAGTAATACCCTAGAATGAGTTTGTTTGAGTGTGTATATATATACTCATACACACACATACACACACACACACACACACACACACACATATATATATATATATATATATATATATATGAGAGCATGTACTTATTAGTGTTATAAATTATTTTACATTGTGTTTACTTATCTGTTGAGTTGTTTATGAATTCTGGTCGGTGCGTGGGACGCCTTGTTATCGTTAGGGGTTTCTAAACACTTAAACAAGGCAAGTCGACATAATATTGTTTTAAAATAGGGTAAATGAAATAATTTTACCTAAATTATGTTATATATATAAAATGATGATTTTCATAAACCTATTTGATTATTAATGAATGTTTTTTTTAGCGAGACGGGTGTGTAGCGTGACACTACACAACCGATTAGAAGCATATATATAATAATGATGTTTCGATCAACAGGCCTGATCGATGGCACATAGCACAAGCACAAAAATCATACAAACCACTAATAAAGCCAAGATAGTACGAAAGTATATACAAAAACTGCAAGACCAAATACCAAAATGGATGTCAGAGCACTGAACACATCAAGTGTCTACCAGTTAAGGCCATTGCTACTGGCCCACGGGAAAAGCCGAGCTGCTCCCTTGTGATTCGGTCGGAGAAGAGATTCTCTGAGGAAGGTGGAGTCTAAAGGGAGCGGAGAAGCTCTGACCTGTAATAGAGGAGAATAGAGAAGTTATACGTCTACAGATATTGTCGAAGTGACTCCTAGGTTTATCAAACACGACTGCATTACGTTCTTTCCATAAATTCCAACAGAAAAGGGCGATAAAGACGTCTAGGTGGAGGTTGGGGGAGTTGTATTGCCAGTGACCGAAGATGACAGGTGGAACAGGGATATAACCCAGAATGTGGGCGCTAGAAGCTACCCAGATAGAGTAAGCAAAGTCGTATTCTCGAAACAAATGGGGAATATCTTCAATGTGGCTAGAACAAAAGACACAGTGCGGGTCAACCGGAATATGCAAGCGGAGAAGTCTATCTTTGGTGTTGATACGATCATGCGCCAGACACCATTGGAAGAAGGTGATATGCGGTGGAAGTGGGCATTTCCAAAGTCTAGGGAAGGCGAAGAAGCGACTAGGATTGTTGAGGAGGGAGTAACAGGAGGCGATCGAGAAACCTATGGCAGGAGCGGGGGTCCATACTATGCGATCCGGTAGGGTGGAGAGCTGAACAGATTGAAGAAGGCTGGAAACAGCGATGAGGTCAGAAAAGGTGTCAGAGCCAAAGAGAGAAGGGGGGCACAGGAAGTCAGGACCGGAATTGATACAGTCTCTAACCGAGATAGATGGGGAACACGAGTAGGAGAAAAGGTGGGGCAAGGATTTTGCGAGAGGGAGTTGGTTATGCCAAGTATCATGCCAAAAAATGCAGTTGATGCCATTACCGGTGTCTACATGAAAAAAGGGTCTGACACGAGGAAGGGTTTGGAGCACTCCTGCCCAGAACGGAGAAGGCCTACAACAAGGAGGGAAGTGAAGGACAAGATGGTGATTAGAGTGATAATGAAGCGAGAGAATCCAATCTTTCCAGAGAGAGTTACCCAGGGTAAGGAGTCTCCAGAGCCATTTTGATAGGAGCGCGGAGTTAAAAACAGCAAGGTTAGTGATACCAAGACCACCCTGATTTTGATGCAAACAGGCGGTTCTCCAATTAATGAGCCTTTTGACGCCACCACCATTCCACAGGAAGGTACTACGGATTGAGTCAATTTTGGTGATAACCCAGGAGGGAAGTTTGTGGAAAGACATCCAGTAAGATGGGATGGCTGAAAGGACAGATTTGACGAGGACAAGGCGACCGACTGTAGAGAGGGAATGAGCCTTCCAGCTCTGTAGTCTTGATTCTATTCTAGAGATAAGGGGGGACCAGTCCGATCGATGGAGCGTGGTGGGACGCAGTGGGATACCGAGATAGGAAAAGGGGAATACCGAAAGGTTACAGTTAAGCATCGACGCAATGGGTGGGCCAAGATGAAGAGAGTTACCTAACATAATGACTGAGCTCTTGCTGAAATTGATAGAGAGGCCGGAAATGAGCTCGAATGTGTAGAGAGCCACTTTCAGGCCATGAATGTGTTCAATATGGGGTGAGGCAAATAGGATTGTATCGTCAGCAAACTGCACATTAGAGACTGATAAAAAGGAATCATGGAGTTTAATGCCGGAGAGGAGATTGTTGGATATGGCTAGCTTGATCATCCTGTTGAAAACGTCCGCCACTAAGACGAAAATAAGGGGCGAGAGAGGATCGCCTTGCCTCAAGCCACGAGCCGACTTGATGTGGCCCCCTGACATACCGTTGATCGAAATAGAGGATAGACTAGAGCTAAGAATATGATTTATCCAATTGCACCATCTGGGGGGAAAACCTCTATACCTCATAAGTTCGAGGATAAAGTTCCAATTCACCGAATCAAATGCCTTAGAAAAATCAAGCTTCAAAAGGACTCCCGGGGTCGCCGTCTGGTGGCAAAAGGAGATGATTTCTTGAGTTGTGGCTACGCAATCCAAGATGTTCCTGTCGAGAATGAAGGCTGACTTCTCAATTCCAATCAGGGGGGCAATAGCTGTCTGGAGGCGGCTTGCCAGGACCTTAGTTATGATTTTAAAGGTTGTGTTGAGGAGACTAATGGGACGGAAGGCGGAGAGGGTGTTGGCATCAGGGGATTTGGGGAGAAGGATGATGCTCGCATAGTTCAGCCTGGAAATGGCAGCTGGATCGGATTGGAATTCGGCACATAAATCTAGAATATTGGATTTAACGGTATCGCAGAAATGCTTGAAAAAAAGTGGGCCGAACCCATCTGGGCCGGGTGCTTTGTCATCGGACATGTCTTTCAAAGCGGCCCAAATTTCCTCTTCCGAGAACGGGTGGTCAATGGGGATGGGGATGGGTATAGGAGGGACCAATCAATGTCGGGGAGAACTGGGGATTGTTTGCCAAGGATACTACGGTAGTAGTTGGTGAAAAGGCGAAGGTGATCAGTGGGGTCAGTGTAGGAAGAGTTATTATGGGAAATCTAGGAAACTAAAGTGATTCTGCGGCGGCCATTTGCTAGACGATGGAAGAAGGAGGTGTTTTTATCCCCTTCCTCAATCCATTTAGCCTTGGAACGTTGTTTCCAGCCTATCTCCTCCTGCTTCACGAGCCTATCCAGTTCCGATTCCAGATCTCTCAGTCGGGTCAATTCAAGATCTGAAAGAGGTCGAGCTTCCTCCAGAATATTGAGTTCTAAGATCTCGTCTTGGGTTGAAGAGATACACGAACGAAGGGACCCCCAAACGGATCTGGCCCATGGCCGGATGATTTTCCTAAGAGAGCGGAGCTTGAAGACAATTCTGGCGGAAGCTGATTGGATTTGCGTGGGTTGGGACCAGGCAAGTTTAATGAAACTCTCAAAGGACGGTTCCAGGAGCCAAAGACGCTCAAATCTGAAAGGGCGCTTAATGTTGGGCAAAGATCCAGTGTCCAAAATGAGTGGGCAATGATCCGAGATGGTCGAAGCGAGGCTAGAGACCGAGGAGAGGGGTGGAGGTCTTCCCATGTAGCATTGAAGAGAAATCTATCGAGTTTTGCTAAGGACGGATCTGCTCTACGAATAGACCAGGTGAAAAGGCGATTGCTAATGGGAGGGTCAATAAGGGAGCATGAATTAATGAAGGAGTTGAAGGAGTCAGAGTCTTGCGAATAGTAGCCGGAGTTCCGCTTCTCAGCGGATCTGGTGGTGTTGAAATCGCCGCCAACTATCCAAGGACCATTAAGGTAGGAGGCAAAGGTGAAACAGTTAGCCCAAAGCTCATTTCTCTCAGGAATGCTTTGCGGGCCATAGATGTTTGTGAAGAAGTAGATTGTACCAGATTGTATGTGGCGCAGAGTTACATGCAATGCGGATGGGTGAGCAGTGGTATGACAGTGGGACCATACGGCTTCGTTCCAAGCAGTAATAATACCTCCTCTGGAACCTTCAGCATTTATGTGGGCCCAACCCGTTAGAGCGGCCCACCCTAGGTGTTTAATGAAAGATTGCAGTGGGTCTATCAATTTGGATTCTTGTAGGAAAAGAATGTCTACTTTAAGAGGGGATAAAATAAGGCAGATTGCATGCCTTTTAGACGGGTCCCCCAACCCCCTTACGTTCCATGAGATTAATTTCATTGGGAAAGAGACAAATGCTCTGATTCAAGTTCTTGCATGGCCGTGTAGTGTTCATCACGCAAACTCACACCCATGCAACGTGCCATTTTTTTTATTAAGTCTTTTATTTGCTGAAGAAAAAACAACAGTTTTATAGAAGCTACCAGGGAGGGAGGCAGCTCTGCTGAGTCTGGAACTTCTACGAACAGTGGCTGGAGTGATCAGTGGAGACCTCTGGGGTGGCAATGGCTGAGCTGGAGAAGCTTCCTGGACAATAGCTGGAGGGACTAGGAACAAGGTCAAAGGCTGGGGTTGTTGTTGGAGGGGTGTGAATAGGTCCGGGTTAATAAGTGGGTCTTCACGCAGTACATCCGACCAAGCCTCCCAGCAATGGGGGTCTACCGCACTTGGATCTTGGGGTTGGACGGTTGGAGGAAGCGGAGGGAGAATAGCAAGGTCGAAAGCCAAAGCATCAAATCTGGCTTCGTCTGAGTCCTCGGGAAGAATGGGTTCATTATAGCAGCAGAAATCTTTCTCGCAATCTACGCCCAGGTACATCGTTTCCGGTCACAGAGTGGGGTGGGCATGTTCCCATTTCTCCACCGAAATGAGGTGGTCCTCATTGTTCAAGTGCGCAATAAAAGAACTCGGAGTGCTAACTCCGCTGAAGAATTGCATTTTAACGTACAGAAATCGATGGTCAAAGTTAGACCAGTCGCAATCATCAAACTCGATGAAGTGACCCATGCGGCTAAGGGCGTCACTGGCTGCAAGTGCATTATATCTGAGAAATTCTGGGAATACCACTGCTCACCCCTCCGTCATACCACTGCTCACCCATATGATGTATGGGGCTAATGAATGTTATTTGTTAGGAGATGATAATATTTAATTATCATCGATTATTGGTTGAATTAACTAAAAATGAATAATTTGTGAACTCTATTTCACGAAGTCTTCGATAATTAGATCAAATTGAAATCTATTTACAAAAAACATTATCTGCAATAACAAAGATGTAAATTAATGAAATGTTTTCATAATAAGGTAATGGAAATGTATAAGTATATCTATAATATCTCTACTAATAATGCAAATACTTGAATTTGGTGAAGCTTTTTTGAACTTTCAAAAATGCCCCTTCACCCAATATCAATACTGCAAATTCAATAGAAAAAGGCTGTATGGGTACTTTTGTCTTCCTAACAACAGCTCATTCACGTTTTACCAACTGCATCATCCCACGATTCATTCACATGTCTCATTTTCTTCCCCTTTCTACTCTCTTGAAACCCACTTTATTTTCCCTTCCCCTTTTGAAAACAACACCGACTTATTATGATAGCCACATTCACAGGTTTGATAGTTTCATTATAGTATCCATAGTCGACAGCACTTCGACGACAACGAAGGCGCGCCAAAACATCGTCACTCGCAGTATCCATTTTCTGAACTCGATTGGAATTTCAAAGTTTTCACCTTAATTCATTTATTTCACTTCACTCACCAGTTCCTAATCTACTGCTTTAATATTCAAAAATCATTTACAGTTGCAGCTACCATCAAGATCCTGCCTAAAAGTAAGAAAAAAGTGAAAAGTAATAAAACGAAGATGTGAATGGATCAGTGTCTACAGCAATTTCGGTATCTCCTTCCTTATTTGGTTTTGAATAAATCTTTTTCTCCTTATTCATTCGGATTTGTAGATTTATTTGATGGCTGCTATCGTATTATTTTGCATATTTTAAGTATGAGCCTCAACGAAGTTTAATTTACAGTTTACTCACCATTTATCACTACTTATATTTCACCATGTGTCCATACGTATACTCCTAATTTTCTATTGACATATCAATTTGTTTACCTCGTTATTATCATGCCTACTCTATAAAAGGATGATTGGACATCGACAGCTTTTTCACTCTATCTAATAATAAAGTTTACATGTAGCACCTATCTTACCATCTACTCTTACTACAACTCTTGGTTTTAATACTATTTTATTACTATTTGTTGTCTATATTTATTGCTTCTACAAAGAGTTTGGTTAAATTTTTATTTTTGGCTGC
The DNA here is from genome assembly GCA_030737815.1 of Allium fistulosum. Taxonomy (NCBI): domain Eukaryota; kingdom Viridiplantae; phylum Streptophyta; class Magnoliopsida; order Asparagales; family Amaryllidaceae; genus Allium; species Allium fistulosum. The sequence continues at coordinate 427,126,267 of CM060902.1, forward strand.
TTTCCAAACCATGACTTTCCCAAAATGAGTGCATTTACCTATACCTGCATACGTATATGGAACTAATTTCCTTTTATTTTCTGATTTTCCAATTGTACTTATTAATTGATGATGCATAAATACTGTTGTATGATTATAGAACATACTTTATTAAGACATGACTATGGGAATGTTTGAAAAAGTATATTTATTCACGGAAATAAATGTTCCTGAACCACTTATATTTGTTCATTTTATTATGCATAGTATACTACCTTAACTTAGCAGTATTTGAACATAGAAACGTTTGTGATTCTTATATTTTATTATAAACAATTTTTTTTCTTCAACCGTCATTACTTTTTCCAGTTCAATTATTGCTACTACTAAATTAGTGCTTATTATTTACTATCCATGTTTTAATAATGTATTGACTAATTTTTCGTAACCATATATTTTTTGGCTGCTGTAACAACCCGCATATTTTACGATTGTATATTTAAATGTTTTATTTAAATGTAGAATCGTTAATCGGATTAAAGTCCAAAAAGCTACTTTTTGTAAACAGTCGAATTGGGACTCGAGACCACTTCCATTGAGTCCAAAATGGAGTTTGCGACTTTTTTGAGTATAAGAGTCGATATGTTTGGAGTAAGTTGAATTTTGCTATTTTCTAAGTGGGCTTTTGGGTTTGGGTTTCCCCAACTCATTCTATTACGCTAACTCAGCCCCCTCTTCATCCATTCACTCATTTCATTTTGCAAACACTCAAGCTCAACTGAAAATGGGGAAAGAGAATAGGAATTAGTAATTCCAAGCCCTAGCTTCCATTTGCAAATACAAATTCTTGCTCCAAAATCAAAGAGAAGCTAAGGTAAGCATCCTCTTCATCTTCTCCAACTAATTCTCCCTTTAAATTCAGAAATTTCCTAAACCTAACTTAGGAAATGTTCTCCTTTTGAGCTTAGCTTCAAGCCTCTAGAGTTGAAGTTGAAGAGTAGTTGTTCTTCCTTTGCTTTCAAGCTTCTCCTTCATCGTTTTTGGGTTTAAAGGTGAGATTTTTATTTCACATCTATGTCTATAACTATCTTTGATTGTTAGGTATGAACTCCTAACATCTTTACATGTTCATTTGATTTTGATTTGGATTGATTTGGTGAACATTTCAACTTTTGGTGTTTTGAAGTCTAAAACTCTAAAAATCTTTGCTTTGATGTTTGATCATGCTTTTGGTAGTGTATCGAAGAGCATATAGGGCTGGGTTGTCGATTGGAACAAACCCCTAGCGCCCGTTGCTCGTTCGATCGCAAATTGGAAGAATTTGCTCTTCATTTAATAGGCTGAAAAAGTTGTCCCAGTGCCAGTCAGTCGACTAAGCTCTGAAGTCAGTCGACTGGCTGTAGAAACCGAGCGTATCTGGGACTGTTTGTAGAGAATAGAAGTCTTTTTTTTTCTATAGTCAGTCGACTGGCCCCCTGCAGTCAATCGACTGACTGTAAGAAATGAAATTTTCTGGTTTCTGGATCAGTTGACTGGCCTCTACAATCAGTCGACTGACCTGCTTTTTTTGTGTGCCTATTTTGCTTATTTGGCTTGAGGTTCCAATTTTTATCGATTCGTGATTATCCGATTTATTGTTATCATTTATTATTGACTTTGATGACTTCTTTTTCGGGATTTTTAGGAATATCCATCTTGATGGATTCTGTATCGATTTCTTTGGATATAATTCACATCTTCGAATGTGGATTTTTGTGATTGATTGTTTCTACAATCATTTCTATGATTTGTCACTTTAAAATATAAAGGTTTTCTATACTAGTAGTAAATATTCAAACTCTTTTTCAAAGATGATTTCAACTCTATTTTTAAATATAAATCTTGTTTTCAAAATCGTTTTCCAATCTATTAGAATATACAAACCTTTACCTCATTCGTATGAGAAAATCTAATTAATCGGCTTAGCAAAACAAGTGATATGAAATGCTTGCGTTTACTTCTTCGGTTAATTTTTGGACTTGTTCGATTGAAATTCTTGTGACAATTTTCGAGTGGGAATCTACAATTTGTTCGTAAATATTTAAGTTAAGCTAGTGGTTATGGGACATGAAGCTAAACTCATATATTTACTAGCTTAGTGTAATCGACACTTTGATTGATCGATGATGATCATTTTGTGATTTAGACTAGCGATGTGCGATGTCTATTTGTTTGTATGGGTATTACAATCCCCGTTTTGTGGAACTTCGGTTCAATTTGGCAGGGTAGCGACCCGTGGTCTTTGGGCCGTTTGTGGAGCTTCGGCTCAAAATTTATGGTTAGCGACCATGGAATAGCGTTCCATTTGTGATACACGTGTTGGTGAGTTTTCATGCTCCCGTTTGTGATAGGCCTCCCCCTTTGTGATTTCTGGATTTCTAATTGGTGATTTCTAGAATTTGTGTTTCACCAACTTTTGCGATTGGCATTAATATGTTTGTCAATATTTGTAGTTTGGTGAATAAAATTAAGAATATGATATTCTTTTTGGTGCTTTGAGATTCTTGAGATATTGTATGATATTGTTGTTGTTTAAGTCATATTTGTCCTTGTATGACATTATTGTTATCATACGTTCTTATTATATCTCTAGTTATATCTCATTTCTTGAATGATAATTATAGCTAGACTGATCCATTTATTATTTTCTTATTAAATAATACTCGGGTCAGACCGAGATGTTACAGGTGCTTCTACTTGACTCCTTATTTGGGATCATCTTCTGACTTTTTACTAACTACACAGTTTTGTTGTTTTTGTTATTATACATTAGAGATAGAGACTCCTTGATGTATAATTATTCTTTTGTCTAGCACTTGTATCTATTCTTTTGTAATATTGTGGATCTTGTTTGACCACTACTCTGATGTACACTTTTATGTGTTATATTCATATCTGTTTCCACCTTTGAGATATGAACATCTATGACTGATTTATGTTATGCTTATTTCTATATTCGTTTCCGAGGTCCACTTAGCCACTGTGTGGTAGCCTTGAGTTTGTATTTGATATGTCGGATTTCCTCTTGAAATGAAATGCATGTTATACTATCTGACATATCGGTACTCGCACAAAGCAATTACACGAATGTTCGCTCCTCATAAGCCTTATTCTTCGTGCTAGTTGACGGCATTACTCCGTAGTGTTCTTGGCTAGCGTGAGTATAGAGGTGGGGCGTTACAGCATGGTATCAGAGCCAAACTTCAGAATAGTATAAAATAATCTAGCAAGGATCATTGTCCTAAGTCTTTCTTAGGAATCGTGCCATAGAATTTAATTCGAGTCTTCGTACCATTCTATCCTATTTCTTTTTATGATGCCTTGTTTTACCAATCAAGTTTGTTTGATATTCATTCTGAGATTAATCTTTTTTCTCTTTTCTTTCTTTCTTAAAGAAAAGAAATGGTTAGACCTGGCCGTCCCAGCGCCGGTCAATCTAGTGCTACTCCCCAGGATGGAGTATTTATGTCTGCTCAGCAACTTCTAGATCTTGTAAGAAATGCTCAAGCTGTCGGACCTATTCCTGAGCCCACTCATCCTAAATCTGGGTTTGCACGCTTGTGCAGTGATTACACCAATTTGGGTGGAAAGCCATTCAAAGGTTCTGAGAGCGTTATAGAAGTCTAGGCTTGGCTTCGAACATGCGACCGCATCTTTTCTCGCATGAATCTTATTGATCTTCATCGAGTCCAAGTGGCTTCTAGTATGCTCCAAGAAAGAGCATTAGACTGGTACGAATTTCTGATCTCTGAAATTGTTGAAGCGGACCTTACTTGGGAGCAATTCCGAGAAAGGTTCGAGTTGAAATTCATGCCGGAAGCTGAAAAAGTATCTCTAGCTCGACGCTTCATTGACCTTGTTCAAGGTGAATCTTCCGTGACCGACTACGTCGCATATTTCGAATCTCTCTCAAAATATGGGGTCGAGTATATTAATACCCCATTGAAGAAAAATCAAAGATTTGTGTATCACTTGAACAAGAGCCTCAAAAAGCCATTACGTCTGAAATAGAAGTTTCTTTTGATCAGCTTGTTGATATTGCTCTTCGTCTCGAAGAGGCTGATAAAGATAATGATGCTGAGGTCAATCCAAACATTAACAAGAAGAGACCTTTCAAATTCAAGCCTAACCCTAACAAAAAGGGAAAGAAAGCAACACCGGTAGCAAATACTCCTACCCCTCGTCATGGAGAATGTTACAATTGTGGTTCTAAGGACCACTATGCAGACAAGTGCCCGAAGTATCTTTCTTGCCGCTATTGCAAGAGTTTGGGTCATACTATATCTTTGTGTCCCAAACTTCAGGGCAAGAAGAAGGGCAAGCTAAATGTTGTACAAGCCCCTGCTAACACTTCTCGTGGTCAAGGTATTTCTCATTCTATCCTTGATGGCATTATTATATTTCGTGATCTTCTTATTTGAGTTCTTTTTGATATGGGTGCATCTCACTCTTTTATATCAAAAGAACTTGTTGATGCTTTGTCTTTGAATGTTATTGGCTTGATGACTTCTTTGAGAATTGCGAATCCGGTCGGTGGATCCGCAACACTCAGTTTATTATGTAAAGATGTCGAAATTATTTTATGTGATTATGCTTTCCGAGCCGATTTGCATGTTATGCGTTACCTTGGTTTCAGAATGATTTTGGGAATGGATTGTCTTAACCGTTATGAAGCCCATATCCTATGTCCTGAGCGGACTATTTATCTTCGGCATCCGCAATCTGTTAAGTAGATTTCTCTAGTTCTGAAAGATTTAGATTCCAATTCGAAAGCATCCTTGTATTCCCTAAATCCTCATGATGACGATAACGATGATGAGGAAGATGTCATTTCTCTCATTCACATTGTTCGTGAATTTCCCGACATATTTGAGCCCGTTTTAGGATTACCACCTAAGCGAGCAATTGAGTTCAGAATTAATCTAATCCCAGGAGCTCTACCTATTACTCGTCCTCCTTATCGTATGTCTAATAAAGAAAATGAGGAGATGCACAAACAATTATCCGAATCAGAAGCGAAGCAATTTATTCAATCTAGTTCCTCTCCATGGGGAGCTTCAACCATTTTTGTGAAGAAATCTGATGGTACACTTAGGCTTTGCGTCGACTACCGCAAGCTTAATGATCTCACCATCAAGAATAAATATCCCTTACCAAGGATTGATGATTTTTTCGATCAGCTTAGTGGTGCTAAAGTCTTTTCACAGTTAGACTTAGCAACCGGTTTTCATCAGCTCCGTATTGCAGAGGATAACATTCCTTTGACATCGTTCTGTACTCGTTATGGATCTTATGAATGGCTTGTTATGCCATTTGGCTTGACGAATGCTCCAGCTTATTTCGTCGAACTTATGAATCGAGTTTTCAAAGACTTCCTCGATCGATTTGTTCTCATCTTTATAGATGACATTCTTATTTATTCTAAAACCAAGGAAGAGCATGAAAATCATCTTCGGGTTGTGTTGGAAACTCTTAGGAGCAACCAATTAAAAGCAAAATTTTCTAAATGCCACTTTTGGCAATCTCGTGTGAGATTTTTGGGGCATATTATTTCTAAATCCGGAATTTCTATGGATCCTTCAAAGATTGAAGCGATTCAAAATTGGAAGAGACCAGAGAGTGGGACGGAAATTCGTAGCTTTCTCGGATTGTCGGGCTATTACCGTCGGTTCATAAAAAACTTTTCTAAGATTTTCGTACCTCTTACTAATTTGACAAAGAAGGGAGTTAAATACAATTGGTCAGACAAATGTGAAGCTTCATTTCAAAAATGAAAAGAACTCCTTTTCGATGCTCCTATTCTTGTGATTCCTGATAAGAACCAAGACTTTGTTGTTTATACCGATGCTAGTCGGGTTGGTTTGGGAGCCGTTCTTATGCAAAGGGAACGTGTTATCGCTTATGCTTCTAGACAATTAAAGCCTGCCGAGACTAGATGTCACGTACCGGAATTTTCGACTTTCGAAAATTCGACATCGATACTCACTTTATCGACTGTCGAGCAATCGAGTGCCGGAAACTCCAATAGTGAGGGTTTTTAAGAAAAAGAAATAGAAGAAAAGATAGAAGAAAAAGAGAAGAAGAAGAAAGCAGAAGAAGAAAGAAGAACAACAGAACAACATCAGATACAGAAACAATATCAGAATCTCACATATCGCAGCGGAACAATATATAATAAATAAACACTAGTCTTTTAAAACAAAGAACTATATCATTTTATACATACATCAATCATCAGAGTCAATATACAACAATGGACAGTTATATAAATTGTCCTCATACAGAATACACAGCGGAATAAATATATCAGATACAAATACTACGACTCGTCCTCCAGCTTATCTCCAAAGCTCCAGAATATCCAGAATATCCTGATAACATAACTCTAGGCTGCCCGTGTGGAAAATTTGTGGGCACCCAGAGTTTAGAAGGGAACAATAAACTCCGAGTCAGTCATGGTGACTGGTGTGAGATCGTAAAACAGTTTATCTTTAAATTAAACAACAGAAATATTTTTTTAAAGTCAATTCGCAATGCTTTTGGAAAATGAAACTGCCATAAGACCTCCCACCACACACACAATGCAAACGCAGAATTGGAGGAGATTTCTTCTTATGATAGTCAAAGATGCTTACTACGCAAAATCAAATTCTTTTTGATATTATTATTAGTGCATAGTGTAGAAATCATTTCGAAAGTATAATATTAATCTTAGCCAACATACGACCAGTATCGTATGCCTACTATAGCTACCATCTAAACAGTGGTGACCACCGTACGTAAATGGCAGGTTCTACAACTAATACCGTACAAAGTTCGTATTGGAGTTTGGATTTCCAACAAATGGTCAGGCTAAGGAACTTCCTATCCACGATGGGTACGTCCCTGGAATAGACGACCCGAGAACCTAACCGGATCTCTGCCAACACAAGGCCGGGTTACCTCTGCAAAAATAGGTAACTACTGACACGCGTATGTCATCCCCCGATCGTCACCGATCTTCCCAAGGATCCCCGATTCGCAACAAACCACATAGATAATAATAATGCAGTAACCACAGAGGTTAAGTATCTGGGCTCCATACCATGATACCACCTTTATCCAGAAGGAATGACATACACTAAGGGGCGCTACTCCCTAGAACCTTGCTGCATCCTTCCTGTTTTGACCATTTCCGGGGTGTGAGGCTCGACGAAGTCTCGTCCACAAAGCTACGCTTTCTCAAAAAGCCCTGCTTCGGGTCAAACAAAATGATCAACCTATGATCACAAAGATATAAGATCAAACAAATGATCATATCACAAATGACCAAACACTGATCATTTCACAGCAACACTCAGTATGCCACGTTACCAAATTGGGATATATCGCTGATAAATTTCAACTACATAACCTCTGAGCTCGTACGTCTCAGAGAAGGGTGTTAAGCTAAGAGAATAAATTCTCCGCCACCAACAGAAATGTATTTGAAAGAAATCAGCTTTATATCTCAAAGTGTAACGTCAGACACACAATCCATACAAGTCTGTTCCGGGATCGAACAGAACCGAAGGCACTTCTCACGAAGCCCTTGCAATTCCGGATAATTTTCAATCACGTCAGGACTTCCCGTCACTAAGGGTGATAAAACCTCTAAATCGGAGATCAGCCGATGTAGAGTAACTCGACGGTAATCCTTCCGTTTTCAAAAATATCCGGTCTTCAACACCGGTCTTCAAATGCGATTCATAACGACGTATCACATATTCGGAATGGGTTATACGAGCCCATGGTCCTTTCCCGGCTAACCCGAATAGTGAGCGCTTATTCAAAAATAAGTGTGGCATTCAAATTCATCCAATTCACAACAAATACCTATCTAAAGGTAATTATTGATAGTCGGTTATTTAACTATCAATAAAGATGCGCAACATCATCAGATTCCAAATAATTTTCCCAAATTATTTATCTTCAAAAATATCTTTACTAGATATAAAATTTCCACACTTCAAAAATAAATCAACGTTTATTTTTCTAAACAGTTTCCCTTTCCTTTTTTATAAATTCCATGTGAATTTATATTTCAAAAATATCTACTGATATACGATTTCCAAATCGATTTCAATATTTAATTTCGATTTATCTTTAAGAAGATAAATCTCAAAAACGTTCATTTCATTTTGGAAAACATTCCATACTTATTTAATAATAAGTGTTTCACAAATCTTTTATTTTCAACATTTGAAAATACTCGATATACTTAAATCAAATTAAGTATATATTTCATTCTTTAAGGAAATCTATTTTCTATAACAACATCAATTCGAGTCAAAACGAATGTTACGTAAAACATCGTTACGACGACTCAAAATCACTAGTATAGGGATTCGAAATTAAGATAGATATGAAAATCCCAATACTAGATAAAAACATTTCCTTTCGGAAATCATTTACTATAACAACAGTGTTATAGTCCACCATTTCCTTAAATTTCTCGAAAACGTCTATTTCAACAACAAGTGTTGAAATCTATGCTTTCGATTCATAACACATTTTAAAACATCTTTAAAATGTTTAACTTCATTTTTAATATCACTTTTCCAAAAATAAATCCATTTTTATTTAATAATATATTCACTGTCCAAAATCGTGAATATAATTCACTTAACCCAATTTCAATCATTTCTACCCAGTTTTATCTCAATAAAAATTCGCTATCCAAAATCGCGAATATACCTTCTTTAAAAATCTTCTATATTTAGTTTCTCAAATTCAACTGATTTTTGAATTTATAAACACGTTTATAAATTCTATTCCTATTTTAGTAACAACTCGACTTATACATCTTCTTTTTATCAACTTCTATATTTTACTTATCAGAATACGTGATTTCGGATTTATAAACAACTTTTATAAATTTTTAATTCTATTTATAAAAACTTCAATACCGAATCAATTTCAATATTGACTTCTAATTTTATTTATCACTACTAAGTGAATTCCTTATTTTTCTCAAATTATTCAATATTCGGTTATAAAATGGATTCTTCAAATTGAAATCATTTTATATTGATTTCACAACTTATTTCAATTTACCAATTAAATTTCTAATAGGATTTCCAACTTATCTTCTCTTAAATAAATTCCTTTTTAAGAAAATAAATTTCAATCGTTTCTTTCAATCTATTTTAAAAATCCAAATTTTAAATTAAATTCTTCAATTTAAAATCACTATTTTACGAAATCCATTTATTTAACATTTTCACTTTATTTCTGGAATAAATTCGATAATACTAAAAAAAATCAACTTTTATACCTTTAAATTCTTTTCTTCGAATTTTATTCAATTTCAAAAAAATCAATTCACTTAAAATTTTCTGCTTGAATTACCAAAAATTCAATTTCGTTTATTTTTGGAATCCAATGATATCAAACATCCATTCAGCTAAATTTTAGCTTTCAACAATTTCCAGACATCAATTCAATAACATCAATAATCATTCACAGATTATCATATCACAGTAGAAATAAATTCAATCAATGTGAGGGGTCCAGTTGGATCCCTCCAACTTGTTTCCCTGCATCCAAAGACGTTAGCACAATACCAATTCCGCTCCAGTACGGAATTATCGCGGTATATGGGTTTTATAAAAATCCGCTTACTAACGGCGCAATAGGGTCTCATCCGCTATACGAGGCGGGAAAATCATCAATCCAATATGTATATATTGCTATATATATAGATATATCCTATTATATCTAATAGCACATTCAATAGCAATCAATAACTGCAATCCAAATTTAAATCTGAGTGAGAAGATCTCACCTTCGCATTTATTTTGCAATCCATTTCCATTTTTTTTTATCATTTCTTCACGGTTTAACCTTACTGCCTAGATTCCACCTCGCAAACCCCGGCCTCGATCGCGAAATCGAACCACGAACCATCGCTGAAGTCCTCCACCTCGGTTGCCTTCACCGATTTCACTTTGCGAAACCCTAGATTCGCCAGCCACGACTTCGATCCCACCCCGTGCCCACGCGATTTGAATCGCGACACCACCGCCTCCATCCTCACGCGCGTATGCCAACACTCAATCTTTGCCTGACGAGCTTTTCCAGCCATGCTTCTCCAACGCCTGCTTGAACTCTTTGAACACGAACGAAGGAATCGCATTCCCAGTCGAGCACGCGCGCCGCCTCCCCTGGTTGCGAACTCTGCCATCCACGCGATTTCGATTCACCAACACTTTCGATCGACCTCTTCCCTAAAACCCTCGCCGACCTCGCTGTAGCTTCCCTAAGCTCGCAGATGCCTCACAGATTATCACGACTTCACTTGATGTCGATTGGCTTCGATTCGAATTGAATCTGCGTTTGTAAGAGAGGAAAGGCTCGACCTTTATTATGGTTTCTCAAAGGAAGTTGCGGCTATTATTTTCTCTGCATAAATTTTGAACGAGAGTGTTTTCGTTTGATTTGGAACTGAGGAATGAGGGAAAGGGGAAGACAACAAGTACGTGATTTTTAAATGAGAAGGCGGCTTCCTTTTTCGTGATTTAACTAAAGAGAAAGAAAGCGTGTACGAGAGGAGACAATAGGGGGGTGGGCTGTACGAGTTGTTGGATTATAGGAAAGCAATTTGATTTTATTTAAATTCAATCGGTCCCGGTATAAATTTCTATGCGTTTATATATCGTACGCTCACATATCAATTCCAAAAAATACGAAAATTGAAATCCGACAATAATTCAATATTACGGATCCAATGGAACTGGTTTCGTTGAATTCCGAGACTGCGCCTCGGACGACTATTTTTAAATATCGGTTGAACGATATAAATTTCAAAACTGAACAAATTGTTTTCCAAATCAATTTCTAAAGCTCCTATTATCTTCAGTATTATCAATACGAATTTTAAAAGCTTTCGAAATATTTTTCTTCAACTTAAAATTGAAGATTCAAATTTTTTGTTCGACATTCAATCGATTAAATTTTATAATTTAATCGCCAAATTCAAGGTTATATCGGGGATTCAAATTAAATCATCGTTCAAATACTTAAAATTAATTAAATATTCTCAATTTAATTTGTTCAAAATTCTGGGTCGTTACAGACTTCCCCCCTTAAAAGAATTTCGTCTTCGAAATTACAAGTTAGGAAGAAAGGTCCTTAACTGGTCTACTATTTTTCAACATTCAATAGTTTTATCGATTTATCAAACCAAATCTTTCTACTAAAGATTCGTTATCAATTCAACTAAATTTCTAACTTCAATCATAAGTTTCAACAGCATTGTTTTACTTCAAAATTCAAATTTAAACTTAAATTCAAATTTTAACTTTCAAAAATTTATCAAAATTTTTCTAACACTCTAAATTTTCGAAAAATTTCGCCAGCGTCTCCTTTGCGCGGCTAATACGGTACGACTACAAAACGTCCCTACGGACTCTCAGATTTCAAAAAGAAAAAGCCAAGCGGCTAGACAAGAAATCAGCAAATCTCATATTTGAAATTCAAATACGTACCTTTTCCGAGCAAATTCAAATTATCTTCGAAATCAAAATTCCAATTCCTTTATACCTGTATATCCTACTAGCCATAATATCTAGTTGCATATATTCAAACCATTTTGCAAATTCTATTACAAAATTTTCAATATAAACTGCTTATACATTTTTAACTTACTATTGAAGTTACATATCTATTCTCATTCAATTTTACATTTCAATTCTCATTCGAATTCAATTCACAATTCCAATTTAATTTGGATTTAGTTTACTTCTGGATATTGAATTTTATCAATTAACTTTAGTTCACTTCAAACTAATCTCAAAACTTCATTTAATTTCACACAATTCAACTTCATTTTCAATATTCAGTTTTAATTCCAGTTTTATCCTTTTACTCATTTCCAAAATTTATTTTCAGTTTGCTATTTTGGTTTGTAACCACTCACATTTAACTGGATTTCCAATTCGAATTCAATTTATCTTTCTTTTACAATTATTGAATTTAATTCGTTCCAAACCTTATTCATTTGGTTAATATTCAATTAGCTTCACTTACTAATTTTAGTTTAATAGTTCACTTCGTTTTCCACAAATCAAATTCAATTGCAGTTTTATTTACTTACAAATTCAAAATGAATCTCAACTTTCAATTTCACTTTCATTTATTCAAATTCATTCACTTATACTTTCTTAAATTTAACTCCATTCTTTTAAGTTAAACTTATTCTATCAAGATTCAATTTGTATAAGTTATCAACTCATTTCTTATTCCATAAATATTTTAAATAGGATTCCAGAGTCTTTTCAACTTTTTTTTTCAAAACCATTTGAAAACAATTCAAATTCCATTTGAATTTCCAAAACAAAAACCCAAATTTTCAAACAACTCCTATTTAAAACAATTTGACAGCAATTTCTCTTTTGGAAACCCGAAAATGAATTCTAATGATGTGGCCACCATCATCAGGATTATTTTCCAGCGACCGAAAAGAGTTTAGAGCTTTTATCTCTCCAAAATACTTTTCAAAACCTTTGAAATTAATTTTCAAATCAAAAAGGAATTTAAACTTTCCAAATCTCCAAAATTTTCAAATTCTTTTCAAAACATTTCCAAAAACTTCTCTGGAATTCCGTTTTAAATTACAATCCACATTTATAATTTACATTCTTAAATTTCATTAGTATGTGAATTTATTTTAACTTTGGAGTTACAATTCCAATTTCTCATTTAATTTCAATGATAATAGTTTAATGTTATCATTTCTAGCAACCATGCAACCATATACTGTAATAATTTACAGAAAATCAATTCTTTTATATACAAAAATAGTTTTGGGCAAAATTATCTCATTTACCCCATTTTAAAACAATATTGTGCCGAACTGTTCTATTCGAGCGTTTAGAAACCCCTTCGATACAGTTTTGCAAGACTGTGCCGATGAAGGTTCATATACCACTCAATAAACCAATCATCACAATAGAAAACAATTTTATATTAACTAACAAATACGCGCTCGTATCTGTTATTACACTCAAACTCATTCTAGAGTACTACTGACTCTATCTCTAATGAGTAACACCCAACAGAGCAGGGTTGTCGCTTAACCATATGCTCTGATACCACGCTGTCACGTACCGGAATTTTCGACTTTCGAAAATTCGACATCGATACTCACTTTATCGACTGTCGAGCAATCGAGTGCCGGAAACTCCAATAGTGAGGGTTTTTAAGAAAAAGAAATAGAAGAAAAGATAGAAGAAAAAGAGAAGAAGAAGAAAGCAGAAGAAGAAAGAAGAACAACAGAACAACATCAGATACAGAAACAATATCAGAATCTCACATATCGCAGCGGAACAATATATAATAAATAAACACTAGTCTTTTAAAACAAAGAACTATATCATTTTATACATACATCAATCATCAGAGTCAATATACAACAATGGACAGTTATATAAATTGTCCTCATACATAATACACAGCGGAATAAATATATCAGATACAAATACTACGACTCGTCCTCCAGCTTATCTCCAAAGCTCCAGAATATCCAGAATATCCTGATAACATAACTCTAGGCTGCCCGTGTGGAAAATTTGTGGGCACCTAGAGTTTAGAAGGGAACAATAAACTCCGAGTCAGTCATGGTGACTGGTGTGAGATCGTAAAACAGTTTATCTTTAAATTAAACAACAGAAATATTTTTTTTAAGTCAATTCGCAATGCTTTTGGAAAATGAAACTACCATAAGACCTCCCACCACACACACAATGCAAACGCAGAATTGGAGGAGATTTCTTCTTATGATAGTCAAAGATGCTTACTACGCAAAATCAAATTCTTTTTGATATTATTATTAGTGCATAGTGTAGAAATCATTTCGAAAGTATAATATTAATCTTAGCCAACATACGACCAGTATCGTATGCCTACTATAGCTACCATCTAAACAGTGGTGACCACCGTACGTAAATGGCAGGTTCTACAACTAATACCGTACAAAGTTCGTATTGGAGTTTGGATTTCCAACAAATGGTCAGGATAAGGAACTTCCTATCCACGATGGGTACGTCCCTGGAATAGACGACCCGAGAACCTAACCGGATCTCTGCCAACACAAGGCCGGGTTACCTCTGCAAAAATAGGTAACTACTGACACGCGTATGTCATCCCCCGATCGTCACCGATCTTCCCGAGGATCCCCGATTCGCAACAAACCACATAGATAATAATAATGCAGTAACCACAGAGGTTAAGTATCTGGGCTCCATACCATGATACCACCTTTATCCAGAAGGAATGACATACACTAAGGGGCGCTACTCCCTAGAACCTTGCTGCATCCTTCCTGTTTTGACAATTTCCGGGGTGTGAGGCTCGACGAAGTCTCGTCCACAAAGCTACGCTTTCTCAAAAAGCCCTGCTTCGGGTCAAACAAAATGATCAACCTATGATCACAAAGATATAAGATCAAACAAATGATCATATCACAAATGACCAAACACTGATCATTTCACAGCAACACTCAGTATGCCACGTTACCAAATTGGGATATATCGCTGATAAATTTCAACTACATAACCTCTGAGCTCGTACGTCTCAGAGAAGGGTGTTAAGCTAAGAGAATAAATTCTCCGCCACCAACAGAAATGTATTTGAAAGAAATCAGCTTTATATCTCAAAGTGTAACGTCAGACACACAATCCGTACAAGTCTGTTCCGGGATCGAACAGAACCGAAGGCACTTCTCACGAAGCCCTTGCAATTCCGGATAATTTTCAATCACGTCAGGACTTCCCGTCACTAAGGGTGATAAAACCTCTAAATCGGAGATCAGCCGATGTAGAGTAACTCGACGGTAATCCTTCCGTTTTCAAAAATATCCGGTCTTCAACACCGGTCTTCAAATGCGATTCATAACGACGTATCACATATTCGGAATGGGTTATACGACCCCATGGTCCTTTCCCGGCTAACCCGAATAGTGAGCGCTTATTCAAAAATAAGTGTGGCATTCAAATTCATCAAATTCACAACAAATACCTATCTAAAGGTAATTATTGATAGTCGGTTATTTAACTATCAATAAAGATGCGCAACATCATCAGATTCCAAATAATTTTCCCAAATTATTTATCTTCAAAAATATCTTTACTAGATATAAAATTTCCACACTTCAAAAATAAATCAACGTTTATTTTTCTAAACAGTTTCCCTTTCCTTTTTTATAAATTCCATGTGAATTTATATTTCAAAAATATCTACTGATATACGATTTCCAAATCGATTTCAATATTTAATTTCGATTTATCTTTAAGAAGATAAATCTCAAAAACGTTCATTTCATTTTGGAAAACATTCCATACTTATTTAATAATAAGTGTTTCACAAATCTTTTATTTTCAACATTTGAAAATACTCGATATACTTAAATCAAATTAAGTATATATTTCATTCTTTAAGGAAATCTATTTTCTATAACAACATCAATTCGAGTCAAAACGAATGTTACGTAAAACATCGTTACGACGACTCAAAATCACTAGTATAGGGATTCGAAATTAAGATAGATATGTAAATCCCAATACTAGATAAAAACATTTCCTTTCGGAAATCATTTACTATAACAACAGTGTTATAGTCCACCATTTCCTTAAATTTCTCAAAAACGTCTATTTCAACAACAAGTGTTGAAATCTATGCTTTCGATTCATAACACATTTTAAAACATCTTTAAAATGTTTAACTTCATTTTTAATATCACTTTTCCAAAAATAAATCCATTTTTATTTAATAATATATTCACTGTCCAAAATCGTGAATATAATTCACTTAACCCAATTTCAATCATTTCTACCCATTTTTATCTCAATAAAAATTCGCTATCCAAAATCGCGAATATACCTTCTTTAAAAATCTTCTATATTTAGTTTCTCAAATTCAACTGATTTTTGAATTTATAAACACGTTTATAAATTCTATTCCTATTTTAGTAACAACTCGACTTATACATCTTTTTATCAACTTCTATATTTTACTTATCAGAATACGTGATTTCGGATTTATAAACAACTTTTATAAATTTTTAATTCTATTTATAAAAACTTCAATACCGAATCAATTTCAATATTGACTTCTAATTTTATTTATCACTACTAAGTGAATTCCTTATTTTTCTCAAATTATTCAATATTCGGTTATAAAATGGATTCTTCAAATTGAAATCATTTTATATTGATTTCACAACTTATTTCAATTTACCAATTAAATTTCTAATAGGATTTCCAACTTATCTTCTCTTAAATAAATTCCTTTTTAAGAAAATAAATTTCAATCGTTTCTTTCAATCTATTTTAAAAATCCAAATTTTAAATTAAATTCTTCAATTTAAAATCACTATTTTACGAAATCCATTTATTTAACATTTTCACTTTATTCTGGAATAAATTCGATAATACTAAAAAAAATCAACTTTTATACCTTTAAATTCTTTTCTTCGAATTTTATTCAATTTCAAAAAAATCAATTCACTTAAAATTTTCTGCTTGAATTACCAAAAATTCAATTTCGTTTATTTTTGGAATCCAATGATATCAAACATCCATTCAGCTAAATTTTAGCTTTCAACAATTTCCAGACATCAATTCAATAACATCAATAATCATTCACAGATTATCATATCACAGTAGAAATAAATTCAATCAATGCGAGGGGTCCAGTTGGATCCCTCCAACCTGTTTCCTTGCATCCAAAGACGTTAGCACAATACCAATTCCGCTCCAGTACGGAATTATCGCGGTATATGGGTTTTATAAAAATCCGCTTACTAACGGCGCAATAGGGTCTCATCCGCTATACGAGGCGGGAAAATCATCAATCCAATATATACATATGCCAATATGTATATATTGCTATATATATAGATATATCCTATTATATCTAATAGCACATTCAATAGCAATCAATAACTGCAATCCAAATTTAAATCTGAGTGAGAAGATCTCACCTTCGCATTTATTTTGCAATCCATTTCCATTTTTTTTGATCATTTCTTCACGGTTTAACCTTACTGCCTAGATTCCACCTCGCAAACCCCGGCCTCGATCGCGAAATCGAACCACGAACCATCGCTGAAGTCCTCCACCTCGCTTGCCTTCACCGATTTCACTTTGCGAAACCCTAGATTCGCCAGCCACGACTTCGATCCCACCCCGTGCCCACGCGATTTGAATCGCGACACCACCGCCTCCATCCTCACGCGCGTATGCCAACACTCAATCTTCGCCTGACGAGCTTTTCCAGCCATGCTTCTCCAACGCCTGCTTGAACTCTTTGAACACGAACGAAGGAATCGCGTTCCCAGTCGAGCACGCACGCCGCCTCCCCTGGTTGCGAACTCTGCCATCCACGCGATTTCGATTCACCAACACTTTCGATCGACCTCTTCCCTAAAACCCTCGCCGACCTCGCTGTAGCTTCCCTAAGCTCGCAGATGCCTCACAGATTATCACGACTTCACTTGATGTCGATTGGCTTCGATTCGAATTGAATCTGCGTTTGTAAGAGAGGAAAGGCTCGACCTTTATTATGGTTTCTCAAAGGAAGTTGCGACCATTATTTTCTCTGCATAAATTTTGAACGAGAGTGTTTTCGTTTGATTTGGAACTGAGGAATGAGGGAAAGGGGAAGACAACAAGTACGTGATTTTTAAATGAGAAGGCGGCTTCCTTTTTCGTGATTTAACTAAAGAGAAAGAAAGCGTGTACGAGAGGAGACAATAGGGGGGTGGGCTGTACGAGTTGTTGGATTATAGGAAAGCAATTTGATTTTATTTAAATTCAATCGGTCCCGGTATAAATTTCTATGCGTTTATATATCGTACGCTCACATATCAATTCCGAAAAATACGAAAATTGAAATCCGACAATAATTCAATATTACGGATCCAATGGAACTGGTTTCGTTGAATTCCGAGACTGCGCCTCGGACGACTATTTTTAAATATCGGTTGAACGATATAAATTTCAAAACTGAACAAATTGTTTTCCAAATCAATTTCTAAAGCTCCTATTATCTTCAGTATTATCAATACGAATTTTAAAAGCTTTCGAAATATTTTTCTTCAACTTAAAATTGAAGATTCAAATTTTTTGTTTGACATTCAATCGATTAAATTTTATAATTTAATCGCCAAATTCAAGGTTATATCGGGGATTCAAATTAAATCATCGTTCAAATACTTAAAATTAATTAAATATTCTCAATTTAATTTGTTCAAAATTCTGGGTCGTTACACTAGATATGCCACTCATTATTTAGAGCTCGCGGCTATTGTTTTCACCCTTAGAATTTGGCGTCATTATCTTTTGGGAGAGAAATTTGTTCTCTATACCGATCATAAATCTTTGAAGTATTTGTTTTCTCAAAAGGAAGTTAATTTGCGTCAACAACGTTGGCTCGAGTTTCTTGCATCTTATGATCTTGATATTCTTTATACTCCCAGAAAAGGAAATCGTGTTGCCGATGCCCTTAGTCGTAAGTAACAAGCGGTTGTTTCTATGAGGATATCCGAGTGGAATGATCTCGAGACTTTGTCCACTTGTGAGATTCGAGATCGTGCATCCGATTTATGTTCATCTCTTGTTTTGTGTAGCCTTGAGGCTCATCCTTCTCTTTTGGACCGCATTCTTGAAACTCAAAAGCATGATCCCGAATTGGTTCTTCTTAGCCAAAGTTGTAGGGATAAAATTGATATCGAAGGTTTGAAAGACTTTGATATTGATGCTCGTGGCGGTATTCGAAAATTTGGTAGACTTATGGTGCCAAATATTATTGGTCTTCGTAAAGACATTTTAGAAGATTCTCATCGTTCTAAATTTACCATTCATCCCGGTAGTAGTAAAATGTACGTGGATATGAAGCGACTTTATTATTGGGATGGAATGAAATCCGATATTGCTAACTTTGTTAAGCGTTGCATGACTTGCCAACTCATTAAGGCTGAGCACCAAAGGCCCAGTGGGTTATTGCAACCTTTGGAAATTCCAATATGGAAGTGGGATCAAATTTCCATGGACTTTATTGACGGTCTTCCCCATTCTCGTTCGGGCCATGATAGCTTATGGGTGATAGTAGATAGACTTACAAAATCCGCCCATTTTCTTCCCGTTCGGTTCCAATCGGATCGTACCTATTTTGGATAAACTTTTTGTCAAGGAAATTGTTAAATTGCATGGAGTTCCTACTTCTATTGTTAGCGATCGTGATCCATTGTTTACTAGTGGATTTTGGAAAGGTCTTCAAAAATCTTTGGGAACGAAGCTTAATTTTAGCACCGCTTATCATCCTCAGTCCGATGGACAAACCGAGCGTGTGAATCAAACCCTTGAAGATCTTCTTCGTGCATGTGTTCTTGATTTTGGTGGAAGATGGGAAGATCATATTTCCCTTTTTGAATTTTCCTATAATAATAGCTTCCAATCTAGTATTGGTATGGCACCTTTCGAGGCACTTTACGGAAGACCATGCCGATCTTCTTCGTGTTGGCTTGAAGCCGGTGAGAAGCTGGTTTTAGGTCCAGATTTTATTCGGGATGCCACAGAAAAGATTGATCTTATTCGTCATAGGATGAAAGAAACTCAAAGTAGACAAAAATCCTATGCCGATAATCGAAGAAGGAAATTAGAATTTTCTGTGGGAGATTTTGTGTTTATTCGTGTTTCACCTATGAAGGGTGTTGTGCATTTCAGTCGATCGGGAAAATTAGCACCTCGATATATTGGCCCATTTCCCCTCACCGAAAGCATTGGTTCCGTGGTTTATCGCCTTTTATTACCGGCTCAATTTTCTACTATTCATGACGTATTCCACGTCTCTCAACTTCGGAAATGCCTTCGAGATTCCGATTTTATTCTTGAGCCCAGTGTTATTGAAGAAATTGAAGTTTCGCCTAATTTGACTTATGAGCAACATCCTATTCGTATCATTGCTTCGGAGGTTAAACGCCTTCGAAATAAAGATGTTCCTCTTGTGAAAGTTCAATAGTCCTCAAATCCTAAGGATTGCTCTTGGGAATCCAGAGAATTCATCGAGCGAACACATCCAGACTTACTCTCTTATGCTCATTAAGGTAAACTTCTCATTTTAAAATTTCTTCTTTTTGTGTTGGTATGTCTTTGTATAGTTGTTACTTCTTATTTATTTCTTAAAGATTGCAAGGACGAAATTTCTTTAAGGAGGGGAGTCTGCAACAACCCGCATATTTTACAATTGTATATTTAAATGTTTTATTTAAATGTAGAATCGTTAATCGGATTAAAGTCCGAAAGGCTAATTTTTGTAAACAATCGAATTGGGACTTGAGACCACTTCCATTGAGTCCAAAATGGCGTTTGCGACTTTTTTGAGTATAAGCATCGATATGTTTGGAGTAAGTTGAATTTTGCTATTTTCTAAGTGGGCTTTTGGGTTTGGGTTTCACCCAACTCATTCTATTACCCTAACTCAGCCCCCTCTTCATCCATTCACTTATTTCATTTTGCAAACACTCAAGCTCAACTGAAAATGGGGAAAGAGAATAGGAATTAGTAATTCCAAGCCCTAGCTTCCATTTGCAAATACAAATTCTTGCTCCAAAATCAAAGAGAAGCTAAGGTAAGCATCCTCTTCATCTTCTCCAACTCATTCTCTCTTTAAATTCAGAAATTTCCTAAACCTAACTTAGGAAATGTTCTCCTTTTGAGCTTAGATTCAAGCCTCTAGAGTTGAAGTTGAGAAGTAGTTGTTCTTCCTTTGCTTTCAAGCTTCTCCTTCATCGTTTTTGGGTTTAAAGGTGAGATTTTTATCTCACATCTATGTCTATAACTATCTTTGATTGTTAGGTATGAATTCCTAACATCTTTACATGTTCATTTGATTTTGATTTGGATTGATTTGGTGAACATTTCAACTTTTGGTGTTTTGAAGTCTAAAACTCTAAAAATCTTTGCTTTGATGTTTAATCATGCTTTTTGTGGTGTATCGAAGAGCATATAGGGCTGGGTTGTCGATTGGCACAAACCCCTAGCGCCCGTTGCTCGTCCGATCGCAAATTGGAAGAATTTGCTCTTCATTTAATAGGCTGAAAAAATTGTCCCAGTGCTAGTCAGTCGACTGACCTCTGAAGTCAGTCAACTGGCTGTAGAAACCGAGCGTATCTAGGACTGTCTGCAGAGAATAGAAGTCTCTGTTTTCTGCAGTCAGTCGACTGGCCTCCTGCAGTCAGTCGACTGACTGCAGGAAATGAAATTTTCTGGTTTCTGGATCAGTCGACTAGCCTCTGCAGTCAGTCTACTGACCTGCTTGTTTTTGACTATTTTGCTTATTGGGCTTGAGGTTCCAATTTTTATCGATTCATGATTATCCGATTTATTGTTATTATTTATTATTGACTTTGATGACTTCTTTTTCGGAATTTTTGAGAATATCCATCTTGATGGATTCGGTATCGATTTCTCTGGATTTAATTCACATCCTCGAATGTGAATTTTTGTGATTGATTGTTTCTACAATCATTTCTGTGATTTGTCACTTTAAAATATAAAGGTTTTCTATACTAGTAGTAAATATTCAAACTCTTTTTTCAAAGATGATTTCAACTCTATTTTTAAATATAAAGCTTGTTTTCTAAACCGTTTTCCTATCTATTAATATATACAAACCTTTACCTCATTTGTATGAGAAAATCTAATTAATCGGCTTAGCAAAACAAGTGGTATGAAACTCTTGCATTTACTTCGTCGGTTAATTTTTGGACTTGTTCGATTGAAATTCTTGTGACAATTTTCGAGTGGGAATCTACAATTTGTTCGTAAATATATAAGTTAAGCTAGTGGTTATAGGACATGAAGCTAAGCTCATATATTTACTGGCTTAGTGTAATCGACACTTTTATTGATCGATGATGATCATTTTGTGATTTAGACTAGCGATGTGCGATGTTTATTTGTTTGTATGGGGATTACAATCCCCGTTTTATGGAACTTCGGTTCAATTTAGCGGGGTAGCGACCCCTGGTCTTCGGGCCGTTTGTGGAGCTTCGGCTCAAAATTTATGGTTAGCAACCATGGAATAGCATTCCGTTTGTGATACACGTGTTGGTGAGTTTTCATGCTCCCGTTTGTGATAGGCCTCCCCCTTTGTGATTTCTAGATTTCTAATTGGTGATTTCTAGAATTTGTGTTTCACCAACTTTTGCGATTGGCATTAATATGTTTGTCAATATTTGTAATTTGGTGAATAAAATTAAGAATATGATATTCTTTTTGGTGCTTTGAGATTCTTGAGATATTGTATGATATTGTTGTTGTTTAAATCATGTTTGTCCTTGTATGACATTATTGTTATCATACGTTCTTATTATATCTCTACTTATATCTCATTTCTTGAATGATAATTATAGCTAGACTGATCCGTTTATTATTTTCTTATTAAATAATACTCAGTTCAGACCGAGATGTTACAGGTGCTTTTGCTTGACTCCTTATTTGGGATCATCTTTTGACTTTTGCCTAACTACACAGTTTAGTAGTTTTTGTTATTATAGATTAGAGATATAGACTCCTTGATGTATAATTATTCTTTTGTAATATTATGGATCTTGTTTGACCACTATTCTGATGTACACTTTTATGTGTTATATTCATATCTGTTTCCGCTTTTGAGATATGAACATCTGTGACTGATTTATGTTATGCTTATTTCTATATTCGTTTCCGAGGTCCACTTAGCCATTGTGTGGTAGCTTTGAGTTTGTATTTGATATGTCGGATTTCCTCTTGAAATGAAATGCATGTTATACTATCTGACATATCGGTACTCGCACAAAGCAATTACACGGATGGTCGCTCCTCAACAGCCTTATTCTTCGCGCTAGTTGATGGCATTACTCCGTAGTGTTCTTGGCTAGCTTGAGTATAGAGGTGGGGCGTTACAGCTGCTCTCCAAACCATGACTTTGCCAAACTGAGTGCATTTACCTATACATGTATACATATTTGGAACTACTCTCTTCCTATTTTCTGATTTTCCAATTGCACTCATTAGTTGATGATGCATAAATAATGTACACTTAAATAACATACTTTATTAAGATATGCCTATGGGAATGCTTGAACAAGTATTTTTATTCATGAAAATAAACGTTCCTGAATCAGTTATATTTGTTCATTTTATTATGCATAGTATATTACCTTAAATTAGCCGTAGTTGAACATAAAAATGTTTGTGATTCATATATTTTTATTGCCAACAATTTTTTTTCCTTCAACTGTCATTATTTTTGCGATGTAATTACTGCTGCTACTAAATTAGTGCTTATTATTTACTATCTAGGATTTAATACTGTATTACCTAATTTTCCATAACCAGATATACAAACTATATAATTGCTGAAAACATCTTTGAATTTGATTATAGTGATAGTTGACCAAATTGCTTGAATGACATTTCATAAGGAATACTAAAAGATTTCTTGCAACAACTAATTAATTTACTTTATTGCAAATATGCTCACCTTATTATCATATAATGTGCTGCAAACTACAAACTATAGTAGATCGGGAATGTTTTCATACAATTTTGAAAAACTGCTGAAATATTTTTTATTCACATGTATAATATATAATCTTTTGTTCCTCTTATAACAAGGTATTCGCTTAGAATATATAGGATTATCTACCAACATTAGAGGTGATAACAAATTGAGAAATTGCGTATTTTACATAGTAATCAACCGTTAAAAAAATATCTTTTAACAATCATACTACCAATTAAAATATGTACTTTTAATTCATGTTTGTTATTCACTCGGTTATTTTGGATTGGTTCTAATTTTTATATGCATAAGTCTCTATACTGTTATATGGTTAACAATTTGCCTCATTGTTTTAGCAACTTAAATAAATTCCCATCTATTCTATTAACAATTAATAGTTTTCAAGCACTAATTTTCGTTATCACTATATATATGCATTTATATAAATGTACGTGATTCCACTATATTTACTCCCTTTATTGTTCATACTCTACTCCCTTACATTACAAGTACATGAAAATAGAAATGTATTTTTTTCAATATTATTTACTTATTTTGATATTTGGTTAATATTTTTTCTTTCCTTTTTCAAGTATAACATAGTTGGGAAGTATTGATCGTTGCTTACAAATGATAATTCATTAACTGATTTTGTTGCCACATTTACTAGCTAACTTTTTTGGTGTGTTAAACTATATTTCTTCTTTTATGGCAACTATTCTCACCTACAAAATTATTATCTTATATATAGTGATTTTGCTTTCACCCTTAGAATTTCTGATAGGTGAAGAAATTATATTTCCAATTGCTTTACCTAACACATACCATTTTCACTTGCAACTATTTTGCTTACTTTTTAATCAGATGGCACATAATACCATTGTTAAATACTTTCATTTTTCCCAAACTCATCACTCTGCACATTGACTAAAACTTCTTTCGTTCATTAACTTTTTTCCAATTAGATAATTGGTTACATTTATATCTACAACTCTTTTCTTTATACTTCGCACAATGTATTGTTACCCAACTTCTTAAACAACTGAAGAACCTAATTATCATATATCATATAACATGCGATGCAGATTACAAAATATAGTACATCGGAAATTTGTTCATAAAATTTTCAATAAGTGCTGAAATATTTTTTACTTAAATATACGTAACATTTTTTTCACCTTAGAAAAAGTTGTCCTCTTACAAATTATAGGATTATCTAGCAACATCAGCGGTGATAAGAAATTGAAAATTTGCAATATTTTCACAGTAATCAACGGTAAAAACCTATATTATCACTCTTCTTTTTTTCTTCAAAATTTAGAACAATATGATATATTGCCTTGCTATGTTCTGCTCCAACATGGGTGTGAAAGGTTGTTAAGTTATTCCAAATTTAATTAGCTATTTCTGGACTTATCGTGTATTTCATAACTGTTGTCAAATCTATTGGCTGTAATTCATGTATCATCGTAGAATCTGACCATGCAATCAAAACTATCAAGCCATTAAGAAGTACTAATCCCGTGTCTTTATTTTTTCTCATTCAAGGTTTACTACCAGTGCTAGGATCAATAATGAATTATAGTGCCAAGGATGTGATCAATTATCAACATCTAATTGATATCACAACCAGGGTAGATAGTTTGCAAAGTGGTTATCGTCACCCATTTTATGTAAATAAAGATCACTTTGCTTTTTATTACTTTGATCTAATTGACCATTCAATTTTTAGTTTACCATTAGGTTAAACTTTTAGTGTAGTACAAATGTTAATCATATGTTATCTTTATATTCATTTATCCATAAGCAACTAGCCATATTTTCATCAATTATAACTTTTCATCTGAATCACAAAAGATGTCAATGATGCCAAAAGCAAAAAGACTAATATCATTATGCATGCATTGTACATGAATTAGTGGTGGGACATTGTTTTATGGTACAAATAACCACCGCATTAGTTTTTTCAAGTTTACTGAAATCCTAATTAAGTTTAATGACTTAATTTTACTTTACGACTATTTTGTCCTTACCAAATATTTACTTTGTTTCCAAAAAGGATATATTCAATCAACAATACCAAAAATACTCTACCAATCACTACTTCCTTTAGCTACATGACTTGATGATCAGAAAGATTTATTACTTAATATTATGCTTAGGCACTTAATGGTATGTCAACCATGTTTCTACTTTTATCGTCATTGTTTTCATCTTCATTTTATTCTGTGACACACATGTTACTTCTATCGTTTTAAAATTTATTTGTCATCTATATCTTTCAATAATAATTTTCCACCATTCGAATCTACTCAATATCTCTAATTCCACTTATTTAGATCTTGCTTTTTTATTAGATGCGAACATACCACTATTATTCAAATAATTTTTTTTCCAAATTTAACAACATGCTGATTGAAAATAATTCAATGTTTGCTTCTTTTCCAAAATGTAGATTTGAATACATTTTCTAATTAGTAGTCTTTGGTTGATACTGTTTGATATTTTTTCTAGGATTAGATCACTGAATATGCAATGAAATATTTATTATTTTTTCCAAAATTAACAACATGCTCATTGAACAAACTTACTTTTAAACTGTCTCTAATTTACCTCTTAGTTTCTCTCAAATTCTTTTTTACAGGATCCAAAATTATCTTTTTTTATCGTTTCATTTATAATAGTAACAATAACAATGCTACTTAAAGTATAATTTCTCTTTTACTATCTCCATATTATCTGTCTAAATTCTTACTAAAACCCTTCTACCACCTACATCTTACTTGCTTCCATTATTACTTTACTACTTTACTTACACAATACATATTTCATTCCATATTACTCTTCCAATCCGCCATCTATAAGTTTTTTTATGCCAGTCTCAAGTCCGGAAAATGAGGAGAGAAAATGTTTTCTACATGGTTAAACAAGTTAACTGTGCACTACTTTTCTGAATTCATTTTTTCACTACTTTTTATTTCACTACCATACAATATAACACTTTCACTTACAGAACCATTCATGTTCCATTATATTGTCTACCACAGACCTACATAGTGTGTATACCTCATTGATGATACTTGGGGTCACAACTACTTTTGGTTCGTGGGATTCATCATCTATCACAAAGCATTAACTCAAGTGTTCTACATGTTGCAACAGCATCGGTGAGTTTAAATAATACCACCGCATAGAGCATTCACACCATATATTAAATCATACTCATGTCGATCCAAATTTATATTGTCAGTGAAATATTTTCAAAACTGTAAATATTAGCTGCTTGCTTTGCATAGAAACTCAATAAACTGACATCTCACATCAATAGCTAAACTGACAATGATGAGTAAATGGACAGGTGCATTGACAATTGGTTTAACTTTATTCACTTTTATGAGAATCATTCTTTTCTTACTTCAGTACTGCAACTATAAAACCCATTTTGTAAGTGGCAAAAAATAAAGAATTTTATGACTGTTCGATGTTGTTTTGTTCTGTCTGTAAAATGACCGTTCAATATTAAGGCCTCATTTTCATATACTGAAGCAACCTTATTGTATTCCGAAAACAACAGCAATGCATTTTGCAGTAATGTAGTTTATATGTTAATATACCAGGTTTTAGACTGTTAGTAGAACAAACATTGTATGTTTTCATAATTTGTTGCTTGGACCATGCTCTCTGTGGTTCAAATATCTTCTTTTCCCACTGTAATTTTTATTTTCTACATGTACACAAATTAATACTATTGTTTTCCAACATTAATTCACACATCTGCCATTATAGTATCAACATAGATTCAATATTTTCTATGCACACGTCCAACGGATGTGCTTTCGTACTTGTAGCTTATAAATAGAAAGGATTTAAAAGCTGAGAATTTGAGAACTTAAATCCCAGTGCTTTCGAAATTGTTTTCTAAGACTGTGTTATAATAATTAGTATTATTTAAAAATATTTGCGAATAAAAGTGTTTCAAAAAGAATTAAAAGGAAATAAGTTATGTACTCCCTTCTTCTGTCGCTGGAAAATAATTTCGATGATGACGACCACATCATCGACATCCATTTTCGACTCTCAAAGTGGGGGAGGCCACTTAGTAGCTTTCTAACCGTTTGGTTCAATAAACAGATTTTGATTTAAAATTTCTAAATATGATTCGATTAATATAAAAGATACGAGTATATACATTATTCAAAATAATTTGAAATGAACCCAGTATTTGAATTCTCAAGTTATTAATTGATGATTTTCAGTTGTTGGAATAAGTGATTTTTTTTAAATAATTGGAAACTTCAAAATGAGAAATAAGAAATTTGAAGCTAAGTGTTAAATGAAATATGAGAAGTTAAATTATAACTCTTAAATTTCAAGATGATTGAAATTTAAACATGTGTAATTTATTGAACATTTCTGTTAACCAAAATGAATAAAATAAATTCGTATAACACCCAATTACATTCTAAAAACATATATAAAACTTAGTAGAAATGTTTAAAAAGTTGAATTGTTAAATATGAATATGTAATAGAGTATTATACAAGTTTGAACTTAAGTAATAAAAATGTTTCAAATTGAAATTGTGTTTAAAGAAATGTTAAAAAATAATTTTAGTTGTTATAAGAAATGTTATACACTTAGTTAATGTTCTAAGAAATGTTAAATGAATAATTTGAGTAGTAAAAAGAAAATACTATTTAGATATGAACTTAAGAGAAGGTAAACAAATAATAAATTAAATCATATCTTTGTAAATTGTTTGTAAAATTAAAAAATTAAAAATTAAAAATTTGCAAAAGATGTTTTAAGATTTAGTTGTAGCTTTCTGAGATAATTATAATTTGAATAATATTGTTTAAAAGAAGATACATCTGTATAAAACGATTATAAACTTAAAAATGATTAATGAAATAAGAAAGTTGAAATTTGAATTATGAAATGAAATTTTACTTGAGTCAAGTTGAATGGAATGAATTAATGAAATAAGTTAATAAAATGAATTATAAGATGAAAGTTAACTTAAGAAAAGTTGAATGAAATTGATTACGATAAAAAGAATTTTTTTAATATGAATTTGAGTTATAAAATAAAATTTACTTAAGTAAAGTTAATGATATGAATTAATGAAATGAACTAATGAAGTAAATAAATGAACTAATATGAACTTAAGTTATGAAGTAATAATAAACCTGAGTTACGTTTTATAAAATGTTTATAATAAACTTAAATGGTTTTATGAAATGGTTTATAAATGATATTAGTATTAAAGAAAATATACTAAGTTGTAAAGAAATAAAATTTAGCTTAAATAAGGTTAAATGAAATGATTTATAAAATGGTCCATAAATGAATTTGGTATGAAATATGTTAAACATAAGTGAAATAATTGAAATTTGAATAAATTGAATGTAAATGAAATAGGTGTGAATAAATTTGAAGCAAACTAATTAAATATCAATAAAGAATGAATGTTAATAAGAAATGAAGTGTATAAATTAACTATGGACATTGGATAATGTAGATTGATATAGTTATGAATTAATTGGATAAATATTAATGGTTGAATGGTTTCTTTTGTTGCAAACCATTGTTGCTATTGCTTTTGATTACATATGATTGTTGTGTTGTGTATTCGTGCTCGTTCTTATGATCTGGATTCAGAATTCATGTTATATAGTCTATTAAACTTATACATGCTTTCTATATCCTTTTATATGCAACTAATATTCAAATTTGAGTTGAGATATGTACATACGAAGACCATTTGGATGTATACGCGGTTTGACTTGCTTTTGCTTGCTTAATATGCGCGAACTCGCTCGTATTAATAATAATAAGGTACATATCCCGGATTACCATACTTTTATGTTTTTCCCTACGGGAAGCATCATCATTGAGATGAGATGTATATTTGGTTATATATCTATATTGTAAATTTTTATGGTCGAGCCGTGCAAATGAGACGTTGCCGAAATTTTCCATAAATCCGGGCGTTAGAAAATTTTTGAGATTTTAAAATTTATAACTTGTTTTACAATAAGCCGATATTAGAATGGCGTAGTGGAACTCTAGTAAAGGTTTTTCCAAAAAGATTTTATGTCTTATAAGTTGATTATTTTGAGTAAAATATATCGTATGTTAGATCACTTACTTAACCCCTTTTCAAGGACGAAAAGTTTTGAATGTGGGAGATTGTAACGATCCATATTTAACTATTTTAAATTATTAAATTTAATATAATTATTGAATAAAAATGGTTAGAAGTAAAAAATTTAATGATTTATTAATGTAGTTTAATGAATATGAACTTGAATAAAATTTTGAAATAACCAATTTCGAAAATTTAGGCAACAACTAGTATTAAAATGAAATATTATATATTGAATGTGTTTATAATCAAACCCTTGGATTGAATAGTAAATGTTGAATTATTTAGATGCAGATAAAATAATGTTTGATAACTAAAATTCATTTGAAATCTAATAGTGGTATTTATTGAAATTCTAATATTGGAATTCATCGAAATTGGATTATTGGAATACTTTAAATAAAGAAGTGGAACTAAGTGTACTAGTTGTTTTATTATTTGAATTCATTTTAAATGTTAAATTTTATAAGTTAAATAACTTATATTTCAATTATAGTGATTCATTGGATAATTAAATTGTTAAAATTTAATATTGGAAATTATTTAAATAATTTAATCCTAAATTTAATACGAACGAAATTGATTTTAAAAGTTGATTTAAGTTTTATCTAACCAAGAATGAAGATTATTAACTTTTAAAATTGAATTTAAGGTGAATAAATTTATTTTGGAAATTATTTGTTTTAATTAACGTGTAAAAATAGTCTTTTCGGGCAGTCTCGGATTTTGACGAAACCAATTTCATCGGATCCGTAATAGTGAATTATTATAGGATTTCAAGTTTTGTAGCGATCAGACATATTGTTTGGCCGTGCGAGCTTGAAACGCATAGAATTTAATTTCAGAACTTTAATTAAAATAATTTGATTTTGAAAAGCTGTCTTTTGAATATGATGGAATTGGCTCCCGAGACTAGTTCCATTATGTTTGGAACAGGGATATAACATATAGAATGCCAAGTGGCACGCTTCGTTTGGAGTTCGGAATTTTCGTGGATAGATAGGGTCGGAAACTTATATAATAGGCTGTTATAATATCATTTTCTTCAAACACTAGTTATAACACAACTGCTCCTATTACCGTTTAATGGCCGATCTTCTCCTCTTGTTTTCTCATCATCCGTTTAGTGAAATCAAACAACTCCAAAAGCAAAGTTGAAGATCTTGTCCAGCTCGACGTTATGGATGGTTGGATCGAGGCGTATTGTTTCAAAATCACCAGAATCTTAGCACCAAGTCACGATAATTTCTATGTTCTCGTGGGCAAATGGCGGCGGGGGAGGTGATGGCACTTGAGGCGGCGGCGCGGGCAGTGGAGGCGGTCGACGTGGTGATGTCCGATCGAACACCGTTGGTCCTTGGTTGAGCGCGCACGATGAAGAAATTGTCGTGTTTGGGTTTTTGCGTGCAGCCTGGATGCTAGCGTGCAGAGAGATGGTAGTTAGGGTTTTTTTATATTAATTAATTTTGTTATTAAGTTGTTAATTATATTTTAATTATCGTTATGTTAATTTATTCATATATTGTTCGTACGAGGTTGGATTCGAGTGTCGTCTTTTGCATTGGATTCGTATTGTCATTGTCTATGCTATGGAGTTAAATTCCTTGCAATTCGCTTCATTCGAATTTTCAGATTCGTACGAAGGTGGGTGGTTTAAAACGTTCATGAAGTACTAAAATATTTTTATGCTAATTAAATCAAAACCATGAAGTAATTTAATTTTATTGACTATTATTTGATAATTTAATTGGCATTTGAATTGACATATGAATTGACTGTTAGGAATTAAAATTGACAGTTAAAGTGAAATTGGAATTAAATTGCTAGTTAAACTTTCGATTCTTGATAACCAGTTAACTGTTGTGTTATATTGACCGGTTGGATGTTGATTGTGTTGGATGATTATTGGTTGATATTTTGGATTATTGAATGTTTATTTATTATATATATATCCTTATTATCACGCTGTATATTATTTGACAGTATATAAACATGTTATTTGAATTATTTTCTATAAATTAAGAAATAGGTTGAAATGATATATACCTATGACCCTTTGATTTGGATTGAAATGATATATCCATCCCTGAAATTAAAATTGAAATAACTATTCACTTGGCCATAGGATATAAAATTATATACGGACACAGGATTGGTTAAATTAAATGGTTTTAAAATTCTTGGTTTTGAAATTATTTAAATGATATTGTTTTAAAGAATAAAACAATTGAATTTATGATAATTGAATTAATTTTGAATTCGAGTCTTGAAATGTTGAGATTGAAGTTGGTTAAAAGAAATTGTTTTAAGAATTTATTTTGAAATGTGAAGTAAAATCGGCATATGACTTGAATTAAGGGAATTGAAATTATTTTAAAGGTTTGAACTTTTACTTGAATTTTTAAATATATCCAGGTATAAGTAATTTAAATGGATATTTCAAATTGAAATATCCATTGAATTATTTTAAAAGATTTGAACCTTCAATTGAATATTGAAATTTGAATTGATTTAAGTGATTTAAATCGGTATTTTGAAATCAAACTCGAAATTGATGTAAATTGAAATGGTTTAAAATTGAGATTTGAATTGAAATTTAATTCAAATAGAAATCAAAATTGAAATTAATTTGAATTGAAATTGAAATTGATTTGTATTGAAATAGAAATTAAATCCATTTGAATTAAACTGAGATTGAGATGACTTGAATTGAGAGATTTGAAATTGAATCAGTTTGATTTAAATTTGTACCCGAATCCAGATTTATTGGAAATGGGAAGAAACAATTTTGAATTTGAAATTATTTTCACTATAAACTATATTTTCCTATAAACTGTTTTAAAATTCATCTTTTTAAATTTCCAATTTATTTAAATTTTCAAATCATTTAATCTATAATCTATCTTAACGTCTAAACTATTTTAACTATTTTAACTGTTTTAAACTATCTAAAATTATTCAAACTATTTTCTAAAAATTCAAACCATGCAAGGTTGAAATGTTTATATTTAAATGTGAATTAGGTTAAAATGAAGTTATCACCGAAGTTGAAATTCGAAACGATTTTGGAAGTGAAATTGAGATATTGAGGTGAAAATGAAATTTTCTAGCGAAAATGACATTTGAAGTAAATATGAGGATTCTGAAACGAATGATATTCTGAAGTAAATCTGATATTTTGATATCAAGATTGAATTGTTTCGAAATGTAAAAGAACCAACCGGAGTGTAAAACGACATTTGGTTGTTGAAGAGACCGGGGCCTCTTATTGGCATACTCTCTGTCAATATTGGAACCACTTTAAAACTGTGTACGCGGAGGAGACTCCAGAATGAAATGGTTGGATTTGGTGTATGTTTGATGAATTTGAAGAAAGAGAACATTGATGGCTTGACCACGACACTTATGCCAATTTGAAATGACTAAACATGACGGCTTGACTGGGCCAAGTGGGCTAGCTATCCCTAGTGGACATACGTTCTTCGGTTTTCTTCTTGGACTTGGTCCATACTATTACTTTTGATGTTGGTTTTGACTGGTGCTTCTTGATTTGGGATGACCTCCCATTGACTCAATATGGAATGGATGGACGTGGTGGGCGGTCGTGGCTACGATGCGTTACCATCAGCCGTGCAACCAGAACTTGTAGTATCCTACCTTAGGCATTGCCTCACGTGCCTTGTCATACTTTTATCCTTATACGAGACCACTTCGAGTTTGGTTTAGTGTTGTCGTATCACGGCACATCCTTATCCCCCGACGTGCTACTGGGGCGTTATATGCAAACTGTACGACAATGCTCAAAAACACGTTAAGGGGGATTAATGCAAAGCCTTAACGCTAAGAAATATATTTATTTTACTGATTAGACATTACATATATATCATATTCTATTATATATAGCTTTGTTTGACGGATCCTTAAGAGATAGAAAATCCCATAAAATCTCTTGAGTTATTGCATGCACGTTATACACTAGATAGGAGATGTAAAACCCCATAAACATCTATGACTCTATTACACTCCAGTTATATGTGATATTGATTTGACTCACATAAGGATATTTTAGTCCTGACTCTATTGTATTGTTTTGCATTATGCTTGGGTCAGTCTTGAGTTTTTAGTGCATTGAAGATTATTTTCTAGAGGACAAAGGCGAAGATTTGGTATATTATAATACTAGTACTATTTCCGCATCATGTTGTTCTGCTGTATTATTCTATTGTTCTGTTGTATATATAACTCAGATTTATGTTGTAAAATTATAATCAAATGTATAGTATAAACAGCTTCAAGAACTGTTTATTTGATTACTATATTTTGTCATTCCGCTACGATATTCTGCATATGTTTTCTTCTTTTCTTATTTTTCTTAATTAACCCCATTAATTATCTACTTTTCAGATTGTTTGAGTTGGACATGTGTGGATTATTGTCAATTTAAACCTCCCGAAATGTGGGTCGTCACAATTTTTTTTACTAAAACTTTTTATTTAATATAGCATAGTTATTTATATTTTTTCAAAAATTTAGTATTTAATTATTTTCAACAATATGATTTTCTATCTTCAAATAATTCCTTTGAGAATTATTTTAAATATATTATATATATTTTCTCAAACTTTTATATTAAAATCATTTCAACTTTTATGTCAAATTCTTTTATATGGGGTTGGACTCAAAGTGGATTTTTATTCCTCCCGCCTTTTGGAATTTTCTTCTTTTCTACTTATTTTCCAACATATCTGATTTTTAAAAATATTAAAATCCAGCTATAATCTTGGAGTGCTTACATCACACCTTCCTTCGGGAACTCAATTGCGTCTGGATATCTACAACATGTGAACTCTTATTTTCCCTTATCCGGACCTTCTGTACATCATCAGTTGACAATCATACGGGGGTATGTAATCATTAGGCTATCGAAAGCCCATCTAGGGAGTCACATACTATCCAACTTCAAGGACCTTCCATATGTTGCACTCATGCTCCTTTTTATGTCAACACCTTTCCATATGACCTATTTCCCATGGGATAGTCGGGGTAGGTGTACATCTTCAACTTCTTCCATTATTCCGGCTCACAATCAACTTATCCATCTTTTAGTGTATGATTGCAACTCCTCTATAGTCGAAATTTATAGGATTTGGTGTACGATATATTTATATTTTTAGGAAAAATTCAAATACATTCACTCAACGTTTCCTAATTTTTCAAGATCAACTAACCTAAGCTCTGATATCAAATGTAATAACTCACACCCCATGGGTCCGAATTTTCACTAAATTGAAAATACAAGTCCACTAAGATGCAGATCATTGGTTTGGTATGCTGTAAATAAACAAATAAATGCATATCGGAGCACTATTGATATAACTCACAACGAAATAGTAAAGTATAATAAAACATATAGTTATTGACCAAGATTGATCCTTCCAATATCTAGTGTCCCTGTAAGTGCCGAGCATGTATTAGTAAACTTGTCCTTCCACTGTTCCCACCTTGCACCAGTGCTTGGCCCTCTAAAGATATCCTACGAGTTGTAATGAGGAGGGCGTTAATACAACAATCTGGTGACTGGTGAATTATACATTTTACACAAAACACTAGTATATACCGGTTGTCTACCATTACATGTTATATCTTTTCGACTCTACAAAGGCGTACGATATGCTCCATTTATCTGAAGTAGACCATCACTACAAACATATACATATACATATACATATATACATATACATATACATACATACATACATACATACATACATATATATATATATATATATATATTTGTGTGTATGTATGTACCACAGTCTCCTTTTGGACCAAGATACTATCCCTGCTAGTATCTATAACCTGGTACACCATCGAGATCCATCGCCAAAGCAGTATCACATCCTCGTCGTCATGCATACCAAGAATCTCCCATAGTGCGTAATAATGACGTCGCTATAATTTAGCCATTTTCTATCTCGCTTTGCTTTGAGGATTTACTACTTGTTTGCTCTCTATTATAGACTCGGCTCTACAGACTATAAAGGCCTCAACTTCTTAGACTACTCCATTTGTTTTTGAAAGAACTCTTTTATAGGTTAATTGCCCTAACAAAGAAACTAGCAAATTAATGTGGCGGTGCATGACCAAACGTTACTACCCTAGTAGGAGGTGTAGCCCATTAGGTGTAACCATGTCTTTCCTATTGACCGCATAAGACCAATGATGCACTCAACCTATGTACAGTTCCTACTCCAGATTTGGAACCAACACATGTTGACATAGCATTGAGACACTCACTCCTATTTAGATCGCCTAATGCAATCAAGGAAATACCCTCCCTTTAATTTATTAAACTAGACTCTACGAAGAGTATTCCTTCACCGATATGCAAGCATATATGCTCCATGGGTCCAACAATTGGATATGTCACACATCGGTATAATGTATACACAACTACTGGTGGCCTCTTGTGGCCAGCAGTCTTCTATTGTGTAACACTCTCGCTATTCGCGCCAAAATTGGTCACAAACAGACAACAGTTGATGATTCACAATCACAGATCTCAGATGAATAGTATGCAAAGAATAAAGAATGAAGAATACTCAGCAAATTCAACAGATAACAGTAAACAACACATAATTTATAGTGGTTCGGCGTTCTTGCTTACATCCACTCTGAAGTTGGCGACTTTATTGATGTTTCTTTGATGATTACAATCGATTGCAGCAGGTTACAACGAGTTAATGCTATGAAATTCGAGTACAATAGCAGTAATGAAGTATGGAATCGGATTCGGCAGAGTCTGGGCGTTGGAGCGTCAAAAAGATCCCTCTTCTGTAGGCTTTGGGACTCTATTTATAGGCGTAGGAGGCTGATATCGCGCTCAAACTTCGGGAGACTCGTTCTGGCACGTGATTGGGTCCACGCGATCGATCTCGTGGAGTTTCGACTCGATCTGTGATCGATACGAACCAATTTTGTATCGATCAAGATTTGGTCCAATGGAGTCGAAACTTGGTGTGAACATTCTTTAGCTTGTACGTAGGCTCCTATGAAAATTTATAGCATTTGGACTAGTGGATTGTGAGATATGATCGATGCAACCTTTGGTTTTGCATAGGCTGTCGAGTTCGAATCCATAGCCTTCGCATCCATCTGATCGTATCGATTGTTGCACATGTCCAGGTGATGACGTGGCGCACGACTTTCGAATCGATCCACGTTCTGCGCCGAATTGTCTGAGTCACTCCCACGCATATGCCTCATTCGTATCGATCGCTTAGTACCAACTTCGTATCGATCGATGGATGGTTCCTTCGTATCGATCACATGGCAGCTGATTTCGTATCGATGAGAAGTGTCTGGGTCGATACGAAACAGACCCCCGCGTTAGTTCCGCTGGGTACGAAAATGTGGTACATCTCGATGGATACGAATTGTCGTTCCATGATCGATACGAATAATGGTTATGTGATGGATACGAATGTATTGATGTGAACGTGGGTTTCTTGGACACAAATAGATGAGCATTGCACGGGTACGATCTCATCGATTCGAAACCATGCACAGTAGATGGATGCGAAGCTCAGCCGACACGAACAATGCTCCTCTTGATCGATTCGAATAGTGTGGCCTCGGATGGGTTCGAACCAGATCGATTCGAACACGATCGAGTCGAACGTGATCGATTCGAAGTCGTACATTCCTGATGGATTCGAAATTGATGGATTCAAACAAACCAATATGGTGGGCCCTTTGATGGATATGAACAACGTATCTTTCTTAACTTACATCGATCATATCTCCATCATATGAACTCCGGTTGACCTGAAATTTGGGATGATGGCTTTCATGGTTTCGCTTGTCGTGTCTTGTCGACTGTAGCTTGATCCGGACTCGGACAAATTTCATCGATATCCATAGCGAAGCAGTGTATAACCGATCTTCGGGACGAACTATCTTTGGTTTTCGGTTAATCTTTTGGTATCACGGCCTTGCTAAAAGGCGGGATAACACTTGCCCCCCAAAACATGCCTTGCGATAGGAAGGTGTGTTTTGTAGTTCGATAAGCTGGATGTTCATATCCTGTTGATGACCTGCAAAGAAATTGATAGTCTTATTTGACTGTGAATGACGATCGTTCGGGATCGTATGTCATTCGAGGTAGTACGTGACTGTTCGAGGTCGGATGCCATTCGCGGTGAATAGTGATCGTTCATGATCGGGTGTCGTTCGAGGCGATTTGTGACCGTTCGCGGTCGGATTCCGTTCGAGGCGAATTGCGATCGTTCGCGATCGGGTGCCGTTCGAGGCAAATTGTGACCGTTCGCGGTCGGGTGCCGTTCGAGGCGAATTGTGATCGTTCGCGATCGGGTGCCGTTCGAGGCGAATTGTGACCGTTCGCGGTCGGGTGCCGTTCGAGGCGAATTGTGTGCGCCCGGGGAGGGACTTAATATCATTAACGTTAGATTTCACGTTCGAGTGAGTTTCTGAGTCGCTTGTTATGGCGGTTTATCGCCATCTCAGAGCATGCCTGAGGATCGTTCACGATCCCGTACATGTGTAAGTAGCTTAGCCGTCGTGGAATCACAGATAGTGGATTTTCATTCAGAATAAGTCTTCCAACAGAAATCTCAAACAAAATCGAGTCTAAATATGAAAAACAGAAAACAAAAGCAAAACATGGACGTCAAAGTGCAAACACCTACATTGATGCGGTTTATAGTCATATCAGAGCATGCCTGAGGATCGTTCGCGGTCCTGTACATATGTAAAAAGACTTAATCGCATTGGTGTGGAGTTTGCTACTTATTCGTCATTATCCCAATCAGTTGATGACAAGTTGACGCCTCGATCCTGAGCCGTTCCCAGTAGGTGTAGGTGGTGGTCGCTCCCGTTCCACCGTTGTTGTTCCCCTTCTTACATACTGCGACAGCAGGCCATTCCGGATATGTCCCTTAACCTCATCCTTCAAGTGTCTGCAATCATTCGTGCTATGACCATTCAACTCGTGGAATAAGCAGTACTTGTCTAACCTTCTTTCACTATTGGTCGGATCCCTTCTCATTGGCCTTCGATAGGGAATCTTCCCCTTATTATCTTGGTAGATTCGCTCCAAAGTCTCATTCAACTCCGTATAAGAGGTGAATCTTGGTTCCTTTCGTGGTCGCATTGGTCCATCACCATTATCCTCAGCCTTTCGTTTCCCTTTACCAGTTCCTGCACCATTTTCAGGAGGATTTTCGCCCTTGACCGCATAAACATCGACTCCTTCTTCTTCCTCTCTTTCAACGTTTGCATCTTCTAATCGCAGGAATCCTTCGGCCTCATGATAAAATTATCCTAGATCCATAGGCGGATCCCTTGTCAGTGAATTTTTAAATTTTGTTCCATCAGCTATGCCAGATACGGCTGCCATCAAAACCATGGATGGATCAGGTCGATCCACCGATGCTGCCGCTGCATTGAATCGCGTCAGAAAATTCCTCAAAGATTCCCCCATTCTTTGCTTTAGTGATGCCAAACTCATCACGTTCTTGGGTCTTGAAATGTGTACTCTGAACTGCCTCATAAACTTCTCAGTTAGATCGGTCCATGTTCCGATGGAACCGCTCTCCAGTTGTCTAAACCATAGTGCTCCAATGTCCGTCAAATACAACGGGAAACACCGGGCCATGACCTCCTCTGATGCCCCCAATACCTCCATATGTCTCATATAGCGTGTCAGATGAACTGCAGGATCCATCCTCCCATCGTACGCCTCCAGTGTTGGTAGCTTGAATTCTGGTGGATTCCTAGCTTGCCTGATCGTAGGAGCAAAGGGGCTCCTATTAACATCTTCCAGATCTCTATTCACTAGTCCGCCTCTCATGGCTCGTCTGACCATCTCCGCCAATCTATCACTATCTCCAAGTTGTAGTCCTTGTCTGTTGCTTCTGATTTGCCCCCCGAGTTCACGAGGGACTCCTGGAATCTGCTCTCCTGAACGAGCATTCATTTCTCTGTCATTGTCGCGTTGCGCAGTTCCACCTAGTACTCCGCTCGAGATTGGGTCAACATGCTTGGGGTAAGTGCCCCCTAATTCTGGGGCTGTTCTAGATGTTCCTGCTCCGTTCTGAATTCTAGTTGGTGCGTGCTCCCGATCCCTATCTCCAGCATCTCCTGCGGCTACGTTCCACCGATTCTGTACTCCAACCTGTCCGACTTGTCGAAGTAGATTCTGCATCGTCTCCTCTTGTCTTTTGAACATCGTTTCCATCTCGTCCCTGGTGATGAAGATCGACGT
This sequence comes from Allium fistulosum, assembly GCA_030737815.1. Lineage (NCBI taxonomy): Eukaryota > Viridiplantae > Streptophyta > Magnoliopsida > Asparagales > Amaryllidaceae > Allium > Allium fistulosum. The sequence continues at coordinate 427,166,283 of CM060902.1, forward strand.
CTGATTCCCTCCTGGGAAGCCTTCTGACTTCCTTCATGTTGACTTCTCTATGCTCTTTGTCTCCTACTTGATTGCCTCGTCATAGCTTGTCAGATCTGAATTCTTTAAGCCTTCAAATTCAACTTCCAAGCGGTAGAATCCTGAGTTCAATCCTACGTGAGGGCACCAAAATGTTCGCACCAAAATTGGTCACAAACACCCAACAGTTAATGATTCACAATCACATATCTCAGATGAATAGTATGCAATGAATAAAGAATGAAGAACACTCAGCAAATTCAATAGATAACAGTAAACAACACAGAATTTATAGTGGTTCTGCGTTCTTGCCTACATCCACTCTGAAGTTGGCGACTTTATTGATGTTTCTTTGATGATTACAATCGATTGCAACAGGTTACAACGAGTTAATGCTATGAAATTCGAGTACAACAGCAGTAATGAAGTATGGAATCAGATCCGACATAGTCTGGGCGTTGGAGCATCAAAAAAGATCCCTCTTCTGTAGGCTTTGGGGCTCTATTTATAGGCGTAGGAGGCTGATATCGCGCTCAAACTTCAGGAGACTCGTTCTGGCCCGTGAGTGGGTCCACGCGATCGATCTCATGGAGTTTCGACTCGATCTATGATCGATACGAACCAATTTCGTATCGATCAAGATTTGGTCCAATGGAGTCGAAACTTGGTGTGAACATTGTTTAGCTTGTACGTAGGCTCCTGTGAAAATTTCATAGCATTTGGACTGGTGGATTGTGAGATATAATCGATGCAACCTTGGGTTTTGCATAGGCTGTCGAGATCGAATCCATAGCCTTCGCATCCATCTGATCGTATCGATTGTTGCCCGTGTCCAGGTGATGACATGGCGCGCGACTTTCGAATCGATCCACGTTCTGCACCAAATTGTCCAAGTCACTCCCACGCATATGCCTCGTTCGTATCGATCGCTTAGTACCAACTTCGTATCGATCGATGGATGGTTCCTTCGTATCGATCACATGGCAGCTGATTTCGTATCGATGAGAAGTGTCTGGTTCGATACGAAACATACCCCCGCATTACCTCCGATGGGTACGAAATGTGGTACATCTCGATGGATACGAATTGTCGTTCCATGATCAATAGGAATAGTGGTTATGTGATGGATACGAATGTATTGATGCGAACGTGGGTTTCTTGGACATGAATAGATGAGCATTGCACGGGTACGATCTCATCGATTCGAAACCATGCCAATAGACGGATGCGAAGCTCAACCGACACGAACAAGGCCCCTCTTGATCGATTCAAACAGTGTGGCCTCGGATGGGTTCGAACTTGATCGATTCGAACACGATCGAGTCGAACGTGATCGATTCGAAGTCGTACATTCCTGATGGATTCGAAATTGATGGATTCAAAATTGATGGATTCAAACAAACCAATATGGTGGCCCCTTTGATGGATACGAACGACGTATCTTTCCTAACTTACATCGATCATATCTCTATCATATGAACTCTGGTTGACCTAAAATTTGGGATGCTGGCTTTCATGGCTTCGCTTGTCGTGTCTTGTCGACTATAGCTTGATCCGGACTCGGGCAAAATTCATCGATATCCATAGCGAAGCAGTGTATAACCGATCTTCGGGACGAACTATCTTTGGTTTTCGGTTAATCTTTTGGTATCACGGCCTTGCTAAAAGGCGGTATAACACTCGCATTCCAACCCATTCTAATGACTATGTGATTCTTAACCATTTAAGTTATTTATTTATTATATATTTCACACCTATCATAAATGCATACTCAAGGCACTCTGTGTGTGTATATATGTAATATTTGAAATATATATATATATATGTGTGTGTGTGTGTCTTCATTCATTCTTATTTAATTATTGTGCCTCTATAGTTCACTATTGATAATATTTCTTTATTCTCTATGCATTTACATTTTATTTAATTTAAGGTCATTTACAACTTTCTTTCAAATATCTTTTCTAATTTACTTTCCCATACCCTCGTTATTTAACTTCCTATTTCTATTCCTTTTAACCCTTAATTTCCTACCCTGTTTTAGAGGACTATTATAACTTGTTTATATTTTCATTTCTTTATATTTCACTTCTGTTTTAGTTGTTTCACTTTTGTTTTAGTTGTATCGTGCATATTCTTTTCTTAGACTATTTTTATCATGTTTATAATTCATTTAATTTATACTTAGGGATTTTTTGGATTTTAATGCATTGGAATTACATTTCTCCTAATGGAATGGTTAACATTGTAAATTTTAATATCTTATCCAAAAACGGAATTTATGTCACCTTTGGAATTGCAAGGAATTATCTTTTCATAATTATTTAAACAGGCAGTATAAAATATGGCAAATATTCCTATTTTATATATTTCTTTCTTTTTAGGTTTATTCTTTATCATTTCAACCGTTACACTTTTATTTATAAATTTGAAACTTAATAATGTATAGAAATTCACATTGCAACATTCTATATAATCCAATAAATTAAAATACCACTTAAATCCCTATAATTTACTATGATAACTCAATTTATCTTTTTATTTGCATAAGTCATATTGAATTCAAAATTTTGGAACTATCATATATTCTAAAAATTTCAGAGACTAAATTTAGGGACTATCAATACCCAATATTTTCCAAATACATGCAATATACAATTTCAGGTTATCAATAACAAAATATGAACCCAGGGTTTATAATTTTATTTCACGTATATAATTTTTAGCCTACAACTCCAATTTACATTTCAGGCATACAAGGATTGATTTATAACGATATAAATCTCATAATATAAAAAAAAATCTCACTCATCTTATTAGCTTTTCAAATCTTCAGATCTAATCTCTGTTATTCCAGTTTGACTTTCTTTTCTCCCTATTTGGATATATACACCGCAAGCATGCACAGATTTATCAAAGATCTAGATTGGAAAAAAGATTTGGATTTGATTTACAATTTCGATCTGGATAAATAATTTACCTTGGCTTTGGCGATTTGATTTGACCCTATTCTCTTCCTCAATCATCTTCTATGATTCACTAACTGTATTTACATTTAATTTATAACTATTTCTAAGAATTTAGTATTTAGAGGAGAAGAGAAAATGGCAAAGCTCCAATGTTACTTCAAAGATATGAGTTTAGAAGCGAGGGTTAAGGTCTGTATTTACAAGGGTTCAAATCAATGCTAGTCATTCGATCGAAGTATATTGAATCAGGTCGTTTGGTCATGTGTTGTCGTTTTGACACAACAAACGGTTGACCACTTATTGCCTTGGGTCGACCACCGGTCGACCTGAGTGGATTATCAGTTGACCTGTGTCTTGTTTTACGCATTAATTAATCAGTGTCTTCTAATTTTCTTTATTTTATTCCTTTATTAAACCACCAATATATTTTCTCTCCGCTTATATATTGTGACGCCCCACCCTGAGACCCACATTAACAAAGAGTATTGCTAGGTAATACCGTCTGCTAATGCGGAGAATAGTGTTGGTTAGAAGCGACCATCTATAGCCTTGTCTTAAATATCTATTGAATACGTCGACAAATGCTATATATTTTTTCTATCTCAAGTGGATCGACATATCTCAAATAAGGCCAGTGTACGTAACTCAAATCACAAAAATAGAACTCCCAAGAGTTCAAATTCCCGAAAGGTAATCGCCACAAATATATATCGAATGGTTCAAAGGACCAATTCTGGAAAGGGGCGATACTCTAGGGAAAATAGTCAAAGAAATCATCTCAAAAGTTTAGCACGTGCATGTGGCCGAAGCCTTGCCAAGTACTGTTATCTCAAATAGGTACCACGTCCAAAGGCAAAATGCCGCAATGGCAAATATGCCACAATGGCAAACGTCTCGAAGACAAATACGCCGCAGTGGCAAACGCCGTAAAGGAAATGACCCGAAGGTCTAGTACTGGCACGCCGCAATGGCAAATGTGTCACAAACTCTCGGATAGGAACCTGAACAGTGTTAACGTGTGTCCCATACCACACATTCGCACTAAACGGATTACTAACTGCTAGTAAATTTCACACTCAAAGCGGTAAATAGTTTACCTCATCTCATCGGTAAACTCGACTCGAAGGTCAAAACAATCAAACGGACAAGTTGGGAATTAACCGATAAGATAAACGCACGTGTCCCATACCACGTGTTTTACCCAACCATTTAATTCTCCTTCTCATTCACTCGAATAGTGCAGAAACGTGTAATTTATATTTAGAATAATTTACGTTGGAAAACAAGCTTTGAAAACCAATTTTCGAAATAAATTTGAAAATGCTATTTGAAAATTTCCCTTATTATGGAGAATAAATAGATTTTCACTTGGAAATACTTGAAAATACTTTATAATAATTATTTTGAAATGCCCATAAATTTTAAAAATCATTTCAAAAAGATTTGGAGAAAACCGTGCTCGAAAACGAATAAAAACAAGGAAAATCACTCAAACCGATATTCGAATTTAAATTCAAATTAAATTCAAAATAATTCAAAATTTGAATTTTAGAATCTCCAAAATTTGGCTAGTCTATTGACATACATCATGGTCTACAATCATCATTAAAAACATCATGAATATAGCAGGAAAATGAAGCAAAAGAAAGTCGGAAACATTAAAACAAAAGAGGAGACAAGGCAATTTTTTGCCTTTGCCAGGTCTACCACGAGGTCGACCTCCTTAGTCCCTAGGTCGACCGTACGGTCGACCTAGGAGGCACTGGGTCGACCTGCATGTCGATCCAGGGAGGTGTAGCAGTCGACCTACTGTACGAACTTTTTCCAGTTCGATTTCTGCCTACGAACTGATTTTCTGAGCAAATTTGACTTATCAAACAACAATATTTTTCAATGAAATTTTACAAGGATGATGTTCAACATGCAAGCTACCAAATGTAAGAAATTTGGCAGCAATTTTTTGCCAAAATCAAAAGATATAAGGACTCAAAAATGCAACAGAAATTGAATATAAACAGGCAAAATATTCACTATAGGAAATTGCAAACAGAAACAAAGTTTTACAAATTCAAGCACTGGCACTTTTGTTTTGGCTAGTTTGTGAGTTTATACAACTCACCTTGCTGATTTGTTGCAAAAGCTCGGATTTTAGCAGCAAAGAGGAAATTTTGCTTGAGATTACAAGCCTTTAGAACCTGTAGAAAGCAAATATAGGTCATGCAAACAATATAGAGTAAAAATTAGAAAGTTATTTACTGTAATAATAATTTTGTGATGAAATTGTATGATTTAGAGTTGTATAACTTTGATTTATCTCTAACTTGCAAAAAGACTTGAATTTTGGTGAGTTTAATTGAGAAATTTGGTTGAATTTTGAGAAATTGGTAAAGTGTTTGCGGACTTTGTTTTTAGGCTGAAGGAAGAAGAAGTTAATATGAAATGAATGTACAGCTAAACACTATTTTTCATTTCTTAACCAGGCTAAGACTAAATGGGCTAATTGGGTTTGATAATTAAAAGAAATAAAATGGCTTAAGGTTTAAATCAACACTTAACAAACTAATGTGTACATATACACATAAATAAAAATGCATTTCTCTCAAGTTTTACACAAGAAAGTGTGAAAACTTGTATACATTTAAAATAAAACATTTTCTATCATATAAAAAGATTAATTTATATTTTTAAACATTTTTATTATTAAAATCCTTAATTTAACAAAAATGCACTTTTTACCCAAATAAATGGATAAAACCATGTTTTTAACTTCTAAAATTCCACAAAATTTATTTTCTCACTTAGAAAAATATTTCAAACCATTTCAAAACATTATTTATAGCCAAAACTTATTTTTAACCCAATTTCCACCTTTTATTTAAATAAACCACCTTTAAAAATTACATACTTCTTTTAAAAATTATTAAAAGAAGCAAATGGACAATAATTAATATAATTATTGCATTCTCTCTAAAATGAAATCATTTTCATTATTTAAAGCCCATATTCCATTCATTATCACTCCAAACAAAATAGAATAAAGCTTGGAATTTCATTTTCTCATTTTAAATTCCAAAATTCATTGTTTATTCCAAATAAACAATTTAATTTCTCCAATTTTTATATAATTTACAATATTAAATTATAACTATCATTATAATTCAATATTGATAGGTAATCTCTAAACCAGGGTTGTTATAGACTCCCCCTATAAAAATTGCGTCCTCGTAATTTCTAGAAAAGAGTTTGTATTCAACTTATTAATTTCATCACCCAGAAAGAAAAGAAAATAAGCTTGAGATAAAGAGATATTCTCACCATCGCTATGCAAAGAAAGAAAATAGGGATATGAATACTCGATAAACTCTCTAGTTTCCCAAGTGCAGTCATTGGGATAGCGGACCATTGAACTTTAACGAGCGGCACGTCCTTGTTTCGAAGGCGTCTCATCTCTGAAGCAAGTATGCGAATAGGCTGCTGCACAACAGATAGGTCTGGTGAGATCTCAAGCTCTTGCAAATTAGGAGAATCGATAACAGAATCCGACTCTCGAAGACACCTCCGAAGCTGAGAGATGTGCAACACGTCATGAATGCTAGATAGGTGAGCTGGAAGTGAAACTCTATAAGCCATAGGGCCAATACGTTCAGTAATAGGAAATGGTCCTATAAAGCGAGGAGCCAATTTCCCAGTCGCACTGAAGCGCATAACCCCTTTAAGAGGAGAAACACGAATGAAAACGAGATCACCAACAGAGAACTCGAGAGGCTTCCTACGGTTGTCCGTGTAGGATTTCTGACAGCTCAGTGCCTCTTTCATTCTCTAACAAATAATAATAATCTTCTCAGAAGAATCACGAATAGAATCTGGGCCAAGAATAAGCTTCTCTCCAGATTCCAACCAACACGAAGGTGATCGACATGGCCTTCCGTAAAGGGCTTCGAAAGGAGCCATAGCGATACTAGACGGGAAACTATTATTGTAGGAGAATTCCATAAGAGGTAGGTGATCCTCCCAACTACCACCGAAATCTAGAATGCAAGCACATATAAGATCCTCAATAATACGATTCACCCGTTCAGTCTGTCCATCAGATCGTGGATGATATGCTGTGCTGAAATTAAGCTTTGTTCCCAAAGCTTGTTGAAGACTCTGCCAGAAATGACTCGTGAATAGCGGATCACTGTCACAAACAATCGAACTAGGAACGCCGTGAAGTCTCACGATTTCCTTGATATATAACATGGCCAAATGAGAAGCACTCCTATTAGTCTTAATAGGAATGAAATGAGCTAATTTAGCGAGGCGATCAACAATAACCCAAATGCTAGAATGGCCCGATCTGGAACAAGGTAGGCCGTCAATGAAATCCATCGAAATCTGATCCCATTTCCATAATGGAATCTCTAGAGGCTGAAGGAGACCAGAAGGGCGCTGATGCTCGACTTTGATAAGTTGACAAGTCATGCAATTACTTGCATAACTCGCTACATCGCGCTTCATGCCTTCCCAATAATAAAAGCGATGCATATCGGCATACATCTTGCTACTGTTGGGATGAATGGTATACTTAGAACGATGACAATCGTCGAGAATGTCACGCCTAAGTGCAAAATCAGAAGGCACGATAAGACGGTTCTTCTTATGAAGACACCCATGAGAATCAATGCTGAAATCCCACAACTCCTTATGACGGGACTCGGACTCACAAATCTGGATAAGGTGCAAAAGATCGGGATCACGCCGCTGAGCATCGGCAATACGATCCAATAAATTGGGTCAAGCTTCCAAACTGAATAATAAAATAGGAGAATCAGAAGATGGAGCTCGATCATGAGTATCACAAAGGTATAAGGTCTCAAGAACATCCCACTCGGCTAGCATCATAGAAACAACAGCCGAATGTTTGCGACTAAGCGCATCAGCAACACGATTACCCTTACCAGGGGTATACTAGATATCGAAGTCATAGGAGGCAAGGAACTCGAGCCAATTATGTTTCCTCATATTAAGCTCCTTCTGAGCGAACAGATATTTCAAGGACTTGTGATCGGTATAGAGAAAGAAGCGCTCACCTAATAGATAATGTCGCCAAATCATTAAGGCGAAGACGATGGCGGCTAACTCAAGGTCATGAGTGGCATAACGAACTTCATTCAGACGCAGTTGCCTAGAAGCATAAGCAACTACCTGATCCATCTGCATAAGCATGGCACCGAGTTCACATCTACTAGCATCGGTGTAGACAACAAGATCATGATTCCCTACGGGAACCACTAGAATAGGAACATTAGTGAGAAGCTCCTTCAACTGCTGAAAAGAAGCTTAACACTTGTCGGACCAAATAAATCGAACGTCTTTTCGAGTATGGCTGGTGAGAGGAAGCACAATGTGGGAAAATCCTTAATAAATCGGTGGTAGTACCCCGCCACTCTAAGGAAGCTGTGAATCTCATGAACATTCTCAGGCCTCTTCCAATTCTGGATGGCTTCGATCTTCGAAGGATCGACCGAAATGCCTTCGGAGGAAATAACGTGGCCTAAGAACTTAACCTTATTCTCCTAGAAATGGCACTTGGAAAATTTGGCTTTAAGCTGATGACGACGAAGAGTACTCAAGACAATTCTAAAGTGATTAGCATGCTCAGCTTCAGACTTCGAATAAACAAGGATGTCATCGATGAACACAAATACGAACTTATCGAGATATTCTCGGAATACTCGATTCATAAGATTGACAAAGAAAGCTTGAGCATTCGTCAAACCGAATGGCATAACAAGCCACTCGTAAGATCCATATCGAGTGCGAAAAGCTGTAATAGGAATGCTACCTTCCGCAACTCGAAGCTGATGAAAACCAGTGGCAAGGTCGAGTAGAGAGAAGACCTTAGCGCCACTCAATTGATCGAACATATTGTCGATCCTAGGAAACGGATACCTATTCTTGATGGTCAACTCGTTAAGCTTGCGATAGTCGATGTAAAGCCTAAGAGTTCTATCGGACTTCTTCATGAAGACGACCGTGGCACCCTATGGTGAAAAACTGGACTGAATCAACTGCTTGGACTCGAGCTCTAAAAGCTGCTTCTTGAGTTCCTCATTTTCCTTTGTAGACATCCTCGTGGGAGGACGAATAACTGGCTACGCACCTGGAATGAGATCAATGCCGAACTCGATCGTCCGCTTGGGTGGCAAACCCGAAACAGGCTCAAATACATCAGAGAAATCACAAACAATAGGTATACGAGATATATCATCAACATCATCTCATGAGTCTAGAGAATATAAAGCCACTTCAGAATTTTCCACATTCCGAAGAGCAAGTGATAGCAGAGCAGACGAATCTGGATGTGGAAGATATAAAACTCTCTCAAAACAAATAATCCTGGCATCGTATCACACTAGCCAGTCCATACCTAAAATCATATCAAAACCTAAATAAGAAATAACGTGCAGATTCGCACGAAAAGAAAATCCACATAAAACAATCTCAACATCATCACAAAGCATGCTAAGGGTTGCGGACCCCCTGATAGGATTCGCAATCCTTAATGAAGTAACAAGGCATGAAACATCAAAAGAAATAGCATCAACAAGCTATTTCGATATGAATGAATGCGACGCACCCATATCGAAGAGAACTTGAATAGAACGATCATGGAATAAAATAGATCCTTCAAGGATAGAAGGAGATGTACCTCTGCACTGACAAGATGTAACGCCCCACTTTGATACCCACTGTAACAAAGAGTATTACGGGAGTAATACTGTATGTTAAAGCGGAGAATAGAGTACAGTGGAAGCGACCATTTGTAATCAAGCTATAACTATCTACTGAATACGTCGAAAGGATGGTATCTATATTTTTTTTCAAGTGGTTCGACATATTTGGTAAATACTTATAACGAAATTACAAATGGTTAAAGATCTATCAGGACAAAGCATAATAACATAATAATAAAACATCACAGAATCACATAACAGATATAAAATCCCAGAACAATACATCGTCAATACAGATCCAAATACTATAAGTGGGTACAAAGCCACTGCCCACATATGTGAGTCAAAAATATGTACATATCAAAGTCTGAATAATAACAGAGTAGCGGAATAGTGGACAAATAAAAACGCTATCTATCAGCATAACAGATAATGTCCAAGTGGAAGCACATAAGCTAAGTCCAGAGACCTAACCTGAAACAACTCGCTCTAACCCGAGCGAAAACACTCGGGTCAGGCTAGCTAAACAATCAGTAATAACTGAGATATATAATAATGCGGTACATAAATAAAGCATTACTTCTCCTAAGAGAAGAGTATTTTGGACCACATGAATATAATGACGGTCCCTAATCATCAATCAACATTAAAAAATCTCCAAAGAGAATATCAGCACCAAAGTGTTGAATAAATAAAATCGCCTCATATCATCGGCGTAACCAAAGCAATATTAAGTTGCCCATAGGCAATAATCCCAAGAGTGACCAGAGTCCGTAATCAATGCCCAAGCAAAGATCGATGCTCCAAAGAGCAATGGGGATATACTGAAAAGTCAATGAAATCAAACACTGAAAAGCAGTGTCCAGAGACACTGTGAATCCACAAGGTAATCACACTTACATCGTATGGTTCCATAGAACCAACACCAAATGGCGGTACTCGACTGGATATAAAAATCATTAGATAATACAAGTATAGCACGTGCACCGACCGGAGTCGTTATTGCCAAGTACTGTAGAGTTGTGATCAATCACTCGCACAAATGCGGAACGCGCGAGATGGCAAGATCCTTCCCAGAAGGATAAAGGCCCAGAGGCACACGCCGAAAAAGAAACTGCTCCATAGAACAGGTGTCCAGAGACGGTTGCCCAGAGGCGTGGTGACCCAGAGGTCCAGTACTGACCGCCCAGAGGCTAATGTGTCACAAACTTCTTGGAGAGGAACCCGTAAAGTGTTAACAATGAGTCCCATACCCCACGTTCACACTAAACGGTTTACTAACCAATCGCAAGCTCACACTCCAAACAATAAAAAGTCCACCTCGTATCATCGGTAAACTAGACCCAAAGGTCAAAATGATCAATCGAATAGGTCGGGGATTAACCGGAAAGAAAATACACACGGCTCCATAGGCCGGAGATTTCCTAACCTTTTAAGCACCTTTCCACTTCGCTCGACGTGCTAAAAAGTGAGTGTGAGATTTTTATTATAGAAAATAATGGATCGAAACGGATTTATGATTGATTTTGAGAACACTTTAAAACGGCTTCTGAAAACTCTCCTATTATGGAGTAAATAGTTTACTAATTAAAAATAATATTATATAATAATTTCGAAAGCCATTTAGGAGTGAAAAATCTTTTGAAAATAATTCATAAAACCCGTGTACGAAATCGAGAGACAGATCTCAAAGAAATCGATAAATCAGAGAATCACTGAAAACCAATATTCGTGTTGGAAAATAGTCCGATTGGCTGTGAACCAAAATTCGACAGTTTCTGATTCGCAATTGAAACCCAAAAGTTCATTGTAGAAACAATCAATTTGAAGCGGTTGCACCAAAATGGTGCAACCCGGACTCGGTTGCACCAAAATGGTGAAACCGGTGGGTCGGAACCCGGATGCACCAAATGGGTGCAGCCCATTTTATAAAGGCTGGCTGCACCGCATGGTGTAGCCCGTTTCAGTGAACCAGGCTGCACCATGCGGTGCAGCTGGTTCAGTCAAGCCCCAGCCCGCCTGGGCTGGGGGAGTAGCAAGCAAGCCCCAGCCCATGCGGGCTGGGGTTCAGACAAGTCCCAGCCCGCCTGGGCTGGGAGCAAGCCCCAGCCCATGCGGGCTGGGTTCAATCAAGTCCCAGCCCGCCTGGGCTGGGAGCAAGCCCCAGCCATGCGGGCTGGGTTCAATCAAGTCCCAGCCCGCCTGGGGTGGGAGCAAGCCCCAGCCCATGCGGTCTGGGTTCAATCAAGTCCCAGCCCGCCTGGGCTGGGAGCAAGCCCCAGCCCATGCGGGCTGGGTTCAATCAAGTCCCAGCCCGCCTGGGCTGGGAGCAAGCCCCAGCCCATGCGGGCTGGGAAGAATAGCGGGCCGCCTAGTGCGGACCCGCGCTGTTCACTGCGCGCCAGCCCACTAAGGGCTGGCCTGTTGTGCCTGGGCAGCAGCCTGGGTGCAACCCAGGCCTGCTCTGGGCTTTCAGACCACTGTTTCAGCCTGTTTTTAGGATAAAACATTCCAGCCAGCTGAAAATGCTGGTTTTGGTGATTTTGGGGTGTTTTTTTCAAGTTTTTGGCATCAAATTTCACCAATATCAATCACTAACTACCCTATTATGATTACTACACTATATTAAAGGGAACAAAGGGCCAAAGCTTAGCATTACCTTAGGAAGCAATATCACAAGCACCTTATGTGCACACCCAAAATGAAAGCAAAGATGATCAAAGAGCTGTGATTCACATGTTACATAATAAAACATGTGTTACTAAATGATCACTGAAATCAAAAGATGATTAAACACATATTATATGAGGTTTTTAGCAATATACCTCTCTTGAAAGCAACAAAGACTACTATAGCATCAACCCAAGTTAGCAAAAGATGATTAGGAGGCTATAAGATCAAAAAAACACATAAAACATGTGTTACCAAATAAATTTCAGAAATGAGAAAGATATAAAAACGGATTTGAGGTGGGTATTTGCATTACCTTTGCATAGAATGACTTGCATAAGCTAAAACTAGAAGGAGATGAAGATAGAGGCCATTTTTGTTAAGAAAGCTTTAGGAAATGATTAGAGTTTTGATTAGGGATGAATGAATGAGGTTTGGAGAGTATGAGATAATTTATAGAGGAGCTTTAGGGTGGGTTATTGGGCTAGGTTTAGAAACCCAATAAGAAGAGAGTTATTTACATGTTTTCCAAAAACTAGTCTAAGTGTTCATGTATGTTTATAAAACTCATTTTTCTTATCCAAACCCGTTTTAAAATCTCTCCTAAAATATTTAACTTTCCAAAAATAACATTTTATCCTCATTTTAAAATCCCATATTTCCCATTTAATTAAAATAGCCTTTTTCACATAAATATTGTTATTCCAAAACCTTTTATGCTTCATTAAAATAAATAAAAATCCTTGCTTTTATTTATTAGTTGGTAATGCAAATCCCGGGTTGTTACAGACTCCCCCCCTTAAGAAAATTGCGTCCCCGCAATTCCTTAAGATAGATGTCGTCTATAACGTCAAATCCACAATAGAAGTGATAGAGATAAAATAGAGAATTCTCACCCACAGAAGAAGATGGGAGAAAGCCAGGATAAGAGCGTTCGATAGATTCTCTGGTCTCCCAAGTGCAGTCCTTAGGATTCGGTGACCATTGAATCTTCACGAGTGGAACCTCTTTGTTGCGAAGGCGTCTAACCTCCGAATCAAGCACACGAAGAGGTTGCTGCTCCAAAGATAAATCAGGTAAGATCTCTAAATCAGGCACAGCATGCGGCTCAATGATAGAATCAGGATCGCGGACACACATGCGAAGCTGGGAAACATGGAACACGTCGTGTATTCCAGAGAAGTGAGTAGGTAGAGCAAAACGATAAGCAACGGGGCCGATGCATTTCGTAATAGGAAATGGTCCAACATAGCGAGGAGCCAACTTCCCTGTAGAGCTGAAACGCACAACCCCCTTCATGGGAGAGACCCGAATAAAGACATGATCACCAATGGAGAACTCAAGAGGCTTCTTACGGTTGTCCGCGTAGGATTTCTGGCGGTCCTGTGCCTCTTTCATTCTCTGACGAATAATAATAATCTTCTCAGAAGATTCCCGAACTAAATCTGGACCAAGAAGGAGCTTCTCGCTAGATTCTAACCAACACGAAGGAGAACGACATGGCCTTCCGTAAAGAGCCTCGAAAGGAGCCATGCCAATACTAGACTGAAAGCTGTTGTTGTAGGAGAACTCTACAAGCGGTAAGTGATCCTCCCAACTACCTCCGAAATCCAGAATACAACAGCGCAAAAGATCCTCTAAAACACGATTCACCCTCTCCGTCTAACCGTCGGTCTGAGGATGATAAGCAGTCGAGAGAGTCAGCTTTGAGCCCAAAGCTGACTATAGGCACTTCCAGAAGTGACTAGTAAAGATAGTGTCTCGATCATAGACGATAGAGCTAGGAATGCCATGAAGTCGAACGACTTTCTTCACATATAGCTTGGCAAGCTGAGGAGCAGTCCGAGTGGACTTAATAGGAATGAAATGAGCTGATTTGGTCAAGCGATCGACTATGACCCAAATAGAAGTATGGCCTGACCTCGATCGAGGCAGACCGTCAATAAAATCCATGGATATCTGATCCCATTTCCACAATGGAATCTCTAGCGGCTGAAGAAGACCGGATGGACGCTGATGCTCAGCTTTGAACTGTTGACAAGTCATGCAACGGCTTACATAACTTGCAACATCACTCTTCATGCCCTCCCAATAATATACCCGACACATATCAGCATACATCTTGCTCGAGCCAGGATGGATGGTGTACTTAGTGCGATGACACTCGTCCAGAATGTCATGCCTAAGTGATAAATCAGATGGTACCAAAATACGGTTCTTCCTGCGAAGACACCGATGAGAATCAATAGAATAATCCAACAAGGTCTCATCACTGGATCCCGACTCAAGGAGTTGAATATATCGCAACAAGTCTGGATCCTGCCGCTGAGCATGGGCAATGCGATCCAATAGAATAGGTCGTGCTTCCAAGCTGAATAACAAGATCTGAGAATCAGAAGACGGAGCTCGATTTCGAATATCACACATAGAAAGAGTCTCAAGAATATCCCACTCGGCAATCATCATAGAAACAACTGCCGAGTGTTTGCGACTGAGCGCATCTGCAACACGATTCCCCTTGCCAGGGGTATACTGAATATCTAAGTCATATGAGGCGAGAAACTCGAGCCATCGCTGCTGCCTCATATTGAGATCCTTCTGACTGAATAAATACTTCAGAGACTTGTGATCGGTGTAAAGAGTGAAGCGTTCGCCTAATAGAAAGTGACGCCACGTCTTCAAAGCAAAGACGATAGCTGCCAACTCAAGATCATGAGTCGGATAGCGAACCTCATTCGGACGTAGCTGCCTAGAAGCGTAAGCAACTACCCGATCTTTCTGCATAAGCACAGCACCGAGGCCGCTACCACAAGCGTCGGTGTAAACAACAAGATCCTGGTTACACTCAGAAACTAAAAGGATAGGAGCATGAGTGAGGAGTTCCTTCAATCGCTGGAAAGAAACTTCACACTTATCAGACCAAATAAAGCGAACCCCCTTACGAGTCAGAGTCGTTAGGGGAAGTGCAACACGAGAGAAATCCTTGATAAATCGACGGTAATAACCCGCCAGACCAAGGAAGCTGCGAATATCATGAACGTTCTCAGGCTGCTTCCAATTCTGAATAGCTTCAGTCTTGGCAGGATCAACAGAAATACCCTTAGAAGAAACAATATGACCCAAGAACTTGACCTTACTCTCCCAGAAATTGCACTTGGAGAGCTTGGCCCTAAGCTGATGCCGACGAAGAGTATCCAAGACGATCAACAAATGATGAGCATGCTCTGCCTCGGATCTAGAATAAATAAGAATATCGTCGATGAAAACCAGAACGAATCTATCGATGTATTCCCGGAATACTCGATTCATGAGATCGACGAAGAAAGCCGGAGCGTTCGTCAAGCCGAATGGCATGACCAACCACTCAAAAGAACCATAACGAGTGCGAAATGCTGTAAGAGGAATGCTGTCTTCCGCGACTCGTAGCTGATGGAATCCGGTGGCAAGGTCGAGCTGAGAGAAGACCTTCGCACCGCTCAATTGGTCAAACATGCCGTCTATCCGAGGAAGTGGGTAGCGATTTCTGATGGTCAACTCATTGAGCTTGCGATAGTCAATGCAAAGCCTAAGAGAGCCATTTGCCTTCTCAACGAAGACCACAGCAGCACCCCATGGCGAAGAACTGGACCGAATGAACTGCTTCGCTTCAAGCTCAACTAACTGATTCCTGAGTTCCTCATTCTCCTTAATAGACATTCTCGTAGGAGGACGCCCAACTGGATGAGAGCCTGGGATGAGATCGATGCGGAACTCAATAGCTCGCTTCGGTGGTAAACTAGATACTGGCTCGAAGATATCAGGGAAATCCCGAACAACAGGAATACGAGATAAGTTCAAATCCTCATCTCGTGAATCGAGAGAGAATAAAGTAACATCAGAAAGCCCAACATCTTGAAGAACAATAGCTAACGGAGAGGATGAGTCAGGGTGACGAAGAAATAATATCCGCTCCGAACAAATAATTTTGGCGTCGTGCTGAACGAGCCAATCCATGCCAAGAATCATATCAAAGCCCAAATACTCTATAACGTGCAGATTCGCACGGAAAGAAAATCCACAAAGATCAATATCCTCACAAAGGAAGCTAAGGGTCGTGGATCCACCAATGGGATTCACAATCCTTAGTGAAGAAACCATACAAGTAACATCCAAAGATAAAGTATCAACTAGTTCCTTTGATACGAATGAGTGAGAGGCACCCGTATCAAAGAGAACTCTAATAGATCTACCATGAAATAAAATAGAGCCTTCAAGAACAGAAGGATGTGTACCTTTAGGCTGAGCAGAAGTGGTAGGAGCCTTGGCAGCATTAAGCCTGCCAGGCTTGGCACTAGCTGGAGCAATAGGACAAGCGGAGATCTTGTGTCCCTCCTTCTTGCAGAAGGTGAAATAGAGAGGTTTGGGACACTCTCGAATAAAGTGATCTAGAGAACCGCAGTTGAAGCATTTCTTCGGAGGACGTGTCCCACTAGGCTGAGCAGAAGTCTGGGACAGAGGACGAGTATGAGGCTGAGTCTGAACAGTGGAACTGCCAGTCTTCTTCTTCTTGTGCTGAAAAGAAGAGCCAGACTTGCTAGGAGGAAACCTCTTCTTGGTGGGGTTTGTGGAACCCACACCACCATCTTCACTATGCTCCATCTCGACTGACTCAAGATGTAGAGCTGCATCGACTAGCTTCTCGAATGAGAGCTCAAGCTGTAGCATAAGCTGCCTCTTCAGATATTTCTTCAAGCCCTCGACAAATTTGAGGTTCCTCTTATAAGGAGTAGCAATAAACTCAAGGCCGTACTTGGACAGGGCCTCGAAGGAAGATACATAGTCGGATACAGAGGACTTCCCCTGCTTGAGATCAAGAAAGCGGCGAGCAAGGGTGTTCTTCTCTGACTCTGGGATGAATTTGAGCTCAAATCTCTCACGAAACTGAGCCCAAGTAAGTGTGGTCTCATCGATCTCGGCAATAAGGAGTTCGTACCAATCCAGGGCACGACTCTGAAGTTGACTGGAAGCAATAAGAACACGGTCATGATCCGGGATATCCATACGAGTGAAAATGCGCTCGCATACCCGAATCCAAGCCTGGACCTCTAAGACATTCTCGGAGCCACTGAACGGCTTCCCTCCGAGATGGGTAAAATCACTGCAGAGACGCGCAAAAGCAGACTTGCGCGGAGCATCAGCAACTGGGGCTGGAGACTGAGAATGAGACTGGGAATTCCGAACCAGCTCCATGATCTGGTCGGTGGTCATGAACACGCCCTCTGGATGAGTGTTGCTGGACTGCCCAGTAGCAATGGTCTGATGTGTGGTTCTCCCTCTTCCCCTTCCAGACATACTGAAAGTCAAATGGGAATTAGAGTTAGACATGATTCAATGATAGATAATTAATTAAGGAATACTACGGAATATAACGGATTCCTATACATATTCCTAACTTATCTATCAATAAACATAAGGAAGGGATTTGATTTAATTCGTATCTAATTGAAATGTATTGTACTAAGTGTATTTGTTCTGTGTTTATTATGCTTATTCCTGAAACCAGGCTTTGATACCAAGCTGTAACGCCCCACTCTGAGACCCACTGTAACAAAGAGTATTACGGGAGTAATACTGTCTGTTAAAGCGGAGAATAGAGTATAGTGGAAGCGACTATTTGTAATCAAGCTATAACTATCTACTGAATACGTCGAAAGGATGGTATCTATATTTTTTTTCAACTGGTTCGACATATTCGGTAAATACTTATAACGAAATTACAAATGGCTAAAGATCTATCAGTACAAAGCATAATAACATAATAATAAAACATCACAGAACAGAATCACATAACAGATATAAAATCTCAGAACAATACATCATCAATACAGATCCAAATACTATAAGTGGGTACAAAGCCACTGCCCACATATGTGAGTCAAAAATATGTACATATCAAAGTCTGAATAATAACAGAGTAGCGGAATAGTGGACAAATAAAAACGCTATCTATCAGCATAGCAGATAATGTCCAAGCAGAAGCACAAAAGCTAAGTCCAGAGACCTAACCTGAAACAACTCGGTCTACCCGAGCGAAAACACTCGGGTCAGGCTAGCTAAACAATCAGTAATAACTGAGATATATAATAATGTGGTACATAAATAAAGCAGTACTTCTCCTAAGAGAAGAGTATTTTGGACCACATGAATATAATGATGGTCTCTAATCATCAATCAACATTAAAAAATCTCCAAAGAGAATATCAGCACCAAAGTGTTGAATAAATAAAATCGCCTCATATCATCATCGTAACCAAAGCAATATAAAGTTGCCCATAGGCAATAATCCCAAGAGTGACCAGAGTCCGTAATCAATGCCCAAGCAAAGATCGATGCTCCAAAGAGCAATGGGGATATATTGAAAAGTCAATGAAATCAAATACTGAAAAGCAGTGTCCAGAGACACTGTGAATCCACAAGGTAATCGCACTTACATTGTATGGTTCCATAGAACCAACACCAAATGGCGGTACTCGACTGGATATAAAAATCATCAAATGATACAAGTATAGCACGTGCACCGACCAGAGTCGTTATTGCCAAGTACTGTAGAGTTGTTATCGATCACTCGCACAGATGCGGAACGCGCGAGACGGCGAGATGCTTCCCAGAAGGATAAAGGCCCAGAGGCACACGCCGAAAAAGAAACTGCTCCATAGAACATGTGTCCAAAGACGGTTGCCCAGAGGCGTGGTGACCCAGAGGTCCAGTACTGGCCGCCCAGAGGCTAATGTGTCACAAACTTCTTGGAGAGGAACCCGTAAAGTGTTAACAATGAGTCCCATACCCCACGTTCGCACTAAACGGTTTACTAACCAATAGCAAGCTCACACTCCAAATAATAAAAAGTCCACCTCGTATCATCGGTAAACTAGACCCAAAGGTCAAAACGATCAATCGAATATGTCGGGGATTAACCGGAAAGAAAATACACACGGTTCCATAGGTCGGAGATTTCCTAATCATTTAAGCACCTTTCCACTTCGCTCGACGTGCTAAAAAGTGAGTGTGAGATTTTTATTATAGAAAATAATGGATCGAAACGGATTTATGATTGATTTTGAGAACACTTTAAAATGGTTTTTGAAAACTCTCCTATTATGGAGTAAATAGTTTACTAATTAAAAATAATATTATATAATAATTTCGAAAGCATTTAGGAGTGAAAAATCTTTTGAAAATAATTCATAAAACCCGTGTACGAAATCGAGAGACAGATCTCAAAGAAATCGATAAATCAGGGAATCACTGAAAACCAATATTCGTGTTGGAAAATAGTCCGATTGGCTGTGAACCAAAATTCGACAATTTCTGATTCGCAATTGAAACCCAAAAGTTCATTGCAGAAACAATCAATTTGAAGCAGTTGCACCAAAATGGTGCAACCGGTGGGTCGGAACCCGGCTGCACCAAATGGGTGCAGCCCATTTTATAAAGGCCGGTTGCACCGCATGGTGCAGCCCGTTTCAGTGAACCAGGCTGCACCATGCGGTGCAGCTGGTTCAGTCAAGCCCCAGCCCGCCTGGGCTGGGGGAGTAGCAAGCAAGCCCCAGCCCATGCGGGCTGGGGTTCAGACAAGTCCCAGCCCGCCTGGGCTGGGAGCAAGCCCCAGCCCATGCGGGCTGGGTTCAATCAAGTCCCAGCCCGCCTGGGCTGGGAGCAAGCCCCAGCCCATGCGGGCTGGGTTCAATCAAGTCCCAACCTGGGCTGGGAGCAAGCCCCAAACTATGCGGGCTGGGTTCAATCAAGTCCCAGCCCGCCTGGGCTGGGAGCAAGCCCCAGCCCATGCGGGCTGGGTTCAATGAAGTGCCAGCCCGCCTGGGCTGGGTGCAAGCCCCAGCCCATGCGGGCTGGGTTCAATCAAGTCCCAGCCCGTCTGGGCTGGGAGCAAGCCCCAGCCCATGCGGGCTGGGAGGAATAGCGGGCCGCCTAGTGCGGACCCGCGCTGTTCACTGCGCGCCAGCCCACTAAGGGCTGGCCTGCTGCGCCTGGGCAGCAGCCTGGGTGCAACCCAGGCCTGCTCTGGGCTTTCAAACCCCTGTTTCAGCCTGTTTTCAGGCTGAAACATTCCAGCCAGCTGAAAATGCTGGTTTTGGTGATTTTGGGGTGTTTATTTCAAGTTTTTGGCATCAAATTTCACCAATATCAATCACTAACTACCCTATTATGATTACTACACTATATTAAAGGGAACAAAGGGCCAAAGCTTAGCATTACCTTAGGAAGCAATATCACAAGCACCTTATGTGCACACCCAAAATGAAAGCAAAGATGTTCAAAGAGCTATGATTCACATGTTACATAATAAAACATGTGTTACTAAATGATTACTGAAATCAAAAGATGATTAAACACATATTAGATGAGGTTTTTAGCAATATACCTCTCTTGAAAGCAACAAAGACTACTATAGCATCAACCCAAGTTAGCAAAAGATGATTAGGAGGCTATAAGATCAAAAAAACACATAAAACATGTTTTACCAAATAAATTTCAGAAATGAGAAAGATATAAAAACGGATTTGAGGTGGTTATTTGCATTACCTTTGCATAGAATGACTTGCATAAGCTAAAACTAGTAGGAGATGAAGATAGAGGCCATTTTTGTTAAGAAAGCTTTAGGAAATGATTAGGGTTTTGATTAGGGATGAATGAATGAGGTTTGGAGAGTATGAGATAATTTATAGAGGAGCTTTAGGGTGGGTTATTGGGCTAGGTTTAGAAACCCAATAAGAAGAGAGTTATTTACATGTTTTCCAAAAATTAGTCTAAGTGTTCATGTATGTTTATAAAACTCATTTTTCTTATCCAAACCCGTTTTAAAATCTCTCCTAAAATATTTAACTTTCCAAAAATAACATTTTATCCTCATTTTAAAATCCCATATTTCCCATTTAATTAAATAGCCTTTTTCACATAAATTTTGTTATTCTAAAACATTTTATGCTTCATTAAAATAAATAAAAATCCTAACTTTTATTTATTAGTTGGTAATGCAAATCCCGAGTTGTTACACAAGACCCTCTAGAAGCATCCACTACATTCAGCTTGCCAAACTGGGTATTACTAGAAGCAATGGGACAAGTGGCAAGACTATGGCCTTCCTTCTTGCAATAACGACATAAGAGAGGCTTGTGACAATCACGAATCATGTGGTCAGGAGAACCACAATTGAAACACCCCTTCTGAGTAGGTAGTGTTCCACTAGGCTGAGAACTAGGACCAACAAACTTCTTCTTCTGAGGAAAAGACTTTGACTTATGAAATGGGAACTTCTTCTTATTGGGGTTCTTGCGAACCTCAACATCATCACCACTACCACACTCCTTCTCGACGGCTTCGAGATGAAGCGCCGAGTCAACCAACTCCTCGAAAGAGAGCTTGAGCTGGAGCATCAAAGACTTCTTGAAATACTTCTTAAGACCAGAGACAAACTTCAAATTCTTCTTAAAGGGAGTGCTGATGTATTCAAGACCATACTTAGATAAGGCCTCGAATGATGAAACATAATCAGAGAGGGAGGACATTCCTTGCTTCAACTCGAGGAAGCGACGGGCCAATAAAGCTTTCTCAGATTCAGAAACGAACTTAAGCTCGAATCTTTCCCAAAACTGAGTCAAAGAAAGAGTAGACTCATCAAGCTCGGCTATGAAAAGCTCATACTAGCCAAGGGCATGCTCTTGCAACATGCTAGAAGCTACGAGAACTCTATCGTGGTCAGAAAGATCCATGCGAGAGAAAATGCGCTCGCACGTACGAATCCAAGCTTGTACCTCTAGAATGGACTTGGAGCCTTTGAACGGCTTTCCTCCGAGATGAGAGAAATCACTGCACATGCGCGCAAAAACAGACTTGCGTGGAGGAGACGATGAAGTAGGAGCTGGAGGCTAAGTGCTCCTAAATAACTCCATAAACTGATCGGCAGAC
This sequence comes from Allium fistulosum, assembly GCA_030737815.1. NCBI lineage: Eukaryota > Viridiplantae > Streptophyta > Magnoliopsida > Asparagales > Amaryllidaceae > Allium > Allium fistulosum. The sequence goes on from CM060902.1 coordinate 427,188,622, forward strand.
ATATAAACGCCGTCCGGATGGGAGCCACTGGACTGCCCCACATCCGAGCATCGTCCTTTGCCTCTTCCAGCCATTAGCTGAAAGTTAAGATAAGATAAAGATTATTCACAGGGTAGATATCATTAATTCAATAAGGAATACTACGGAATTAAAATACATTCCTAGACCTATTCCCAAACTTCTATCTACCCCAAAGGACAAGAAAAGGTCAAAGGCACGATGATTCAGGGATTCATAACAATTGTATTACACTTAGATGTACCGTAATATGTGCTTCTGTTCTACCATATTTTGTTCTGAACTCAGCTCTAATACCAAGCTGTGACGCCCCACCCTGAGACCCACATTAACAAAGAGTATTACTAGGGAATATCGTCTGCTAATGTGGAGAATAGGGCTGGTTAGAAGCAACCATCTATAGCCTTGTCTTAAATATCTATTGAATACATCGACAAATGCTATATATATTTCTTCTATCTCAAGTGGATCGACATATCCAATAAGTACTTAATACAAAGGCATAGATGGCTATAGGATCTATCAGAACAAAATACAACAACTCAAATGTAAAACACATCACAGAACAGTAGATCATCACATACACACACACACACATATACAGATACATCACAAAGTATACAAAATGATACATGTCAAGTGGTATAGCGACCACAATATACAAGTGAGTCAAAAGAATATACATATCAGAGTAGCAAACAAAAAAGGACTACACAAAAAGCTATAACAAAAAGAGCTTGCAGAATAGTCCATGCGAAAGCAGAATAGGCTAAGTCCAAATGTACCTAACCTAAAACACCTCGGTCTGACCCGAGTATATATACACGGGTTAGTCTAGCTAAACAAATCAATTTAAGAGAATATACGATAACAGAAGCATATGATAGAGGTGATGTTCTTCTTAGAAAGAAAAAACAATACTAAGTAAGCATAAGCATAAGTATGGTATGTATCACTACACAACATATAGTCTCAAAAGAGATAGAATAACCCATAAAATGCTAAATGTAGTGAGCCTCATATCATCGGCATTCATAAAAATCAAATATGGTTTAGAGGAAAACCTAAACCCGCCATCTTAGCAAACCAAAAACATACATAAAGAGATCCCATCTCAAACACGCCATAAGGCAAATATTTCTCCAAAGAGGAGAATAAAATCTCAAGTAAACGCCAAAAGGAAAATCTCAAATAACGCCAGTGTAGGCAGCTCAAATCTCAAAAATAGAACTCTCATGAGTTCAAATTCCCGAAAGGTAATCGCCACAAATATATATCGAATGGTTCAAAGGACCAATTCCGAAAAGGGGTGATACTTTGGGGAAAATAGTCAAAGAAATCATCTTAAAAGTTTAGCACGTGCATGTGACCGAAGCCTTGCCAAGTACTGTTATCTCAAATAGGTACCTCAACCGAAGGCAAAACGTCACAATGACAAATACACCGCAATGGCAAATACGTCGCAATGGCAATTGCTGCAATGGCAAACGTCTCGAAAACAAATACGCCGCAATGGCAAACGCCACAATGGCAATGACCCGAAGGTCCAGTACAGGCACGCCGCAATGGCAAATGTGTCACAAATGCTCGGATAGGAACCCGAACAGTGTTAACGTGTGTCCAATACCTCATGTTCGCACTAAACGGTTTACTAACCGCTAGTAAATTTCATACTCAAAGCAGTAAAAAGTTTACCTCATCTCATCGGTAAACTCGACTCGAAGGTCAAAACAATCAAACGGACAAGTTGGGAATTAACCGATAAGATAAACGCACGTGTCCCATACCATGTGTTTTACCAAACCGTTTAATTCTCCTTCTCCTTCGCTCGAATAGTGCAAAAACGTGTAATTTATATATAAAATAATTTACTTTGGAAAACAAGCTTTGAAAACCAATTTTCAAAATCAATTTGAAAACCCTATTTGAAAATTTCCCTTGTTATGGAGAATAAATAGATTTTACACTTGAAAATACTTTAAAATATTTTATAATAATTATTTTGAAATGCCCATAAATTCTAAAAATCATTTCAAAACGATTTGGAGAAAACCATGCTCGAAAACGAATAAAAACAAGGAAAATCACTCAAACCGATATTCGAATTTAAATTCAAATTAAATTCAAAATAATTCAAAATTTTGAATTTTAAAATCTCCAAAATTTTGCTAGTCTATTGATAGACATTATGGCATATAATCATCATCAAAAACATCACGAATATAGTTAGAAAATGAAGCAAAGGAAAGTCGAAAACATCAAAACAAATAAGGAGACAAGGCAAATTTTTGCCTTTGCCAGGTCAACCACGAGGTCAACCTCCTTGGTCCCTAGGTCGACCTAGGAGGTACTGGGTCGACCTGCATGTCGATCCAGGGAGGTGTGGCAGTCGACCTATTGTACAAACTTTTTCCAGTTCGATTTCTGCCAGCAAACTGATTTTCTGAGCAACCTTTGACTTATCAAACAGCAATATTTTTCAATGAAATTTTACAGGGATGAAGTTCAACATGCAAGAAATCCGGCAGCATTTCGTTGCAAGAATCAAAAGATATAAGGATTCAAAGATGCAACAGAAACTGAATATAAACAAGCAAAATATTCACTATAGGAAATTGCAAACAGAAACAAAGTTTTACAGATTCAAGCACTGGCACTTTTGTTTTGGCTAGTTTGTAAGTTTATACAACTCACCTTGCTGATTTGTTGCAAAAGCTTGGATTCTAGCAACAAAGAGGAAACTTTTCTTGAGATTACAAGCCTTTTGAACCTGTAGAAAGCAAATATAGGACATGCAAACAATATACAGTAAAAATTAGAAAGTTATTTACTGTAATAAGAATTTTGTAATGAAATTGTATGATTTGGAGTTGTGTATCTTTGATTTATCTCTAACTTGCAAAAAGACTTGAATTTTGGTGAGATTAATTGAGAAATTTGCTTGAATTTTGAGAAATTGGTAAAATGTTTGCTGACGTTGTTTTTAGGCTGAAGGAGGAAGAAGATAATATGAAATGAACGTACAGCCAAACACTATTTCTCATTTCTTAACCAGGCTAAGACTAAGTGGGCTAATTGGGTTTGATAATTAAAAGAAATAAAATGGCTTAAGGTTTAAATCAACACTTAACAAATTAATGTGTACATATACACATAAATAAAATTGCATTTCTCTCAAGTTTTACACAAAAAATGTGAAAAATTATATACATTTAAAATAAAACATTTTCTATCATATAAATAGATTAATTTATATTTTTAAACACTTTTATTATTAAAACCCTTAATTTAACAAAAATGCACTTTTTACCCAAATAAATGGATAAAACCATGTTTTTAACTTCTAAAATTCCACAAAATTTATTTTCTCACTAAGAAAATTATTTCAAACCATCTCAAAACATTATTCATAGCCAAAACTTATTTTTAACCCAATTTCCACCTTTTATTTTAATAAACCACCTTTAAAAATTATTAAAAGAAGCAAATGGACAATAATTAATATAATTATTGCATTCTCTTTAAAATGAAATCATTTTCATTATTTAAAGCCCATATTACATTTATTATCACTCCAAAGAAAATAGAATAAAGCTTTGAATTTCATTTTCTCATTTTAAATTTCAAAATTCATTGTTTATTCCAAATAAACAATTTAATTTCTCCAATTTCAATTTAATTTACAATATTAAATTATAATTATCGTTATAATTCAATATTGATAGGTAATCTCCAAACCAGGGTAGTTACATATATATTCTTTCAGATTTGAATTAACGTTAACACTTCTTAATGTCTAAGTTTCCGCTAATATTATTAACACCAATTAACTTTTATTAGAAAAAATACATATATAAATATTTCCGATTCAAAATCTTCAAATGCTAATAATTATTTCACCTGAATTCCTATTTGAAAATTTTATATATGAAAATTGATCAAAAAATCGACGTGTACCCAATGGTTTAAGTTTCGTAGCATAATTTTAACGTATGTAAAAATCCTATTTGTTTGGGGTTATCATTTATTAATTAATTTATTTTTGATTAATTGTCGTAAAATTGTGTTACATTTCTTCAAGCTAGAGATGTTATGCATCGTATTATTAATGTATAGACTAGAAAAGGTAAGATACTTATACAAATTTGTTGAGCTTTCCTTAAGGTATGTGTAGTATACTTAGGCTATCGCAAAATGGTGGTACGAGCGAATGATCTCTTTTTACTTATTGAACTTTCCTTCAGGTAAAAGTCAGATTAGAACAAGGAAGCGTGGGTTAGGAGTTGTATATGATTCACCGATAAGGAGTTATCTATCGTATGTGAGAGTATGATTTGTTGAGTTTTCATCAAGGTTAGGATATACGAGTCCTAACACCTACTAGTAAAGTTAAAAGACTTCTATGTTTCGACTTAGGGTTTGGATAAATATAAAAGACTAGTGGGAGCTTATTAGTAAAATGAAAAATAAAGTTTAACCTTACTACTATTATATAATCATCTGCTATATAAAGTTATAATAATCTACATCGACAAATTTGTGCAATTAATATAATTGATAAAATATTTATCAATTAAAATTTACAAATAAACTGAATTAATATTGACTAACATAAATATAAAATATGCTAACCTATAAATCTTTCTACATATTGACCCATGCAAATACCTAATTATAAAATTACTAAATACATTCATAACTTGGCCACTTACATGTTTACTTGCCCAAGACTGTGCATTGTCTTCAATGAGTTTCAAACTCTAAAATCAATATAAGGATATGAATATTTGATTCATTTCCAATCATTTATAAATGTTATATGGTGAACGGTTGTAACTCATAATGCACGAAGCCTCGATGAAATTAGTTCGTTCGAAATAAGCAAGTAAACCAATGTGTGAGATCGTGTATTCAATATGATTGATTACAATCAAGATCTTGTCATGTTAAATGTAATACTAAACGTTTGATCACTGAAATGTCAGTTTGATTAGTTTACGTAAAGTGCAATATATTTGATATCCTTAAATATTCAGCATGACCAAATGTACTTTTATAAAGAGTTCTTTAAAATATTATAGTAAGAGTTTCTTTTGAATGGGTTGACCATTTAGGAAGGAACGTGAATGTATAAGAGTAGTTGTAAATTAAGGCATGGTTGGAATTAAGAGAGTGAATGTTCAATTTTGCTTTATAGAGAAACATCATAAATGAGAATTGCAAAAAATAATAGATACTAAACAAGGGCTAAGAAATATGATACATATTATCCAAATGTAATTTCACATAGAAATTTTTTTCTATGAGATTTATTCCTTTGAATTTAAGATATTTGTTCTAAAAATTATTGGCTCTAAACTAATTACAGTTAATGGAATAAATAGTCTACATTAAGTGGTTGAATATATCTCCTTATTTTGTACACTATTATAGTAATGGCAAAAATAGTGGGAGTTTGTCATATAACACTTATTGGTCGCATTAAGTTACAAAAATTGTTTTCGTAAAACTTACCAAATATTATTTATAAAATAATAATTATTTTTCAGTAATGACTGAAAAATAGACATATTTTTTTAATATGAATATTATGAATATTCGTTATAAAATAAAACTACAATAATGATATTTTTGATGCATTGGAAATAGAAGTATCTAAATTTATTTGCAATTATTTTTGAATTACGGACTAAGCCACAATTTTGACAAATAATTTTTGATTATATAATTATGAATCATACGATACTAGTAAATTATGTCTTAGACAATTAAAGGCAAAACACCCATTTAGTGGGAGCATTATAAGAGTTGATGAACTATTCAGATTGATACATATAGATGTTTGCAATTTCAAGTCTATTAATACCAAAACGGTTCCACGTACTTTGTTATATTCATAGATGAATTATCACAAACATGAACATATGAATATGATACACATGTGGTATGTTATGATTAATTCATAGAATATAAAATGAAAGTAAATAAAATAACATGCAATAGAAACCAAAAATAATTCAATTTGATTAAATAGGTGGGTATATTAAAAAGAGTTCTGAATGTAGCTAAGAATGAGTAAAGATTCAATCTCAAAAGACACTCTTCCCTAGGTTATATAATGATGTATCAATAAGAAGTAATCGAGTACAGTTAATTGTAAGTGAAGTTGAGTTAACTTTTTTCTACAAGGTCATGTGCTTAAGAGTTAAAATATTAAAACTAATTTTGTCTAAATAACAGTTTACAAAATAAGGGTTTATAGGAAACCCCGACATATCCTAGGTCAAGGAGTTGGCAAGTTGTGCAAGTCGAAAGACTACACGTAATAATTATACATGGGGATCTTGTGTGAATTGCTCAAAATGGAATCTGGAAATGACTGTCACTGAATGACTAATTTATATTTTGAAAATAAGTATTGTAAACTAAAACCAAATCAACTGCATATATGGTAATTCGTAAAGTGTTTATGAATATCCATTCCATTCCACTGAGAAATAATTGTTATTTCAAGAAATATCAACTTCATAGAGAAGGAATTTCTTTTAGAAATTATTGGTAGTGAAATGGATTTAGTTACGATCCAAATATGAAACCGTTTACGTAGGATGAAATATAACTAACCTAACCTAAATGAACATAATGTATTAGAGTGTCTAATAAGTATTCTTGCACATCGATGAGAAACTATGAGTTTCTTTTCAATATTGGGAATAGATAATCCTCGGTTGTCAATTAAACCATCAAGGGTATTGTGTAATGACCTGCGAATTCGAACATGTGACGAACTGGATTTTCGACCCTCGAAAATCGACACTAATACATCTTTAGTATTCACGTGCCGAAAAGACCAATCGTTAGGAGAAAAAAATAAAGGTAGAATACAACAAAAACTAGAATCTCACACGAATGGAATAACATATATTATTTTAATATAAATCTTTATAGTAGAATTCTTTTGAATACAATATCAGAGTCAAACTTAGATTCAGCCTGGACAGTTATAAACCCTATGTCCTTACAAATGCTAAAAAATAAAAATAAAAACAAATGCAATAGATACAGCGGATAATAGAATATGTCCATACATTGATGAAGACCTCCATCTCTCCTTTGGAAACTCCAAACGTCTTCAACTAAAACTGAAACTACTCGGGTCTGACCCGCGTATTAAAAATACCGGGATTAGCCTTGATAAACTAGCATGAGATACTCGATTTATCAATTGATGCCAGTTTAAAACCTTTCAAAAGAAGTGTATTTCATAAGACCACACCCACACATAAACACAAATGGGTTTTTACCTTATGATAGCCAAACACTTTTATACCAAAATAATTTGATATTATTTTTAATAACATTCCTTTGGAAACACTTTTCAAATAATATATCAAGGTAGCCGAAATTGTTACATTTATTAAATTTGACGGCTTACTAGCTACTTTTTAAAAGTAGGTTCTACGATCAAAACCGTAAAGGCAACGTATTTTAATTAGATTTCTAACAAGAAAGGGAACTAGTCACCATTTAGACTCGAAAATCCATGTATAACACATAGTTTCTACAAAGCTTTACACGGTCTCCGTCAGCCTCCGATCTACGTTGTTATACTACTATGGAACATAGTATTGCTCGGTTAGGCTTTACATGATCTCCTTCAACCTCCAAAATCTATCCATTCATACAATATGGCAACAAGTGCCTACAGGGATATCTTCCCTCAATAATAGCCCGAAAATATGTCCTTCAGACCACATAGTATCCCATACCATTCCCGGATAGTGAGGATCGTGAGACTACACTCCACAAAGCCACACTTTGCTTTTCACAAAGCCATGCTTTGATCATCTCATGTTCCACTTTGAATGCCACATTACCATTCCTTCGATCACTATGGACTTTCACGAACATACAACCTCTGAGCTCGTACCTCTCAGAGAAGGGTGTTAAGCTAAGAGAAGTTGCCTTCTCGGCCACCAAACAGGTGTATGTTTGTAAAAGCCAATGTTGTGATCTCATAAATGCAATGTCAGTGTAACGACCCACTTTTTTGGACGGTTTAAATCGACGATAAACCACACACTTTAGACTCAAACCATTCAAATAGGAGGATTATTATGGGGTAAATAAGAAAAAGCAGAGAAATAAAGAAAACAAACACAGAATCTCACAGCGGAAAGACAAAATATAATAATCAAATAAACAATTCACGAAGCTGTTTTACAAATAACATTTGATTATACTTTTACAATACAGATCAGAGTTACATACAATAGAAATAAATAAATAAATAAATGCAGCGGAACAACATGATGTAGAGGAATAAATATAATAAATAATAATAGTATACAAATCTCTGTCTTCATCCTCCATAAAAGCAGTCTTCGATATATTGAAAAGCTCAGACTGACCCGAGCAAATTGAAAAGACAAAACACTCGAGCTAGAACTAAAAGATCTTATGTAAGTTAAATCAATAGTAAATAAATATGAGTGTAACAGTGTCGGAGTTGTTTATGGGGTTCGACATCTCCTATCCAGTGTCTAACGTGAGTGCAATAACTTAAGAGATGTTCGGGATTTCTATCTCCTAAGGATATGTTAAACTATCTACATACATAGTACAATACGCTATTATAATAGTGTCCACTGTAAAGTAAAGTATTAAAATAGCGTTAAGGTGTTACCCATATCCCCCTTAACACATTTTATACATTCCCATAGTCTATACAGACCGTAATTCTTCCATAAACTGGAGCGCTATCAGAGGGCACTCCATAGGTATGGCACAAACTAAACTCGTAGAAGGCGTGATAAGGCATGTGACAAGGCATGCGAGGCAATGCCCAGGGTAGGATACTACCGTTTTGCAGATCCGGACTGGTGGTAATGCATTGTAGCTACTACCGCCCACCTCGGAACACACTCCCAGAATCAAAATCGAGGGGTGGCCACCAAATAAATCACAAAGTCATAATATGGTATCGAAGAAATGTGCCCGATAGGAGGAGCGACCTCACTTGGCCCGGCGTGGCTCCTGTTTTAGCCACATCAAGCTGACTCACGGGAGTCAGGGCTACACCAAACCATCCTACTTCATTCTGGAATCTCCACCACGTACACAGTTGTAAAAGTGGTTTTCGGTATTGGCAGAGAGTATGACAATATCTGATCCCGGTCTGTTTAACAACCAAACACTTATTTCACACCAGATGGTTCTTTTACATTTAAAAAACAATCAATTCATAATTTATATCAAAATATTAAATTCTCAAAACCATATCGCTTTCGAAATCATATTCATAAATATGTTAAATTCTCATTTCAAAATCATCATATTTACTCAAATACGTCGTTTAATTCCCAACTTAGGTTATAACATCTTTTAACCTTATTCGCTTTTAAATCAAGGATTTAAACATAAACATTTCCTCTTACACAGTCTGAAATTTAGAAAATAGTTTAGGTGGATTTAAGATAGTTTTAAGTAAATTTAAAATAGATTGAATAGATTTAAAATAGATTGAATAGATTTAAAATAGATTAAATAGATTTAAAATGGATTAAATAGATTAAAAATATATTAAATAGATTAAAAATATATTAAATAGATTTAAAGTAGATTAAATAGATTTAAAATAGATTAAATTAGTTTAAATGGCTTAAATAGATTAAATGATTTTTAAAATAGATAAAATGGGTTAATTAGTTTAAAATAGGTTAAAATAGATTAAATTGGATTACATAGATTATAATAGATTAAAATAAATTAAAATAGTTTAAATTGATTAAAATAGTTTAAATTAGTTTAATAGTCGAAAATCTTAATAATTGGGAATTTCAAAATGATATATTTTTAAACAGTTTATATTGACATAATAAATTTGAAATTAACATCAAATTTAACTAATTCTTCCATTGCAACAAATCTGGACCATATCCAGATTTTAAATCAAAATTCCAATTTAAATAGATTTCAGAGTTACAAATTTCAATGTTTCAATAACTCAATTTCGATAAATTTCATTTATACTTCAAATTCAACTTTAGAATTTCAATTTAAATCCTTAAGCAATTCACTAAAAACAATTTCAAAATTTCAAATTAAATCCTTTAAACAATTCATTTTATATAAATCAAATTCTATTTCGAAATATCATTTAACTGAATTCAAAGTTTAAGGATTTAAAATCATTGAATTTAACCAAATCCGATGTCCGTATATAATTTTCTACCCTATGGTCAAGTGATACGGATATTTATCATTTCAATCCGCAAATATTTAAATTTTACGGGTATATATTATTTCAACCCGCAATCCCAAATTTTACTTCAAATCCATGAAATCGCTCGGGTCTATCCTTTCAACCCATAACGATTTCTTCCTAATCTATCAGATCGTTTGGATATGTATCATTTCAACCCATAGGGATTTTCTAACAAATAAGCTACGGGAACTTGCAATGTTAGAACAATATATAAATATAACATCCAATCATCCAATATCAATAATCAAACATCCATCCCAATCATAATTCAAACCAATCAATAAACAATAACAATCAAACAATTATCAATGACATGTATTAACTAGCAATTAAACTTCAATATTACATTAAATGGTTATTAAATTCAATAAAGGTCAAATTTAACTGGAATGATAAATTAAATATACCAAACATCAATCAATCAATTTGTGACGCCCCACCTCTATACCCATGCTAGCCAAGAACGCTACGGAGTAATGCCGTCAACTAGCACGGAGAATAAGGCTGTTGAGGAGCGACCATCCGTGTAATTACTTTGTGCGAGTACCGATATGTCAGATAGTATAACATGCATTTCATTTTAAGAGGAAATCCGACATACCGATACAAACTCAAAGCGACTGCACAATGGCTAAGTGGGCCTCGGAAACAAATATAGAAATAAACATAGCATAAATCAGTCACAGATGTTCATATCTCAAAGGCCGAAACAGATATGAATATAACACATAAAAGTGTACATCAGAGTAGTGGTCAAATAAGATCCACAATATCACAAAGGAATAGATACAAGTGATAGACAAAAGAATAAGTATACATCATGGAGTCTATATCTCGAATGTATAACAACAAAAACTACAAATGTAATGTAGTTAGGCAAAAGTCAGAAGATGATCCCAGACAAGGAGTCAAGCAGATGTACCTGTAACATCTCGGTCTGACCCGAGTATTATTTAATAAGAAAATAATAAACGGATCAGTCTAGCTATAAATACCAGATAAAGGAATAGGATATAAGCAGAGATATAATAAGAACGTATGATATCAATAATGTCACACTAGGACAAATATGATTTGAACAACAACCAAAATCATACAATATCTCAAAAATCTCAAAACACTAAAAAGGATATCATATTCTTTATTTTATTCACCAAACTACAAATATTGACAAACATATCATTGCCAATCACATAAAAAGGTGAAACACAAATTCTAGAAATCATCAAATAGAAATCCAGAAATCACAAAGGGGGAGGCCTATCACAAACGGGAGCATGAAAACTCACCAACACGTGTATCACAAACGGAACGTTATTCCATGGTCGCTAACCATAAATATTGAGCCGAAGCTCCATAACCGGTCCGAAGACCACGGGTCGCTACCCTGCCAAATTGAACCGAAGTTCCACAGAAACGGGGTTTAGTCTCCCTCGTAGACAAATAGACATCGCACATCGCTAGTCTAAATCACAAAATGATTGCCATCGATCAATAAAAGTGTGAATTACACTAAGCTAGTAAATATATGAGTTTAGCTTCATGTCCCATAACCACTAGCTTAACTTAAATATTTACAAAAAAATTGTAGATTTCCACTCGAAAATTGTCATAAGATTTTCAATCGAACAAGTCAAAGAATTAACCGGCGAAGTAAACGCAGGCGTTTCATACCACTTGTTTTGCTAAGCCGTTTAATTAGATTTTCTCATACGAATGAGGTAAAGGTTTGTATATACTAATAGATTGGAAAATGGTTTTATAAACGAGCTTTTTATTAAAAATAGAGTTGAAATCATTTTAGTAAAAGAGTTTGAATATTTAATACTAGTATAAAAAACCTTTGTATTTTAAAGTGACAAAGCACAGAAATGATTGTAGAAACAATCAACCATCCAAAAATTCACATACGAAGACGTGAATCAAATCCAGAGAAATCGATGCCGAATCCATCAAAATGGATATCCACAAAAATCCCGAAAAAGAAGTCATCAAAATCATAATAAATGATAACAATAAATAGGATCATCACGAATCGATTTAAATTGGAAATTCAATCCCAAAAAGGCAAATTGGGCAGAAACAACAAATTCAGTCGACTGACTCAGGTCTTGGAAACTTTCTGTTTCCAGGTTCAGTCGACTGACTCAGAGATTTCAGTTGAGTGAATCATGCCTGGGAACTTTCGGGTTCCAGGTTCAATCGACTGAACAAAGATTTCAGTCGATTGATACTGGCCCAGGAAATTTCCTGGCTTCCGCTCAGTCGATTGAACGCTCTGAGTCAGTCGACTGAACTAGGATTTCCAGTATTTTCAGCCTAAAAATGAAGTGGCAATCTCTTCGCAAATGCAACCGGACGAGCAATGGGCGCTAAGGGTTTATGCCAATCGACGACCCGGCCCTATGAGCTCTTCGATGCATTTCCAAACCATGATCAAACATCCATAAAAGGATTTTCACACAAATTTGACTTCAAAAACCAAAAATTGGAATATTCACAAAACCAATCCAAATCAAGAGCAAATGCACATGAAGAAGTGTTAGGAATTCATACCTAACAATCAAAGATAAATATAGACATAGATGTGAGATAAAAATCTCGCCTTTGAACCCAAAAACAAGGAAGGAGAAGCTTGAAAACAAAGGAGGATCAACCACTCTTCAATCCCAACTCAAGAAGCTTGAATTTAAGCTTAAAAGAGAAACACTTCCCAAATTAGGTTTAGGAATTTTTTGAAATCAAAGAGAGAATGAGTTGGAGAAGAAGGAGATGATGCTTATCAATGCTCTCTTTGAATTTGGAGCTAGAACTTGATTTGCAAATGGAAACAAGGGCTTAGGATTTTTAATTCTCTTTCTCTTCCCTCATTATTCTCTTTAGAACTGAAAAGATAAGGAAGAGGGGATGAATGAAGAGAGGTGGTTCAGTTTTGGGTATTAAGTTGGCTAGTGGGCTGAACCCAAACCCAAACCCAAAGTGAAAAAGGTCAAATTTTTAGCTAGCTCCAAACATATCAATGTTTATACTCAAAAAGGATGTAAATGGCATTTTGAACTCAATGGAAGGGGTCCCGAGTCCCAATTCGACTGTTTGCAAAAAGTAACTTTTCGGACTAAAATCCGACTAACGATACCATATTTAAATAAAACATTTAAATAGATAATTGTAAAATATGCGGGTTGTTACAGACTCCCCTCCTTAAAGAAATTGCGTCCTCGTAATCATAAGAAAGATTTGAACAAAAAGTAACAACCATAAAAGCATATCAACACAAAAGAAGAAATTTGAAATAAGAAGTTCACCTCAAAGAGCTCAAGAGAGTAAGTCCGGATGTGTTCGCTCGATGAATTCTCTAGATTCCCAAGAGCAATCCTAAGGATTTGAGGACCATTGAACTTTCACAAGCGGGACATCTTTATTTCGAAGGCGTTTAACCTCTGAAGCAATAACACGAATAGGATGTTGCTCATATGTTAAATTAGGCGAAACTTCAATTTCTTCAACAACACTGGGCTCAAGAATAGAATCGGAATCTCAAAGGCATTTCCAGAGTTGAGAGACGTGGAATACGTCATGGATAGCAGAGAATTGAGCCGGTAATAAAAGGCGATAAGCCACGGAACCAATGCGTTCGGTGATGGGAAATGGGCCAATATAACGAGGTGCTAATTTTCTTGATCGACTGAAACGCACAACACCCTTCATAGGTGAAACACGAATGAACACAAAATCTCTCATAGAAAATTCTAATTTCCTTCTTCGATTATCGGCGTAAGATTTTTGTCTACTTTGAGCTTCTTTCATCCTATGACGAATAAGGTCAATCTTTTCTGTGGCATCACGAATAAAATCTGGTCCTAAAACCAGCTTCTCACCAGCTTCAAGCCAACACGAAGGAGATCGGCATGGCCTTCCGTATAGTGCCTCGAAAGGTGCCATACCAATACTAGATTGGAAGCTATTATTATAGAAAAATTCAACAAGAGAAATATGATCTTCCCAACTTCCACCAAAGTCAAGAACACAAGCACGAAGAAGATCTTCAAGAGTTTGATTCACACGCTCGGTTTGTCCATCGGACTGCGGATGATAAGCGGTGCTAAAATTAAGCTTCGTTCCCAAAGATTTTTGAAGACTCTTCCAAAATCCACTAGTAAACAATGGATCACAATCACTAACAATAGAAGTAGGAACTCCATGCAATTTAACAATTTCTTAAATAAAGAGTTTGGCCAAAAGAGGAACGGTCCGATTAGACCGAACAAGAATAAAATGGGCGGATTTAGTAAGTCTATCAACTATCACCCACAAGCTATCATGACCCGAACGAGAACGGGGAAGGCCGTCAATAAAATCCATGGAAATATGATCCCACTTCTACATTGGGATGTCTAAAGGTTGCAATAACCCACCGGGCCTTTGATGCTCGGCCTTAATGAGTTGGCAAGTCATGCAACGCTTAACGAAGTTAGCGATATCAAATTTCATTCCCTCCCAATAATAAAGTCGCTTCATATCAACGTACATTTTACTACTACCGGGATGAATGGTGAATTTAGAATGATGGGAATCTTCTAATATGTCTTTGCGAAGATCACTAATATTTGGTACGACAAGTCTACCAAATTTTCGAATACCGCCACGAGAATCAATATCAAAGTCTTTCATACCTTCAATATAAATTTTATCCCTCAAATTTTGGCCAAGAAGAACCAATTCGGGATCTAGTTTTTGAACTTCAAGAATGCGGTCCAAAAGAGATGGATGAGCCTCAAGGCTGCATAAAACAAGAGATGAACATAAATCAGATACACGATCTCGAATCTCACAAGTAGACAAAGTCTCGAGATCGTTCCATTCGGATATCATCATAGAAACAACCGCTTGTTGCTTTCGGCTAAGGACGTCGGCAACACGATTTCCCTTTCCGGGAGTATAAAGAATATCAAGATCATAAGATGCAAGGAACTCGAGCCAACGTTGTTGACGCAAGTTAAGTTCCTTTTGTGAAAATAAGTACTTCAAAGATTTATGATCGGTGTATAGAATAAATTTCTCTCCCAAAAGATAATGACGCCAAATTCTAAGGGTGAAAACAATAGCCGCGAGCTCTAAATCATGAGTGGCATATCTAGTCTCGGCAGGCTTTAATTGCCTAGAAGCATAAGCAATAACACGTTCCTTTTGCATGAGAACAGCTCCCAAACCAACACGACTAGCATCGGTATAAACAATAAAATCTTGGTTCCCATCGGGAATCACAAGAATAGGAGCATCATAAAGGAGTTCTTTTAATTTTTGAAATGAAGCTTCACATTTGTCTGACCAAATGTATTTAATTCCCTTCTTTGTCAAATTAGTAAGAGGTACAAAAATCTTAGAAAAATATTTTATGAACCGACGGTAATAGCCCGCTAATCCGAGAAAGCTATGAATTTCCGTCACACTCTCCGGTCTCTTCCAGTTTTGAATCGCTTCAATCTTTGAAGGATCCACGAAAATTCCGGATTCAGAAATGATATGTCCCAAAAATTTCACACGAGATTGCCAAAAGTGGCATTTAGAAAATTTTGCTTTTAATTGGTTGCTCCTAAGAGTTTCCAACACAATCCGAAGATGCTCTTCATGTTCTTCCTCAGTTTTTGAATACACAAGAATATCATCAATAAAGATGAGAACAAATCGATTGAGGAAATCTTTGAAAACTCGATTCATAAGGTCAACAAAATAAGCAGGAGCATTCATCAAACCAAATGGCATAACAAGCCATTCATACGATCCATAATGAGTATGGAATGATGTCAAAGGAATACTATCCTCTGCAATACGAAGCTGATGAAAACCAGTTGCTAAGTCCAATTGTGAAAAGACTCTAGCACCACTAAGTTGATCAAATAGATCATCAATCCGAGGCAATGGATATTTATTCTTGATAGTGAGATCATTAAGCTTGCGGTAGTCAACGCAAAGCCTAAGTGTACCATCGGATTTGTTCACAAAAATAGCCGAAGCTCCCCAAGGCGAGGAACTAGAGCGAATAAATTGCTTCGTCTCCAATTCGGATAATTGTTTGTGCATCTCCTCATTTTCCTTATTGGACATGCGATAAGGAGGACGAGTGATAGGTTGAGCTCCAGGGATAAGATTAATTCTGAACTCAATTGCTCGCTTAGGTGGCAATCCTAGAACAGGCTCGAATATGTCGGAAAATTCACGAACAACGTGAATAAGAGAAATGACATCTTCCTCATCATCATTATCGTCGTCATGAGGATTTAGAGAATACAAGGATGCTTTCGAATTGGAATCTGGATCTTTCAGAACAAGAGAAATCTGCTTAACAGATTGAGGATGCCGAAGATATATTGTCCGCTCCGGACATAAGATATAGGCTTCATAACGGTTAATCCAATCCATTCCCAAAATCATTCCGAAACCAAGGTAACGCATAACATGCAAATCGGCACGGAAAGAGTAATCACATAAAATAATTTTGACATCTTTACACAATAAGCTGAGTGTTGTGGATCCGCCGACCGGATTCACAATTCTCAAAGAAGTCATCAAGCCAATAACATCCAAAGACAAAGCATCAACAAGTTCTTTTGATATAAAAGAGTGAGATGCACCCGTATCAAAAAGAACTCGAATAGAAAGATCACGAAATATAATAATACCATCAAGGATAGAATGAGAAATACCTCGATCACGAGAAGTGTTAGAAGGAGCTTGTACAACATTTAACTTGCCCTCCTTCTTGCCTTGAAGTTTGGGACACAAAGATAAAGTATGGCCCGAACTCTTGCAATAGCGGCAGAAAAGAGGCTTTGGGCACTTGTTTGCATAATGGTCCTTAGAACCACAATTGTAACATTCTCCACGATGAGTGCTAGGAGTATTTGCTACCGGTGTTGCTTGCTTTCCCTTTTTGTTGGGATTAGGCTTGAATTTGAAAGGTCTCTTCTTGTTGATGTTTGGTTTGGCCTCAGCATCACTATCTTTATCAACCTCTTCGAGTCGAAGAGCAATATCAACGAGTTGATCAAAAGAAACTTCCAATTTTAGAAGTAATGGCTTTTTGAGACTTATGTTCAAGCCATAAACAAATCTCCGGTTTTTCTTCAATAGGGTATTAATGTATTCGACCCCATATTTGGAGAGAGATTCGAAAGAAGCGACGTAGTCGGTCACGGAAGATTCACCTTGAACAAGGTCAATGGAGCGTCGAGCTAGAGACACTTTTTCAGCTTCCGGCACAAATTTTAATTCGAACCTTTCCCGGAATTGCTCCCAAGTAAGGTCCGCTTCAATAATTTCAGAGATCAGAAACTCGTACCAGTCCAATGCTCTTTCTTGGAGCATACTCGAAGCCACTTGGACTCGATGGAGATCAATAAGATTCATGCGAGAAAAGATACGGTCGCATGTTCGAAGCCAAGCCTGGACTTCTATAACACTCTCGGAACCTTTGAATGGTTTTCCACCCAAGTTGGTGTAATCACTGCACAAGCGTGCAAACCCAGATTTAGGATGAGTGGGCTCAGGAATAGGTCCGACAGCTTGAGCATTTCTCACAAGATCAAGAAGTTGCTGAGCAGACATAAATACTCCATCCTGGGGAGTAGCACTGGATTGACCGGCGCTGGGACGGCCAGGTCTAACCATATCTTTTCTTTAAGAAAGAAAGAAAAGAGAAAAAAGTTAATCCCAGAATGAATATCAAACAAACCTGATTGATTAAACAAGGAATCATAAAAAGAAATAGGATAGAACGATACGAAGACCCAAATTAAATCCTATGGCACGATTCCCAAGAAAGACTTAGGACAATGATCCTTGCTAGATTATTCTATATAGTTCCGAAGTTTCACTCTGATACCATGCTGTGACGCCCCACCTCTATACCCACGCTAGCCAAGAATGCTACGGAGTAATGCTGTCAACTAGCGCGGAGAATAAGGCTGTTGAGGAGCGACCATCCGTGTAATTACTTTGTGCGAGTACCGATATGTCAGATAGTATAACATGCATTTCATTTCAAGAGGAAATCCGACATACCGATACAAACTCAAAGCGACTACACAGTGGCTAAGTGGGCCTCAGAAACAAATATAGAAATAAACATAACATAAATCAGTCACAGATGTTCATATCTCAAAGGCGGAAACAGATATGAATATAACACATAAAAGTGTACATCAGAGTAGTAGTCAAATAAGATCCACAATATCACAAAGGAATAGATACAAGTGCTAGAGAAAAGAATAAGTATACATCATGGAGTCTATATCTGGAATGTATAACAACAAAAACTACAAATATTGTAACGATACGGCTTTTCGACGCTCGAAAGTCGACATTAATACGTCCACTGTATCAAATGCCGCGAAATCGAATGCCGGAAAACCGAACCATTAGGGTTAAAAGAAGAGGTAGAAGAAGACAGAAGAAAAAGAAAGAAGAAACACAGAAACAGAAAAATATCAGAATCTTACATTCGCAGCGGAATAATATATAATAGATAACCACTAGTCTTTTAAACAAAGAACTATATTAGTTTTATACAATACATCAATCAGAGTCAATATACAACTCAATACAAAACTGGACAGTTATATAAACTTGTCCTCATACAGAATACACAGCGGAAATAATAAACAAGTACGAGAGTACGTCTCGCCAGCCAGCTTGCTTCCAAAGCTCCAGAATATTCAGAATATCCTGATAAAAATAACTCTAGGCTGCCCGTGTGGAAAATTATGGGCACCCAGAGTTTAGAAGGAAACAATAAACTCCGAGTCAGTCATGGTGACTGGTCTGAGATCGTAAAACAGTTATTTTCACAAAGAAATAAAATTAGTTCGCAATGCTTTTGGAAAATGAAACTACCATAAAACCTCCCGCCACACACACAATGCAAACGCAGAATTGGAGGAGATATCTTCTTATGATAGTCAAAGATGCTTACTACGCCAATCATTGGATTATTATTATTAATGTCTAGTGTAGAAAACATTTCGAAAGTATAATATTAATCTTAGCCAGCATACGACCAGTATTGTATGCCTACTATAACTACCATCTAAACAGTGGTGACCACCATAAGTAAATGGCAGGTTCTACAACTAAAACCGTACAAGTTTCGTATTGGGAAATTGGATTTCCAACAAATGGTCAGGCTAAGGAACTTCCTTTTCGACTGCCACATGAGATCGCCTCTGGCTGGACGTCCCAAGAGACAAACTGCTCTCTGCCAAACAAGGTCGGGTTACCCCTGTAACTAGGTAACTCACGAATATGCCATCCCCCGGTCCTTTGGGACCTTTATCCGAGCGCTCGGTAACCAACATCACACATAATAAATAAAGTGTGTCCACATGTGTAAGTATCTGGGCTCCATACCATGATACCACCCCTTTTCAAAAGGAAATGACATACCCTAAAGGGCGCGACCCTCATAACCTTGCCGCAACATTCCTGTTTCGACCATTTCCGGGTTGTGAGGCCCTGACTTAGTCTTGTCCACAAAGCTACGCTTTTTCACAAAGCCACGCTTTGATCACAAATGATCAATAAATGATCATCATCACAGCAACACTCAGCATACCACATTACCAAATTGGGAATATATCGCTGATAAATTTCAACTACATAACCTTTGAGCTCGTACTTCTCAGAGAAGGGTGTTAAGCTAAGAGAATAAATTCTCCGACACCAACAGAAATGTATTTGAAAGAAATCAGCTTTACATCTCAAAACGTAATGTCAGACACGTAACCATACAAGTCTGTTCCGGGTTCGAACAGAACCGAAGGCACTTCCGAAGAAGCCCTTGCAATCCGGATATTCACAATCCCGATAAAACTTCCAATCACAAAGGAAATCTCAATACCGTAGCTAACGGTGCAAAGACAATCGATAGGTCATCCTATCGTTTTCACAAATACCCGGTCTTCATCACCGGTCTTCAATACGATCCATATCGTCGTATTATTATTCGGAATGGGTTATCTGACACAAAGGTCCTTTCCCGGCTAAACTGAATAATAAGCGTTTGTTATAAAAAAACAATTCAAGTGCCATTTCAAAGACAATATTGATATTCGGTGATTTAACTATCAACAATATTCACAACAATCATCAGATTCAAATAATTTTCCCAAATTATTTAATTTCAAATATCTTCGAAAGATATATATATATATTTCCACACTTCAACATTTGAAAACCAATTTCAAATCACATTTTCACACTTCATCATAAAATAGTCCATTTAAACCAATTTAAAAATTCCTTATCGATTTATCTCAAATTTACATTCCAAAACTAGAAATTTATTTCCACAATTCATCACTTTGAAAACCGATTCCAAATCATATTTCTCACACTTTAAAAATAAATCAACGTTTATTTTTAAAACAAATTTCCCTTTCCTTTATAAATTCTATTCGGAATTTACATTCTCAAATATTCACTTTCAACACCAAATCAACTTTCAAATTGATTTCTCAATTTTATTTCAAACTTCAAATCAAATTCCAAATTGATTTCTAAATTTACTTCAACACCGAATCAAATTTCAAATTGATTCTAATTTTAATCCCAAATACCAAATCATTTTACAAGTTGATTTATAAATTTATTCTCAACACCAAAAATCGATTTTCATTCAAACACCAAATAGATTTTTATATCGATTTCCCAAATATTTATTTCTTCAATACAAAATCAATTATCAAATGGGATTTCAACAAATTTATCGCCTTTAAAATAAATTCCTTTATATCTTCCAAACCATTTAAAATTCCATTTCAAATAAAATTTCCAATTTCCGAATAATACTATTCAAAATTCATTTATAAAAATCTTTTCCCATATCTTGGAATTTATTCAATAAGATTTCGACAATCCATTTTAATACTTTTAAAATTCCTTCTTTCAAATAAATTCAATTCTTAAAAATAAATTTATTTAAAGTTTTACACTTTAATTTCAAAATCCAATTTATATTCATTTCTAGTATCCAACGATACCAAAAATACATTCGGCTAAATTTTAGCCTTCACAATTTCAATTATCAATAAATCATCCACAGATTATCAATAAATCACATCATTCACATATGGAATAATATCCAAACAATTTGAGGAATCCAGTTGGATCCCTCCAACCTGTTTCCCTGCATCCACAGATGTTAGTATAATACCAATTCCACTTCGAGGTGGAATATCGCGGTATATGGGATTTACAAAATATCATCCGCTATTATGCGGCGCAATAGGGTCTCATCCGCTATACAATGCGGGAAAATCAATCATCAATATATACATATGCCAATATATATATATATATATTGCTATATATATATATTGGCATATGTATATATATATTGGCATATGTATATATAGATATATCCTACTATATTTAATATCACATCCAAACAACAATCAATCAATAACTGAAGAAATCAAATTTCCAATTTGAGTGAGAAGATCTCACCTTCGCTTTTATTTTGCAATCCATTTTCCATATCGTTTTCTTCACAGTTCTAGACCTTGTATAAACAATTTATATATACAGTTGATTAATATTTTAAATTAGTCAAACAATTAATCATTAGTTATTTATTTTAGATAACAAATTGGATTTACACCAAATTTAAGAAAATCACCTTTGGTAAAAATAACTAAATAAGTTTTATTAAATAAAACTATCTTTATAATATATATTTTTTCTATTTAATTTTCACAAAACCATATATATGTATATTCACTGTTTTGGTAAAAATAGAAACTGGGTTTAAATTTCTGTTTAAAATATATTATAACTTTATTAATCTAGATCCATATATATATATATATATAATTTTCTGTTTAACTGTATAAATTCATATACATACATATATATATATATACTTTCTGAGATTATATATATATATTTAATTAAACAGACTGTATCTACATTTCCTGTACATACGTATACATATAAATCTGCATGTATCTATATATATACCTTATTGACGAACTCGCTACTGCCCTCTTCGATTTTCCGATGAACCTCGCGAGGCCAGACATCAGACCCACTTTCCTCGATCGACCCACTCGACCAATCCATGCCCTCAAAACCATGGAAGTCGAAACCCTAGTCTCGACGTCACCAGCTCGCCGTGCTTTTCTTGCCCCGGCGATCGAATCGCTCGCCTGCATCGCCACAGGCTCGAAAACCCACGCGCTATCGCAAGTCGCGATTCCACCTTCACTCTCTCGTGCGCGAGTGATTCGAACGAACTCGATTCGTTGATCGAGCGAGCGAGCGCCCTAGCTTGATTTTATTTTTGCTGAAGTCGGCTATGGGAATCGATTCCAATGAATTCGTATAGTTTTGATTTTGTGAAGTTTAAAATTGCCATTCCTTTTTGTTTAAAATGTTTCTCGGCTGAATGAAAAGGTAGAGGGATTCGATTTTTAAAGAGGAAGAGAAGAGGATCCTTCGGCCATTTTCTTATTATTTATTTTAGACGCGTGTTGAAATTGAAGACATGTGTTAGATTAGGGGAAGCACGTGTTAAATCTTCTCATTAAATCTTCAAATTCAAATCCCAATCGTCTCGATTTCCGCAACTTATAATCTCTATCTCTAATCGAGGCATGCCGCCAGGCGTTTATAATGTTAAACCCCTATTCCGAACGTGATGGAAAAGGTTCCGAGTTCAAATTCGATCGTATGGAGAAGATAGCATTTTGGACCCAACTATTATATTAAATTTTCGATATAAATTTCAATGCGTTTACTTATCGTATGACCAAACGATCTCTCCAAATGCTATGATAATTGAAATCCGATAATAATACAATATTACGGATCCAATGGAACTGGTTTCGTTGAAACCCGAGACTGTGCCCCCGGAATGCTATTTTCAAATTCAATTTAAACGATAAAATTCAAAACTGAACAAAACAGTTTCAAATTCAATTCTGAAAGTTCCAGTACCTTTAGAATTATAAATATAGATTTTCTAAGCCTTGAAAATATTTTTAAAGCGACTTAAAACTGAAGATTCAAAATTTTACCCAATTGCAACAATTAAATTTACAAATTAAATTGCCAATTTCATATTTACATTTGAAATTCAATTTAAATCAACATTCAAATATTTAAATTAAATTAAATATTCTATTTAAAATGTTCAAAATTTCTGGGTCGTTACAATCTTCCCCCCTTAAAAGAATTTCGTCCCGAAATTACAAGTTAGGAAAAATGCTCCAATTCCCATTAACTATTTTCCCAAAACCAAATAGTTTTATCAAATTCTCAACCAAATCTTTTTATTAAAGATTATCATTTCAACTAACTGTCCAAAAACTTTCATAGTTTTCAAACAACTTCATTTTACTTCACAATTCAAATTTAAATTCGAATTCAAAATTTTAAATTGTCCAAAATTTCTCAAAAATTTTCTAACTCTCGAAATTTTCGAAAAATTTCGCCAGCGTCTCCTTTGCGCGGCTAGCTCGGTACGACTACAAAACGTCCCTACGGACTCTCAAATCTCAAAAGAAAACAAAATGCCAAGTGGCAAAACCAGAATCTCATCAAATTTCATACTGAAATTTAAAAACATACCTTTTGCCGAGCAAATACAAATTTATTTTCAAAATCAAAATCCAATTCCATTTTCCTTTATACCTCCTGTATAATTCACTTAACAACAATGTCCAATTTTACTAAATGGATTCCCAAAACCAATTTACTTAAGAATTTTCCTCAATTCATTTCTTAAGTTCAATATAAGTGTTTACATACTTCTTATATTTATTTTCACTTCACAAACAAAGTTATATATTCATTTCCATTCAACTTTGCATTTTCAATTCCATTTGAATTCAATTTACAATTTCCATTCTATTTGAATTCTTTTTATTTTCAAATTTTAATTCAGATTTTCATTTCGAATTTTACTTGAATTTGATTCATCTTCTATTTCTGAATATTGAGTTTTATTCACTTTTATCTCAATTCCCAATTTTTAAACCTTTTGTCGTTCTTTGAAAAATTTCCAAAAAATTTCAAAATTTTTCTAACTCCCAAAATTTTCAAAAAAATTTGGCGGAGTCTCCTTTGTACGGAGGAGCTTTTGCAATATGACAAAAGATATAAATATATATACATCGACCCACTCGGTCGGAAAAGCAGAAAAACAGTTCATGTTTCCTATTTTGTATTGCGTAGGCGTACCTTTTTAGCAATTTTAAGCAAATTGGTATATTATTAGCATATTAGCGTGCTCAAATCCAGCCAAACGGTTTGCAAAAACCTGTACTTACTCAATTTAAATGTGTAAGTGACAGATATAGGAAATCTATTAACATTTCATTTATTTTCAATAACAAATATATAGATTTCATAAGCAATGCATTCAAAACAATTTCCATAAGCAATCTATATGGTTTCGATTCAACTTAAATCGCTTCCATCTAATTCACATTCAATTTCTATTCAATTCAAGTGAATAACAACTCACTTTCTTACATTCAATTCATTTCTAAGTGAATCTAACTCATATCTATTTCAATTGATACAAAAATCAATTTCTATTTGCTTTTATTTACTCATAGAATTTATATAGTCTCGTTTTTGTCAAACGATAATTCTTTCTATTCAAATTTGTTAATATTTATGCAACTAAATGATTACTTGAGCTAACAATCATTTAAATTGATCCCATTCAATTTAACTTACATTCCATATTCTCATTCATTTCATTTGAAACCATTTCACAATTTCTTTTCTTAAGTCGAGCATTTATTCAATATTTACTTAAGCTATTTCACTTCAAAACTCAGGTTCATTTCCTTGTAAACAATTTCCAATTTCAATTCTTGATTTGATTTTTATTTATCAAATTTATTCCATTCACTAATTTAATTCAATTAGTATATTCACTTATTCATTTTGAATTTCAACTTCCACATTCAATTCATCGTGAATTCATTTTATCAATAAC
The DNA here is from genome assembly GCA_030737815.1 of Allium fistulosum. Classification (NCBI taxonomy): domain Eukaryota; kingdom Viridiplantae; phylum Streptophyta; class Magnoliopsida; order Asparagales; family Amaryllidaceae; genus Allium; species Allium fistulosum. Next base: position 427,213,914 of record CM060902.1, read on the forward strand.
AAGGAAATTTTCAATTTATTTCTACTACCCACTTGAATTTATATACAAATTCAAACCATTTTAAATTTAGCTTATAACTCAACTTTAGTTTAACCAATTCAATCTCCAATTCATTATTTCATGAATTAATAAATTATCAAATCAATTTACTTAAGCTCAATCCATTTTATTTTATTTTCCCAAGTTCGGATTTTTATTCAACTTTATTCAAATCAAATTTCATTCCATTTGTTTAATTCATTTATTTACAAATGTAAACTTATTTGTTCATTCACAAATTCATTCATTTTCAATTTGAATTTTTATTCCAAATCAACTTTCAAATATTTTATAAGTTATCAACTTATTTTACATTCCATTTGTGAATTTTATTTTCAAATATTCTCTCTGGAATTCTATTTCCAATTATAAATCTCATTTACAATTTACCTTTTACAAATCATATTTGTATATGAATTCATTTCCTCATCTTTCAATTCATATTTATAAATTTCATTTGTTAAATGAATTTATCTTCAATCTTTGGTTATACATTTTATTTCTTATTCAATTTCAATATAACAATGATAATATTTCAATGTTATTACCTCCCAACAACCAAGCATCCATATACTATAATAATTCATAGAAAATCATTTCTTTTCCATACAAAAATAGTTTTGGGTAAAATTATTTCACTTACCCTATTTTAAAACAATATTGTGTCAGTTTATCTTGTTTAAGAGTTTAGAAACCCCTATCGATTATAGTTAGCTAGACTGCACCGACCAGAATCTATAAACAATCAACCGATAAGTCAACAAAATACAATACAAATTTTTGTATTCACTAACAAATACGCGCTCATATCTATTATTACACTCAACTCATTTTAGAGTACTACTGACTCTATCTCTAATGAGTAATACCCAACAGAGCAGGGTTGTCGCTTAACCGGATGCTCTGATACCAAATGTAACGATACGGCTTTTCGACGCTCGAAAGTCGACATTAATACGTCCACTGTATCAAATGCCGCGCAATCGAATGCCGGAAAACCGAACCATTAAGGTTAAAAGAAGAGGTAGAAGAAGACAGAAGAAAAAGAAAGAAGAAACACAGAAAAGAAACAATATCAGAATCTCACATTCGCAGCGGAATAATATATAATAGATAATTACTAGTCTTTTAAACAAAGAACTATATCAGTTTTATACAATACATCAATCAGAGTCAATATACAACTCAATACAAAACTGGACAGTTATATAAACTTGTCCTCATACAGAATACACAGCGAAAATAATAAACAAGTACGAGAGTACGTCTCGCCAGCCAGCTTGCTTCCAAAGCTCCAGAATATCCAGAATATCCAGATAAAAATAACTCTAGGCTGCCCGTGTGGAAAATTATGGGCACCCAGAGTTTAGAAGGAAACAATAAACTCCGAGTCAGTCATGGTGACTGGTGTGAGATTGTAAAACAGTTATTTTCACAAAGAAATAAAATTAGTTCGCAATGCTTTTGGAAAATGAAACTACCATAAGACCTCCCGCCACACACACAATGCAAACACAGAATTGGAGGAGATTTCTTCTTATGATAGTCAAAGATGCTTACTACGCCAATCATTTGATTATTATTATTAATGTCTAGTGTAGAAAACATTTCGAAAGTATAATATTATTCTTAGCCAGCATACGACCAGTATCGTATGCCTATTATAGCTACCATCTAAACAGTGGTGACCATCATAAGTAAATGGCAGGTTCTACAACTAAAACCGTACAAGTTCCATATTGGGAAATTGGATTTCCAACAAATGGTCAGGCTAAGGAACTTCCTTTTCGACTGCCACATTGGATCGCCTCTGGCTGGACGTCCCGAGAGACAAACTGCTCTCTGCCAAACAAGGCCGGGTTACCCCTGTAACTAGGTAACTCATGAATATGCCATCCCCCGGTCCTTTGGGACCTTTATCCGAGCGCTCGGTAACCAACATCACACATAATAAATAAAGTGTGTCCACATGAGTAAGTATCTGGGCTCCATACCATGATACCACCCCTTTCCAGAAGGAAATGACATACCCTAAAGGGCGCGACCCTCATAACCTTGCCGCAACATTCCTGTTTCGACCATTTCCGGGTTGTGAGGCCCTGACGAAGTCTCGTCCACAAAGCTATGCTTTTTCACAAAGCCACGCTTTGATCACAAATGATCAATAAATGATCATCATCACAGCAACACTCAGCATGCCACATTACCAAATTGGGAATATATCGCTGATAAATTTCAACTACATAACCTCTGAGCTCGTACGTCTCAGAGAAGGGTGTTAAGCTAAGAGAATAAATTCTCCGCCACCAACAGAAATGTATTTGAAAGAAATCAACTTTACATCTCAAAACGTAATGTTAGACACGTAACCACACAAGTCTGTTCCGGGTTCGAACAGAACCGAAGGCACTTCCGAAGAAGCCCTTGCAATCCGGATATTCACAATCCCGATAAAACTTCCCATCACAAAGGAAATCTCAATACCGTCGCTAATGGTGCAGAGACAATCGATAGGTCATCCTATCGTTTTCACAAATACCCGGTCTTCATCACCGGTCTTCAATACGATCCATATCGTCGTATTATTATTCGGAATGGGTTATCTGACACAAAGGTCTTTTCCCGGCTAAACCGAATAATAAGCGTTTGTTTTAAAAAAACAATTCAAGTGCCATTTCAAAGGCAATATTGATAGTCGGTGATTTAACTATCAACAATATTCACAACAATCATCAGATTCAAATAATTTTCCCAAATTATTTAATTTCAAAAATCTTTGAAAGATATATATATATTTCCACACTTCAACATTTGAAAACCAATTTCAAATCACATTTTCACACTTCATCACAAAATGGTCCATTTAAACCAATTTAATAAATCCTTATCGATTTATCTCAAATTTACATTCCAAAACTGTAAATTTATTTCCACACTTCATCACTTTGAAAACTGATTCCAAATCATATTTCTCACACTTTAAAAATAAATCAACGTTTATTTTTAAAACAAATTTCCCTTTCCTTTATAAGTTCTATTCGGAATTTACATTCTCAAATATTCACTTTCAACACCAAATCGACTTTCAAATTGATTTCTCAATTTTATTTCAAACTCCAAATCAAATTCCAAATTGATTTCTAAATTTACTTCAACACCGAATCAAATTTCAAATTGATTCTAATTTTAATCCCAAATACCAAATCATTTTACAAGTTGATTTATAAATTTATTCTCAACACCAAAAATCGATTTTCATTCAAACACCAAATAGATTTTTATATCGATTTCCCAAAGATTTATTTCTTCAATACAAAATCAATTATCAAATGGGATTTCAACAAATTTATCGCCTTTAAAATAAATTCCTTTATATCTTCCAAACCATTTAAAATTCCATTTCAAATAAATTCTCCAACTTCCGAATAATACTATTCAAAATTCATTTATAAAAATCTTTTCCCATACCTTGGAATTTATTCAATAAGATTTCGACAATCCATTTTAATACTTTTAAAATTCCTTCTTTCAAATAAATTCAATTCTTAAAAATAAATTTATTTAAATATTTCCACTTTAATTTCAAAATCCAATTTATATTCATTTTTGGTATCCAACGATACCAAAAATACATTCGGCTAAATTTTAGCCTTCACAATTTCAATTATCAATAAATCATCCACAGATTATCAATAAATCACATCATTCACATATGGAATAATATCCAAACAATTTGAGGAATCTAGTTGGATCCCTCCAACCTGTTTCCCTGCATCCACAGATGTTAGCACAATACCAATTCCACTTCGAGGTGGAATATTGCGGTATGTGGGATTTATAAAATATCATCCGCTATTATGCGGCACAATAGGGTCTCATCCGCTATACAATGCAGGAAAATCAATCATCAATATATACATATACCAATATATATATATATATATATTGCTATATATAGATATATCCTACTATATCTAATATCACATCCAAACAGCAATCAATCAATAACTGAAGAAATCAAATTTCCAATTTGAGTGAGAAGATCTCACCTTCGCTTTTATTTTGCAATCCATTTTCCATATCGTTTTCTTCACAGTTCTAGACCTTTTATAAACAATTTATATACAGTTGATTAATATTTTGAATTAGTCAAACAATTAATCATTAGTTATTTATTTTAGATAACAAATTGGATTTACACCAAATTTAAGAAAATCACCTTTGGTAAAAATAACTAAATAAGTTTTATTAAATAAAACTATCTTTATAATATATATATTTTCTATTTAATTTTCACAAAACCTTATATATGTATTGTTAACCCTTAATTTTCTTCGACTCAAGAAGTATACGACTCATGGCCCAAACGACTTAACGAGTTAACACTATCAACGGCCTACGAGATAAGAAGTGAACGACTTAAGTTATGTCACGACCTAATGAGTTTAAGAGCTAACGACCTAATTGCTGAAGGGACCTACGAGTTAGCAGGCCTACGACTTAAGGGGGGTCTCCGACTTAACACTCAACGGGTTAAGCTGTCTACGACTCAACGAGTTAAGGTCTGTACGACTCAAGAGGATCTTACGACTTAAGGGTCTTACGACTTAAGGGTCTTGCGACTCAAGAGGGTCTTACGACTTAAGGGTCTTACGACTTAAGGATCTTACGACTTAAGGGTCTTACGACTTAAGGGTCTTACGACTTAAGGGTCTTACGACTTAAACGTCTTACGACTTAAGGGTATTACGACTTAAGGGTCTTACGACTTAAGGGTCTTACGACTTAATGGCTATCAGGTTAAAATCCAGAGTCCAGGCCTATCTACCTTCATCTGGTAAGTCGGCCACGACTTAGCACTTGTCTTCGACTGAGCCACAAGATGAACCCAGTAAGGCGCCCACGAGTTACGACTCATCTTAGGTCAACTACGAGTTACGACTCATCTTAAGTCGGTCACGACTCATGACTTGGCAAAAAACGAGAGTTCAGAATTCGACTCCTATAAATAGACCACCACTTCCAACATGGAGAGGACTTTTGGACCATTCATTTCTTCAAGCACCGTTACTCTGTCGAAGTCTCCATTCATCCAGCAATCAAAGATCTTCAAACATTCAAGACGCTACAACAAGCTTCAAGAGAAATTCCTTACATCCAACACGGATTCATCGAATTTCATCGACGAAGATTGAGCTAGTAGTCAAAATTGTTTCTTGTGATCAAATTGTACTGTTTTGATAAGAGATTTGTATCAATTTGTAACCGAATTCAGTAATAAAGAGATTCAAAGTGGACGTAAGCTGAATCTCAAGCCGAACCACTATAAATTGCTGTCTTTTACTGCTTTTTCTGCCATTTTACTGCTTAAATTCTGTTCCCGTCACACGTGTGGTGCTTTCACGATTCTATTACACACACCGGGTGTTAGCGTTCACTTTTTAGCGTTAACATTTTGGTGCTTTCACTGAGAATTGAACTCAGGCGATCATCCACCGTTGCTTCGCAAAGATTCATAAAAAGAACCTCTCTTAAAAACCAGATCCGAAATAATGGCTCCTGGAAGAAGAGGTAGACCTATCAGATCCAGAAATGCTCACGAAGGGACTTCCGCTTCCCCAACAACAGACCAAGCGACTCCTACCTTTGGAGTCACCAGGGATGAATTGGACGACGTAGTTTCTGGATTATACCAACAAATTGAAACTCAAAACGCTTTGATGATGGATAGAATAACTGCCCTGCTCGGGGCAAATCGTCAACCAGAAAACCATCAAACCACCCTTCCCGAAATGCCACCATTCCAAGCTGATGGTTCTATGCCGCAACCAACTTGTCATGAACATATGCCCAGGCTAACTTCCGAGGGAAGAACTGATGCTTGCCCGGAGGTGTCTTTGAACAATAAAGAGTACCTGTCTGAAATGGTTGGCCGCATCATGAAAGAGAGCATGCAAAGGGAAGAGGATGAGGCTGACTGGGGATTCGCGCCAAGCAGAACTCCGTTTACTGAAAGGATCCTGAGAGCGGAGTTTCCAAGGAAATTTGCACCTCCTACTATCCAAGCCTATAGGGGAACCAGTGACCCTAATCATTTCCTATACAAATACGATTGGCATATGACCGGTGCAAGAGCGTCAAACGAGATCAAGTGTCGATACTTTCCAGTATACCTAGAAGGTGTGGCTTTACTTTGGTTCACAAAGCTTCCAGTTCGGTCTGTAGATAAGTTCTCCGACTTAACGCAAAAGTTCAAAGAACAGTTCAGATTGTATGCTTCAAAAGCTAAGGATATAATGTCACTGTCTAACCTTGAACAAGCGCCCGGAGAATCAATCAAATCTTTCTTGAGCCGTTTCAATATAGCTTTAGCCGAAGTAGAAAATGTGGAACCATGCATGATCCTGACTTATTTGATGCGAGCCATTGATAAATCGAGTAAATTTGGAATATGGCTAAAGATGAAGGAACCGAACTCACTTGAAATTTTTTATAAAAAGGCCGACGAGTTCATTCGCCTTGAAAGCCTTTCTACGACATCGAAAGTGGTTGCTGCCCAAACTAATAATAACAATGTCCCATCTAATAAAAGAGAATCTGAAAGTCAGAAAAGGGAAAATGAAGGAGGAAAGAGCCAGGGAAATGAAAAGAAACCTCGCCGCTTTAATCCATCGGATTATACTCCTTTAACTGATACACCAAGAAATATCTTTTTTGCAACAAAGGACGTTGTCAGGTATCCTAAGCCACCTGAGATGACGAGAGGTGCAAAGCGTAATGGAAAATTCTCCCAATTTCACAATCAACCTGGCCATGACACTGACCAATGTCGCCAATTAAAGAATGTGATTGAAGAATTGCTGGAGCAGGGTAAACTCCAACAATACGTTAAGAGAAGCGGAGTCGATCCAACCTCATCCACTCGGGATCAACAACGTCCTACCCATCAATCTGATTCCCTCAACAACACTGCAGTGCAAGATTCAGAAAAGCTTGTCATTAATGTTGTCACAGGAGGTCCACACCCAGCGGGCAGAAGTTGGGATGACTGCTAATTGTCCACAAAACTGCAACTGGGGCATCTTTCACTTTCTCTGGCATATAAATCCGAAGCTGCGAATCTAGCGCAAATGGAAAATCAGTCCGGAGATTCTGAAACAACAATAACTAGCATCCATTTTTACTTAACAGCATTACTTGAATTTGTAAAAATGATAATGGATGTGTGACTTCTGAATTGTAAACCGCTGAGAAATCAGTGTGACTGAATAATGAAAAACTATGAATTCTGTGTTTTCTATTATATGATGCCTGTTATATTTCGATATATAAATACTCTAAATGTATTGCTAAAATGTCGATCTAATATTGCAGGTCATTAAAGCGAAGCTCACCCATCGCAAAGCCAAGCGAGCCTTACAAATCATTTATTAAAGCAAATACCAAGCAACAAAAAATTCCATATTCAAATCCTATGCAAGAAGAACCTCACATAAAAAGTTGGCAACTTCACTGGGGCAAGCCTTCGTTAACCAGTTGTGATTGTCAATATGAACAGACATCCAGCTAGGTAACTCGCGTTTGTCCCATGAAGTTATTCAACAGTGAAGTCCACTTCTTCGGATAAGGCAATTTACTTACAAAAGGAACGAAGATACGCTTGGAAATGATAATAAAAGATCGCTAATGGGCAGATGGTGGGAGAACATGGCCAAGCAAGCACGGAAGCAACCAAAAGGAATTTTGCTCCTCAATAAAAAGGGCCGGTAGAACCACCGAAGGGACACCTTCCCAAGCAGAAGGAACAGGGCCCTTGCTAACTGATCGTGATGCATCCGATCAGGCAGCTTGCGTCCGTCCCGTGGAACTACTCGCCCCTGAGAAGCAACCTTCCTGGCACACCAACCAACCGATGCTCCTTCCCAAAGGTCAACAAAGCCCTCTAACGAGGCACGCCTATAAATGAAAGTGCTTCTCTCAATAACAAGATTGGTGGAACCACCGGAGGGGCACCTTCCCAAGCTGAAGGAACAGGGCCCTTGTTAATTGATTGTGATCGTTTGTGCAAACGATCATCCAATCAAGCAACTTGCGTCCGCCCCGTGGATCCACTCAACCATGAGAAAGTAACTTCCAGGCAATTTCAAGACCTCTTCGGAGGCAAAAGCCCTCTTCGGAGGCACATTTCACCCGTGTAGAAGTGCAAAATGCTTCTCTTCAGAGACCCACTTCACCAGTGATGAAATGCTAAAAAGCCCTTTTCGGAGGCACATTTCACCCGTGTAGAAGTGCAAAATGCTTCTCTTCGGAGACCCACTTCACCAGTGATGAAATGCTAAAAAGCCCTTTTCGGAGGCACATTTCACCCGTGTAGAAGTGCAAAATGCTTCTCTTCGGAGACCCACTTCACCAGAGCTGAAATGCCAAAATCGCTTCTCTTCGGAGACCAAAATTGCTTCTCTTCGGAGACCAAAATTGCTTCTCTTCGGAGACCAAAATTGCTTCTCTTCGGAGACCAAAATTGCTTCTCTTCGGAGACCAAAATTGCTTCTCTTCGGAGACCAAAATTACTTCTCTTCGGAGACCAAAATCGCTTCTCTTCGGAGACTAAAATTGCTTCTCTTCGGAGACCAAAATCGCTTCTCTTCAGAGACCAAAAGACCTCTTCAGAGGCGTACTTCACCTTGCTTGAAGTACCAAAAATAAACCCTTTACTGGGGCACAAAATCAAAACCTTCTTCAGAAGCTCATTTCACTGTGCAGGAAAATTCACTTTTAAACAAATAAAAGTGATCATTCCCAAAAGTCGAAGTGTTCTTCAGGAAGAAAGAGAAAGTAAAAACTTCTCTGAAGACGAGATATACTCTATTAAAAGCAGAATGATTCTTCCCTAAAAAGTGAAGTAGTTATTCTCTGAAGTAAGAATATCAGTCTTGAAGAAGCTAGAAATGTTGCAATGCACTTGCGGTATGGGGGCAACACTATATAATTTAATTGTATTAATAAAAGCAACATGCCACAAGTTCATTGCAATATCACAAAAAATAAAGGTGGAATAAATGTATTCCCAAACACAGACAAAAAGTTTGTACAAGTAAAAGGAATCGTTTATTCTACACCAAAAAAGAGAAACAGATGCATTCTCACATACACAAGAATTTGTACAAGTAAAATTACTGTTTTATTTAGTACTATGAAAATTCTTTTACGTGTGCAGATATCTCAAAAAAGCAAAAGCAGGGACCGGTACCCGCACAATCTCCGGTCTATACATGTAAAAGGAAAAATAAGAAGTGGAAAGTTCAGTTTGTCACTCCTTCTTTCCGCCACCCTTGGAGCCTTTGCTTGGCCTAATAGTTAATTTCAGAATCCGATGTGGGCGGGACGGAGAAGGAGGAGTGGTTGGGTCTTCTTCTGTTTTGTCTTCCCCAGTCGAAGCACCTCTCTTCTTTTTCCTTATGGCACGCTTCCCCTTCCTCTTCGAAGAAGATTCGCTCCCCGGAGTAGTAAGCAATGTTGAAAGCTTCGTGTCATCATCTAGAGACCGCTCCGGGGTCTTCTCGACGTCTTCAAGATCCTCCGCCTTCTGCTCCTGCGAAATAGCCGGATCGTCCAGGCCTTGAAGAGCTTCGATTTTTTCTGCCTGCGATCCCGGTTGGGAAGCAGAAGGAGGAGTAATCTGTAAAGATGGAGGTACAGAAACTGAAGGAGTGGAAACTTGTGCAGTGTTTGGTGCCTCCGCTGTAGAAGAAAAGAAGTTAAAATCAATATCTCCCGAAAATAGAGAAGGTATCGGTTCACCAAAGTTTAAGTAACAAGTAAGAAGGTCATCAAACTCGGTTAAATCGAATAACTGGTTCATTGGGCCCGGGACGACGCCAAAATTACCTGGAGGAGTTGGCTTCACAAGGTCAATCTCAAATTTCTCGGCTTCAGTATCGTCCGGTGCCTCATCCTCAGTGGGAGTGGTCGCAGTTTCTTGGGCAATTTTAGCTGGGAGTGAAGAATGGGAGACGGAATCCATAATGTTTACGTCGGCCGAAGTGGAAGTATGAACAGGGGAAGTTAAAGGAGCTTCCTCTTTTAAATGCTCTTCTCCCAGTGATTCAGCCCGTACTTTAGCAAGCTACTCCTTCCCTTTAACAAGAGCGGCGCGAGCCTCATCATCAAGATAGTGAGCCTCGAATTTTGCTTCCTCGAATTTTGCTTCATCATAGCCGGCACCTTTGAACATATCAAGTGCGGCTTCCCACACTTCAGCCAGAGTGATTTCATAATCAGGACCCAGAAAAGCAAGGCTCCCACGACCCAGAACGCTGTGTAAATAAAAGTCGAATAAGGTAGAGCTGATGTTTGCTTTCGTTGTCTCATGTGATTTCTCAGCCACTTCTTTTTCGGCAATGGCAGCAACCCTACCAGTAATAGCCTCATCACGCTCTGTCTCAGCTTTAGCGAGTCGAGACTTTAGTAACTCAATCTCCACGTTCTGGGAGGTGACTTTTTCCCGCAGTTCAGCGTTTTCTGTGCGATATTTCTCAGTAATGTGCTGCTCAGCGGCAAGCTTCATTTCGACATCTCTTTGTGCAGCATGTGCATCCCGCACTTGCTTCTGAAAGAATTCTTCCTTTTGAGTGTGCGATGCAGAAGATGAGGCGAGATTTTCCTTAAGTCGCTTGACTTCAGATGCAAGCTTTGCGTTGTCGTCTGCAATGCTCGTCATCTCCGCATCATGCTGCTTACGCCATTTGTCCCATTCTGATTTATCGTTCTCCATGGTCATCATCGCCTCAAGATTCATGTGGTTGACTCTCTAGAGTTCATCAACAAGTTTCTGCCATTGCGACATCCTCTCAACATTAAGCCTGACCGCGTCAAGACTTTTAAGCATGTCTTGTTTGTCAATCGGAACCAAATCCAAGTCAAAGCGCATTCCTTTTAGGCACCAATTCGGAAATCGGCTCTGAAGCATTGGAGGGCCGTCTTTAACTTGATATTGTGGCCTGTTAATGATTGTTTGAATATCAGATTCCTTTAGAGGAGGAGAGCCGGCCGGAATATCAGAAGAAATGGGAGCGTTAGTCTTCTCAGAAATAGTAGACGCGTCACTTGGCTTAGACCGTTTGCTCGATTCGTCAGTAATCTGAGTTTTTCCCTTATCATCATAAGACTTTCGCTTATGAGAATCGTAACTTCTATGGGAAGAATCATATCGATCAGTGTCTCTTCTTCTCTGCCGCTATTCATAATCCCATTTTTCTTGAGCCTTCCTTTGGGCCCGTTCCTCATCTGTCTCTCTCTGGTCGCCAAGATATTTCCTAAAGTCATAGGATCCACGACCTCCATGGCGCTGAAATGAGTCATAATATGAGCCGGTACGCCCCATCGGAGAATCTGAAAACCGAAAAAGAAGTAAAGTTTAGAAATTTCCAGAAAAAGAAGATAAATTCTTATAAGTGCTGAAAAATCCTAAGTGTGTGCGTCGTGCGAACTATGTGCGTCAAACTACAAACCACGCTTTAGTGTGGGAACGGAGACGACAGGTGTAGAAGGCGTCGAAGTTTGTTTCAAAGAGGAAGTCGCTTCAACGACAAGAGATTTTGCTATTGGAATATTATCCTTGAAAAGCTCTTGAGAAGTTATCATTATGTCACTCAGGCCATCAAAGGTGTCATCACCCTGGCGTTCAGCAGACTTCTCCTCTTCAACTTCCGTATCAATTGATTTTTCAGGAACCCGAGGATTTTCTTCCTCCTCAATAATTGGGGCAAGTGCCGACTTGCTGACTGACCCTACAACATCGGTGAATGCGGAACATTTTACCAAAGCAGCTTCTACGACGGGTGCTTCTGATGCAATTTCTCATACAGAAGCCGGGGCATTCGAGGTCTCTGCTCGAGAGCCCGAAGCAGCTAACGTTTCCGCATCAGAACTAGAGATTTCATGAATCTGAGTCGATCTAGAAGGATGTAAAAGTCCAAACTGGTGAAGAAACTCATCTTTCAACAAAAATTTCGCATCCCGTTCTTCAACTGGAACGGCCATGAGTCTCTCCAGAGTTTGCTTGTGACTAGAGTCCCTAGAGGGAGAGAGAAGTGCTGAAATGAGAAAGCAAAGTTAACACTTAGTGATTTGGACCGCAAAATACTCAAAGAATAAGAAGAAGGAAAGATTGGCATTCTTACTTCCTTCTCTCCACACAGCGTAAAACCCAGGGGGACAGCGAACGTAAAAATACTGAGTCAAAAATCCATGAGCAGTATCAGGGAGACCGACAACCAATTTGCGATTCCTGGCACTTCTTATAACAATGATCGAAGGATGATCTTTGATTCTGATAAAAGAGCATAGATAACAGATTTCGTCAACGCTGGGGAGACGGTCGAGCGTTCTGCCGAATAGTACGCACAGCCCCATTAGAACAGCATAGTTGTTGGGGTGTAATTGGAATGGAGCTATTGCCAGTTGGCGAAGAAGATGTTGAAGAAAATTGTTGAAAGGAGGAATTGCCCCGCTCAAGCACATTTGTCGGTTGACCGCCACAAAGCCAGGAGGTGCTACGTCAGCAGTGTTATTCTTCTCAGGAAGGATAGCGTCAGCTTCAGCAATGCCGAATTGAGTGCATAATTGCCGAAAAGTTTTGTACAATAGAGTGGTAGAGGCTCTCTCCGGGGGATTGACTAAAGGGGCTAGAATGAGAATGGACTCTCCGGTCTGAACTGTTACATCTCCTTGTTGAGAAGTCATTCTATACAAGCAACTGGATATTCAAATGTGAAGGTGCACGTTTCCTAAATAGTGTGAAGTGTTGTGCAAAACTAGTAAAGATAACAAGTAAATACAACTGGAATTAAGATAGTCGGTAATTGATCAATTATCGAATTTCAGGACTTGTTAATTTAGAGTTCAGGTACAGTATTAAGTGTAAACCGGTCATTTTTAATTGACTGTTTTAATGCTGCTTTAATACTTTGCTTGAATCTGGTTATTTAAAGCACTTCGTTCACACGATCTATTTATGTTGATTATCTGTTATTAGCTAATCTGTCATTTGATGTGGGCGATCAGTGACAGTATATTCGTCCAAATTTTCTGTAAATGTAGTATTAAACAGGTTGGTTAACTTGCAAGTTAGAACGATCTGTGAAAGAAAAAAAAATGCAGCAGTTCAAAGTTCAGCAGTTCAAAGTCCATGCAAAACCTAAGTATTAAGTCGCCAACGACTTATATGTTAACTCGTCCACGGCTTAAGGACATTAAGACAAGACAGATCAGGTCATTTCGATTCTAGGTTGTTGTTGCCTTCAGTCGACAACACCTCAAGTCATTAAGTCGTGTAAAGGAAGAAAGGGGCTTTAGGTTAAAGCGAGGCAATTTCCCTAAGTCCTAAGTCGTCCACGACTTAAAGCTTATGTCGTGACAGGCTTAAGTCGTACAAAGCTTATGTCGTGACAGGCTTAAATCGTACAAGTGTTATATTGAATGAGGTTTATGTCGTAAGTCGCAGGACGATGCTAAACCGTGGCCGTGCTAATATCCCACTCCACTGGACCTATTGACTTTTCTCCTAACCCGCTATACTCCAAACCCGATAGCCTATCGATCAACTATGATCCCTATCCTCGTGCCACCAGACCATTGAATCACCCAAGAGCCAATTCGCCGGAGCTTCGCCCACCTAATCAATTAAACCTGAAAATCCCTCCTCTCCATCACCTCATTCGCCTAAAGATGAAATCGATCGAACGTCAGGCACACGAACTGCCAATGCGACGGAATTCGTAGCAGAGTAATACACAAGAGGGCGAGTTAAGGGCAAAAAGGGGGATTCAAGAGTTACTGATGATCGAGATTCAAGGAGGAGGCAGGAGCACTTACGCTGTAGAGGATTAAGTATCGGTGATCGATTGATTAACAAGAGAGGATGAAATCGCCTTGAGAAAGCTTTGAGAGATATTAATGGCAGATACGACTCAAGAGATAGGCAATGGATAGAAAGAACAACTCAAGCTTTTTATATCTCTGGATAGTGGAACACGAAAAGGCACACACGAGTTAAGATAAGTCGAAGCACACGACCTACGACTTAGGCGTGTACTTCGAGGGGCAAATGTTAACCCTTAATTTTCTTCGACTCAAGAAGTATATGACTCATGGCCTAGACGACTTAACGAGTTAACACTATCAACGGCCTACGAGATAAGAAGTGAACGACTTAAGTTATGTCACGACCTAATGAGTTTAAGAGCTAACGACCTAATTGTTGAAGGGACCTACGAGTTAGCAGGCCTACGACTTAAGGGGGGTCTCCGACTTAACACTCAACGGGTTAAGCTGTCTACGACTCAACGAGTTAAGGTCTGTACGACTCAAGAGGATCTTACGACTTAAGGGTCTTACGACTTAAGGGTCTTACGACTCAAGAGGGTCTTACGACTTAAGGGTCTTACGACTTAAGGGTCTTACGACTTAAGGGTCTTACGACTTAAGGGTCTTACGACTTAAACGCCTTACGACTTAAGGGTCTTACGACTTAAGGGTCTTACGACTTAAGGGTCTTACGACTTAAGGGTCTTACGACTTAAACGCCTTACGACTTAAGGGTCTTACGACTTAAGGGTCTTACGACTTAAGGGTCTTACGACTTAAGGGTCTTACGACTTAAAGGCTATCAGGTTAAAATCCAGAGTCCAGGCCTATCTACCTTCATATGGTAAGTCGGCCACGACTTAGCACTTGTCTTCGACTGAGCCACAAGATGAACCCAGTAAGGCGCCCACGAGTTACGACTCATCTTAGGTCAACTACGAGTTACGACTCATCTTAAGTCGGTCACGACTCATGACTTGGCAAAAAACGAGAGTTCAGAATTTGACTCCTATAAATAGACCACCACTTCCAACATGGAGAGGACTTTTGGACCATTCATTTCTTCAAGCACCGTTACTCTGTCGAAGTCTCCATTCATCCAGCAATCAAAGATCTTCAAACATTCAAGACGCTACAACAAGCTTCAAGAGAAATTCCTTACATCCAACATGGATTCATCGAATTTCATCGACGAAGATTGAGCTAGTAGTCAAAATTGTTTCTTGTGATCAAATTGTACTGTTTTGATAAGAGATTTGTATCGATTTGTAACCGAATTCAGTAATAAAGAGATTCAAAGTGGACGTAGGCTGAATCTCAAGCCGAACCACTATAAATTGTTGTCTTTTACTGCTTTTTCTGCCATTTTACTGTTTAAATTCTGTTCCCGTCACACGGGTGGTGCTTTTACGATTCTATTACACACACACCGGGTGTTAGCGTTCACTTTTTAGCGTTAACATGTATATTCACTGTTTTGGTAAAAATAGAAACTGGGTTTAAAATTCTGTTTAAAATATATTATAACTTTATTAATCTAGATCCATATATATATATATATAAATTTGTTTAACTGTATAAATTCATATACATATATATATATATATACTTTCTGAGATTATATATATATATATTTAATTAAACAGACTGTATCTACATTTCCTGTACATACGTATACATATAAATCTGCATGTATCTATATATATACCTTATTGACGAACTCGCTACTGCCCTCTTCGATTTGCCGATGAACCTCGCGAGGCCAGACATCAGACCCACTTTCCTCGATCGACCCACTCGACCAATCCATGCCCTCAAAACCATGGAAGTCGAAACCCTAGTCTCGACGTCACCAGCTCGCCGTGCTTTTCTTGCCCCGGCGATCGAATCGCTCGCCTGCATCGCCACAGGCTCGAAAACCCACGCGCTATCGCAAGTCGCGATTCCACCTTCACTCTCTCGTGCGCGAGTGATTCGAACGAACTCGATTCGTTGATCGAGCGAGCGAGCGCCCTAGCTTGATTTTAGTTTTGCTGAAGTCGGCTATGGGAATCGATTCCAATGAATTCGTATAGTTTTGATTTTGTGAAGTTTAAAATTGCCATTCCTTTTTGTTTAAAATGTTTCTCGACTGAATGAAAAGGTAGAGGGATTCGATTTTTAAAGAGGAAGAGAAGAGGATCATCGGCCATTTTCTTATTATTTATTTTAGACGCGTGTTGAAATTGAAGACAGGTGTTAGATTAGGGGAAGCACGTGTTAAATCTTCTCATTAAATCTTCAAATTCAAATCCCAATCGTCTCGATTTCCTCAACTTATAATCTCGATCTCCAATCAAGGCATGCCGCCAGGCGTTTATAATGTTAAACCTCTATTCCGAACGTGATGGAAAAGGTTCCGAGTTCAAATTCGATCGTATGGAGAAGATAGCATTTTGGACCCAGCTATTATATTAAATTTTCGATATAAATTTCAATGCGTTTACTTATCGTATGACCAAACGATCTCTCCAAATGCTATGATAATTGAAATCCGATAATAATACAATATTACGGATCCAATGGAACTGGTTTCGTCGAAACCTGAGACTGTGCCACCGGAATGCTATTTTCAAATTCAATTTAAACGATAAAATTCAAAACTGAACAAAACAGTTTCAAATTCAATTCTGAAAGTTCCAGTACCTTTAGAATTATCAATATAGATTTTCTAAGCCTTGAAAATATTTTTAAATCGGCTTAAAACTGAAGATTCAAATTTTTACCCAATTACAACAATTAAACTTACAAATTAAATTGCCAATTTCATATTTACATTTGAAATTCAATTTAAATCAACATTCAAATATTTAAATTCAATTAAATATTCTATTTCAAATGTTCAAAATTTCTGGTCATTACAAATGTAATGTAGTTAGGCAAAAGTTAGAAGATGATCCCAGACAAGGAGTCAAGCAGATGCACCTGTAACATCTCGGTTTGACCCGAGTATTATTTAATAAGAAAATAATAAACGGATCACTCTAGCTATAAATATCAGATAAAGGAATGAGATATAAGTAGAGATATAATAAGAACGTATGATATCAATAATGTCACACTAGGACAAATACGGTTTGAACAACAACCAAAATCATACAATATCTCAAAAATCTCAAAACACTAAAAAGAATATCATATTCTTTATTTTATTCACCAAACTACAAATATTGACAAACATATCATTGCCAATCACATAAAAAGGTGAAACACAAATTCTAGAAATCATCAAATAGAAATCCATAAATCACAAAGGGGGAGGCCTATCACAAACGGGAGCATGAAAACTCACCAACACGTGTATCACAAACGAAACGCTATTCCATGGTCGCTAACCATAAATATTGAGCCGAAGCTCTATAAACGGTTCGAAGACCACGGGTCGCTACCCCGCCAAATTGAACCGAAGTTCCACAAAAACGGGGTTTAGTCTCCCTCGCAGACAAATAGACATCGCACATCGCTAGTCTAAATCACAAATGATCGACATCGATCAATAAAAGTGTGAATTACACTAAGCTAGTAAATATATGAGTTTAGCTTCATGTCCCATAACCACTAGCTTAACTTAAATATTTACGAACAAATTGTAGATTTCCACTCGAAAATTGTCACAAGATTTTCAATCGAACAAGTCAAAGAATTAACCGGTGAAGTAAACGCAAGCGTTTCATACCACTTGTTTTGCTAAGCCGTTTAATTAGATTTTCTCATACGAATGAGGTAAAGGTTTGTATATACTAATAGATTGGAAAATGGTTTTATAAACGAGCTTTGTATTAAAAATAGAGTTGAAATCATTTTAGTAAAAGAGTTTGAATATTTACTACTAGTATAAAAAACCTTTGTATTTTAAAGTGACAAAGCATAGAAATGATTGTAGAAACAATCAACCATCCAAAAATTCACATACGAAGACGTGAATCAAATCTAGAAAAATCGATGCCGAATACATCAAAATGGATATCCACAAAAATTCCGAAAAAGAAATCATCAAAATCATAATAAATGATAACAACAAATAGGATCATCACGAATCGATTTAAATTGGAAATTCAATCCCAAAAAGGAAAATTGGGCAGAAACAACAAATTCAGTCGAGTGACTCGGAGATTACAGTCGACTCGCTCGGGTCTTGGAAACTTTCTGTTTCTAGGTTCAGTCGACTGACTTAGAGATTTCAGTCGACTGAATCATGCCTGGGAACTTTCGGGTTCTAGGTTCAGTCGACTGATACTGGCCTAGGAAATTTCCTGGCTTCAGTTCAGTCGACTGAACGCTCTAAGTCAGTCGACTGAACTAGGATTTCCAGTATTTTCAGCCTAAAAATGAAGAGGCAATCTCTTCGTGTGAAGACCCAAAATTTTTGAGAATAAAAATTACTTTAAAATAAATACAAGAATGAATAAAGTAAATAAGTGGGAGAATGATAGTTAGAGAAAATAAGAATAGGGAGAAAAATAGCTTGAGAATAAATATCAGAAGTGAGTGAAGAAATTATGCAAGGAATAAATATTTTTATACAGTGATGAGAGGAAAATGATTAAGTATAAAATGAATTCAAAAATTCACATGATTTGAGTAGGTGTGAATATTGTATAGAAATTATATATACATATGATCAGAGAAGTATGGGATGGTAAAATAAAAATCCTCTTGATAATTAAATTGCATAGAAATCAGTCAAGAAATATTTATGAGTGAGAATGTATTTTGAAATAAATTAAGGAAGAAATAAATAAAACAAGTTAACTGAAAATTTAACTTATAAAAAGGGAACATGAAAAATAACTCGGGTATAATAAGAATACATTGTCAAGTGGAGTCATAGGAAAACAATGTGCTAGTAAAAATCATGCAAATAGCATGCATTCAGAAAAGAGGAAAACAAGTTGTTTAACCAGAAATAGAAATCAAAAGGAAATGGCATATTTAGCCACAATTGCACACACTTAATTCTCTGAGTAATGCAAGGTTAAAATGGGTTTTTCCTTTAGTAAAACCCTAGTAAAATGATTTAAATCAAGAGGGAAAGCAGAGGTTTTCTCTGAGGGAAAAACAGAAACACATTGAAAAAAAAATAGAAAGGAGAGCTCACCCTGTTTTCAAGCTTAGGCATTCTCGGGGAAGAGAAGAGAAAGGTGAGTGACAATCACTTATGAGATTAAGGCATTAAGTCCTAAGTAAGGGCAGCCAATTATTTTATATGAAAAATCATTTTATGATTTCTGTTATCTTTATTATTCTAAATAAATATATGATCATGAATGGCATTTTGGTTGAACTATTGGTTGCTGTTTTTGGTATTGACTATTTTTTTTTGAAATTTGTTTAATCAATCATACAACCAGATTACAGAACTGAGTTTATGACTTAGTTTTTATAGGAGAATAATTTGATTGATTTATTGAGAAATAGGGTATTAAATAAAGAAATGATTAGGCAGTATAAACAAAGAGGTTTATGCTCATGCCTAGTTCATTTAAAAGCTGATATGAACAAAGTAATATGGTGAAAATGTGTTGAGTTGTTCAGATTAAAATCCAATATGTTTATGGGTTTTTCTTAAAACCCATATCCTATGTTCACGGTAAAACAAATATGGTAATTCTTATAATTTCAGCAGATTTATATAAGCAAAGAAAAATTTCTAGAAACAATTATACCAGCAAGTTTTAGAAAAAAAAATGATATAGCAGAAAAGACTTTAAAATGGGTTGTGAAATTTTGTATGAATGATTGGCATGTTTGGATATGTTTTTTTTAAGGGAATTAAAATTCCTGACTTATGAAATGAAGAAAGGAATATAAAAGTATGCCTGGAATTAAAAAGAAAATTCCTCAGATGAATATACAAACATGGTCTTTAAATTACAAAGTAATTTAGGAGAGGTGCCTTGATCTACTCATCATCAGGTGGATGATGAGTATGTGCATGACTTGTTCAAGTCCTGAAGGCCTCTGTGCAAAGGTTAACAGAATTGAGTCCTTTGCAATGCACACTTTGTGTTCAAAAGCAAGAGTATGGACCATAAAAAGATATAAATGGGATTGAAAGGTTATGGTATGGATTTTAAGGAAGCTTAAATCCATAGGAGTTTGTGCATGTACATCTGAATGGATTGAATGAATGAATGCTGGGTGCATGTTTGTTAAATAAATTTAAATGTGCATATACTCAGGTTTAACATGAAATCAAATAGGGTAAAATTTATATGTTCTCCGCACAGTTTTAAGAATTTGTAATTTGTTTTAATAATGATTTCACTCATACCAGAATTTTATTCTGACCCTATTTATTGCCCTTGCAATATTTGGGGTGTCTCATTTCTATTGAGGCAGCTCAAAATATTGTTGCAGGTAGAGATGCATGAGTAGATTGCTTTCTTGGAAAATTAGAAGACTTGCTTGAGTTTCTTTTTTAAATATGCCGTAGTTCATTGTAATAAAGATAGCTAGGCAAACTTTCTTAAGTCTACGCAGACCTTTCAGCATTGTAGTGGCTTTGTTTATTTGAAAAGAAGTTGTAAAACATAAATATTATATGTGTCTGAGGTTACAGATCTAAGTGACTGATTTTGATATTTTCTAATAGACTATGATGGGGAAAATTATGCCATGTAATTTAATATGTGGACATGCTTTCTTTATCAAAGGTTGTTAAATTTTTAAATAGAAAAGTTGCATTAGTTTATGGATAAGCATGTAGCAGAAAATTGTTAAGTGATATTGAATTTGGCATTGGCTAACTAGAAGAGCCTGACCATGACTTATAACTGATATAGGATCATGTGAAGCTTGAAATCTTAACCTGAAAATCCTCTTTAAACATCTGATTTTACAGTGAAGAATTTGCATTGTATTGTATAGAAAAAAAATTAAACATATATGCTTTGTACTTATAATCTGAAATGCAACTGTATTGAACTGAGCCTATCTAACTACCTATTTGGTTTAAGTCAAGGGAGTCTTGTCTTTAACAAGTTTGTTGAAAAAAAATGAATAGCTATGTAGTCTACCTAGATGTTAAACATGCTAAAATTCCCTCTGTTTGATTGATCACTTTCAATTGTTTTATAATCTGAGAGCTTATCAGTACCCTTCTCAAAATGTTCATCTGAAAGTTTACATTAGGCTGATTTTGATATTGCTTCAATCATTATATTCATGCAAGTCCATATCTGGTATACTAGATTAAGTTAGCATTTTTGCTTGCCTGTAGTTTTTCCTCTGCCTTGTTTAAAATACACTGATCACCAAATGTTCAAAGAATATTATAAATATTTTAAGACATGAGTATAGCTACTTACACAAACATTGTTAGAGTAAGCAATAAGCACCCCGGGATAAAATTCTCAAACTTCAGTTGTTTTTAGTACTCTGCATAAATTCAAAGGAAAAACAATAAGTAGGAAACTCATAGATTCCTAGACACAAAAAGTATGAGTATATTAATCCAGAAATTAAATTATTGGGCCATGAAGCAAGTTGAGAAGTAAAACAAGATTCAAAAAAATATAGTTATATCAGAATTAAATAAGAATAAAAGAGATGGCTATGTGACACAAAATCTCTTGAATATGAGAAACTTTGTGTGATTGAATTTCTTTGCTAATTTAATTACTCTAATAGGCAAAGAAACATTTATATATCTTCATATATATAAATGACATGATTGAATTGAAATACTAATATTTTTATATTGGTAAAATATGGATCTTGGGGAAATGAGAAATGAATTAATGAAGTGACCAAAAAAACTCACTAAAAATCACTAAGACAAAGGCTAATAGAAGTGGGTCACTTCAGTTGGTATCATAGCTATGTTGTTAAAACATAGCATAAATATATTATCCAATCTTCTTGTATGGATAAAATTCTAAAAGAAAAATATATAATAATGATAGAAATATATACCCACAGTAGGAATAAATTGTAGATAATGATTAAATTAGAAATATGACTAACTAGCTATGCAATTGAATAGTGAACCATGGTAGGGAGACCACCAAGTCATGGAGCAGGACCCTCCAATACAGCACCAATGGTTAATTTGCAAGATTTGGTGAGGGCATTTAGAGAAGGAGCAGTGCACAGGGAAGAGAATCCTCATGAGGAATTAGCTAAGCTATTGAAGACATTCTCAAACTTAGGAGGCAAGGATTTTGAAGGCACTGAAGGGGTTATGGGTGTGTAGACATGGTTGAGAACTCTAGAAAGAATATTTGCAGATATGCAAATCAATGATCAAAGGAAAAGACAGATAGCTTCTAGGAGACTCAAAGGAGCTGCATTAGATTGGTGGGAGGTGATCATCACAGGAAGGCCAGAAAATGAGAAAACATGGGATCAATTTAAGGAGATGCTTGAGGCAAGGTTTGTCCCAGCAACAGCTAAGGCAACATTGCTTGAGGAATTCATAAGGCTGAGGCAAGGACCAATGAGTGTGACTGAATACACTCAAAAATTTGAGAGTTTGTCTAAGTATGGAACTATGCTCATAGGAAATGAAGAATCAAAGAATTCAAGATTTATTCAAGGACTCAATGCTGGTTTGAGTAGAGCAATGTTACCATACAAAGACAGGACATTTGATCAAGTCATAGACCTTACTCTTTCTTTTGAACAACATGACAATGCAAGGGAAAAATTTAGGAGCATAAGTGCTAACAATCAAAAGAAGGGGAAAAATAGAGCACATCCCTATGACAAAAAGAATATGGATAAGAAAGTGGAGGGAGCAGCCGCTGGGGAAGCTAAGAAGAAAGTTACTTGTTATAATTGTGGAAAAGAGGGACACATGAGTAATAGGTGTCAAGCAGCCAAGAAGGCACCATTTAGCTGCTATAACTCTGGGAAAGAGGGCCATATTAAAATAAACTGCCCAGAGTTTAAGAAAGGAGCAAAGGTAGGAGCATTGGAAACAAAGGCAAATGCAGCAGGAAGCTCTGGACAATTGGAAGGTATACTTCTAATTAAAAGTTACCCAATCACAGTTATATATGACATAGGAGCTACACATTCTCTGATATCACAAGACATAGTGGAAAAATTAGCTCTCACATGCAACAAAGTTGAAAAACCCTTGTTTATTCAAAGTCCCCTGGGTAGCTCTTGTTTGCTAGGATTAAAATGTTTGGGAGTAGTATTAAACATAGGAGGAAATGTGTTTAAATCTGATTTGTTTGTATTGAAATACCCTGGAATAGGAATTATTTTAGGGGTAGATTGGTTGAGTAAATTCAAAGCAATTTTGAATTTAGAAAATTTCACTATATCTTTGAAAACAGAAAATGGCAAAAATATTTTAGTCATGAGTGAAATAGCTAAACAAATTGTCTTAATCAAATATGGAATCTGACTGAGAAGGAATTAATTTTAGAAAACATAGAAGTAATAAGAGAATATCCAAATGTTTTTGGAGAGGTAGTAGGGGTACTAGATAATAGACCAGTTGAATTTCAGATAAGGTTAATTCCTGGATCAAGTCCTATCATCAAGAAACCTACTAGAATGGGTCCAAAAGAATTAATAAAATTGAAACAACAGTTGGAAGAATTGGAGCAGAAAGGCTTCATAAGGCCTAGTAGTTCCAACTGGGGTTCTCCAGTTGTATTTGTGAAGAAACATGATGGTACACTAAGGATGTGTATTGATTACAGAGAATTGAACAAAGTGACCATCAAAAACAAATACCCACTCCCCAGAATTGATGATCTATTTGATCAATTGAATGGAGCAAAGATTTTCTCAATGCTAGATTTAGCCTCTAGGTTTCATCAGATGAAGGTAGAGGAAGAAAGCATTAAGTATACTGCCTTCAATACAAGGTATGGGTTATATGAATTTTTGGTGATGCCTTTTGGATTAATAAATGCACCATCATATTTTGTAGATTTAATGAATAGAACATTTAGATATTTTCTAGATAAATATGTGGTTGTTTTTATTGATGACATATTAGTGTATTCAAAATCAAAAGAGGATCATGCAAAACATTTGCATCTGGTTTTGTCTAGACTGAGAGCACATGATCTAAAGGCCAAATTCTCAAAATGTACATTTTGGCAGAATGAAGTAAAGTTTTTGGGGCACATTGTATCACAACAAGGAGTTAGTGTAGACCCAACTAAGGTGATAGCAGTGCAAGCATGGAGTAGACCCAAATCAGTGACTGAGGTGAGATCATTTTTGGGAATGGCAGGCTATTATAGGAGATTTATAAAAGACTTTGCAAGAATAGCCATTCCATTGACCAAGCTTACTAGGAAAGAGCAGCCATATGTGTGGACAGAGAAATGTGAGCAGGCCTTTACATTATTGAAGAAAGCATTGATAGAAGCTCCAGTTTTACAAGTACCCGAGGGAAATGAAGGATTAGTAGTTTACACAGATGCTAGTGGATCTGGACTAGGGGCAGTGCTCATGCAACATGGTAGAGTCATAGCATATGCATCAAGGCAACTCAAGCCAAATAAAACTAGGTATGCTACACATGATTTAGAACTAGCTGCTGTAGTATATGCATTGAAGCTATGGAGATATTATTTATTAGGTGCTAAGTTTGAATTGTTTACATACCATAAGTCACTTAAATACTTGTTTTCCCAAAAAGACTTAAACATGAGGCAACATAGGTGGGTAGAATTTCTAGCTGCCTATGATCTTGATATATTGTATACCCCAGGAAAAGCTAATAAAGTGGCAGATGCATTAAGTAGACATCAAGCAAAATTGGCAAGCTTAATGATGGCTGAGTTCAAGGATTTGACAATCCTTAGTGAGGTGGAAGTGAAAGAAGAAACTAGTGTATCAGATAAGACACACAGTGAGATGATTGAATATGGTAAATTAAGCCTCATTTCCTTAAAATCAACATTGGTTGATAAAATAGGACAAATGCATAATCAAGATATAAATTTGAAGGAGAAAAAGAACTTGATATCACAAGGCATGACAGTGGAAAACTATGAGGTAGATGATAAAGGATAATTAAGGAAAAAGGGGAAACTCTGCATACCAAATGTAGAGGAACTGAAGCAAGAAGTTATGGATGAGCATCATAGAACAAAATATACTATACATCCAGGTGGTACAAAAATGTACCATGATCTTAAGAGGAATTACTGGTGGCCAGGGATGAAAGGAGCAGTGGAAAAATATGTGGCAAATTGCTTGACATGCCAATAAGTAAAGGCAGATTATCAAAGACCCTCAGGTTTACTACAACCTTTAGAAGTGCCTACCTGGAAGTGGGAAAGCATTTCAATGGTTTTTGTGGATGGTTTGCCAAGAACAAGAAGAGGCAATGATAGTATTTGGGTAGTGGTTGATAGGCTTACAAAAACAGCACACTTCATTCCTATAAATTCAAACAGAAATGCCCATAAACTAGATCAGTTATTTGTGAAAGAGATAGTGAGATTGCATGGCATCCCCAAGACTATCATTAGTGATAGAGATACTTTGTTTACTTCAAGGTTTTGGAGTAGCTTTCAAGAAGCTATGGGGACAGAACTAAGCCTAAGCACAGCCTACCACCCACAAATAGATGGGCAAACTGAAATTGTTAATAAGATTTTAGAAGATTTGCTTAGAGCATGCATACTTGATTTTGGAGGCAACTGGGAGGATCATATTTATTTAGCTTAATTTGCTTATAATAATAGCTACCAGTCCACCATAGGAATGGCCCCATTTGAGGCTTTGTATGGGAAGCCTTGCTTATCTCCTGCATGTTGGATGGAGGCTGGTGAAAGAGTGTTACTTGGACCAGACAGTGTAAAAGAAACTTCTGCAAGAATTGAATTAGTGAGGCAAAGAATGAGAGTAGCTCAAGAGAGACAAAAAGCATATGCAGATAAAAGGAGAAGGCCAATAGAATTTGAGGTGGGAGACTATGTGTTCCTCAAAGTTTCACCAATGAGGAAAATATTGAGATTTGGCAAAACAGGGAAACTATCACCAAGGTATATAGGACCATATGAAGTTGTTCAAAGAATAGGGACTTTAGCTTATAGGTTGAAGTTACCAGAGGAATTGAGAAAAATACATAATGTATTTCATGTATCCCAATTGAGAAAATGGGTGCATGATAAGGAGACCATTCTTGAATCTCCTACACATGTTGAAATTCAAGAAAATCTGGTTTATAAAAAGGAACCAGTGGGCATTGTGGCTAGAGAAGAAAAGAAACTGAGAAATAAAATAATTAAACTAGTTAAAATCCAATGGAGTTTAGATGGAAATGACTGCACATGGGAGGTTGAAGATAGGATGAAGGATAAGTACCCTAATCTATTTTCTGCTTGAAGGTATGTCTAGAACTGTAATAACTTTAAATATTATTTAAGTGTATTTGACTGATCTTAGATGAATGAATTTCTGATATGTTTGAGATATACTAATGAACCAATATATAATTGTGGGACACAATTCCTTTTAGGGGGAGAGTATGTGAAGACCCAAAATTTTTGAGAATAAAAATTACTTTAAAATAAATACAAGAATGAATAAAGTAAATAAGTAGGAGAATGATAGTTAGGGAAAATAAGAATGGGGAGAAAAATAGCTTGAGAATAAATATCAGAAGTGAGTGAAGAAATTATGCAAGGAATAAATATTTTTATACAGTGATGAGAGGAAAATGATTAAGTATAAAATGAATTCAAAAATTCACATGATTTGAGTAGGTGTGAATATTGTATAGAAAGTATATATACATATGATCAGAGAAGTATGGGATGGTAAAATAAAAATCCTCTTGATAATTAAATTGCATAGAAATCAGTCAAGAAATATTTATGAGTGAGAATGTATTTTGAAATAAATTAAGGAAGAAATAAATAAAACAAGTTAACTGAAAATTTAACTTATAAAAAGGGAACATGAAAAATAACTCGGGTATAATAAGAATACATTATCAAGTGGAGTCATAGGAAAACAATGTGCAGGTAAAAATCATGCAAATAGCATGCATTCAGAAAAGAGGAAAACAAGTTGTTTAACCAGAAATAGAAATCAAAAGGAAATGGCATATTTAGCCACAATTGCACACACTTAATTCTCTGAGTAATGCAAGGTTAAAATGGGTTTTTCCTTTAGTAAAACCCTAGTAAAATGATTTAAATCAAGAGGGAAAGCAGAGGTTTTCTCTAAGGGAAAAACAGAAACACATTGAGAGAAAAATAGAAAGGAGAGCTCACCCTGTTTTCAAGCTTAGGCATTCTCGGGGAAGAGAAGAGAAAGGTGAGTGACAATCACTTATGAGATTTAAGGCATTAAGTCCCAAGTAAGAGCAGCCAATTATTTTATATGAAAAATCATTTTATGATTTCTGTTATATTTATTTTTCTGAATAAATATATGATCATGAATGGCATTTTGGTTGTACTATTGGTTGTTGTTTTGATTTGTTTTTGGTATTGACTATTTTTGTTTTGCAATTTGTTTAATCAATCATACAACCTGATTAAAGAACTGAGTTTATGACTTAGTTTTTATAGGAGAATAATTTGATTGATTTATTGAGAAATAGGGTATTAAATAAAGAAATGATTAGGCAGTATAAACAAAGAGGTTTATGCTCATGCCTAGTTCATTTAAAAGCTGATATGAACAAAGTAATATGGTGAAAATGTGTTGAGTTGTTCAGATTAAAATCCTATATGTTTATGGGTTTTTCTTAAAACCCATATCCTATGTTCACAGTAAAACAAATATGGTAATTCTTATAATTTCAGCAGATTTATATAAGCAAAGAAAAATTTCTAGAAACAATTATACCAGCAAGTTTTAGAAAAAAAAATTATCTAGCAGAAAAGACTTTAAAATGGGTTGTGAAATTTTGTATGAATGATTGGCATGTTTGGATATGTTTTTTTTAAGGGAATTAAAATTCCTGACTTATGAAATGAAGAAAGGAATATAAAAGTATGCCTGGAATTAAAAAGAAAATTCCTCAGATGAATATACAAACATGGTCTTTAAATTACAAAGTAATTTAGGATAGGTGCCTTGATCTACTCATCATTAGGTGGATGATGAGTATGTGCATGACTTGTTCAAGTCCTGAAGGCCTCTGTGCAAAGGTTAACAGAATTGAGTCCTTTGCAATGCACACTTTGTGTTCAAAGGCCAGAGTGTGGACCATAAAAAGATATAAATGGGATTGAAAGGTTATGGTATGGATTTTAAGGAAGCTTAAATCCATAGGAGTTTGTGCATGTACATCTGAATGGATTGAATGAATGAATGTTGGGTGGATGTTTGTTAAATAAATTTAAATGTGCATATACTCAGGTTTAACATGAAATCAAATAGGGTAAAATTTATATGTTCTCTGCACAGTTTTAAGAATTTGTAATTTGTTTTAATAATGATTTCACTCATACCAGAATTTTATTCTGACCCTATTTATTGCCCTAGCAATATTTGGGGTGTCTCATTTCTATTGAGGCAGCTCAAAATATTGTTGCAGGTAGAGATGCATGAGTAGATTGCTTTCTTGGAAAATTAGAAGACTTGCTTGAGTTTCTTTTTTAAATATGCCGTAGTTCATTGTAATAAAGATAGCTAGGCAAACTTTCTTAAGTCTATGCAGACCTTTCAGCATTGTAGTGGCTTTGTTTATTTGAAAAGAAGTTGTAAACCTTAAATATTATATGTGTCTAAGGTTACAGATCTAAGTGACTGATTTTGATATTTTCTGATAGACTATGATGGGGAAAATTATGCCATGTAATTTAATATGTGGACATGCTTTCTTTATCAAAGGTTGTTAAATTTTTAAATAGAAAAGTTGCATTAGTTTATGGATAAGAATGTAGCTAAAAATTGTTAAGTGATATTGAATCTGGCATTGGCTAACCAGAAGAGCCTGACCATGACTTATAACTGATATAGGTCATGTGCAGCTTGAAATCTTAACCTGAAAATCCTCTTTGAACATCTGATTTTACAGTGAAGAATTTGCATTGTATTGTACAGAAAAAAATGAAACATATATGCTTTGTACTTATAATCTGAAATGCAACTGTATTGAACTGAGCCTATCTAACCACCTATTTGGTTTAAGTTAAGGGAGTCTTGTCTTTAACAAGTTTGTTGAAAAAAAATGCATAGCTATGTAGTCTACCTAGATGTTAAACATGCTAAAAATCCCTCTGTTTGATTGATCACTTTCAATTGTTTTATAATCTGAGAGCTTATTAGTACCCTTCTCAAAATGTTCATCTGAAAGTTTACATTAGGCCGATTTTGATATTGCTTCAATCATTATATTCATGCAAGTCCATATCTGGTATACTAGATTAAGTTAGCATTTTTGCTTGCCTGTAGTTTTTCCTCTGCCTGGTTTAAAATACACTGATCACCAAATGTTCAAAGAATATTATAAATACTTTAAGACATGAGTATAGCTACTTGACACAAACATTGTTAGATTAAGCAATAAG
Source organism: Allium fistulosum (assembly GCA_030737815.1). Lineage (NCBI taxonomy): Eukaryota > Viridiplantae > Streptophyta > Magnoliopsida > Asparagales > Amaryllidaceae > Allium > Allium fistulosum. The sequence continues at coordinate 427,243,313 of CM060902.1, forward strand.
GACCCCGGGATAAAATTCTCAAACTTGAGTTGTTTTTAGTACTCTGCATAAATTCAAAGGAAAAATAATAAGTAGCAAACTCATAGATTCCTAGACACAAAAAGTATGAGTATATTAATCCAGAAATTAAATTATTGGGCCATGAAGCAAGTTGAGAAGTAAAACAAGATTCAAAAAAAATATAGTTATATCAGAATTAAATAAGAATAAAAGAGATGGCTATGTGACACAAAATCTCTTGAATATGAGAAACTTTGTGTGATTGAATTTCTTTGCTAATTTAATTACTCTGATAGGCAAAGAAACATTTATATATCTTCATATATATAAATGACATGATTGAATTGAAATACTGATATTTTTATATTGGTAAAATATGGATCTTAGGGAAATGAGAAATGAATTAATGAAGTGACCAAAAAAAACTCACTAAAAATCACTAAGACAAAGGCTAATAGAAGTGGGTCACTTCACTTCGCAAATGCAACCGGACGAGCAATGGGCGCTAGGGGTTTATGCCAATCGACAACCCGGCCTATAAGCTCTTTGATGCATTTCCAAACCATGATCAAACATCCATAAAAGGATTTCACACAAATTTGACTTCAAAAACCAGAAATTGGAATATTCACAAAACCAATCCAAATCAAGAGCAAATGCACATGAAGAAGTGTTAGGAATTCATACCTAACAATCAAAGATAAATGTAGACATAGATGTGAGATAAAAATCTCACCTTTGAACCCAAAAACAAGGAAGGAGAAGCTTGAAAACAAAGGAGGATCAACCACTCTTCAATCCTAACTCAAGAAGCTTGAATTTAAGCTTAAAAGAGAAACACTTCCCAAATTAGGTTTAGGAATTTTCTGAAATCAAAGAGAGAATGAGTTGGAGAAGAAGGAGATGATGCTTACAAATGCTTCTCTTTGAATTTGGAGCTAGAACTTGATTTGCAAATGGAAACAAGGGCTTAGGATTTTGAATTCTCGTTCTCTTCCCCCATTATTCTCTTTAGAACTGAAAAGATAAGGAAGAGGGGATGAATGAAGAGAGGTGGTTCAGTTTTGGGTATTAAGTTGGCTAGTGGGCTGAACCCAAACCCAAACTCAAAGTGAAAAAGGTCAAATTTTTAGCTAGCTCCAAACATATCAATGTTTATACCCAAAAAGGTTGTAAACGGCATTTTGAACTCAATGGAAGGGGTCCCAAGTCCTAATTCGACTGTTTGCAAAAAGTAACTTTTCGGACTAAAATCCGACTAACGATACCATATTTAAATAAAACATTTAAATAGATAATTGTAAAATATGCGAGTTGTTACACAATTTCTAATCACATCATAAATTTAATTTAACTAACATAAGATAATTTAGTAGTTGCGTGTGGGCTAAAACACTCACCTTTGATTTCAAATCGATTTGAAATCCAAAATAAGGCCCAAATTTCTATAGTTTCAGAATTCGTCCAAACAAGTGCCAAAATGTCCAAAATTCCGATACGGTCGTAATGAAGCAAACCATGCGTAAATCCGACCTCGTATGCGAAAGTTATACACATTAGAACAATACATGATTGAAATTGAAAATAAATAAAATAATAATTAAATGTTACATGTCACCATCTCTTACTCCCCTAAAAATCGAACATGACCCCCATCAGAACGAATGCACGCAAACCCTAGCACCGCCAGTCCCCTCCGTTCGAGCTCCACCATGCCTAAGCCAATCGCGACCTGCCAGACCCCCTCCATCGAACGTCCACTTCACCAGCGATACCACCCTCGATGTCAATCACAAATGAAGACAGCCGCCGCCCCATCTAAAACCTTAGTCCAATTATCGGCGATTTATTGGATAATTTAATTACTGAATTTTATAATTGAATATTGGGTAAATTATCATATCTTGAGTTTTAAACCCGATAAAAATAATTTAAAGGCTTATAAAATTTATATTAATAATAATCAAGATAATAAAAGTTTTAAAATTGAATTTAAAAGTGATCTGTTCAATTTTAAAAATAGCTTATTTAATTGACATTTAAAAATAGCCTTCCGAGGCACAGTCTCGGAATTCGACGAAACTAGTTCCATTGGATCCGTAATATTGTATTATTACCGAATTTTAAATTTTGTAGTGTTTGGAATTAACGTTTGGTCGTACACGATATAAATGCGCTGAAATTAATATCGAAATTTAATATTATTGGGTCCAAGAAGCTATCTTCTCCGTACGATCGAATTAGGACTCGAAACCTTTTCCATTATGTTCGGAATAGGGGTATAACATTAAGAAAGCCTGGCAGCATGCCTCGATAGGAGATCTGAATTTTAAGTTTCTAAACCAAGATATTTTTTTTAAATGAAATCAAATAAAAATCGTTTTGCCTTCTAAAACACGCAACCGTCACGTACCCTTTCCTTTCATCCTTTCAAATCGTACCGACATTTCCTTCTTTAAAACCTCACGAACTTCCCTCTTTTCTCAATTCAGTTGAACAAATGAAAATTTTAAATCGAAAACGAGAACGAATTTCGTTCTCGTATGAAAAAATAATCGCGAGCCCTTTTCTTTCTCTTTGAAGTTTGAAAGCAAATGCATGGAGGAGGTCGCGAACTCGAGCGCGCATGTATGCGTGGAAGGGGCAAGCGCGCGAGGTGGGGGGGTGTGGTTGCGATGAAAATCTGGGCGACATCTAAGTCGGTGAAGGTGAGGCGAGGCGGAGCTATCTCCAAGCGAAGGGCGCAGTCATTGGGTCGAGCGGCAATGTTGGACGTGGGTGGGGTGCGGCGGCCTGTGGCGATTCGTGGCGTGGGTTCGGCTTTCCCGATTGGTTGAAGTTGCGATAAGAAATGGTCTAGCTCGATGGAAAGGGGCAGAGCGAGTGGGTCCGCTTTGGGTAGACGTGAACTATGGTAGCGGCGGCATGATCTCTGGTGGTTTGGAAGTATGTGGATGAGCTGTGGCCGAAGCATGGGTGAGCTGTGAGCAGGTATTCGATTCGTTATTAGGTTATCAGTTTAAAATCAGTAATTAATTGGTTAATTTTAATTAAAAATTTAAATCGTTACTTTATATAATTCGAAATTTTCTTTTACGAGGTCCAAATGAATAAAACAAGGCGAGTTGGATTCGTGGATGAGGAATATACGAGCTGTAATTAATGTGGAACGATAAACAATTTCGGAAAAAAAATCAAAATCAAGGTGAGAAAATTCTCACTCATTTGGATTACTAGAATTTTTTTAAATAGTTAAAATAAATTATTGGCTGCTTGATTGATTTAATAATTATTATCTGGTGGATGATATTATATATATATATATATATATATATTGTAGTATATATATTAGTATTAGAGTGATATTTCAGCACTTTATAGCGGATGAGACCCTATGCGCCCCGCATTATAGCGGATGATCCTATATATCGCGATATCCCCCTCGAAGTGTGATTGGTATTATTTTTATATTGTATTAACATCTGTGGATGCAGGGAAACAGGTTGGAGGGATCCAACTGGATTCTTCAAATTTATTGTTCATTTTTCATATATAGTGATATATGATCTGTGTAGAATAATCTAGTATAGATTATTGTAGTGATTGGAATTATTGGATGCTATTGTAGCACTAGCCTGAATTTTGATAAATTAAATACTATGAATATATTTTTAAAATTTATGGAATTAAAGGGAATTTGATATATATATATATATATATTGGAATTGGAGTTATTTTAAAGAAATTTGAAATAGAAAAAAAATTGAGTTGGTTATACTTAACTATGGTGAATTAGTAAATGGAGATTTTTAAAAATGAATTATATAAGAAGATTTATAAATGATATTCTAGAAAAAAATTAAAAAGGAGTTAAAGCCAATAATTAAAATAGATTGGAAGTAAAAATGGATTTATAAGAAATAAATGGATATAATGGAATTTTATAAATAAGATTTGTTTTATAAACCGGTAAAACCAAAGGGGTTATAAAATTGATAAACGATGTTTATAAATTAAGGAACTCAATATCAGATGATAATTGGAGATATAAATTCATAGGGTGAATTTATATTTGAATTTGGAAACAGGGTTGAGAAAAATAGTAGATTCTATTTTTGAAATGGGAATGGTTAGGAAAACCGACAATGAACCGATATGTTGTGGAATCGAGAGGAAGTTATAAATTAAATTGGCTATTTAGATTTTAAAATATATGTATTTTTCTTAAGAAGTTAAGTTCGTTTTCAAAGGGAAAACATTATTATTTAAACTACGAAATTTTAAACTAGTTAGTATTGGAATACTTCGGAAAATGAATTTTCAAATATATAATATTTATTGAAATAAAATTTTTAATTTTTATAATCGATTTGTAAATTGATTTGCCTTATTTTAAATGAGTTATCGATGGTTTATCAAAAATGTTAAATATTTTAAGTAATAACTTAAAACATATTTAAAATAAAATTAAAAATAAGTTACTATTCTTTAAAATTGCTCATTATATATATATAGTTTTGAAATGATTGAAAATTTATTTATAAAAATTCTCTCGAGATGTGTAGACAGATTTTACTTTAAGGAGGAGATTTTATAAGAGAAATCTTATAAATGGAATTCTAGAGACTTAAGAAAATTTTAAATGCTTAGATGAGATAACTTTGGAAAGAACGTGAATTCATTTAAAGAAGTTAAAATTTGGGTGGATTGGGATTATAAACAAGTATAATCGATTTGAAAATCGTAAGAAGAATTTGTTAAAAATTCTGAAGACTTATGATATATGTATGAAATATTTCCAAGGTAAATATTAAAATGATTTTGGAAATTATACGTAAATATTTTCCTAAGTATCGAAAGGAAGGTTTTGGATATATTTTTAGTGGAAAAGGATTTGGAATAGAAATATTTTCTAAGTGTTGTAAAAATAGAATTTGGAAATATTTCTAAGTATTGAAATGGTAAAATATCCTGTTATGGATACAAGTGTTGAATCTATTTTCAAATATAGAAATATTGAAAGAGATTGAATATATATCTTGGTGAAGATGTTTTGGAATAAATATTTTAGAGAATTATAAAATAAGGCCTAGTGTTTGCTTATGGATTTTTATTGATAGTTAAATAACCGACTATCAATAATTGGCCAATTTCGTTAATCGTTTCGAAGAGACCGGGATCAGATTCAATTATCCGAAAACCACTTCGATCTGGTTTGAACGTAACGAATGAATACCGTGAAGATGATGAAGACGGTGATTCGGTTTGTCCAGACCCAGGACAACTTGTATGGATGAATGCTATCAGAACATCGTCATTGGAGGACAATGAGATATCTAAGTAAAAATTGTTCTTGAAAAGGTAACGCTTAGCCTCGAACCTCATCACCCGGGAATGACTAAAACAGGGGAAATGTAGCAAGGCTAAGTAGGTTGCACCTAAGTAGAGTATGTTTTCATCATTCTAGATGTCCTCAGAAACCTTATTTATCTTAAATATGGGTACACATGAAAGAAGAAGCGCTCGATGGTAAGGATGGGAACACCCGGGGTGATAACATATTCGGTCTATCCAGGTAAGGGGTAGGCCGGTCTTGTATAGCAGGGGATCCCGGCGTGGTCCTCGGTACATGGTTCTAGAGGTGTACTGTGATGGGCGGTACCCCAGTGGCCCAGTCATTCGTTGGAATCCATTCTCCAATACGAGCTTACGGTTTTGTTGGTAGAGCCTAGTATGCTAGAATTTAATTAATGTAACAATTTCAGCTTTTTGAATAAGTATTTGTATTTAGACACAATTATAATATCACTGGATTTTCTATAAAAATGTTTTGGTTATCGTAAGGCAAAAACCCGTCGTGTTTATGTGTGACGCGGTCTTACGAGATACCTTTGTTTTTCAAAGAATTTTGATAACTCTAATAATTCAAATTGAGTGTGTTTTCTCACGCTGGTTTCCCAGACTGACTCGGGTGTTATTTTATTATAATGCTCGGGTCAGACAGAGTATTACAGATTCAGGAAAGAATGCTATGGAGCTCAAGAGACGAGCTGGATGGCAAGGCGTACTTCCGTACTTGATTATTATTTCGCTGTGTAAGGACAAGTTATTAAACTGTCTAGATTGATTATTGCCTATTGTACTCTGATGGTTGTAAGTATATAACAGTATAGATTTCTTGTATTCAAATTCTATTGTTATATATTATATTTTGTTCCGCTGCGATTGTGAGATTCTGTGTTGTTGTTTATTTTTCTTCTATCTCTTCCTTCTTCTTTACCCTAGTTATTCGCTCTTTCGTACAATTTGGGTTGAACAAGAGTGAATTATTATCAACTCAAAGGGTACAGAACTGTGGGTCGCTACATTTACAGATCCTATGAAACTAGTTTCGTCGAAATCTGAGATGGTGGCCAAAATGCTATTTTCACGTTAATTAAATAAATTATTATTAAATTAATTAAATCACCTTTTCAATTCAAATTTTATAATTAACTAATTTTATCATTTTTGATTACTTAGTAATTTATAATCTTTTAAAACAAATTTCTATATCAATTCCATGTTAAATATTGCACTAATGACGGTGTTCAATTTCAATAGCAATAAATTCAATTAATTATTAATTTAAATTCCAATAAATCCAGTTATTTAATTTTTCATCTTATTATTCAATCCATTGTTACTTTGTGGACATAGTTAACATTGGTTTACCATTTATTACAGTAATACTCTACAATTATCATCTTAATTCATTTTAATGCAATATTTAATTACATTTATTCGCAATTGATTTCCAATTTAATTTAGCAGATTAAATAAATAAGTAACAAATAACAATTGTCACCTTTTACTTAATTTAATCACATTTATAAGTTTATTATCTACAAACAAATGTTATAACCACTTACACAACACGGATTTTACCCAATTACATTTAGTTACATATTATTTCACCAATTAATACAACATTTGGTTTATTTTCTTATTTGCAATTTATAACTAAATTTTATGTTTATAATCATTTCAATTAATTGAAATTGCACTAAAATAGTTATCAATTACCTTAATTTAACATCATTAGATTTCATTCTAGTTATTATTCTCATTAATAAATCATGAATTTTAATTTCTTCTAATATTAATTACAAAATCTTATTAAATTCAATAATTTTAATTATCGGAAAATTACGGGTCGTTACACTCTCCCCCACTCAAAATTTTTCGTCCTCGGAAAGGAGAAAGAAGGAATTAATATATCTTATTCAAAACATTCAATTTATAAATAATTAATTTACATAATTAAATAGTTTAAATAAAATATATCAATTTATAAACAATTAAATTCTTTTTTTTCAAGTTCAATAAAGGTTTAAAAACATTTCCACCTTCACAAAATTTACAGAAAATTTCGGGAGAGTCTCATTTGTACGGAGAAGTTCGGGAGAGATAATAATATCAATAATAAACATATATATAATATTTCAAAATAAAATATCCCAAACCATGGGAAAACAATATAATATCGCTACAAACCATAATCCGAAAACGTACCTATTTGTCGAGCAAACAACGCTTATTTATGAAACCAAAAGCAGTAGTTATTGCTTCCATAAACATGTACTTCACTTATATAATCCAAAAGAGTTAGATTTATGCAAAAGAGAAATATAAGTTGTTTTCAATTAATAACAAACAGAAAAGATCATGACAACATACAATAGTCACTGCAATCAAAACCATACAATCATCACATGCAATAAAAGTAATAAATCATACATCTATAACAACCAAAACAAATGGTTTGTTCGGGTTCAGAAGCTTTTAATCGTACAAAATGATAAATAACTACTAAGTATACCATACACTCAACATTCTTAGATAAAACTTAATAGATTATTTATACATCCTAAACAATTTAAAGTATCACTTCTCAATCATCCCATAAGCCAAAACAAACAATAATTTCAAATACTATTTACATTTATTCTTATAAATTTCCTTTCATATTATTTACTATTCTTCATTTTCATTCATTCTTACAATGATTATTTTCTTAAATTTACATTCATGACTTGCAAAATTCATTTCTCATTTACTTATACAATGTCAATTTCCATTAAATTTACATTCATTTACTTACATAAATTATTTTTATTCAATTATTTAGATCATCCATAATTAATTCTTGAAATATTTACAAATTTAATTCACAACTGTTATTTATGTTGATTTCCTTTTTATGTCACTATTCATTTGTGAATCAACTCACGCTTAAATTTTTAACTCCTTTTCTTTTCACATTTATTCCTTTCATATATAGTATTATTGAGTATTAAATCTATTTCTAAGTCATTTCAAAACTTCTGAAGTTATAGTCATTTATGTAATACAGTATGCACTTTTACTATTCATTTCAATCATAAGTACCTGCAACATTAACTTAAGTTTATAATCATTTACTTACAGTATTTTTCCTCTTTATTAAATTATAAATACTAGCATTTCAAATTATTAACTTAAGCTTATAACATTCTTATACACCTTAATTCTTCACTTATAAACATAATTCCATTGAACACTTTATTTCCTAAGTTTACTTGTATAATATTTTATTACATATTCTTATTAAACATTTCAACTTTTAATATTTTGGTAATTTATATATATATGCCTTTTAGAATGCAATTGAATGTTACACAAGTTTACCTTATCCATTTAGTAAATAAAATGTTCAATAGTTATAATTTCTTATTTTTCATATCCATTGATTTACAGTTTACAAATTTCAGTTTCTTATATTTTCATTAACCACTTAGCATCCAATTTCTTATTTTCCATTTTAGAAGTTTCCAAAATGGTTAAAACTTCATTCGTTATAATAATTAAAATTACTAATTTACAGAAACTTAAGAACTGAATACCTGGTTTCCTTTCAAATCAAATTTATATACATATCTTTCATATATGACAGATCGTACTTAGGAAATAAAATTAAAACTTGTTTATCAAAACAAATGTGCAGTAAAACTACTACAACAGTCTACCCACTTTGAAACTCAAAAATGAACGTCGATGATGCGTGCACTCATCACCGAAATTATTTTCTAGCGACAGAGAGGAGAGTACAAAACTTATTTCCTTTAAAATCTCTTTTTAAAACATTTCTATCCGAAAATACATCCAAATAATACTAATATTATATTCCAAAATCTTTTGAAAACCAATTTCAAGAAATCCCAGAACTTAAGTTCTCAAATTCTCAATTTATATTCATTTTATTTGTAAATTCTATTTTACAATTCAATATTTATAAAATTTTACTACCTAAGAAACAGCATATTGCATCCAGTTATATACATTTATGAAGATTATTCTTTTATATACAAAATACAATACTAAGCAAAATTATTTCATTTACCTATATTTCAAAAAAAATTGTGTCGGTTTGCCCTATTAAGTGTTTAGAAATCCCTATCAATGTCATAGCGTCTTATGTACTGATTGGAATTTATAAATACTAAACAAAACAAATTAACATAATACAAAACATTTTATAACACTAACAAATACGCTCTCTCATATATATACGCTCAACAACTCATTCTAGGGTATTACTACCCTACATCTAGTGAGTCAGACCCCACAAAGCTAAGGTTATCACTAAACCATCGCTTTAATACCAAATGTAACGACCCACCTTTTTGGACGGTTTAAATCGATGATAAACCACACACGTCAGGTTCAAACCATTCAAAAGGGAGGATTGTTATGGGGTAAATAATAAAAAGCAGAGAAAGTAAGAAAACAAACACAGAATCTCACAGCGGAAAGACAAAATATAATAATCAAATAAACAGCTCAAGAAGCTATTTTACAAATAACATTTGATTATACTTTTACAATACATATCAGAGTTACATACAACAGGAATAAATAAATAAATGCAGTGGAACAACATTATGTAGAGAAAAAATATAATAAATAATAATAATATACAAATCTCCATCCTCATCCTCCAGAAAAGTAGCCTCGATATACTGAAAAGCTCAGACTGACCCGAGCGAATTGAAAAGACAAAACACTCGAGTCAGAACTAAAAGATCTTATGTAAGTTAAATCAACAGTAAATAAATATGAGTGTAACGGCGTCGGAGATGTTTACGGGGTTTGAGATCTCCTATCCAGTGTCCAACGTGAGTGCAATAACTTAAGAGATGTTCGGGATTTCCATCTCCTAAGGATCCGTTCAACTATCTACATACATTGTACAATACGCTATTATAATAGTGTCTACAGTAAAGTAAAGTATTAAAATAGCATTAAGGCGTTACCTATATTCTCCTTAACACATTTTATACATTCCCATAGTCTATACGGTACTGTAATTCTCCGTAAACTGGAGGGCTATCAGAGGGCACTCCATAGGTATGGTACAAACCAAACTCGTAGAAGGCACGATATGGCATGTGACAAGGAATGCAAGGTAATGCCTAGGGTAGGATACTACTGTTTTGCAAATCCGTACTAGTGGTAACGCATAACAGCTACTACCGCCCTCCTCGGAACACACTCCCATAATCAAAATCGAGGGGTGATCACCAAATCAATCACAAAGTCATAATATGGTGTCGAAGAAATGTGCCTGATAGGAGGAGCAACCTCACTTGGCCCGACGTGGCTCCCGTTTTAGCCACATCAAGCTGACTCATGGGAGTCAAGGCTACGTAAATACCTCATACAGAATCATTCGCCAAACCATCCTACTTCATTCTAGAATCTCCCCCACGTACACAGTTGTTAAAGTGGTTTTCGGTATTGGCAGAGAGTATGACAATATCCAATCCCGATCTCTTTAACAACCAAACGCTTATTTCATACCGGATGGTTCTTTTACATTTCAAAAAAATCAATTCATAATTTATATCAAAATATCATATTCTCAAAACCATACCGCTTTCGAAATCATATTCACAAATAGGTTAAATTCTCATTTCAAAATCATCATATTTACTCAAATATGTCGTTTAATTCCCAACTTAGGTTATAACATCTTTTAACCTTATTCACTTTTAAATCAAGGATTTAAATATAAACACTTCCTCTTACACAGTCTGAAATTTAGAAATAGTTTAGGTGGATTTAAGATAGTTTTAAATAAATTTAAAATAGATTGAATAAATTTAAAGTAGATTGAATAGATTTAAAATAGATTAAATTAGTTTAAATGGTTTAAATAAATTAAAATAGATTGAAATACTTTAAAATAGGTTAAATGATTTTTAAAATAGATTAAAATGGGTTAACTAGTTTAAAATAGGTTAAAATAGATTAAATTGGATTACATAGATCATAATAGATTAAAATAAATTAAAATAGTTTAAATTGATTAAAATGGTTTAAATTGATTAAAATAGTTTAAAATAGATTAAATTAGTTTAATAGTTGAAAATCTTAATAATCGGGAATTTCAAAATGATATTTTTTAAACAGTTTATATTGACATAATAAATTTAAAATTAACATCAAATTTAACTAATTCTTCCATTTTAACAAATCTGGACCATATCCAGATTTCAAATCAAAATACCAATTTCAATAGATTTCAAAGTTATAAATTTCAATGTTTCAATAACTCAATTTCGATAAATTTCGTTTATACTTCAAATTCAACTTTAGAATTTCAATTTTAATCCTTAATCAATTCACATAAAAAAAATTCAAAATTTCAAATTAAATCCTTTAAACAATTCATTAAAATAATTCAGTTTATATAAATCAAATTCTATTTCAAAATATCATTTAACTGAATTCAAAGTTTAAGGATTAAAAATCATTGAATTTAACCAAATCTGGTGTGTGACGACCCGGAATTTTTGAGCATTTGAAATTGAAATATTTAATTGATTTTAAATACTGGAAAGGTAGTTTAACTTGAATTTCAAATATTATTATTTATTTAGCAATTAAGTTATTGGATTTAATAAACTGAAATTGGGTAAATTATTGAATCTGCAGTTTTAAGCCTGTTAAAAAAATATTTTAAAGGCTTGTAAAATCTATATTGATAATACTGAAGATAGTAAAAGTGCTAAAATTGAATTTGGAAGTGTTTTGTTACGTTTTGAAATTTTATCGTTTAAATTGATATTTAAAAATAGCCTTTCGGGGCGCAGTCTCGGAATTCGACGAAACTAGTTCCATTGGATTCGTAATATTGTATTATTATCGGATTTCAAATTTCGGAGCGTTTGGAGTTGTCGTGTGATCGTACGATAGATAAACGCGCTGAAATTTATATTGAAAGTTTAATATAATAACTGAGTCCAAAAGGCTATCTTCTCCATACGATCGAATTAGGACTCAAAACCTTTTTCATTGCGTTCGAAATAGGGGTATAACATTATAAACGCCTAGCGGCACATCTCGACAGGAAGTCAAGTTTTTAAGTTGCATTTATCGGAACGATTTGAATTTGAATTTAAATTGAATATTTATACTAGTCAACTGCAGTTGAAATTATCTCACATCAACTCTTTTCCAGTCCTTTCCAAAAGCACTGTAGCTTCCCTTCTAAAACACGCCTTCCTCAACTTTATATCATGTCTAAACTTTATTTCCCCGTTCAAATCAAAGTAAATCACAGAGAAGAGAAAAAAAATCAAAATTAGATAATGGCCGAATAAAATGTTCTCTCGTTCAAACCTCAATCCCCTTCTTCTCTTTATTTCGCTCGAACAATAAATATATATATATAGAGTTGAGTTCGATCTTCGGAGGGCTTTCGCATCGAGTAGAGGGGGCGCGTTGGTTGGTGGAGTCACGAGATCAGAAGGGGTGGCGACTTTGAATTTTAGCGATGGGAAGGCACCGCGCACACTCGAGAGTTTGGGATGGTGGTCATCGACGGCTCTGGAGGGTGGCGCACGCGATAGGAAAGACGGCGTTCGCTGTGTTGAGTCAAGATTTTTATATAGTTTTGATTTCTGACAAAGGGATAAACCGTGATCGTCAAAAAGAAGTCATTCATTGAGACACAACGAGCTTCATACATTAGAGGTGGAATATTTGGTATGTTGGTAATATTAGTTATGTTAAAATCTATCCTCAAAATAATCATGTATCTCAAAAGAATCGATGTATAAACGTTTTGGATGACAGCGCACATTCACTGTGCAATTTAACAGCGACCGGTCGACCGGTCCAAAACCAGGCGGTCGACCGTTCCTGTGTAAATTGCACAATGAACGTGCACACATGCACATAACGTCTATATATTTGAAATTTTCGTCTACTGGTCATTTTTGACCTGTCGACCGTTTTTAAACAGAAAGCAACCTTTCCCAAAAGACACTTCTTTCTTCAATGGTTGCTTCTCTTTCCTTTCATCAATGATCACATCTTTTAATGGCTACTCTTCACAAAGAGTTACAACCATTTATTCTCTATATAAACATATCTAAATCATTGATTGAAATACAACAATTCTTTGCTTTAAAATTCTGATCTTAATTTCTAAATACTCTTGCATTCAAAAAGCTTTCTACTTCAAAATTGCTTATTGAATCATTGAAATTATTTCATATCTTTTGATTCAAATAAGTAATATACTTCCTTCAATCTTCACAAACATCATTCACATATTTTGAGGATAAGATTATAGGAAGGGTGTACTACAAGTGACAAATCAGTGTTGTTAAGAGCACAAGTTGTCAACGACAATTGTATTTATTTTTGTTGAAGTCCTCGGTGTTGTAAGAGGCACGAAATCCCGTTCGGCTGTTCGGGTGTTATAAACCTGTTCCTCCGGGTGAAGCGAGGTAGTTGGTAGTGAAATCCAGATAGAAGTCTGGGACTGGACGTAGGACGGGAGGTCCGAACCAGTATAAAAATCCCTGGTGTGATTTTTACTGTTTACTGCATTTACCATTCTATATCTGTGAATTGCTATATAGTTAGTTTATTGAATATTTACTTATATAGCAATTGTATATAACATTCCGCATATATTAGTCCATATTACACGATCCACAATTAGTGTGCACAAGCGTACACACTTTCATTTGGTATCAGAGCACGGTCATCATATAACCGTAAAACCGTTATTTGATATATTCTTGTAATATGGCAAATAACGCAAGTACTAGCTCTAGCACTTACACGGAAGGTCAATCAACACAAAGACCTCCATTCTTTAATGGTCTCAACTATAGCTATTGGGCTACACGTATGTCATTTTTCATGCAATCAAATAGCTATGATGCTTGGAATGCTACTCAAAAAGAAATAGTAAATCCAACAACTGAATATTCAGAATGGACAACGACTGAGAAAACAGCAGCAGCTGTAAATGCAAAGGCAATAAATATGTTGTTTTGTGCATTAGACCAAAATGAATATAACCGTGTTAGTATCTGCACTACTGCATATCAAATTTGGCAAACGCTGAAAACCACTCATGAAGGTACTAACAAGGTTAAACAAGCCAAAATAGCCATGCTGAAGAGTCAGTTTCAAAATTTCAAAATGAAACCGAATGAGACAATCAATGATATGTATTCAAGATTTCAAACTATTCATCATGCACTTATCGGATTAGGGCAAAAATATTCAGATTTTGATGTTGTTTCAACAGTCCTACATTCTCTGACTAGTGAATGGGAAGGAAAAGTATTAGCAATTGAAGAAGCTAATGACCTTTCCATCATGAAGCCAGATGAATTGATAGGAAATTTAATGTCCTATGAAGCAAATTTGCAGGCTAGAAAAGAACAGAAAGAAGAGAAGAAAAATGTAGCATTTCATGCTGAGAAAGATGAAAATGAATCAGATTCTGAAGATGAAGATTTGGCATTCATTGCAAAAGGATTCAAAAAATTCCTAAAATATCGAAAAGCCAGTCGCTACAACAAAAGGAAACCTGGATCAAGCAAACCATCTTCATCAACTATAGAATGTTTCAACTGTCACAAAAAGGGGCACATGCAGAAAGATTGTCCAGAACAGAAGAAGAAGTCAGAAAATGATAAATTCAAACATAAGAAGGACAAGTCAAAGAAACGAGCCTTCTCAGTAACATGGGATGATTCAGACTCATCCTCATCTGAAAGTGAAAGTGATCAGGAAAATGAACAAGCTAATGTTTGTTTTATGGCAACAGAAGATGAGGTACAAATTCCTACATTTGATGAATTACTTGATATAAATTCTGAGTTGATAGTCAAATATAAAGACATAAAACGTCAATTAAAAGTAGCCAAAGCAGATTTGAGTAGAGTAGAGTTTGAACGAGATATGTTAAAAGACGAGAAGAAAATATTAGAAGAAGAACTTGAAAAACTTCAAGAATCATCATCTAATGTTGACTCTCAATTATCTCTTTTGAGTCAAGAAATTGAAACTCAAAAAGAGAAAAATGATGCTCTCGCTACTGAAAATCATGAGCTTAAGGCAAAAGTCAAAAATCTGGACCTAGAAAAGGCGAGCTTACAAACTAAGTTAGATGATATAACTCAAAATGTTTCTAACTTTAACAAAGGTCGAGAAAATTTGACAAAAATCATTGAAAGTTCACAATCTGTTTCAAATAAACAAGGTTTGGGATATAGGAAACCAGAAACCAAGAAACATCTTGGTAATGGAAGGAAAAAGAAAGTACAAAAGACTGAAACTAAGAAAAATCTTAGTGTATTATATTCCAAACCAAAACCAGTTGTGAAATTTCAGAAGAAAAATGTCAAGACTATCAAAATATGGGTTCCTAAAACAAATAACAATTTGATTAGGAATAAATATATTCAGAATTTCATGAATACTGTACATCTTAATACTAATTATATATATAAAGGGGATACCGGACCCGTATGGGTTTGGACTCCTAAGACCTAACTCTTAGGACCCCATAAAAAGTGGGTACCATGGACTTAATTTTATTTTTTGCAGGTCCCACTTAAGAAAAGAGGAAAGTGGATATTGGACAGTGGTTGCTCGAAGCACATGACTGGAGACAAGAGCTTATTAACAAATATTACATACTCAGATGGTGGCTCCGTCACTTTTGGAGATAATTCAAAAGGCTATATCATCGGCAAAGGCGATGTGAGCAATTGTGGTACATCTAACTTACCTCTTATTACAAATGTCATGCTAGTTAGAAATTTAAAACACAATTTACTTAGTATCAGTCAATTATGTGACAAGGGTTTTACAATTTCTTTTTCAAATAATAATTGTAGTATTCTAGATAAAGATCATAATTTAATTTTCGAAGGTTATAGAGACAGAAATATATATATTCTGAATATGAATATTAATCATAACTCAGATATGTGTCTTATAGCTAATGATAATGATCCATGGCTATGGCACAAACGCTTCTGTCATATAAACTTCAGAACTATTGACAAGCTAGCCAAAAACAATCTAGTTAGAGGATTACCCAAAATGAGTTTTAAGGTCAACAATATCTGTGATGCATGTCAATTAGGAAAATTAACCAAATCATCTTTTAAATCCAAGAAAGTCATATCAACACTACAACCACTTGAGTTACTACATATGGATTTATTCGGACCAACACAAGTTCAGTCGATAAACCATAATCGATATGTATTTGTAATAGTTGATGACTATTCTCGGTATACATGGTCTATTTTCCTGAAAAACAAGAGTGACACTTTTGAACATTTTAAATCTTTCGTCAAAAGAATTCAAAAATCGAAAGGGCTAAAAGTTAAAAACATAAGGAGTGATCATGGTGGTGAATTCGAAAATAACGAATTTGAACATTTTTGTACAAAGAAAGGTATTAACCACAATTTTTCGTTTCCTAGAACTCCACAACAAAACGGAGTTGTAGAACGAAAAAATCGAACATTACAAGAATGTGCAAGAACGTTATTAAATGGATCTACTTTACCAAAACATTTCTGGGCAGAAGCCGTAGCCACTGCGTGTTATGTTTTGAATCGTGTGTCCATTCGACCACTCACCAAGAATACATCTTATGAATTATTTAACGAAAGGAAGCCAAATATATCTTACTTCAAAGTATTTGGTTCAAAATGTTTTATTTTAAATACGAAAGACCAACTCGAGAAGTTTGATCCGAAAGCTGATGAAGGTATATTTGTCGGTTATTCGGAAAGAAGCAAGGCATATCGTATTTTTAATAAACGAACCAAAACTATTGAGGAATCTCTTCATGTTTCCTTCGATGAAATCTTTCAGCCCTCTCAACCAAAATCTGATGATGACGAAACTATACTTTCTGACACTCCTATCATCACAAATTATGACTCTGACTCTGAAAATATTGTTGAAAATACTTCTCAACAACTTCCAGCTTGTGAAATACGTTCCCCTCCAAGATTATTGAGACACCATCCGGTTCAAAATGTAATTGGGGAGGTCGACTCACAAGTAAGAACTAGGAGTCAATTACATCAAATGGGACATGTTGCATTTCTATCAAATATCGAACCTAAGAATCCTAAAGAAGCAGCTACCGACGAATATTGGATCATTGCCATGCAAGAAGAACTAAATCAGTTCGTGCGCAATGACGTCTGGGAACTTGTTCCAAGACCAACTGATCAGTCAGTGATTGGTACTAAATGGGTCTATAAAAATAAGGCTGATGAACAAGGAAATATCACCAGAAATAAAGCAAGGTTAGTAGCACAGGGATATAATCAGGAAGAAGGTATCGATTATGAAGAAACTTTTGCACCAGTTGCTCGACTAGAAGCTATTAGGATCCTTTTATCTTTTGCTTGTCACCACAATTTCAAACTTTATCAGATGGATGTCAAGAGTGCATTTCTTAATGGATTTATCAAAGAGAATGTATATGTCGAACAACCTCCTTTGTTTGTACATGAAAAATATCCTGATCATGTGTTCAAACTAAAGAAAGCTCTTTATGGTTTAAAACAAGCACCTCGTGCTTGGTATGAACGATTACGTAGCTATCTTATTGACTCAGGATTTCAAATAGGCAGAGTCGATCAAACTTTGTTTATCAAACATTCTCAAAAGGATATTCTTGTTATTCAGATATATGTAGACGACATCATCTTTGGTTCAACAAATGATAAACTCTGTAAGGAATTTGCAAGTATTATGACCAAAGAATTCGAAATGTCTCATATGGGAGAACTGTCATACTTTCTTGGACTTCAAATCAAACAACTTCCGAATGGTATTTTTATTAATCAAGAAAAATACTGCGGAAATCTTATCAAGCGCTTCGGATTAGAAAATACATCTGGTAAACCAACTCCTATGAGTACAACTACACATCTTGAAAAAGATGATAATGGTAAGAGTGTTGACCAGAAATTATATCGAAGCATGATTGGTTCTCTTCTTTATCTTTCAGCTAGTCGTCCAGATATAATGATGAGTGTTTGTCTATGTGCTCGTTTTCAAGCAAATCCAAAGGAATCACATTTACGAGCAGTGAAGCGTATAATTCGTTATCTTAATAATACAAAAGATTTCGGTCTTTTTTATCCAACAGAATGTCCATTCGAATTAGTTTCATATAGTGATGCTGATTTTGGAGGTTCTCGAACGGATAGAAAGAGTACAAGTGGTACGTGCCATTTTATTGGAAAATCACTTGTCTCTTGGTTTAGTAAGAAACAGAATTGTGTTTCACTATCAACATGTGAAGCCGAATATATATCAGCGGCTCTCGCTTGTACTCAAGTATTATATATGCAACAAACACTTCAAGATTTTGATATTCATTTATCAAATTCTATTATATACTGTGATAACACGAGTGCTATAAATCTTTCTAAAAATCCAGTGAATCATTCTAGAACCAAGCACATTGATATCCGTCATCATTTCCTTAGAGATAATATTGAAAAAGGAAATATATGTCTTGAATATGTCCAAACTGATAATCAATTAGCGGACATTTTTACTAAACCCTTGCTCGAATCTAGTTTTATTAAATTAAGAAGAGAGCTTGGTTTAATTTCTTTAAAAAACCTTGTCTAATATTTACTGATGTTAAACTTTTAAGTTCTTTCGTTTGATTATTTTTTAACTATAGCTATTTTAAGCTTTTTTAAATTTGAGCCTCTGATTATTTTACACCATCAAATTCCTCTTTTTACTCTTATTCATAGGCTTATATATAAGAACTGTCTATATAAGTTGTCAAAAATATTCGTTCTATTCATCTTCCCTTATCTAATCATAAATACAAATTTTTCTATGGCACATATTTGTGATGAGTGTGCTCAAAAAACTCACATTTCCATTACAAGTTCTGAATCAGAAGAATATCTTTCTCCTGAAACACCAAAATATAAACCAAAGTGCCATCATCAATGCTCTCGTACACCTGGAAGTACGCCTAAATCAAAAAAGGCAAAGAAAGTGCTATTCTATTCTCCTCAAACCAAAGAGAAGATCAATGAAATTCATCACTATCAAAAACATCAAATAGATCTTCAACGTCAGCTTCATTATGGACAACAACAGCTCCATCATGAACAACAGCAGACTTCGGCACGATTATCTATTTTAGAAAGAATGGCATTCTTCTTCTGTGGATCAAACAAACGAGATGTTCATGAGCCAATGCCAAATGCACCTTCATCTTCTAGAACCCCAAACTCATGGGACAGAAACTATGCTCAGAATGAAGGGGCAACTGAAAAATGGTCATCTTGGAAGGCTCGCATTGATGATATTAACGAAGATTCAACCGATCTTCCTTCTCCCACTCTTCATTAATTTTATTTTTATTTTTATATTGTATCGTTGTTTATTTTCTTTTGTAATCACTCATTTAATAACAATTAAATATTATAATAAGAGTGATATACAATTTATAGGACACAACTATATTGAAAACAGGCTGAACTGAGCTTCCAGAACAGCACCGGTCGACAGCTCAAAATGGACCGGTCGACCGTTTTGCTCTCTGGATAAAAACGGTCGACCGCCCCATTTTCACCGGTCGACCGGTTACGAGCATTCTTGTTTTTTTAATATATCCGTCCGTTCTTTTTTTACACCTATCACTCTTTTCTTCTTCATAACCAGTCTTCTTCCCCCAAATCAAAGAAACCCTACTTTCTCTTATTAACTTTCTTTCTTCAAACTTATCCCTAATGGCTCCTCAACAAAAGAAATTTAAGCAAGCCTCTACCTCAGAGACTCAACCCATTGATCTCTCTATCAAGAAATGGCTTGTGGATCCAATTTCACTCAAAAGGTGGAATGAAATGAAAGATTTTACTATCCATCCGGGTTCGTTTGTTAAATTCTCAGATTTCTCTAGTTATCGTATTTTAGATTTAGCAAGGGATACCGACATTGAAAACCTTATTGACTATGATCAAAACAATGTGGAAATTAACCATGTCATGATCAAGTTATTCTATGCTAATCTAAATATAGAGAAAAACAAACCCGCAAATCCCAATTATTGTCTTTGGTCTGTTGTATGTGGCAAAGAAGTGTTTATCTCATGTGATAGGATGGCAAGTGTTCTTGGTTCTAGGTTTATTGGTGAAAAATTCTCAAATGACTTTTGCAATATTCATATCCGTAATCAAATTAGTCATCAATTTACTGAAGATGACAAGGATAGCACTAAGTCTATTGGCTTAAGGCCGTCTGCAAGAATTCTTCATCATACTCTTATGCACTCCCTTTTCCCAAGAACTGGAAATTTTGATGCCGTCTATAAAGAAAATTTCAAGGCACTATACGCAATTTATGGGGGTATTCGTATAAACTGGATTGGTATGATCTTCGATGAGATCTTGAAAGTAAATGATAGCTCTAGACCTCACTTGTTTTATAACGAGTACATTATGCGTCTCTTGCTCGATTGTGGCATTGAACCACCAAAGTCTTCCATTTCCAAACCAAAAGCCATCAACAAAGCTTCGATTGCAAGAATGAAGCTTCCAGCTCCATACTTCAATATTATGCCTTTTGAACAATGGAAAGACCAAGGACATAGAGAGGCTTCCTCCCGTTCATCCCGATCTAAACATGGAGAAGTTAAACTTTTAAGATCATCTTCCTCAACAAAAGAATCACTTAACACTATTGCTCAAAATCAATTTCTTCTAGAAGCTCGACTTAAGCGCATGGACACCAAAATGGATAAACGATTTAACAAACTTAAGTCGTTCTTCAGTTCTATATGGGAAGCAATATCATGTGGAGCATCATCCTCATCCATGCCAACTCAAGACCCTGGCAAGCGCCCAGCTCCTCCTACTTTTGCTTGGACATCCTCGGAGGAGGGTACAAGCTCGGGAACGAGTCATGGACGTGGATACGGAAAATCTCAGCTTGTTGACGAAGAAGAAGAGGAGAGTGAGACAGATTCAGATTGAATCCTTTTAGTCTATGTCTTTATTTACTATTATGTGTAAATTATGACTTAGTTCTTGCTTTAAGACATTATCTGGCACTTGTACTAAATAGTGTCGCATTTTAATTCGTACTAGACTCTTTGGCATTATCATATTATGTGACTCTTAACTCTTGATCTATGGAAGTAGTCTTATTTTGCTTATACTCTGAATTATATATTTTATATCCTATATTTTAATAAACTCCTTTTTGTCGATGACAAAGGGGGAGAAAATTGTGCTAACAGTATATATGCAGGAAAATATAAAGTTACAGGCACAATCTCAGGGGGAGATCAAATACAGGGGGAGATTCATAACTATGTTGTCATCAATCAAAAAGGGGGAGAATGTTGAGTCAAGATTTTTATATAGTTTTGATTTCTGACAAAGGGATAAACCGTGATCGTCAAAAAGAAGTCATTCATTGAGACACAACGAGCTTCATACATTAGAGGTGGAATATTTGGTATGTTGGTAATATTAGTTATGTTAAAATCTATCCTCAAAATAATCATGTATCTCAAAAGAATCGATGTATAAACGTTTTGGATGACAGCGCACATTCACTGTGCAATTTAACAGCGACCGGTCGACCGGTCCAAAACCAGGCGGTCGACCGTTCCTGTGTAAATTGCACAATGAACGTGCACACATGCACATAACGTCTATATATTTGAAATTTTCGTCTACTGGTCATTTTTGACCTGTCGACCGTTTTTAAACAGAAAGCAACCTTTCCCAAAAGACACTTCTTTCTTCAATGGTTGCTTCTCTTTCCTTTCATCAATGATCACATCTTTTAATGGCTACTCTTCACAAAGAGTTACAACCATTTATTCTCTATATAAACATATCTAAATCATTGATTGAAATACAACAATTCTTTGCTTTAAAATTCTGATCTTAATTTCTAAATACTCTTGCATTCAAAAAGCTTTCTACTTCAAAATTGCTTATTGAATCATTGAAATTATTTCATATCTTTTGATTCAAATAAGTAATATACTTCCTTCAATCTTCACAAACATCATTCACATATTTTGAGGATAAGATTATAGGAAGGGTGTACTACAAGTGACAAATCAGTGTTGTTAAGAGCACAAGTTGTCAACGACAATTGTATTTATTTTTGTTGAAGTCCTCGGTGTTGTAAGAGGCACGAAATCCCGTTCGGCTGTTCGGGTGTTATAAACCTGTTCCTCCGGGTGAAGCGAGGTAGTTGGTAGTGAAATCCAGATAGAAGTCTGGGACTGGACGTAGGACGGGAGGTCCGAACCAGTATAAAAATCCCTGGTGTGATTTTTACTGTTTACTGCATTTACCATTCTATATCTGTGAATTGCTATATAGTTAGTTTATTGAATATTTACTTATATAGCAATTGTATATAACATTCCGCATATATTAGTCCATATTACACGATCCACAATTAGTGTGCACAAGCGTACACACTTTCACGCTGATGAGGTCGCGACCTGGTATTCAATTTTAGGATGAGAGTTGAGTTCGGTAGTGATTCGAGACGGCAAAGCTAGGGTTTCTGTAACGTATCGGGTTTTGCCCGCTCGAAAATCAACATCCGTACTTCACATTGTACTAGAATGCCGCAGATTCGACCGTTCAAATCCGATTCGCCGGAGCTATAACACAATTAAGTAAATAACACAGCGGAAGAAATGAATAATACATTGATATACAATATCTGATACAACAGAGTGATACAATGAATATCAATATACATCAGAGATATGATACAAGAAATAGCAGCGGAAAAGAAAATGATAACAACAGCAGCGGAACAATATCAATAGAAATGATAACTCCAAAATGATCTTCAGACAAGAATGAATCCACAACTCCAAGATAAGCAACTCCGATGAATGAACTAGCTCCAGATAATCTACTAAACCTGAATATCTGAAAGAAACCCAACTCTAGACTGCCCGTGTGGAAAATAATGGGCACCCAGAGTTTAGGAAGGGAACAATAAACTCCGGATCAGTCATGGGACTAGTGTGAGCAACAAAAACAGTTTATCTTTAAACAACAACAAAAGGTTTTAAACATTGAAATCCGCAATGCTTTTGGAAAATGAAACTACCATAAGACCTCCCGCCACACACACAATGCAAACGCAGAATTGGAGGAGATTTCTTCTTATGATAGTCAAAGATGCTTACTACGCAAATCATTGGATTATTATTATTAGTGCACAGTGGAAAACAATTTGAAAGTATAATATTAATCTTAGCCAGCATAGGTACCATTATACTATGCCTACTATAGCTACCATATTAGATGGCAGGTTCTACAACTAAAACCGTACAAGGTTCGTATTGGACAAATGGATTTCCAACAAATGGTCAGGCTAAGGAACTTCCTTCCGCCGCATGGGAACGCCTCTGGCGGACGTCCCGAGAGACAAACTGCTCTCTGCCAACAAAGCCGGGTTACCCCTGTAACAGGTAACTCACGAATATGCCACCTCCCGGTCCTTTGGGACCTTTATCCGAGCTCGGTATCCAACATCACACATCATAAAGAAAGTGTATCCACATGAGTAAGTATCTGGGCTCCATACCATGATACCACCCCTTTCCAGAAGGAAATGACATACCCTAAAGGGCGCGACCCTCATAACCTTGCTGCAACGATCCTGTTTCGACCATTTCCGGGTTGTGAGGCCCTGACGAAGTCTCGTCCACAAAGCTACGCTTTGTCACAAAGCCATGCTTTGGGTCAACAGATGATCAACCTATGATCACAAAGATAAATGATCAAACAAATAATCATATCACAAATGATCAAACGATGATCATCACACAGCTACACTCAGCATGCCACATTACCAAATTGGGATATATCGCTGATAAATTTCAACTACATAACCTCTGAGCTCGTACGTCTCAGAGAAGGGTGTTAAGCTAAGAGAATAAATTCTCCGCCACCAACAGATATGTATTTGAAAGAAATCGGCTTTATATCTCAAAGTATAATGTCAGACATGTATCCATACAAGTCTGTTCCGGATTCGAACAGAACCGAAGGCACTTCTCACGAAGCCCTTGCAATTCCGGATAATTTCCAATCACGTCCGGACTTCCCATCACAAAGGGTGCTAAAATCTCTATATCGGGGACCAGTCGATGCAGAGACATTCGACGAGTTGTCCTTTCGTTTTCGAAAATATCCGGTCTTCACCACCGGACTTCAAATGCTATCCATATCGACGTATCACATATTCGGAACGGGTTATATGACACAAAGGTCCTCTCCCGGCTAAACCGAATAATGAGCGCAATATTTTAAAAACATATGGATATTGGGATTTCAGTTAAGTCATAACTTATTACCCAAATTTTCTTTCAAATGGTTTAACAAATTACCATTTTCAAATCTTTAAACAAAAAGATTCATTTTAACAACCTTCAAATGGTTTAACAATTTTCCACACTTTAATCTTTTAAACAAAAGATTCATTCACAGATTTTCCAAATTAATTCCCATTTCAATTTGATTAACTCGTTAAATCTTTAAAACAAAGATTTAACTCATAGTTTTCAAAACAATTCCATTTCAAATCTTTAAACAAATCATCATTATAAATCTGTTAAAAATAAACAGATTTAATTCATAGCTTTCAAAAAGAATTCATTCATAACTTAGAAACCATTTTTCAATTCAATCTTGAAATTCCTTTAATTAAACTGGAATTTCTTTTTTTTTATCTGAAAGCTTTTATTATTTGGAAAACAAACAGTTTCACTTCGGAAAATCTGATCTCATTTATACGAGTTAAAGTCTTGGGTTAAATCCAAATTCTCAAACGATACTTTTAAAATGGTTTAACTTCCTGTAAACACATTTAAATCATCTTTAATCAAAATTTCCAATCATTGAATTCAATTCTAAATATTGAATTCAAATTCAAATTAAATTATTTAAATTGGAAATTTTACCAAGTTATTCAAAATAACTTTCATCTTAAAAACCCCATTTCAAAAGCTTTAACATTTAACCCAAATCCATTTTCAAAATTAATTGAAATTAAAATTTCAATTTCCAAAAATATTAAATTTAAATCATCTGTGACTTAACTGATTTCCACGTGAAATCCATATTTGTGTGTGTATGGTGTAGTCCAGGGGTTTAACACAATAGTGCAACACAATGAATCATCACAGATATATCATAATACAGGATATAGTTGATAAGCGATATAAACTATAACGCTTATCGTTCATTCACAGATATATATCACAGATAAGTAAACTACAGATCACAACATAAATCAGGATGTATCACAAAGCATCATATATCAGGGATATCAAACAATCAAGTCATTCGACAGAATCCAAACATTCATAAGTAAGGTCAGTTAATTATCTGATTATAATTAATTTATACCAGGTTAATTACTTATGAATAAACTATAAATCTTGGTTAATTAATCATTAATTAATTATAAACTATTTTAATAAATTAACATTTAATCATTTATTAATTAACCTTTAATTATCAAATTTATTAACATTTCCTTATAATTCATCACTCTTAAATTATTCAATAATTAACCTTTAATTATTAAATTAACATTTAATTAATTATTAATTAACCTTTAATTATAAATTAATCCAAATTATTTATTGATACATTAAATAAATCATTCGTTAATTACTTTTCTAAAGAAATTACTTGCATAAATCATTATTCCTTAAAATTGATTAATACTCATAAATCAACCCAATCGTAATTAATCATTTTAATTAACTTAAAAATTTATGGATTACAGATCAATAAGTTAAAGATAACTTATTCTTATTAATGATTTTATCTATTACTTTCTTATATTTGAAACATTTATCTCAAATTTACTTTTAAAACTTCATGTTAAAGTAATATTAATCATCTGAAAGAAATTCAAAAGAGTTTAAACTCAATTATTTAAATTCAAATCATTTTATAGAAATATACTTAAACATTTTAAAGTTTAAATAGAGACAGGTTTGAAAACCTGTACAACATCTTATACCCGAGCCCCTTCATGATTTCCCCGAGCTAATCCCTCACCAACTCGAGCTCTACTTCGAGTTTTCCACGTTTCCACCTGCTTCGAGTCGAAACCACGTTTTCACGTGCTTGAACCCGAGATTCCACCTTTCTTCCCCAACCATCTCAAAACTACAGATACGTGGAGATAGACGTGCACATGTACACGATATCGGAGCGACTCCGATCAACCCCACATCGCCGAGCAAGTCGACGATCACCCCAAAATCCTTCTCCAACCACCATAACGCCATTGTCTTCTCGAATTTGAATTCGAGTATAAACTCGAAACCTGGAACGTAAACCAAGAAACACCCCATCCCTGGAAACATCGCCGCTCCCCAAATTCCGACCACCAGAGGACCACCACCGATGGCCACAGCCTCGTCTATCTCCCCTCTACCAAACCCCATAGGCTCGCTACACTCGATCAATCCCTGACGTCGAACGAGACGAAAAACCATAGCCCACTAAAACTAGGTTTACGAAAATGAAAACGTTACTATCGCCTCCACGTTGGCCTGACCACCCCTCCACCATTTTTCCGAGCACCACCCATCACTCCTCTATCTCCAGACCAGAACTCGACATCTCCGGTCAACTTGATCACCCACGACAGCACCAAATGCACAAAACAGATGAACCAAAACTGCTCTCAACCTTGATCACTAAAAATTATGATACAAACTTTAAAATTCAAGTTTTCCAGTGAGGATTCCAGTTAAGTACCTGAATTCGAAAATTTAGAGATTCGAATTTTTGATTAATATGAGTTGTGCTCAGACATATTTCTTTTCAGAGGTGATACCAAGCTATTTTAATTTGAATTTATTTTTAAAATTCAGTTCAAGTTTAAATAAACAATATCTGTCTTGACTCTAAGTCCAAATATCTAATAGATTGGGAAGAAATGATTTTTGAAAGCAAGATTTTTGTTTCCAGAGTATCAGAGAGCAAGCATATATAAGCACTTCCAGAGGCATTATAGTTTATTTTATTTTAAATAAAATTAAAACTTTAACTTATATTACATAAACTATATATTGTTTTGAATCTTGAATCTTAACAAATGTTTGAACATAGGATCATGATTATGATCAGAGATTAATCCTATAATTTTAGGACAGGCAAAACGAATCACAATATAAGCATGCTTTCAGAAAACATACTTATTACAGGAAATTACAACACATACATCCACTTCAAACATGATTATCACAGAAAATTCCACAAGCAACTATTGTTTATCTACCTAAACTTTAAATTAAAGAGTTTACTCATAGGAAAGGATAAACAAGGAAATCTGTTTAAAAAAATTACTCACATTGTTTTCAAAAGAAGAACAGAGCCGCTATGCTGAAACCAGATTTTGAAATTGCTAGCTGAAGCCTTCATCTTGATTCTCTGGTTTTTATTGATTGTTTTGATGTTTTAAGTTGATATTTTGTTTAGATTTTAAATGGTATTTCCTCAGTTTTGCACAGCCTATAATGAACGAAACTGAGAGATGAAGGTTGATATATGGGAATTTAGTTTACAAGTGATAATTTATTTTGTACAGGGGAATGTACACTAGTACAAGACTTTTGTATTTGGTCAGGGATATTTTTTCGAATGGAGGCTGATGATAATATTTGTGGTGGCTACATTAATTGCGTTGGTACCTTATCATCTTTACAATACTATTTCTTTAATTTTGTATGTACAATATATATACTTTGGTTTGTTTCATCCTTATCTTATTTTCCTTTTACTTGTTCTTACACTTTCCTGCATATCTACTTTACAGTCTACCTTATATCTTACCTTCCTTTGTCTGGTTTCATTAATTTATAATGTAAATGAACTTCTACATACTCACTTTATTTGCTTGTTCATGAATATACATTTGCATTAGAGAAAAATCTGGTGGCTGATATGATTCTTGTTTGTTTTACCAGCCTACATATTTATTTTTAAAACCAATTATTTACAATTTAAATTCAAGTCAAAATATATATCTATATATTTAATATTTTCAAATTCACTCGTATATGCCCAAATACAAATATACACATATTTACAATATTTTTAATTTAAATGATTTATACAAAATATACTTGAATCCGGGGAAACTCGCTCCATTTTATCGATTTATTTTACTATTTTTATCCAAAAATAAATTTAATTATCGATTTAAAATAGATTAAAATTCGGGGTCGTTACAGACTTCCCCCCTTAAAAGAATTTCGTCCTCGAAATTCACAGGCACGAAAACAAAGACAGATGAAGAATGTTTCATCTAATCAAACTGAACATTTATTCTGCATTTGGTTCACCAAATCAGAATATCAAGAACAGATACACGAACGAATCTGTTTAACACTTCAGAAGATACTCGGGTTATCCAGATCTACGAAGTATGCAGGGCATCGGTCAGTTCGAAAGGAATAACTAACCATTCGTAGAATATATCCGGACCCAAAGAATAGATAGATATATGGATACAGTTTCAAAACTTTTAGTTTAAAAACTAAGTATACCTATCAACCATAGCAAACAAAGCAAACAAGGCAGCCAATACATCCAAACAAACAAATTTGACTCAGCTGGAGTTTATGTCCCATTTTTATATATCGAATCTTCTTTCTGGATCTACCAGAAACTATCGAAGAATTGAGGAGAAACGACAAACAAAAGAGATTGATAGATAAAAGATTGTTTCCACTGTTGTTACAGAGTATTGACCATTTATAGTCGTATTCCCCTGTCCCCTATCTCGTCCTCTTCTCGAACTCATACTTACTATCAGTGGATAGTAAGAGAATTTACTGAGACATTCAGACGGATATCTGAGAATTACTCATTCTAGAGTTTACTTCACTCTATCTCTAATGAGCTACTTAACGTGTTATACTCCTGAGCTAAAGTTCAACCTTAGCTCTGATACCACATGTAACGTATCGGGTTTTGCCCGCTCGAAAATCAACATCCGTACTTCACATTGTACTAGAATGCCGCAGATTCGACCGTTCAAATCCGATTCGCCGGAGCTATAACACAATTAAGTAAATAACACAGCGGAAGAAATGAATAATACATTGATATACAATATCTGATACAACAGAGTGATACAATGAATATCAATATACATCAGAGATATGATACAAGAAATAGCAGCGGAAAAGAAAATGATAACAACAGCAGCGGAACAATATCAATAGAAATGATAACTCCAAAATGATCTTCAGACAAGAATGAATCCACAACTCCAAGATAAGCAACTCCGATGAATGAACTAGCTCCAGATAATCTACTAAACCTGAATATCTGAAAGAAACCCAACTCTAGACTGCCCGTGTGGAAAATAATGGGCACCCAGAGTTTAGGAAGGGAACAATAAACTCCGGATCAGTCATGGGACTGGTGTGAGCAACAAAAACAGTTTATCTTTAAACAACAACAAAAGGTTTTAAACATTGAAATCCGCAATGCTTTTGGAAAATGAAACTACCATAAGACCTCCCGCCACACACACAATGCAAACGCAGAATTGGAGGAGATTTCTTCTTATGATAGTCAAAGATGCTTACTACGCAAATCATTGGATTATTATTATTAGTGCATAGTGGAAAACAATTTGAAAGTATAATATTAATCTTAGCCAGCATAGGTACCATTATACTATGCCTACTATAGCTACCATATTAGATGGCAGGTTCTACAACTAAAACCGTACAAGGTTCGTATTGGAGAAATGGATTTCCAACAAATGGTCAGGCTAAGGAACTTCCTTCCGCCGCATGGGAACGCCTCTGGCGGGACGTCCCGAGAGACAAACTGCTCTATGCCAACAAAGCCGGGTTACCCCTGTAACAGGTAACTCACGAATATGCCACCTCCCGGTCCTTTGGGACCTTTATCCGAGCTCGGTATCCAACATCACACATCATAAAGAAAGTGTATCCACATGAGTAAGTATCTGGGCTCCATACCATGATACCACCTCTTTCCAGAAGGAAATGACATACCCTAAAGGGCGCGACCCTCATAACCTTGCTGCAACGATCCTGTTTCGACCATTTCCGGGTTGTGAGGCCCTGACGAAGTCTCGTCCACAAAGCTACGCTTTGTCACAAAGCCATGCTTTGGGTCAACAGATGATCGACCTATGATCACAAAGATAAATGATCAAACAAATAATCATATCACAAATGATCAAACGATGATCATCACACAGCTACACTCAGCATGCCACATTACCAAATTGGGATATATCGCTGATAAATTTCAACTACATAACCTCTGAGCTCGTACGTCTCAGAGAAGGGTGTTAAGCTAAGAGAATAAATTCTCCGCCACCAACAGATATGTATTTGAAAGAAATCGGCTTTATATCTCAAAGTATAATGTCAGACATGTATCCATACAAGTCTGTTCCGGGTTCGAACAGAACCGAAGGCACTTCTCACGAAGCCCTTGCAATTCCGGATAATTTCCAATCACGTCCGGACTTCCCATCACAAAGGGTGCTAAAATCTCTATACCGGGGACCAGTCGATGCAGAGACATTCGACG
The DNA here is from genome assembly GCA_030737815.1 of Allium fistulosum. Classification (NCBI taxonomy): domain Eukaryota; kingdom Viridiplantae; phylum Streptophyta; class Magnoliopsida; order Asparagales; family Amaryllidaceae; genus Allium; species Allium fistulosum. The sequence continues at coordinate 427,274,320 of CM060902.1, forward strand.
AGTTGTCCTTTCGTTTTCGAAAATATCCGGTCTTCACCACCGGTCTTCAAATGCTATCCATATCGACGTATCACATATTCGCAACGGGTTATATGACACAAAGGTCCTCTCCCGGCTAAACCGAATAATGAGCGCAATATTTTAAAAACATATGGATATTGGGATTTCAGTTAAGTCACAACTTATTACCCAAATTTTCTTTCGAATGGTTTAACAAATTACCATTTTCAAATCTTTAAACAAAAAGATTCATTTTAACAACCTTCAAATGGTTTAACAATTTTCCACACTTTAATCTTTTAAACAAAAGATTCATTCACAGATTTTCCAAATTAATTCCCATTTCAATTTGATTAACTCGTTAAATCTTTAAAACAAAGATTTAACTCATAGTTTTCAAAACAATTCCATTTCAAATCTTTAAACAAATCATCATTATAAATCTGTTAAAAATAAACAGATTTAATTCATAGCTTTCAAAACGAATTCATTCATAACTTAGAAACCATTTTTCAATTCAATCTTGAAATTCCTTTAATTAAACTGGAATTTCTTTTTTTTTATCTGAAAGCTTTTATTATTTGGAAAACAAACAGTTTCACTTTGGAAAATCTGATCTCATTTATACGAGTTAAAGTCTTGGGTTAAATCCAAATTCTCAAACGATACTTTTAAAATGGTTTAACTTCCTATAAACACATTTAAATCATCTTTAATCAAAATTTCCAATCATTGAATTCAATTCTAAATATTGAATTCAAATTCAAATTAAATTATTTAAATTGGAAATTTTACCAAGTTATTCAAAATAACTTTCATCTTAAAAACCCCATTTCAAAAGCTTTAACATTTAACCCAAATCCATTTTCAAAATTAATTGAAATTAAAATTTCAATTTCCAAAAATATTAAATTTAAATCATCTGTGACTTAACCGATTTCCACGTGAAATCCATATTTGTGTGTGTATGGTGTAGTCCAGGGGTTTAACACAATAGTGCAACACAATGAATCATCACAGATATATCATAATACAGGATATAGTTGATAAGCGATATAAACTATAACGCTTATCGTTCATTCACAGATATATATCATAGATAAGTAAACTACAGATCACAACATAAATCAGGATGTATCACAAAGCATCATATATTAGGGATATCAAACAATCAAGTCATTCGACAGAATCCAAACATTCATAAGTAAGGTCAGTTAATTATCTGATTATAATTAATTTATACCAGGTTAATTACTTATGAATAAACTATAAATCTTGGTTAATTAATCATTAATTAATTATAAACTATTTTAATAAATTAACATTTAATCATTTATTAATTAACCTTTAATTATCAAATTTATTAACATTTCCTTATAATTCATCACTCTTAAATTATTCAATAATTAACCTTTAATTATTAAATTAACATTTAATTAATTATTAATTAACCTTTAATTATAAATTAATCCAAATTATTTATTGATACATTAAATAAATCATTCGTTAATTACTTTTCTAAAGAAATTACTTGCATAAATCATTATTCCTTAAAATTGATTAATACTCATAAATCAACCCAATCGTAATTAATCATTTTAATTAACTTAAAAATTTATGGATTACAGATCAATAAGTTAAAGATAACTTATTCTTATTAATGATTTTATCTATTACTTTCTTATATTTGAAACATTTATCTCAAATTTACTTTTAAAACTTCATGTTAAAGTAATATTAATCATCTGAAAGAAATTCAAAAGAGTTTAAACTCAATTATTTAAATTCAAATCATTTTATAGAAATATACTTAAACATTTTAAAGTTTAAATAGAGACAGGTTTGAAAACCTGTACAACATCTTATACCCGAGCCCCTTCATGATTTCCCCGAGCTAATCCCTCACCAACTCGAGCTCTACTTCGAGTTTTCCACGTTTCCACCTGCTTCGAGTCGAAACCACGTTTTCACGTGCTTGAACCCGAGATTCCACCTTTCTTCCCCAACCATCTCAAAACTACAGATACGTGGAGATAGACGTGCACATGTACACGATATCGGAGCGACTCCGATCAACCCCACATCGCCGAGCAAGTCGACGATCACCCCAAAATCCTTCTCCAACCACCATAACGCCATTGTCTTCTCGAATTTGAATTCGAGTATAAACTCGAAACCTGGAACGTAAACCAAGAAACACCCCATCCCTGGAAACATCGCCGCTCCCCAAATTCCGACCACCAGAGGACCACCACCGATGGCCACAGCCTCGTCTATCTCCCCTCTACCAAACCCCATAGGCTCGCTACACTCGATCAATCCCTGACGTCGAACGAGACGAAAAACCATAGCCCACTAAAACTAGGTTTACGAAAATGAAAACGTTACTATCGCCTCCACGTTGGCCTGACCACCCCTCCACCATTTTTCCGAGCACCACCCATCACTCCTCTATCTCCAGACCAGAACTCGACATCTCCGGTCAACTTGATCACCCACGACAGCACCAAATGCACAAAACAGATGAACCAAAACTGCTCTCAACCTTGATCACTAAAAATTATGATACAAACTTTAAAATTCAAGTTTTCCAGTGAGGATTCAAGTTAAGTACCTGAATTCGAAAATTTAGAGATTCGAATTTTTGATTAATATGAGTTGTGCTCAGACATATTTCTTTTCAGAGGTGATACCAAGCTATTTTAATTTGAATTTATTTTTAAAATTCAGTTCAAGTTTAAATAAACAATATCTGTCTTGACTCTAAGTCCAAATATCTAATAGATTGGGAAGAAATGATTTTTGAAAGCAAGATTTTTGTTTCCAGAGTATCAGAGAGCAAGCATATATAAGCACTTCCAGAGGCATTATAGTTTATTTTATTTTAAATAAAATTAAAACTTTAACTTATATTACATAAACTATATATTGTTTTGAATCTTGAATCTTAACAAATGTTTGAACATAGGATCATGATTATGATCAGAGATTAATCCTATAATTTTAGGACAGGCAAAACGAATCACAATATAAGCATGCTTTCAGAAAACATACTTATTACAGGAAATTACAACACATACATCCACTTCAAACATGATTATCACAGAAAATTCCACAAGCAACTATTGTTTATCTACCTAAACTTTAAATTAAAGAGTTTACTCATAGGAAAGGATAAACAAGGAAATCTGTTTAAAAAAAAAGTTACTCACATTGTTTTAAAAAGAAGAACAGAGCTGCTATGCTGAAACCAGATTTTGAAATTGCTAGCTGAAGCCTTCATCTTGATTCTCTGGTTTTTATTGATTGTTTTGATGTTTTAAGTTGATATTTTGTTTAGATTTTAAATGGTATTTCCTCAGTTTTGCAGAGCCTATAATGAACGAAACTGAGAGATGAAGGTTGATATATGGGAATTTAGTTTACAAGTGATAATTTATTTTGTACAGGGGAATGTACACTAGTACAAGACTTTTGTATTTGGTCAGGGATATTTTTTCGAATGGAGGCTGATGATAATATTTGTGGTGGCTACATTAATTGCGTTGGTACCTTATCATCTTTACAATACTATTTCTTTAATTTTGTATGTACAATATATATACTTTGGTTTGTTTCATCCTTATCTTATTTTCCTTTTACTTGTTCTTACACTTTCCTGCATATCTACTTTACAGTCTACCTTATATCTTACCTTCCTTTGTCTGGTTTCATTAATTTATAATGTAAATGAACTTCTACATACTCACTTTATTTGCTTGTTCATGAATATACATTTGCATTAGAGAAAAATCTGGTGGCTGATATGATTCTTGTTTGTTTTACCAGCCTACATATTTATTTTTAAAACCATTTATTTACAATTTAAATTCAAGTCAAAATATATATCTATATATTTAATATTTTCAAATTCACTCGTATATGCCCAAATACAAATATACACATATTTACAATATTTTTAATTTAAATGATTTATACAAAATATACTTGAATCCGGGGAAACTCGCTCCATTTTATCGATTTATTTTACTATTTTTATCCAAAAATAAATTTAATTATCGATTTAAAATAGATTAAAATTCGGGGTCGTTACAGTTTCGATCAAAGGCAGTAAGGTATAACCATTCTATCTTTAATTAAATACATGTATATGTGGAAAAAAATATACAGTGACATATATATGCAGATTTTTCAAATTTATATACAGCAATTATTTCTGATGAATAGCAGAAGAAAAAAAAATATAAAAGCAGTTCTGTTTTTTTTATTTAATACATGTATATAAACAGAAAAGGAGAAATAACAGTGAGTTTTGTAGAAAAACAATTTATTTTCCTCAATTTACAGATTTATATGTGTATATGTATGTAAATAAAGTAAGTAAATTTCTGTTATTTTTATAGAAAAAGAAAACAAATTTTGATAATAAGTATATATATAAATACACACCTATTTTAATACATATAGAAAAAACATACAATTATATATATATATATATATTCTACTTTGGAAAACATAGGAAATTGTATAAATAATTAGATTTTTATCTATATAGATTATTTCCATTAAGTATATATATATAATTTCAAAATAAAGTAAATATACATTTACATATTTTAATTTGCTAGTTGTTTTAAAATAATGGATTTGGTGAATAAATTGTTAAATTAACTTATTTAATTATTTTAGTTACTAAAGAGATATTTATAGGAAAATTATTAGTTTAAAATTAAATCATTAGTTGATTAAATTAATGAATGGTAATTGGTTGCTCGTTTATTCCAAATGTTAATAAACCATAAATGTTTATACAAGGTCAAAAACCGTGAACCCAGTCAAGATTGAAGTGGATTGTAAAACAAAAATCAAAAGTGAGTTAATCTCACTCTTCTGGATTTTTATTTAAATTTAAATGGTTAAATTTAAATAATTGGTTGAATGATTGAATTGGTTTGATGTGCTATATTATGTATAGTAGTATATGGTATAGATTGGAGTGATTGATACTCCCGCATTATATAAAGGATGAGACCCTATGCGCCGCATAATAGCGGATGATATTATATTAAACCCATATACCACGATATTCCACCTCGAAGTGGAATTGGTATTGTGCTAACATCTGTGGATGCAGGGAAACAGGTTGGAGGGATCCAACTGGATTCCTCAAAATTTTAAATGGTTCTAATAATTCTGTGTTATGAATATTTGATATTCTGTGATGAATTATATTGATAATTGGAATATTGAATGCTATGGTTTGTTTGAATATATTTCGGTGCACTGAGTTACCAAAATATATAGAATTGGATTTTTGAAAAGAATAAAAGTGATTTTTAAATTCTAGTAAATAAATTTCGATTATGGAAAGGGGATTTTGAATAAAAGGGAAATAATGAATTTTAAACTTAAGTGATATTATTTAAAGGAATGAAAGATTTATTTTTGAATTCAGAGTTAAATGGTTTAGAAAGAAGTAAAAGAAAATCTTGGAATAAATATGGAAATTTGTATTATCAGTTAAAGTAAGATTTTAAATCATCACGAGGAAGTTAAACCTGAAATTTATATGTTTTGAAATAAAATTGGATAAGTAAAGAGTTTATTTTTAAATGGAGTAAATTTTGGAAATCAATTTGAGAATTGATTAAGTACTTGAAACTGGCATTTTAAAAGGAAGTTGAGACTATGAAATTTATAAACGGGGTTTATAAAGTGAAGTAATATATCAGTGGATATTTGGAAGTATAAATTCAGGGTGGGAATTTATTAAATAAATGGATAAATTTGGTTAAAAATAAATAGTGATTTATTTTTAAGATGTGAAAGAGAAGTATATTTCCCTGGATAGCCAAGTACGATTTCAAAGCAAATCTTTAAGTATAAGTTAAAGTTTTAAAGTTGATTAAAGGTATGTTTTAGAAAATTTATTATTCTTAAATGTTTAAATTTTGAAGCAAGTATTTTTCAAATTTATTTTAGTAATGATTATTTAGAAATGACTTAGTATTATGTTTTAAAAGGTAAAAATCTAGTTTTATATTTTATAAGTAGCTTTATTTTATGTTAACGCTAAAAAGTGAGCGCTAACACCCGGTGTGTGTAGTAGATTTGTGAAAGCACCACCCGTGTGACAGGAACAGAAATTAAGCAGTAAAATAGCAGAAAAGCAGTAAAAGACAGCAGTTTATAGTGGTTCGGCTTGAGATCGAGCCTACGTCCACTTTGAATCTCTTTATTACTGAATCCTGTTACAAATCGATACAATTCACTTATGAAAACAATACAGTTTGATCACAAAGACAATCTCGACTACTAGCTCAAACTTCGATGATGAAACTCGATGAATCCGTGTTGGATGTAGGGAATTCCTCTCGAAGCTTGTTGTAGTGTCTCGAATGTTTGAAGATCTTCATTTGTTGAATGAGTGGAGAGTTCAGCAGAGTAACGACGCTTTTAGAAATGATCGGCCAAAAGTCATTTTCATGTTGAGGGTTGGGGGGTATTTATAGAGAAATCTGGACATGAGTTTCTGCCAAGTCATGAGTCGTGGCCGACTTAAGATGAGTCGTGACTCGTGGGTGACTTAAGGAAGCTCGGGGACGACTTACTGAGTTCATCTTGTGACTTGGTAGAAGACAAGTGCTAAGTCGTGGCCGACTAATAATAAGTCGTAAGTTGTGGCCGACTTATCAGATAAAAGTGGCACAGGTGCAGGCATTGGATTTTAACCCGATAGCTTTTAGGTCGTGGATGACTTAAGCTAAGTCGTGAGTTCCTTAAGTCGTAAGTCTTTTAAGTCGTTAACTCCCCTGTGTCGGTAATTCCTTACCGTAGTTAGGTCGGAGCTTCCCTTAAGTCGTGACATCTCTTAAATCGTTTAGACCTTAACTCGTTGAGTCGTTGATACCTTAACCCGTTAAGTCGTTCACATGTTAACTCGTTAAGTCGTTCACACGTTAACTCGTTAAGTCGTTCACACGTTAACTCGTTAAGTCGTTCACACGTTAACTCGTTAATTCGTCTAGACCATGAGTCGTAGGTCATGAAGTATTCCGAGTTGTTAGGTCGTACAGCTCTTGAGTCGTACACTTCTTGGGTCGTAGAAAATTAAGGGTTAACATTTGCCCCTCGAAGTACACGCCTAAATCGTAGGTCGTGTGCTTCGACTTATCTTAACTCGTGTGTGCCTTTTCGTGTTCCACTGTCCCGAGGTATAAAAAGCTTGAGTCGTTCCTCCTATTCATTGTCTATCTCCTGAGTCGTATCTGCCGTTAACTTTCCTTCAAGCTTCCTCAAGGCGATTTTTTCCCTTCTTTCAACAATCAATCGATCACCGATCCTTGATCCTTTACTGCGTAAGTGCTCCTGCCTCCTCCTCGATTTTCGATCATCGTTAATTCGTGAATTCCCCTCTTTGTACCTAATCCATCTCCTTGTGCAATGTTTTGTTGCGAATTCCACTATATCGTCTGCTCGATTTTAGCTTTAGATGATTGGGGCGACGGAGATGAGGGATTACTGTGTTTCAGGCTTAATTGATTAGATTGGCGAGGTCTTGGTGATCTAATATTGGTTTTCTGGATGACTTAATCAGTGTGAAAAATGAAAGTTTTTGCTCACGTAGGGATTAACGGGTTAGGAGGATAACGGGTTAAGAGTTTAGGAGAAAAGTCAGTGAGATGTTAGCTTGGTCACGGTTTAGTAGCATCGTATGACCTATGTACCCTCTCGACTTAAGCCTTTACCAAGTTATCCTTTTTACGACATAAGCTTTAAGTCGCGGACGACTTAGGACTTGGGAATTTTACACCACTTTGAACTGAAGCCTTTTTTCTTCTTTCATACGACTTACAACTTGAAGTACTGCCGACTTAAAGCATCAACGATCTAAAATCGAAACGACCTATCCTGACTCGCCTTAAAATCCTTAAGTCGTGGACGAGTTAACACATGAGTCGTTGGCGACTTAAGACTTGTGCTTTGCATGGACTTCGAACTGCTGAACTTTGAATCGTTGCATTTTTTCACAGATCACTCTAACTTGCAAACTAACAACCTGTTTAATACAACATTTACAGAAAATTGGGACGAATATACTATCACCGACTGCCCACATCAAGTGACAGATTAGTTAATAACAAATAATTGACATAAATAGATTATGTGAACGAAGTGCTTTAAATCAACAAGTTCAAGCAAAGTATTAAAGTAACATTGAAATAGTCAACTGAAAATGACCGGTTTGCACTAATAATGTACCTGAACTTTAAATTAACAAGTCCTGAAATTTGATAATCGATCAATTACCGACTAGCTTAATTCCAGTTGTATTTACTTGTTATCTTTACTAGTTTTGCACAACACTTCACACTATTTAGGAAACGTGCACCTTCATATTTGAATACCCAGTTGCTTGTGTAGAATGACTTCTCAACAAGAAGATGTAACAGTACAGACCGGAGAGTCCACTCCTATTCCAGCTTCTTTAGTCAATCCTCCAGAAAGAGCTTCTACCACTCTATCGTACAGGGTTTTTCGGCAATTGTGCATCCAGTTTGGCATTGCTGAAGCTGATGCCATTCTTCCTGAGAAAAATAGCACTGCTGATGTAGCGCCTCCTGGCTTTGTAGCAGTGAATCGACAAATGTGCCTGAATGGAGCCGTTCCTCCTTTTAACAATTTTCTTCAGCATCTTCTTCGACAACTGGCCATCTCCCCATTTCAGCTACATCCCAATGGCTACGCCATTCTAATGGGGTTGTGTGTGCTATTTGGGAGAACTCTCGAGCGACTTCCGAATTTTGACGAGATTTGCTATTTGTGCTCTTTTACCAAAACCAAAGATCATCCTTCTATTACTGTCGTGAGAAGGGCCAGAAACCGTAAATTGATTGTTGGCCTTCCCGATAGTGCTCATGGGTTCTTGGCTCAATTCTTTTACCTTCGTTGTCCCCCGGGATTTTATGCTGTGTGGAGGGAAGGAAGTAAGATTATCTATCTTTTCTTCTTCTATTCTCCGAGTTTTGTGAAGTCTGAATCACCAAGTGTTAACTTTGCTTTCTCATTTCAGCGCTCCCTCCTCCTTCTAGGAATCTCAGCCACAAGGAAACTCTGGAGAGGCTCATGGTTGTACCGATTGAAGAGCGGGACGCTAAATTTTTGTTGAAAGACGAATTTCTTCACCAGTTTGGGCTTCTTCACCCTTCTCGCTCCACTTAGCCTCACGAAGTTCCCAACTCTCCTACGAAGGCACCAAATGCCCCACTTTCTATTGAGGAACCCATACTGAAGGAGTCTACTACTGAAACTTCACTGGTGAAATGCCCTACACTTACCGATGTCGCGGGACCGTCCAGCAAACCGGCACTTGCTCCAATTATTGAAGAGGAAGAAAATCCTCGAATTTCTGAAAAGTCAGCCGACGTGGAAGTTGAAAAGGAGAATTCTGCTGAGCGCCATGGTGATGACACCTTTGATGACTTGAGTGACATAATGATAACTTCTCGAGAGCTCTTTAAAGACGACTTTCAAAAAGCGACTTCTCCTGTTGTTGAAGCGACTTCCTCTTTGAAACAAGCTTTAACACCTTCCACACCAGTCGTTTCCGTTTCCACATTAAAGCGTGGTTTGTAGTTTGACGCGCGTAGTGTAGTTTGCACGCCGCACACACTTAGGATTTTTCGGTACTTACGCACTTATCCTTTTTTCCTGGAGATTTCTAAACTTCATTTCTTTTTCATTTTTAGATTCTCCGATGGGGCGCTCTGGCTCACATTACGACAGATTTCAGCGCTATGGGGGCCGCGGAACTTATGACTTTAGGCGATACCTTGATGCCCCGAGGGAAACGGATGAGGAAAGAGCTATTAGGAAAGACGGGATTATGAGCAAGAGAAGCGGGACTACGAGAATCAATACGGGAGGAGAGACGAACGATACGACTCTTCCCACAGAAGCGATAGTTCTCATAAGCGAAAGTCTTATGATGATAAGGGGAAGACTCATATTGCTGACGAATCAAGCAAGCGGTCCAAGCATAGTGACGCATCTGTAATTTCTGAGAAGACTGATGCTCCCATCTCTCCTAATATTCCATCCGGCTCTCCTGCTTTAAAGAAATCTGACATCCAGGCGATCATCAGCAGACCTCAGTATCAGGTCAAAGACGCCCCCTCCTATTCTTCAAAGCCGATTTCCGAATTGGTGCTTAAAAGGGGTGCGTTTTGACCTTGATTTGGTTCCGATCGATAAATTGGATATGCTGCGTAGCCTTGATGCCGTCAAACTTAACATTGAAAGGGTGTCCGGATGGCAAAAGCTTGTCGATGAGCTGCAAAGAGTCAACCGTGCAAATCTTGAGGCCATGCTAACCATGGAGAATGATAAATCCGAGTGGGATAAAATTTGCAAACAGCATGATGCCGAGATGACGAGCATTGCTGATGATAATGCGAGACTTGAGTCCGAGGTTAAAAAACTCAAGGAAGATCTCGCCGCTTCTTCTGCTTCACAATCTCAAAAAGAAGAAGTGTTTCAGAAACAAGTACGGGATGCACACGCTGCTCAGAGGGATGCTGAGATGAAATTTGCAGCTGAGCAATTCGTTGTTGAAGAATACCGCAAAAATAACACTCAGTTGCGGGAAACAGTTAATTCCCAGAACGTGGAGATTGAATTGCTAAAGTCCCAACTTGCTAATGTTGAGAAAGAGCGTGATGAGGCTGCAGCTCCTGTCGCCGAAAAAGAGGCGGCCGAGCAATCGCATGAGACAACAAAAGCTAACATCAGCTCCACCTTATTTGACTTTTATCTGCACAGCGTTCTGGGTCATGGGAGCCTCTCTTTTCTAGGTCCTGACTATGAGGTTACCCTGGCTGAAGTATGGGAAGCAGCAGTTGACATGCTTAGCGGGGCCGGCTATGATGAGGCGGAGCTTGAGGCACGCTATCTTGACGAAGAAGCTCGTGCTGCTCTTGCCAAGGGAAAAGAGCAACTCGCTGAAGCTAGAGCTGGAATAGTGGCAGAAGAACATCCAGCGAAGAAAATATCATTAACTGCCCTTGTCCACACTTCGACTTCGACCGACGTCGATATCGTTGGTTCCAGCTCTCACCTTTCTTCTCCTGCAAAAAACGTCGAGGCTAAGCCCGTCACAACCGAGTCTCCCCTTACTCAAATCGAGGAGCAGAGCCAAGAAGACACTGAGGCTGATAAATTTGAAATTGTCTTGTCAAAACCGACTTCTCCAGGTAATTTTGGCATCGATCCGGGTCCAGTGAATCATTTATTTGATTTAACCGAGTTTGATGACCTTCTTACTTATTACTTAAACTTTGGTGAACCGATACCTTCTCTTTTCTCGGAGAATACCGATTTTAACTTCTTTTCTTCTACAGCAGAGGTACCGAATACTGCACAAACTTCCACTCCTTTAGTTGTCGTTCCTCCATCTTCGCAAATTACTCCTCCTTCTGCTTCCCAACCGGGATCACAGGCAGAGAAAATTGAAGCTCTTCAGGGCCTGGATGATCCGGCCGCTTCACAAGAGCAGAAGGCTGGGGATCTTGACGACACTGAGAAGACCCCAGAGCCGTCTCTTGACGATGACACAAAGCTTTCTACACTGCTCGCTACTCCGGGGAGCAAATCTTCTTCGAAGAGGAAGGGGAAGCGTGCCATAAAGAAGAAGAAGAAGAATATTTCCGCTGGAGAGGAAGCAGAAGTTGATCCAGCCGTGCCTCTTTCTCCTTCCCCCCCGACCCATCCACAACGGCTTCAGAAACTAATCATTAGGCCGGGTAAAGGCTCCAAAGATGGCGGGAAGAAGGAATAACAAGCTGGATTTTCTACTTCTTATTTTTGCTTTTCGCATGTATCGACCGGAGATTGTGCGGGTACCGGTCCCCGCTTCTTTTTGTGATCTGCACAATGTAAGAAGTTTTCATAGTATTGAATAAAATAGCTATTTTACTTGTACAAATTCTTGTGTATGTGAGAATGCATCTGTTTCTCATTTTAGTGTAGAATAAACGATTCTTTTTACTTGTACAAACTTTCTGGTCTGTGTTTGAGAATGCATTTATTCCACATCTATTTTTCATGATATTGCAATGAACTTGCGGTATGTTGCTTGCATATTCCGTTTATTAATGTAACTGAATTGTATAGTGTTGCCCCCATACCACAAGTGCATTGCGACATTTCTAACTTTTACAAGACTGATACTCTTATTTCAGAGAATAACTATTCCACTTTTAAGGGAAGAATCATTCTGCTTTTAATAGATCATATCTCGTTTTTTGGAGAAATTTTTACTTTCTCTTTCTTTCTGAAGAACACTTCAACTTTCGGGGATGATCACTTTCATTTGTCACAAAAGAAAGTAAATTTTCCTATGTAGTGAAATGAACTTTTTGAAGAAAGTTTTGATTTTGTGTCCCAGTAAAGGGCTTATTTTTGGTACTTCGAGCACGGTGAAGTGTGCCTCCGAAGAGGTCTTTTTACAGCATTTCGACTTTTTAGGAAGAACTTTTCGAGATGAATAAGTTAACCTTCCTTTGAGAGTTGAGATGTGCTTCCATAGAAGACTCTTTTGTTTGAGCATTCTGTTTTGGGACATGCCTCCGAAGAGGGCTCCTCTTAAAGAGTTATGCCTCCGAAGAGTGCTTGTGCCTCCGAAGAGGGCTTGTGCCTCCGAAGAGGGCTTGCGGTACCTCGGGAGAGGGCTTTTGCCTCCGAAGAGGGCATGTGCCTCCGAAGAGGGCTTGTGGTGCCTCGGGAGAGGGCTTTCGCCTCCGAAGAGGGCATGTGCCTCCGAAGAGGGCTTGTGGTGCCTCGGGAGAGGGCTTTCGCTTCCGAAGAGGGCGCGTGCCTCCGAAGAGGGCTTGTGCCTCCGAAGAGGGCTTGTGCCTCCGAAGAGGGCTTTTTAATTGCCTGGAGGTTACTTTCTCATGGTTGGATGGATCCACGGGGCGGACGCAAGTTGTTTGATTGGATGTTCGTTTGCACAAACGATCGCAATCAATTAACAAGGGCCCTGTTCTTTCAGCTTGGGAAGGTGCCCCTCCGGTGGTTCCACCAATCTTTTTTTATTGAGAGAAGCACTTCCATTTTTTGGCGTGCCTCGTTAGAGGGCTTTGTTGGCCTTTGAGAAGGAGCATCGGTTGGTTGGTGTGCCAGGAAGGTTGCATCTCATGGGCGAGTAGATCCACGGGACGGACGCAAGCTGCCTGATTGGATGCATCACAATCAGTTAGCAAGGGCCCTGTTCCTTCTGTTTGGGAAGGTGTCCCTTCGGTGATTCTACCGACCCTTTTATTGAGAGGCATAATTCCTTTTGGCTGCTTCTGTGTTTGCTTGGCCATGTTCTCTCATCATCTGTTCATTAGCGATCTTTTATTATCATTTCCAAGCGCATCTTCTTTCCTTTTTGCAAGTAAATTGCCTTATCCGAAGAAGTGGACTTCATTGTTGAATAACTTCACGGGACAAACGCGAGTTACCTAGTTGGATGTCTGTTCATATCGACAATCTCAACCAGTTAACGAAGGCTTGCCACAGTAGAGTTGCCAACTTTTTATGTGAAGTTCTTCTTGTATAGGATTTAAATCTGGAATTTTTGGTCGCTTGGAATTTGCTTAATAAGTGATTTATAGAGGTCGCTTGGCTTTGTGACGAGCAAGCCTTGTTTTAATGTCCTGCAATTTTGAATCGACATTTTAGAAATACATTTAAAGTATTTATATATCGAAATGAAACAGGCATTATGAAATAGTAAAGAACACAAGATTTATAGTGGTTCGGCCAATAATCGGGCCTACATCCACTTTATAGCTTTCATTCATTTACACTGATTTACAATGTCTTTCAATACAACTGATACATTCATCGCTATTTTACAATTTTGAGCAAAGCCTTTTTTTAAGTAAAATAAGGACGTAAGTGGTTGTTGTTCCAGGCTCTTGGAATTTGATCTCCTTCGACAGTTACGAGTTTGAAAGTGCCATCAAGAAGTTTATTGCCTATGACATATGGCCCTTCCCAGTTTGGCCCAAACACCCCAGTTGCTGTCATGACCCTTTTCAAAACTAAGTCTCCGACCTCAAAGCTGCGTTGGCGAACTTTAGAGTTGAAGTGCCTAGCTATCCTTTGCTGATAAGCTGAAACTCTGAGCCTAGCTTCTTCTCTTTTTTCATCAAGAAAATCAAGTGCTTCAAGTTGCAGCTTTTCATTTTCAGCTTCATTGAAGTGAATTCTTCTGTGTGAAGGAACTTCTACTTCCACTGGAATCATTTCTTCTGACCCGTATGCCAGTGAAAATGGAGTGTGCCCAGTCGCCGTTTTGTGAGTAGTTCTGTATGCCCATAGTGCTAATGGAAGCTTATGCTTTTTCGAGTTGCTTTTTGATGGTTGACTTGATAATTTTGTTCACTGCTTCCACTTGCCCGTTTGCCTGCGGATGAGCCACTGCTGAGAAGCTTTTTCGAATTCTGAATCATTTGCAAAAATCCTGGAATTGTTCACTTTCAAACTGAGTGTCGTTGTCTGTGATTATCTTCTACGGCACACCATACCTATAAATAATGTTTTTAGTTACGAAATTTATCATCTTTTTAGAGGTAATGGTGGCCAAAGGTTCTGCTTCAGCCCACTTAGTGAAATAATCAACGGCAACAATAGCATATTTGATTCCTGATTTAGCGATCGGTAATGGTCCAATCAAGTCTATTCCCCAAATGGCGAACGACCATGGGCTGACCATTTGTGTGAGTTCGGTGGAAGGCGCTTTTGGGATTTTTGCGAATCTTTGGCATTTGTCGCACTTTCTGGAGTAAGTAGCGGCATCCCGATTAATATCCGGCCAGAAATACCCATATCGGAGAACCTTCTTGGCTAGAGTTTGGCCACCTGAATGATCCCCGCATTCTCCTCCGTGTACCTCAGCTAGAATTGTCTTGGCTTCTTCTTTAGTTACACATCGGAGCAATGGCATTGAGAATCCCCGTCTGTATAATCGGCCATCTTGAATTATATATCTTGATGCTTTCCTTAATAGTTTTCGGCGTTCTTTAGAACTTTCTAGCAGGGAACCATTGAGTAGGTATTCTTTGATTGGAGTCATCCATGATTCGTGCTCTTGAGACGCAGCCATAATCCAATCAACATCCATTTCAACAATGCTTGGAGCTGACAGAACTTCCACAGGAACTAATCCCAGTAATTGAGCTTCTCCAGAACTTGAGTACTTTGCTAGAGAATCCGCTTTCATGTTTTCTACTCGAGGAATATGATTTATCGTGTAATGATCGAAATCTTCGAGAAGTTCACATGCCTTTGACAAGTATGCAGGCAGATTTCCTCCTTTAGCTTGAAACTCTTTTCTTACCTGGCAAACGATAAGTTGAGAATCGCTGAAGATCTGTAACACTTTGATGTTTAGTTCCTTGGCAATTTTCAAGCCAGCAATAAGAGCCTCATACTCCGCTTCATTGTTTGTTGAAGGAAATTCCAGTCTTAATGCATAACACAACGATCGTCCTTCGGGGGTTTCGAGCACAACCCCTGCCCCAAAACAGTAATCATTTCTCGATCCGTCAACATACAACTTCCACTGGATTGGAATGCCATCAGTTATTTCATTCTCACTATCACCTTTGTCAGTAGATTCTGCGATGAAATCTGCTAAAGCTTGTCCGTTGATTGCTCTCCGGGGATGGTAAGTGATATCATATTGGCTGAGTTCAATGTTCCATTTCAAAAGACGGCCCGAAGTTTCAGGACGAAACAGGACTTGCTTTAGAGGTTGATCGGTAAGGACCTTGATAGGATGAGCTTGAAAGTATGGCCTCAACTTCCTAGAAGCAATTAACAAACAATAGGCGAGCTTTTCTATCTTCGAATAGTTCATCTCTGCCCTAGTGAACCGTTTGCTGATGTAATAGACTGGACGTTGTATTTTCATATCTTCGCGTACAAGTGCTGCACTGAGGGCGTGAGATGAAATTGCTAAATAGATGAAAAGGTCTTCACCATCAGTAGGCTTGGAAAGAACCGGAGGTGTTTCCATATGACGAATTAGTTCATCGAAAGCATTCTGGCATTCGGGAGTCCATTCAAAAATTTTCTTTCCTTTCTTTAGAGCGTCAAAGAAAGGAATGCATTTGTCTGTGGCCTTGGAAATGAAACGACTCAGAGCAGCGACTTTTCCATTAAGACTTTGCATTTCTTTCTTTGTTTTAGGGGCTTTGACCTCCCTTAGAGCTGTGATTTGAGTAGGATTGGCTTCAATGCCCCTAGCGCTCACAATGAAACCTAAGAATTTCCCAGATTCTACTCCGAACGAACATTTCAATGGATTGAGCTTCATCCCGTACTTTCGAAGAACTGCAAACATTTCCTCTAAGTGACCCATGTGGTCTACAGCTTTCTTTGACTTTACCAACATATCGTCAACATAAACTTCCATGGTTCTACCAATCTGAGGTTTGAACATCGCATTGACGAGCCTTTGGTAGGTTGCCCTAGCATTCTTCAATCCGAAAGGCATAAATTTGTAGCAGTAGAGACCCACATCTGTGATAAAGCTTGTATCTTCCTGATCCGGCTCATGCATCATAATCTGATTGTATCCGGAGTAAGCATCCACAAATGATAACAACTCATGCCCAGCCGTTCCATCCACCAATTGATCAATTCTGGGCAGTGAGAAGCAATCTTTGGGGCAAGCTTTGTTTAGATCCGAAAAATCGATGCATACTCTCCACTTTCCATTTGCCTTCTTAACCAGTACTGGATTTGAAACACAATTTGGATAAGTGGAGTTTCTGATGAAGCCGTTTTCCATGAGCCGATCGACTTCTTCCTTTAGTGCTGTCGACCTTTCTGGGCCTTGGGTTCTTCTTTTCTGTTTCACTGGTGTGAATTTTGGATCGATATTCAGAGTATGTACAACAATTTCTGGGGAGATCCGACACATATCAGCATGACACCAAGCAAACACATCCAGATTGGCTTTTAAGAATGATATCAGCGTGCTTTGTACTGCTATGCTCAGTTGTGAACCTACATTGAGTACTTTGTTTGGGTCTTTTGAATCAACAGATATTGGTACCGTTACTTCCACGGGTACCACTCTATTCTCCCTTGTACTGGCTTTCCTGGGATCCATTTCTTTCCTTGCATTGCTGTGTTCGCCAGTACAGGGGCCACTCCGTAGTTGCTACAGGGTTGGTTCCTTGATGCGGAGCGGAGCTGCCGCATCTTTTCCCATTTCTCTTTTCCTGGCCTCTCGGAGCTCTACAAGATAACATTCTCGCACCGCGTTCTGATCTCCCTTAATGACAGCAACCCCATTGTCAGTGGGAAATTTCATTGTCAAACACCACGGAGCGAGGACAGCCCTGAAAGCAGCAAGAGTAGTCCGACCCAAGAAAGCATTATAGGCGGAGAATCCATCAACAATTACAAAATTTGCTTCCGAACCAACTTCTTATGTCCTTCGCCCATTTCAACAAACAAGTCCACCATTCCAATTGGCTATTTCAGCTCTCCTGTAAATCAGGCAATCTTGTGTGAAGAAGATTGTACGTCTGTCATTGGAATTTTCATTTGGTCAAACGTCTTTTTAAAGAGTATGTTGCACGAGGTGCCACTATCAACCAGCACTCTTCTGACAATAGCCGGCCCAATACCGACAGAGACAACTATAGGGTCCTCGGTAGGAGCTTCCACATCAATAGAATCCCTGGTTCTGAACATAATATCATCATGAAAAGTCTTTTGCTACTTCAGAGGTGCAGCATCTTCCAAGATTAAGACACTTTCTTCAGTTGGGGCATACTTCAAAGCTCTAGCATACCTTTCCATCTCACCTCAACTCCTGCCAGCCGGGTGAGGTCCCCCTGTTATCACATTGATAACAAGTCTTTCCTTTTCAGCAGGCCTCTCTCCTGAACCAGATGGATGAGTTGGGCGTTGTTGCCCTTGGTTAGATGAAGACGGGTCTTTTCTATTCCTTTTGATGTACTGCTGCAACTTATTCTCTCTTAACAACTCTTCAATCAGGCTTTTCAAGTGGCGGCACTCGTTAGTATCATGGCCTGGTTGGTTATGAAACTTGCAAAATCTTCCGCTTTGAGCAGCATTTCTCCCAACTTTTACTGCCGGTGGTTTTGGAAATTCAACAGCATCCTTAGTGGCGATGAAAATATTCTCCGGTGTATCAGTCAAAGGGGTAAAATCCGAAGGTTTGAGGAAGCGGGGCCTTTTGAGATCTTTCTGCTTCTTTCCACTATTACTCTCCCTTTTCTGATTTGCAGATTCTTTCTTGTTTTGAACTGTAGCGCTATTTTCCACCACTGTTGTCACAACTTTAGCTGATGCGGAGAGATTTTCTAGGCGCATGAACTCATCAGCCTTTTTGTAGAATTTTTCAAGCGAATTTGGTTCCTTCATTTTTAACCATTTTCCAAACTCGCTTGACTTGTCAATAGCCCGCATTAAGTAGGTTAAGATCATTCGCGGTTCCGCATTATCAACTTCTGCTAGGGCTAAATTAAAGCAATTCAGGAAGGATTTGATGGGCTCTCCAGGATTCTGTTCAAGACTTGAGAGAGACATTATATCCTTTGCTCTTGAAATGTACAATCTGAATTGTTCCTTGAATTTTCGAGTCAGATCGGAAAATTGATCAACAAATCGCACAGGAAGCTTGGTAAACCAAAATAACGCCACTCCTTCCAAGTATACCAAGAAATACCGGCATTTAATCTCGTCAGTTGCTCTGGCGCCAGTCATGTGCCAATCATATTTGTATAAGAACTGATTTGGATCACTTGTTCCTCGATAAGAAGGAATGGTAGGAGGAACGAACTTTCTGGGAAACTCAACTTTTAGGATTCTTTCAGTAAATGGAGTCTTACTCGGAGCGAATCCCCAATCATTCTCATCTTTGTTTCTCTGCATGCTTTCCTTCATTATTTGCCGAACCATGCTAGAGAGATATTCCTCATTGTTTAGAGACTTCGCGGAATAGACTTCAGCCACTTTCTCGGAGGTTTGCCCAGGTAAATGCTCACGGAGAACTGGTGACGGCCTGGATCCTTCAGCCTGGAGGGGTGCCCCTTCGCCAGCACCTGATCCCCCTTGAGGAATATTCCTCCCTTCGGAGTTGTGAGCAGCATTAGCAAAGTTTTCTTCATTACTTACTGGCCTTTGATTAGCCCCGAGCAGAGCATTCAATTTTTCCATCATCAGATTATTCTAAGTTTCAATCTGCTGGTACAGTCCGGACACAACAACATCTAATTCTTCTCGCGTCACCCCGACGCTTGGAGCTGCCTGACTTGGAGAAAGAGAAGTGGCAGTATTGTCGCGGTCATCATCAGTTCTGACAGACTTACGTTTCCTTCTAGGAGCCATTATGTCTGATAGACTTCTGGTTTTGTAGGAAATTCTTTCAACAAACTTCCGTGAAGCTATGGTGAATGATCGCTTGAGTTCAATTCTCAGTGAAAGCACCAAAATGTTAATGCTAAAAAGTGAGCGCTAACACCCGGTGTGTGTAGTAGAATTGTGAAAGCACCACCCGTGTGACGGGAACAGAAATTAAGCAGTAAAATAGCAGAAAACCAGTAAAAGACAGCAGTTTATAGTGGTTCGGCTTGAGATCGAGCCTACGTCCACTTTAAATCTCTTTATTACTGAATCCAGTTACAAATCGATACAATTCACTTATGAAAACAATACAGTTTGATCACAAAGACAATCTCAACTACTAGCTCAAACTTCGATGATGAAACTCGATGAATCCGTGTTGGATGTAGGGAATTCCTCTCGAAGCTTGTTGTAGTGTCTCGAATGTTTGAAGATCTTCAGTTGTTGAATGAGTGGAGAGTTCAGTAGAGTAACGACGCTTTTAGAAATGATCGGCCAAAAGTCATTTTCATGTTGAGGGTAGGGGGGTATTTATAGAGAAATCTGGACATGAGTTTCTGCTAAGTCATGAGTCGTGGCCGACTTAAGATGAGTCGTGACTCGTGGGTGACTTAAGGTAGCTCGGGGACGACTTACTGAGTTCGGCTTGTGACTTGGTAGAAGACAAGTGATAAGTCGTGGCCGACTTATAATAAGTCGTAAGTTGTGGACGACTTATCAGATAAAAGTGGCACAGGTGCAGGCATTGGATTTTAACCCGATAGCTTTTAGGTCGTGGACGACTTAAGCTAAGTCGTGAGTTCCTTAAGTCGTAAGTCTTTTAAGTCGTTAACTCCCCTGTGTCGGTAATTCCTTACCGTAGTTAGGTCGGAGCTTCCCTTAAGTCGTGACATCTCTTAAATCGTTTAGACCTTAACTCGTTGAGTCGTTGATACCTTAACCCGTTAAGTCGTTCACATGTTAACTCGTTAAGTCGTTCACACGTTAACTCGTTAAGTCGTTCACACGTTAACTCATTAAGTCGTCTGGACCATGAGTCGTAGGTCATGAAGTATTCCGAGTTGTTAGGTCGTACAGCTCTTGAGTCGTACACTTCTTGAGTCGTAGTTAAGGGTTAACATTTTAAATATTCTTTAAGCATATATCTTTGAATACAGTATTTAAGTAGTTTTTAATTTAAATGTTTAAAGCATATTTCATAATATAGTGTTTTAAATTATTGTACTTGGTGATTTCAGTGGAAATAGAAAATATTTGGGAATTTATTCCATGAGAGAAGACGGTTTGAAACTATTTTCAAAAGGGTTTGAAAGTGGAAATATATCTTGAGAAGATATTTTGAGGTCAATAAATAATTTAGAAAATTATTTATGTTTGATGGTTGTTTATGGCTGTTATTTGATAGTTAAATAACCAACTATAAATATTGGCCAATGCGCTGATCGTTTCGAAGAGACCGGGATCGAGATTAATTTCTCGAAAACCACTTCGATCCGGTTATATGTTTTCGTGAGGAAAACGAGTTTGGAGTTGAAGATGGAGTAGTGAAGTGCAAGGGCTAATCGCTACTAATCCTAAGGGTGATTCTAAAATGGATGTAGTAGGAGTAGTGCCTTCGGTTCCGTTCGAACCCGGAACAGACTTGTATGGATGAATGCTTTCGGAACATCGTCAGGTGGACGGTGGGCATTCTAAGTGAAATGTTCTAAAAAGGTAACGCTTAGCCTCGAGCCTCATCAACCGGGAATGACTGAAAATCAGGGGTTATGCAGCAAGGCTATGTGGGTAGCACCCATTAGGGTGAGGTCATCCCTGTTTAGATGTCCCTTTTATTTTGGCTTAGTGGTGCGGTTGCTGATCCCAACCGTGGGGTGATCTTACTCGGAATTATCCAGTAAGGGGTAGTTCCGGTCTTGTGTTGCAGGGGATCAGGCATGGTCCTCGGTACACTGATCTAGACCAGGTACTGTGACAGGTGGTACCCCAGTGCCTAGTCATTAGTTGGAAATCCATTCTCCCTACGTGCCTGTACGGTTTTGATTGTGCCCAACTATTGCTGAAACGTGAGATGCAAGCATTTCAGCTAGATTCTATTTTACTTTCAATTGACACTATTATAATATCAGATGGATTTGATAAAAGTGTTTTAGCTATCGTAAGGTAAAAACCCGACATGTTTATTTGTGGCGTGGTCTTATGAGATGCTTTTGATTTCAAAGGATTTTGAAAACTTTAATAATCCAATTGAGTGTGTTTTCTCACACTGGTTTTCCAGAATGACTCGGGTGTTATTTTATTATAATGCTCGGGTCAGACCGAGTATTATAGGTTACAGGATATGATGCTGTGGAGCTCAAGAGACGAGCTGGATGGCGAATCGTGTCACACGTATATGATGTATATTCCGTTGTTTTGTGTATGTTGTGTATTTTGTGTGGGACAAGTTATTATAACTGTCCTGAATTGTGATGTTGATTGTATTGTACTCTGATGTTGTATTCTGATGATGTATGTATAAACAGATATAGTTTCTTTCTGTAAAGATCAGTTATTATCTATTATATTTTATTCCGCTGCGATGTGAGATTCTATTGTGTTGTTTTCTTTTCTTCTACCTCCTTCTATTTAACCCTAATGACCTGGTATTTCCGGCACTTGGATATTCGGCATTCGATACAGTGGACGTATTGATGTCGATTTTCGAGGTCGAAAATTTCCTGCTTGTTACAGTGGTATCAGAGCTTAGGCTGGTGATAACCTTGGCTCGGGTGGGAATTACTCATTAGAAATAGAGTCTGTAGTACTCTAGGAATGAGTTTGAGTGTATTAATAGATATAAGCGTGTATTTGTTAGTGAATATAAAATGGTTTTATATTGTGTTGGTTGATTTATTAAGTGGCTTATGAACTCTGGTCGAAACAGTCTGTACAACTGTACCGATAGGGGTTTCTAAACACTTAAATAGAACAATTCGACATAGTATTATTTTAAAATAGGGTAAATGAAATAATTTTACCCAAATTATTTTTGTATATAAAGGAAATAATTTTTCGTAAACCATTATAGTTATATATATGATTGCTTGATTGTTAGGAATGATAATATTAAATTATTATCATTGTTGTGTAAAATCTGAATAAGAAATTGAAATCATAACTAAAAGCTAAGAAATAAATTCATATACAAATGGGATTTGTAAATGTAAATTGTAAATGTGATTTATAATTTGAAATAGAATTCCAGAGGAATATTTGAAAATAAGTTGAGGTGAAAATTCCAGAGTAATGTTTGAATATGAAGTGGATGGATTCGGAATTTGAAATTTTGGGAAAAGTTTAAATTCCTTTGAGTTTGAAAATGTTTCCAAAGGTTTTGGAAAAATAATAGCGGTATTATTTGAGAAATATTTTGAATTGGATTTGAAATCTGGAGAGATTTGAAATTAAAAATATTTGAATCGTATTTAAAGAAATCAAAGCATCGAACTCTTTCGGTCGCTGGAAAACAACTTTGGTGATGACTGCAGCATCATCGATGTTCATTTTCGAGTTTCCAAGAGAGGAATTGCTGCCAAATTGTTTTAAATTGAATTGTTTGCAGAACCGGGTTTGATTTTGAAATTCAAAGAGATAATTGAATTTACCAAAGAATTTTGGATATAATTTATTTCAAGGGTGATTTTGAAATGTTGCTTAAACTCTGGAAGATAATTTAAAATACTTATGGAATTGTATCATGTGGTGGATACATTAAATGAAATTAAGTTCTTACTTAATAAAATGTAGATGAATTGTGTGAAGTTAAAAGAGTAGTATGAGGTTAGATTTAACCGGAGTTAAGTTAATAAAGGTTGAATGGGAATAAATAGATTTCGATGGCTTATAAAAGAATTGAAAACCCATTGAATATAAATATATACTTAGCTAAATAAAATGTATAATTCCGAGTTAAAAAGTAAATTTAGTTTGATTGAACTTAAGCCAAGTAAATGGAAGGAGTGAGCCAAAATAAAATTTATTTGGTATTTTGGAAAGTGAAATAGGAATCTAAACTCGGATTATAAATTAGATTGAACTCAAGTAAAATAATGAAGTGATATTGAAAATAGAAATCAAATATTGAATTGGAAGTGGGAGTAAACTAATTTGGAATAAATTATAAATTGAATATGCTGGTGAGGTATGGGAATGGAACCCAATTTGGTAAAATAGAAGTTGAATTTGTGAAATAAACTCGGGTTATAAATAAAATTCAACTTGGATTGGGGATGAATTAAATGTAAGTGGAAATGTTGTCAAATGAAATGGAATTGGATTATAATAGAAAATGATTTGAGTTGCAAATAAAATCCAATTCGAGTATAAATGAGTTAAATATGTGCTTGGATATTATTTTGATAAATTGAGAATATGAATTAAAATTAAAATGGATAGGCTAACTGAATTAAATGGAATTTGATTAGATGAGAATCAAATTAACTGGAAGTGAACTTAAGTTTGAAGTTGGGATAAATTGAAGTAAATTAACTTAAGTTAATAATAATTAGAAGCTCGACTTTGAGTAAGAATGGAAGACCATTAAATAAAAGCTTGGGTTGAATTAATTTGGGAAGGGTTAGTAGTATACAAGCTTGGAATGTGTTGAGCTAAATAAAATGGTAGTGAATGAATTAAAATGGAAGGAATTAAGTATAAATTGAGTTGGAATCAATTTAAAATGGTTATAAGCTTAAGTAATTATTTATTCACATGAATATGTCGAATTGTGTAGAAATAAATTGTCGTTTGATGGAAACGAGATTAAATAAATTCAATGAATTGATAGAAGTGAAATAAAATTGATTTTGAAATCAATTGAATTGAATATGAGCTTGTTTGGATTAAAAATGAATTGAATGTAAGAAATTGAATTGTAAACCCTTAAAATTTAATGAAATGGCATATGAATTGATTGAAAGCAATTGAATTAGTTTTGCAATCATATAAATTGCTCATGGAAAGTGTTTGGTGTATGTTTCTTATGAAATGCATGTGTTTAGCTATTGAAAGTAAGTGAAATGTTAATAAATTTCATATATTTAGTACTTACATGTTTAAATTGAGTAAGTACAGGTTCAGGGAAGCCGTTTGGCTGGATTAGGTAGTGCAAAATGCTAAAGTAATAAGCCGCTTGCTTAAAATGCTAAATAAAAGGTACGCCTACGCAATAAAAGTTAGGAAATATGAATTATTGTTTTGTTTTTGTTTTTCCAACCGTGTGGTTCGATGTATATATATTTATATCTCTTGTCAAATTGCAAAAGCTCCTCCATACAAGGGAGACTCTGCCAAAAAATTTCGAAAATTTTGGGAGTGAGAAATTTTTTGAAATTTTGAAAAAAAATTGTTAATAAAGAATTGATTTTATATGGAATTGGAACTCAATTTGAATATAAACTTCAATAGTGAAGTAAAAATAAATTTAAGAAGTATATAAAATATTTATACTGAACTTAAGAAATGAAAGGATGAAATTCTTAAGTAAATTGGTATTGGGAATATACTAAGTAATTTTGGAATGGAAAAATATACTAAGTGAATAGTATAATGAAGATTAAAACTGAAAGTTGTGAAATGGGATAATTGTGGATAAGTGAATAGAAATCAAAATGAATGTGAACAAAAGAGAATTAATATTGCTAATAATCAATTGAAATTAATACGTAGGATGTACGTATATTATTTTATTCGCATAGTGATTTGATCTAGATTCGAGTACAGAATTTCGAGGTAATTATACCGATCCAAGTTAGGATTTTTCACTCGATTTTCGACGGCGAACCCTGGATATGGATTTTGATTGATTCTGGAAATTCTCTATCATAGTTGTGACTATGCAAGGAGGATGACGGTTTCTGATCAAGAAACCAGATCTGAGTCCGCACTAGGAAGTTAGGTGGACGATACTAGTTCGGAAGTGAAATTGTGTGATCGAGCGAGCGATCGAATTTGATATTTCGTACGGATGATATATGTACATCGTACGGGCTCGAATGAATAGATATTGGAATTTTGTAAAGAAGCCAATAAAATGATTTTGAATGTTATGATTGGATATTATTGCTGAGTAGGACACAGGTGTTTAAAAAGCAAAAGGAATTGGTATTTTTGATTTCAGAAAATAAATTTAAATGGCCCAACAAAGAGGTATGTGTTTAAATTTCTGTATGAAATTTGTTGGTTTCTGGTTTAGCCACTTGGCTTTTGTTTTTCTTTTGAAATTTGAGGGTCGTAGAGGCATTTTGTGGTTGTACCGAGCCAGCCGTGCAAAGGAGATGCTGGCAAAAATTTTCGGGAATTTAGGGAGTTAGAAAAATTTTGAGAAAATTTTGATGATTCAAAATTTGGTTTTAAATTTAAATTTGAATTGTTAAGTAAGTGATATTGTTTGGAACTTATGGATAAGTTTGGAAAGTTAGTAAGGGCATCATTGTGTCTTTAATAAAAGATTGTTTTGGGAAGTTGTTTGAAACTGCTGGGTTTTGGAAATAGTTAATGGGTATTGGACCATTCTTCTTAACTAGTAATTTCGGGGACGAAATTCTTTTAAGGGGGAGGAATGTGACGACCCGGAATTTTTGAGCATTTGAAATTGAAATATTTAATTGATTTTAAATACTTGAAAGGTAGTTTAACTTAAATTTCAAATATTATTATTTATTTAGCAATTAAGTTATTGGATTTAATAAACTGAAATTAAGTAAACTATTGAATCTGCAGTTTTAAGCCTGTTAAAAAAATATTTTAAAGGCTTGTAAAATCTATATTGATAATACTGAAGATAGTAAACGTGCTAAAATTGAATTTGGAAGTGTTTTGTTAAGTTTTGAAATTTTATCGTTTAAATTGATATTTAAAAATAGCCTTTCGGGGCACAGTCTCGGAATTCGACGAAACTAGTTCCATTGGATTCGTAATATTGTATTATTATCGGATTTCAAATTTCGGAGCGTTTGGAGTTGTCGTGTGATCGTACGATAGATAAACGCGCTGAAATTTATATCGAAAGTTTAATATAATAACTGAGTCCAAAAGGCTATCTTCTCCATACGATCGAATTAGGACTCGAAACCTTTTCCATTGCGTTCGAAATAGGGGTATAACATTATAAACGCCTAGCGGCACGTCTCGACAGGAAGTCAAGTTTTTAAGATGCATTTATCGGAACGATTTGAATTTGAATTTAAATTGAATATTTATACTAGTCAACTACAGTTGAAATTATCTCACATCAACTCTTTTCCAGTCCTTTCCAAAAGCACTGTAGCTTCCCTTCTACAACACGCCTTCCTCAACTTTATATCACGTCTAAACTTTATTTCCCCGTTCAAATCAAAGTAAATCACAGAGAAGAGAAAAAAAATCAAAATTAGATAATGGCCGAATAAAATATTCTCTCGTTCAAACCTCAATCCCCTTCTTCTCATTATTTCGCTCGAACGAAAAAAAAAATATAGAGTCGAGTTCGATCTTCGGAGGGCTTTCATGAAATCGAGTAGAGGGGGCGCGTTGGTTGGCGGAGTCACGAGATCAGAAGGGGCGGCGAATTTGAATTTTAGCGATGGGAAGGCACCGCGCACACTCGCGAGTTAGGGATGGTGGTCATCGACGGCTCTGGAGGGTGGCGCACGCGATAGGAAAGGCGGCGTTCGCTGATGAGTTCACGACCTGGTATTCAATTTTGGGATGAGAGTTGAGTTCGGTAGTGATTCGAGACGGCAAAGCTAGGGTTTCGATCAAAGGCAGTAAGGTATAACCATTCTATCTTTAATTAAATACATGTATATGTCAAAAAAAATATACAGTGACATATAAATGGAGATTTTTCAAATTTATATATATACAGAGATTATTTCTGATGAACAACTGAAGAAATAATAATAATAATATAAAAGCAGTTCTGTTTTTTTATTTAATACATGTATATAAACAGAAAAGGAGAAATAACAGTGAGTTTTGTAGAAAAACAATTTATTTTCCTCAATTTACAGATTTATATATGTATATGTATCTAAATAAAGTAAAGTAAATTTCTGTTATTTTTATAGAAAAAGAAAACAAATTTTGATAATAAAAATATATATAAATACACACACCTATTTTAATACATATAGAAAAAACAGACAATTATATATATATACTACTTTGGAAAACATAGGAAATTGTATAAAGAATTAGATTTTTATCTATATAGATTATTTCTTATAAGTATATATATAAAATTTCAAAATAAAGTAAATATACATTTACATATTTTAATTTGCTAGTTGTTTTAAAATAATGGATTTGTTGAATAAATTGTTAAATTAACTTATTTAATTATTTTAGTTACTAAAGAGATTTTTATAGGAAAATTATTAGTTTAAAATTAAATCATTAGTTAATTAAATTAATAAATGGTAATTGGTTGCTCGTTTATTCCAAATGTTAATAAACCATAAATGTTTATACAAGGTCAAAAACCGTGAACCCAGTCAAGATTGAAGTGGATTGCAAAACAAAAATCAAAAGTGAGTTAATCTCACTCTTCTGGATTTTTATTTAAATTTAAATGGTTAAATTTAAATAATTGGTTGAATGATTGAATTGGTTTGATGTGCTATATTATGTATAGTAGTATATGGTATAGATTGGAGTGGTTAATATTCCCGCATTATATAGCGGATGAGACCCTATGCGCCGCATAATAGCGGATGATATTATATTAAACCCATATACCATGATATTCCACCTCGAAGTGGAATTGGTATTGTGCTAACATCTGTGGATGCAGGGAAACATGTTGGAAGGATCAAACTGGATTCCTCAAAAAATTTAGATTGTTCTAATAATTCTGTGTTATGAATATTTGATATTCTGTGATGAATTATATTGATAATTGGAATATTGAATGCTATGGTTTGTTTGAATATATTTCGGTGCACTGAGTTACCAAGATATATAGAACTGGATTTTTGAAAAGAATAAAAGTGATTTTTAAATTCTAGTAAATAAATTCCGAGTATGGAAAGGGGATTTTGAATAAAAGGGAAATAATGAATTTTAAACTTAAGTGATATTATTTAAAGGAATGAAAGATTTATTTTTGAATTCAGAGTTAAAATGGTTTAGAAAGAAATAAAATAAAATCTTGGAATAAATGTGGAAATTTGTATTATCAGTTAAAGTAAGATTTTAAATCATCACAAGGAAGTTAAACCTGAAATTTATAAGTTTTGAAATAAAATTGGATAAGTAAAGAGTTTATTTTTAAATGGAGTAAATTTTTGAAATCAATTTGAGAATTGATTAAGTACTTGAAACTGGGATTTTAAAAGGAAGTTGAGACTATGAAATTTATAAACGGGGTTTATAAAGTGAAGTAATATATCAGTGGATATTTGGAAGTATAAATTCAGGGTGGGAATTTATTAAAGAAATGGATAAATTTGGTTAAAAATAAATAGTGATTTATTTTTAAGATGTGAAAGAGAAGTATATTTCCCTGGATAGCCAAGTACGATTTCAAAGCAAATCTTTAAGTATATGTTAAAGTTTTAAAGTTGATTAAAGGTATGTTTTAGAAAATTTATTATTCTTAAATGTTTAAATTTTGAAGCAAGTATTTTTCAAATTTATTTTAGTAATGATTATTTAGAAATGACTTAGTATTATGTTTTAAAAGGTAAAAATCTAGTTTTATATTTTATAAGTGGCTTTATTTTAAATATTCTTTAAGCATATATCTTTGAATACAGTATTTAAGTAGTTTTTAATTTAAACGTTTAAAGCATATTTCATAATAGTGTTTTAAAATATTGTACTTGGTGATTTCAGTGGAAATAGAAAATATTTGGGAATTTATTCCATGAGAGAAGACGGTTTGAAACTATTTTCAAAAGGGTTTGAAAGTGGAAATAAATCTTGAGAAGATATTTTGAGGTCAATAAATAATTTGGACAATTATTTATGTTTGATGGTTGTTTGTGGATGTTATTTGATAGTTAAATAACCGACTATCAATATTGGCCAATGCGCTGATCGTTTCGAAGAGAATGGGATCGAGATTAATTTCTCGAAAACCACTTCGATCCGGTTTATATGTTTTCGTGAGGAAAACGAGTTTGGAGTCCAAGATGGAGCAGTGAAGTGCAAGGGCTAATCGCTACTAATCCTAAGGGTGATTCCAAAATGGATGTAGTAGGAGTAGTGCCTTCGGTTCCGTTCGAACCCGGAACGGACTTGTATGGATGAATGCTTTCGGAACATCGTCAGGTGGACGGTGGGCATTCTAAGTGAAATGTTCTAAAAAGGTAACACTTAGCCTCGAGCCTCATCAACCGGGAATGACTGAAAATCAGGGGTTATGCAGCAAGGCTATGTAAGTAGCACCCATTAGGGTGAGGTCATCCCTGTCTAGATGTCCCTTTTATTTCGGCTTAGTGGTGCAGTTGCTGATCCCAACCGTGGGGTGATCTTACTCGGAATTATCCAGTAAGGGGTAGTACTGGTCTTGTGTTGCAAGGGATCGGGCATGGTCCTCGGTACACTGATCTAGACCAGGTACTGTAACAGGTGGTACCCCAGTGCCTAGTCATTAGTTGGAAATCCATTCTCCCTACGCGCCTGTACGGTTTTGATTGTGCCCAACTATTTCTGAAACATGAGATGCAAGAATTTCAGCTAGATTCTATTTTACTTTCAATAGACACTATTATAATATCAGACGGATTTGATAAAAGTGTTTTGGCTATCGTAAGGTAAAAACCCGACATGTTTATTTGTGGCGTGGTCTTACGAGATGCTTTTGATTTCAAAGGATTTTGAAAACTTTAATAATCCAATTGAGTGTGTTTTCTCACGCTGGTTTTCCAGACTGACTCAGGTGTTATTTTATTATAATGCTCGGGTCAGACCGAGTATTATAGGTTACAGGATATGATGTTGTGGAGCTCAGGAGACGAGCTGGATGGCGAATCGTATCACACGTATATGATGTATATTCCGCTGTGTTGTGTATGTTGTGTATTCTGTGTGGGACAAGTTATTATAACTATCCTGAATTGTGATGTTGATTGTATTGTACTCTGATGTTGTATTCTGATGATGTATGTATAAACAGATATAGTTTCTTTCTGTAAAGATCAGTTATTATCTATTATATTTTATTCCGCTGCAATGTGAGATTCTATTGTGTTGTTTTCTTTTCTTCTACCTCCTTCTCTTTAACCCTAATGACTTGGTATTTCCGGCACTTGGATATTCGGCATTCGATACAGTAGGCGTATTGATGTCGATTTTCAAGGTCGAAAATTTCCTAGTTGTTACACGGTGTCTGTATATAATTTTCTACCCTATGGTCAAGTTATACGGATATTTATCATTTCAATCCGCAAATATATAAATTTTACGGGTATATATTATTTCAACCCACAATCCGAAATTTTACTTCAAATCCATGAAATCGCTCGGGTCTATCATTTCAACCCATAATGATTTCTTCCTAATCTATCAGATCATTCGAGTATGTATCATTTCAACCCATAGGGATTTTCTAACAAATAAGCTACGGGAACTTGCAATGTTATAACAATATATAAATATAACATCCAATCATCCAATATCAACAATCAAACATCCATCTCAATCATCATTCAAACCAATCAATAAACAATAACAATCATACAATTGTCAATGACAGCTTTTAATTGGCAATTAAACTTCAATATTACATTAAATGACTATTAAATTCAATAAAGGTCAAATTTAACTGGAATGACAAGTTAAATATACCAAACATCAATCAATCAATTTCTAATCACATCATAAATTTAATTTAACTAACATAAGATAATTTAGTAGTTGTGAGTGGGTTAAAACACTCACATTTGATTTCAAATCGATTTGAAATCCAAAATAAGGCCCAAATTTCAACAGTCTCAGAATTCGTCCAAACTAGTGCCAAAATGTCTGGAATTCTGATACGATCACAGTGGAGCAAACCGCACGTAAATCCGACCTCATATGTGAAAGTTATACACATTAGAACAATACATGATTGAAATTGAAAATAAATAAAATAATAACTAAATGTTACTGTAACGACCCGATATTTTGGACTATTCGCATCCGCACATGTCGGACTTGAGTAATTCAAAATACCGAATTGTTAATTTAAATTTGGCAAAACTAAACATATACAGTAAATAAATAGAACACAGATCACAGACACAGAGTAATAAATGCAGCGGAAGCAAAAGATAGTAGTTCATGAAGCTACTATATACATATCAGAGTTAAATAAGGTACAATAGATGTCTCGAATACAATAATCAAATACAATATCAGAATACATCACTGGAATCAACTGGATATCTGAAAGCTGGATAGATAGCCGGATCTCCAAGCGAAGGTCCAACTCCAAAGGTGAGTCTCGAATACTGGTACACTCAGTCTGACCCGTGCGTAAAGCAAAATACAAAA
Source organism: Allium fistulosum (assembly GCA_030737815.1). Lineage (NCBI taxonomy): Eukaryota > Viridiplantae > Streptophyta > Magnoliopsida > Asparagales > Amaryllidaceae > Allium > Allium fistulosum. Next base: position 427,306,258 of record CM060902.1, read on the forward strand.
CACTCGAGTCAAGATTAACATTCTTATATCAATAAATCCAACTCAAGTGAAATAGCAATTTTAAATACCAGTAACTTAAAGGATGTTTGGAATAACCATCCTTTAAGGATCCGTTAAACTATCTACTATGTAGTAGTATACGATAAGTAGATAATGCCTATCAGTAATATAAAGTATCAAAATAGTGTTAAGGCGTTACCATTATCCCCCTTAACACATTTTATATAAGCGTTATAGTCTATACAGCACTGTAACTCCCCCGTAAACTAGTGGGCTATCAGGGAGTACTCCATAGGTATAACATAAAACAAATCGTAGTGGTCGAGTAAATAGGGATCCAAGTATGACAAGGCACATGAGGCAATACCCAAGGTAGTGAAACTACCGTTTGCCTGATCCGGACTGGTGAGAACGCATCGCCGCAACGATCGCAACACCGCGAAACAACACTCCCAAAATCAAGGGTGCACCAATCGACAACAAGTAATGAGTAGTTTCGAAGAAGTGTGTTCGCTTGAGGTAGCTAACCCCCATTTGGCTCGGCACGGCTTCTGTTTTAGTCATTTCCAATTTGACACAAGTGTCAAGGCTATCCATTATCGTTCTCTTTCTTCAGTCAACATGTACATCATTCCAACCACTTCATTCTGGATCACACTCCGCGTATAGTTATTAAAGTGGTTTTCGTTTTAGACAGAGAGTATGTCCATAACCGATTCCGGTTTCTTTAATAACTCTCGTAATTATTACAACGATTGGTCGTTTAATAAATTTCAAAACCAAATCAATTTCAATTTCAATTAAAACTTGTAAACCAACATTTCATTTGTCTCTCTAAACAATTTCCATAATTTACGCTTCAAACTTCCAAATTCATAATTTCAAAATCTTATAATTCAATTTCAATTTTTATTCAAACAATTCAAATATTGATTCAAGTTCGTATATAAATTTCATTCCGAAATCGTTTAAATTAAATTAATCTAACATTCAAATCAATTCAAATCCATTAATCAATTTCATTCAATATTTGTTAAATTAATTTATCATTCAAAACAATTTCTATTTGATTTCCAATTCATTAAATCAATTGCTTAAGTTCTGTAACGACCCGAATTTTGGACAATTCGCGTCCATTATAAGTGTATAGGTAGACACTCATGCCGGAGTTGAATTGCTCAAAATACCGCGTTGTTAATTTAAATTTGGCAAAACTGAACATATACAGTAAATAGATATAATCACAGAACACAGACACAGAGTAATAAGTGCAGCGGAAATAAAAGAGATAGTAGTTCATGAATCTACTATATGAATATATAAAATACATCAGAGTTTACAACAGAAGAGTAATACGATACATCAGAGTTAAACCAGGTACAACGGAAGAGTAACACGATACATCAGATACAAATCAGAATACAACACTGGAATCATCGAATATCTGAAAGCTGGATAGATGGCTGGATCTTCAAGCAAAGCTCCAACTCCAAAGGTGAGTCTCGAATACTGGTACACTCAGTCTGACCCGAGCGTAAAGCAAAAACACAAGACACTCGAGTCAGGATTAACATTCTTATATTAATAAATCCAACTCAAGTGAAATAGCAATTGAAATACAAGTAACTCAAAGGATGTTTGGAATAACCATCCTTTAAGGATCCGTTAAACTATCTACTAGGTAGTAATGTACGCTAAGTAGATAATGTCTATCAGTAATATAAAGATATCAAAGTAGGGTTAAGCAGGGCCCATACACCTCTTAACCTGTTTATTCCCAAAAGCATATACAAGACCGTAGTTTCCCCAAAACCGGAAGTCACCAGAGGGCAATCCATATACTAAAGGTACAAATCAAAATCGTAGTGGTCGCGCATAAATGGAATACAAGTATGACAAGGTACATGAGGCGATACCAACTAGGATACTAGTAGTTGCCTGATCCGGACTGATGTTGGGCATAGCAGCTACTACCCCAACACCGCGAAACAACACTCCCAAATCGAGGGGTGCACCCAAATCGAATCACAAAAGTAATAGATATGGTATCGAAGAAGTGTGTCCGCTAGAGATGGCGATCCTCAATGGCCCGGCGCGGCTCCTGTTTTAGTCATGTCAGGGGTCATCCAAAATCGTTCTCTTTCTTCAGTCAACGCGTTCACCAAACCATCCACTTCATTCTGGATCATCACTCCGCGTATAGTTATTAAAGTGGTTTTCGGTTTAGATAGAGAGTATATCCATAACCGAATTCCGGTCTCTTTAATAACTTTCGTAATTATTACACCGATTGGTCGTTTGTTTATTTCAAAACCAAATCAATTTCAATTTCAATTTCAATTCGTAAATCAACATTTCACTTGTCTTTCGAAAACCAATTTCCATACTTTACATTTCAAACTTTCAAATTATCATTTCAAAATCTTATAATTCAAATTCAATTTCTATTTAAACAATCCAAATATTAACTCAAGTTCGAATATAAGTTTCATTTCGAAAACATTTAAATTAATTTAATTTAACATTTAAATCAATTTAAATTCATTTATTAATTTTATTCAATATCGTTAAATTTAATTTATCATTCAAAACAATTTCTATTAAATTTCCAAATCATTAAATCAATTTCTTAAATTCAACTTCATTAAATCAAAACTTACAATTTTGAATTAAATTAAATTCATCAAATCAAATTCTTTAAATTTCAAGTCTTACATTAATTCCAAAAATATCACATTTTATTTCTTGTTAAAGAAATTCAATTTCACCTATTTACTTACTTAAATGATTTTCCAAACTTTATTAATAAAGAAACTCAATTTCAAGTATTACGAAGTAAAATTCACTTATTCAAAATTCAATTTAATTTAATCATTAAATAATTCAATCTTATTTAATTATTAAATAATTCAAAACTTAATTATTAAATAATTTCAAAGTTTAATAATTTCAAACTTAATTATAATTTCCAACTTAACTCAATAGTTTCTCAACTTAAACAACATTCTTTCATCAATTACATTTTTAATAATTTGTTTCAGATTATTAAACATTAACATTTCCTTTCACTTAAATTCAAATTTCAACTTCATTTCAAAACCATATTATTTATTCAAATAAAATCCTTATCTTATTTCAAAATCAAGTTATTGACCAATCGGGTTTATTTAATTTTCTATCCTAGGTCAAAGTTCAATTTTGGGTATTTATCATTTCAACCCGATTCCAATTCAATTAAAAATACAAAGCATAACAGAGGGAACTTGCAGTGTGATAACTGGGATGGTGTCAAAGTAAATAAACAAGCAATAACGACAATCAATATCAATCCAATAATCAATTCAAATAATCCCGAAATAACCATATTAATTCGCATTGTTATTTGTACGAATTAATATAATTATTTCTAGAATCCACACTATCATTTCATGTAGATTAAAGATTATTACATTACGGTTTTCACTTGTCATCTATTTACAATTTCATACATCATCAATTTAACAACATACATTCAGTGGTTCAAAGTGTAATTAAACAAATCCTACGTGTCAATAATTTAAACAGTTAAAAGGGTCATATTATACAAATGTCAGTTAATCAAATCTAACATTTAACTATCCTATATCAAGTCCAATTGCATACTATTTATCATTTTAACAATAACAATTTAACGTCTAATATAAACATCAACAATCAATCAATTATCAGCCAAACTGTATTATCATCGCCTAAATAATTAACAGATAATGGTGTCAGATGTCACAGGTGAACCGATACAGGTAATAGCAAATAAAACAGTGTAATTAACTAATAGCAGCATATTCCAATTGTCGTTCCAATTGAAATCAAATTTAATAAATAAAAGAACATTAATCGTGAGTGAGTGCTCACCTTTCAAGGCTAGAGAAATTCGACGATGAAAAGAGTTACGAATCCAAACACAAAGCGAGACAGGCACAGATTCGATGACGAAACAGGCACGACGGACCAAAAGCTGATAAATGAAAATTGATGAAACCAAATCAGAACGGGATCAATGAAGATAACTTGGAATAACAGAACTGATATATAACTATATATGTAAAAATAAATTTTGAATCAATACTTTTAAAACAATATTAAAATAACATATATATATATATATATTTGCCTATACATCAAATTAAAAGTCAAAGTCCACAACGCAATAAGAATTCTTATATTATCAACACACGACATATATATAACTAACAATACATATACCAAATACGCAACTTATATACAAGAACGGAACTCACGTACCAAATGTAAAATACAGTTATACACATAAACGAACAACATAATTTATGATATTTGGAAATCTGTACTAGTTGGAAACATGCTTTAAGCTAATAAATAACCCATATACATCAGCAGTTTCCCAAAACTTGTGTAAAATATATATGTACTATCATACCTAAAATAATAATAATAAATAAAAAAAATAGAACCCGACCGAACAATGCAACTAACATATAAATTTCAAAATTTTTATAAATATGTATAACTCGTATAATATATGTATACATCTTTCAATCAACAGTTTTAAAATCAAATATATATTTAGATATCGCTTGATACTTATAAACGGTGCATATAAATATAACTACAAAAATGTTGATATTTTAAACATACATATACAAACAAAACTTTGAAGTATAAAGCTGTAAATAACAACTTACTGAAATCATATATATATACTTCCTATTATATTATAAATTCTTTTAGATAGTCTAAAATATATGTGAAAGTAGATTAAAATAAAGTATACATGATTCTTTAAAATATAATATACGGCTGCTAAATTTTTTTTTTTTTCAGCACATAACTTTATATACTTTAAAACATAACTCGTAGGCTCAAGACTAACATATACAACTGTGAAATTCATAAACCACACCCGTATAAAACCAAATATTATACTACTGTAAACTCTATAACTAATTACTAATTTGTATCACCTATGCTGTAAGCTTGTAAAATATATATAAACTCATTTTTTCTTAAATACAATTTGTATTAAACCAAACACATATCCCAAATATCTTCTTACATACACTCCTTTAAAACAATATTGTTATAACATGATCTACATAGAACATATCTTTCATATAGAATAAAATTTATACAAACAAAACTGTACCATTGCTATGTTGAAGATATATACAAGCCTTATACGTAATTACCTCAAAAGACAAATGAGCATGGTCTCAGGCTACATAGGGAAAGAAACGTGGACTATGTATGAGCGGCTCCAAGTCAGAAAGCAGGATCCCAAGCAACGCATGTATGCCACAATATTTTCCGCTATATACATATGTATATATTTATGGCACGGCTGTTACTATGGGAAGAAGGCGGGCTGGAGGAGAAGAGGGGGAGAAGTGGAGGGTGAGGAGAGACGAGGCTGCGGGGTTGGTCAGACTTTGGTGAGGAGGTGGTGTTGCGCTCAGCATGTGGAAATCTGGAGACAGTCAGTGGTGCTTGGCCATGGAAGCATAGGCGAGTTTGGGTGGAAAAAAATGGCGCGGGGTGACGCGCTGTTCGGCTTAAGGTGGAGGCAGTGGCGTGGGTTGGGTTACACGCGCGTGTTAGAGGAGGGAGGGGCAGTAGGCGGTGGTCGTACGTGGGTCGAAGGTTGTGTGTGGTGGTCGAGAAGGAGGAGGAGCTCGGATGGGTGTAGGCAGTGATGACGTAGGGATCTGGGCAATGGAGTGTTGAGGAGGGAAGAGGAACACGTTATCACTTTTTATTTTATTTGATATAAATGAAGAAGAACAAGAATAATAAGGAAGCAGAGAAGGTGAAGAGAAAGTGAACCGGTTGAAAGATGTATTGGGACAAGGAAGGTTAGTCATCAAGACATTGAAAAATGGAAATGTAACAGTTGAAAATAAATGCCTTCAGCCGCTTGAAATCTGAACGGACACCAAAACCAAAAGGCATGAAACGGTTACCGATACGGTAGGCGTTACGCAAAGTGCAACGTACACCGGAACACCGAATTTGACAATCGAATATACCGTAGAGATCAGCACGACGAGACGATCAAAATGGTATATAGAAATCAGTGGTACGATCATCCGATCAAAATCGATATCGGTACCAGCATACTGCTATTTTGCAGAAAATAAGAACGACGGAGCAATAGATGTCCGAATTCGGAAAAATGACGAACTGATATTTTGCTCAGAAGATGGTTTAGAATTTTTCTATGTAAAAATATTTAGGTTCCGAAACATTTTATTTTCAACGCTTTTTTAACTGATTAAATTAAAGTGAATTTACGCGCGAAATAAACTTTCGTATTTTCGGACGAAAATTTACCAGTCGCTATGTTTAACTAGACGTATTCCAAATATCAATTTTTTTTTTTTTAAAATTTTATCGTTTAAAATTTCACAAAATTTCAACTAATTGCGTTATCAACAGTTGAAATTTTACGGGTCGTTACATTCTCCCCCACTCAAAACTTTTCGTCCCCGAAAAGGAACGAGGTAGAAGAATGGAAATAACCAGAAAGAAAACAGATTTGAAATACAAAATAACAATAATTTAACCCATATAAATTCAAATTTAAATTAATTGATATTCAATAATTGATTTAATCCATTTGATTTCACTAAAATCAATCTCAACTATTTCTAAATTCATTATCTTATTATCCAATTATCTTAAATTTACAATTTCTAAAACTATAAATTTGAATAATCTTTTATTATAATCATATTTTATTTTCAACAATTTAAATTCTTCTTATTCCTAATTATTGTTAAATTTATTCCACTTAATATACCTACTCACATATATTTAACCCATATAAATTGATTTAAAACATAAAAGTTTCAATTTAAATTAATTTACATCTATTAATTTCTTTTAAATTTAAGGTATTTTCATATGTTGATCAAATTTCAATTTATTAATTCTTTCAAAACAAATTATTAATTCTTTCAAAACAAATTCATTTCATTATTAACTGAGTTTACTTATTATCCTATCTAACTCTATTAACATCTTTATAATCAAAATTTAGTGTATAACATTTATTACAACACTCAAATTTTATTTATAAATTCAATTTATCTTATATATTATCCAATTACATATCAACTTCTGAATTATTTAGGTAAGTTGTATTACAATGCAGTTGAACAATATACAAATAAAATTTTCCCAATTCAATTATTCAAGTTTAAATATTTATTCCAAATTTTGGTTTTATTTATAATTAAAATCATCCTTTAACAAAATTTAAGAATTAGATTTCCGATTAACTTTAAACAATTTAGAGATATATATAATATATTTATATCAAATCAAATTAAATTTTAAAATAAGATACCTATATATATGTGAATCAAAATATACTGAAGAAATTCAACTCAAAATATATATTATTATTTTTTTTCAAAACAAAACCGTAGCAAAGCTACAGAATGGTTTCTCCACTTCGAAACTCGAAAATGAATGTCGATGATGCGGCCGCCATCACCGAAATTATTTTCCAGCGACAAAGAGAAGAGCACTTATTTCAACATTTTAAAATTCTTTGGAAACGATTTCTATTCGAAAATACTTTCAATAATATATACTTAAAAATTTTAAAAACCAAAGTTCAAAATCACCGGAAACTAGTAAATTCTCAAATTTCTGAATTAAATTCATTTCAAATTCCAAATCAATTTATAAACCGTATTTATAAATTTATTTAGAACAATAAATGATAATCAAATATTATCATTTCAACAACAATTTAATTAACTTATTAAATTCCAGAAAATTTTAACTTATATTTTTACAATATAATCAACAAATTTATTTCATTTACCAAATTGAAAATAATATTGTGTCAGTTTGCTCTGTTCAAGTGTTTTGGAAATCCTATCGATTGCGTTGATCAGACGTATCGATCGGAAACTCAAATCAACATCAACAACTCAAACAACACAATACATAAAACATTTTAAATATTAATTTACAAATACACTTCCTCGCTCGACTATATAAGAATAGATTTCAAAGCAAAGACAGAGGTTCAATTCTGATGGACTCAAATCAAAGAGAATTTTGATTCGAATTCAAGTTCGAAAGAAAAGATAAGATGATTCAATTAACAGAATCGGGACATGGATAAGCTTATTAAATTCACGGGCAATCTTAACCGGACCGTCCGTAACTTCAAGAATAAGATCGATGCTGAATTCCGAGGTAAGTCAACACTCGATCTCTAGAGATGGGATTCAGGTATATCAGGGAATAGATAGCATTATAAACCGAGGATACAGAAATCTCCGGTAAATCAATGCCTATTGTAAAGGAGTTTCACCCCTTTACCAATCATTCGAAGATTGGCGAGACCGCCGATTCATTATAAAGATCATTCGAAATGGAGTTATGGGATGCTCCAGAATTGAAAGAAGACGAATAGTGAGGGGCACGAATGAATTTTGGAATCGCAGGGAACGTTCCAAAATTCAAAGGAATCGAATTAGAAAGAAGAGATTGAAACTCGAATGAGAGTGATTCTGTAAATACATTTACTCTATATGTTAAGTTTTGCCTAGAGCTACCAAAGCTCTGATACCAACTGTAACGACCCGAATTTTGGACCATTCGCGTCCATTATAAGTGTATAGGTAGACACTCATGCCGGAGTTGAATTGCTCAAAATACCGCGTTGTTAATTTAAATTTGGCAAAACTGAACATATACAGTAAATAGATATAATCACAGAACACAGACACAGAGTAATAAGTGCAACGGAAATAAAAGAGATAGTAGTTCATGAAGCTACTATATGAATATATAAAATACATCAGAGTTTACAACAGAAGAGTAATACGATACATCAGAGTTAAACCAGGTACAACAGAAGAGTAACACGATACATCAGATACAAATCAGAATACAACACTGGAATCATCGAATATCTGAAAGCTGGATAGATGGCTGGATCTTCAAGCAAAGCTCCAACTCCAAAGGTGAGTCTCGAATACTGGTACACTCAGTCTGACCCGAGCGTAAAGCAAAAACACAAGACACTCGAGTCAGGATTAACATTCTTATATTAATAAATCCAACTCAAGTGAAATAGCAATTGAAATACAAGTAACTCAAAGGATGTTTGGAATAACCATCCTTTAAGGATCCGTTAAACTATCTACTAGGTAGTAATGTACGCTAAGTAGATAATGTCTATCAGTAATATAAAGATATCAAAGTAGGGTTAAGCAGGGCCCATACACCTCTTAACCTGTTTATTCCCAAAAGCATATACAAGACCGTAGTTTCCCCAAAACCGGAAGTCACCAGAGGGCAATCCATATACTAAAGGTACAAATCAAAATCGTAGTGGTCGCGCATAAATGGAATACAAGTATGACAAGGTACATGAGGCGATACCAACTAGGATACTAGTAGTTGCCTGATCCGGACTGATGTTGGGCATAGCAGCTACTACGCCAACACCGCGAAACAACACTCCCAAATCGAGGGGTGCACCCAAATCGAATCACAAAAGTAATAGATATGGTATCGAAGATGTGACGCCCCACCTCTATGCTCATAATAACATAGAGTATTAAAAGAAATACTGTCTATTATTACGAAGAATAAGGCTGGATAGGAGCGACCATCCGTAATTGGCCTTACACTAATATTGGTTATCTCGATAGGAGTGGTATATACTTTTTATTTTTCATCTATTATTTATTTACCCCCATCGACATATCCAATTATCAGTATAAAACAAACCACGATAGTTCATAATAGTTTAGGACATTAGATATAACAATAACACAGATAATATAAATGCGGAACACAGAATAACAATAATCTCATATATATATAACCGATGTCAGTTACAATATAGATGACACGATACACATGATACAACTACAACTGTCGACTCCAGAAGTTATATAAACAAGTACATTATCGACTAATATACATGAATACATATCGTTCTATACAATGACGCGACTACTACAAAGTGACACTGACAACTTCAGAAGATGTGAAAAGTCTTCAAATCCTGAACAGCAACTCAAAGAAGAAAATCTACAACCTGAAATAACTCGGGTCTGACCCGAGTATTACATTCAAAAGAAAATAATACCCAGGTCAGTCTAATTCAAACCAGTTTATTAGTGCACAGAAGCAATAATAATCAAATAGTCAAATAGACGACAATCCTAGAAATCTCGTATATCCAACTCTCGATACGAGAATTGGATATCGGCAGATATAACACTAAGCAGTGTAAATCAACAAATCAGCAATCCAGATCAATTTAAACAATTGAAATGTCAATTTAAAAACAACAGTGCTGATTGGCTGCAGTACACGCTAACGTGTACTGCCTCGCCAATACAGTCTATCAAATACTCAGAAGATCAATGAATCCAAAAGCCAACAAACCCAACTTAATTTATAATGAACCATTTCAAAATACGCTTAATGAAACAGAAACAGATGGCATCAAATTAAATAAATTCTCGGTATGGCTGCAGTACACGCGCGCGTGCACTGCCTCGCCACTACCGTACGTCGAAACTGCAAAGGTCAAATCCGAGAGTTTAAGCCGGATTCAACTCAAGCATAAATTCAAATGAGATGGTCAAAACATAAAGTTTAAGCCTCGACCATAGTTCAAACCAACTAACAGAAGACAGAAACTGCCACCTCTCTGACTAATCTATATAATTCAATACCCAGTCAGATTCAAACATGGATATAAACACAACAAAGCAATGTACAGGCTTCGAGATAGCACCACATGAATACAAGGGCAAGACTGCAAAGTGTACAGAAGTGCGGCACTGGTACAACATAATGCAACAATGGACAGGGTCGAGCCTATGATCTAAACCATACGTAGATTGAAACAGGCAGTGGTCACAACCACCCAGAAATAGATAAGTGCAGACAAACTACATGAGTACCAAGCTTCGAGTCACGTAATAGAAATGCAGACTCAACCATCAAATGCTCAAAACACTTGAATGACTCAAGTTATACAAATTATATGCTATGTGTACAGTAAAATTCAAGTGATACAGCTCGAAATAATGCACCATGTTCGTACAACTACACAGTGCATAAGGGCCATAAAATGAAGACTCAAATCAGTGCACCACAAAAAGGAGATGCACCAGTGAAATAACTTAGCAATGAACTAGTGCCAACTTGAACAAGTGACTCCGGACCAAATGCCTTAATGAAAAAAAACAGAAACTGAATTCAAATACAAAATCAGATGTTATCAATATTTGGAGCGAATGCAGACAGTGGTCGAGGCAAAACCAAAATGCAGTTTCAAAATATCAATGACTGAGCCGAAGTCAAAGCTCATAACCAACCAAACAAACTAGTACCCAAATGAATGGTGCACCAGACATGATGCAGTTACAATAGAAAGACAATATAACACTTCAATGGTCAGCTCAGGTCGAGACTGAACCAAACTCAGTTAAAACATGTAGTGTGAATACAAGAATCAATACAAAGCTTCAACATCCACCTGACCCGAATGCACAGGTCCAAGTAAAACAAACGTAAACTTTCTCGAAGTGGATAGAGAAATGTGAACAAGTAAAATGCAAAACAACTCACCTATACTATGTATAGGTCGAGAGTACAGTCACGAATACAATCCACAAATTCCCAACATATAACAGTGAACACTACAGGCACAGTGAACACTATAACCATCTTGATGACAAAGCACTACAGCTAAAAAGACCCGATTGATACAAGAGAAAGTGACTCCAACAAATATAAACTTCAAAAGGTATCAACTTGAGACAGAGACAAGGAAACACAAAACTTCCAGAGGAATATAAGCTGCATGTAGCAGTTTCAAGAAATGATCAACAGCAGTTCAGGGAATCAAAACGATAGTGGCAAGTTCGAACAAAGATCAATCATCACAAGATCAAGCAACAACAATTGTACCAGTCAATGAAGTTCCAAGTCAAGTAACGAAAACAAGTTGAAGCAGAAAACAACATTATATACCAACCACAAACACACCCACAAGTGAACTTGAGCACAGTCGAGAATGTTACAGGGACAATACAAAATCAACAGTCATGAAAATGTCAAGAACCAACAGTTCAAAACCAAGTAAATGCCTAAGTCACTATACAAACAACTCAATGTCAAGACCGATGCCAACCGAGAAATGCACGGAGCGAGTTAGAACTCATCAAAACAGTGGTAGCCAAGAAGAAATGGCCAAAACAAAATGTTGGACGAATTCGAGAATATAAATTCGAAATCGTCAAAACAGTGGTGGTCTAAACTGAAATAAACAAATCACAGTGGCAAAGATACCGAACAAGTTAGAAATCGACACCATTTTATTCGAGTAATTCGAATAAGTCAGAGGTCAATCCCAAGCATAAAAATGGCCAAGATAAATCAAGTGACAGATTCAATTAAACCAGAAATCGAAAATTTCGAATCATATTTGAATTAGATGTGAGTAATAACAATTACTCACCTTATATCCAAGAATCGATCGGAGAAAAACTTATGCCCTAGTTCGAAGTGAAGACGAACTCGCCCCAAGCAGGAGGAGTCGCGAATGATCCAGCTACTCGCGAGTGCCCGCCAATCGACCAACAAGAGCGCGACCTTGAAGAATCTCGAAAGCCCTAATTTGAGACGAGACCGCCATTTTTTTTTTCTTTTGTTCGTATAGGGTTTTTCGAACGAAAATCAGTGGGGGAGAAATTGGGTTTACCTCTGATAATAAAGCATTGAAACAAAATAAAACAGGGGCCAGATTTAAAAGCCCACCAACACTTAACGATTTATAAAAAGAATTTTTCCAATACTAAAAGAATTTCAAATTTGATTTAAAATCCCTAATCAACGATTAAAAATTTTATTAAAGAATTTTAAATACGATTTAAAACTCAATAACAATCGTCAACTAGATTAAATCGTCATTTTGTCGATAATAATATAATCGTGAAATCCCGGGTTGTTACAGAAGAAGTGTGTCCGCTAGAGATGGCGATCCTCAATGGCCCGGCGCGGCTCCTGTTTTAGTCATGTCATGGGTCATCCAAAATCGTTCTCTTTCTTCAGTCAACGCGTTCACCAAACCATCCACTTCATTCTGGATCATCACTCCGTGTATAGTTATTAAAGTGGTTTTCGGTTTAGATAGAGAGTATATCCATAAACGAATTCCGGTCTCTTTAATAACTTTCGTAATTATTACACCGATTGGTCGTTTGTTTATTTCAAAACCAAATCAATTTCAATTTCAATTTCAATTCGTAAATCAACATTTCACTTGTCTTTCGAAAACCAATTTCCATACTTTACATTTCAAACTTTCAAATTATCATTTCAAAATCTTATAATTCAAATTCAATTTCTATTTAAACAATCCAAATATTAACTCAAGTTCGAATATAAGTTTCATTTCGAAAACATTTAAATTAATTTAATTTAACATTTAAATCAATTTAAATTCATTTATTAATTTTATTCAATATCGTTAAATTTAATTTATCATTCAAAACAATTTCTATTAAATTTCCAAATCATTAAATCAATTTCTTAAATTCAACTTCATTAAATCAAAACTTACAATTTTGAATTAAATTAAATTCATCAAATCAAATTCTTTAAATTTCAAGTCTTACATTAATTCCAAAAATATCACATTTTATTTCTTGTTAAAGAAATTCAATTTCACCTATTTACTTACTTAAATGATTTTCCAAACTTTATTAATAAAGAAACTCAATTTCAAGTATTACGAAGTAAAATTCACTTATTCAAAATTTAATTTAATTTAATCATTAAATAATTCAATCTTATTTAATTATTAAATAATTCAAAACTTAATTATTAAATAATTTCAAAGTTTAATAATTTCAAACTTAATTATAATTTCCAACTTAACTCAATAGTTTCTCAACTTAAACAACATTCTTTCATCAATTACATTTTTAATAATTTGTTTCAGATTATTAAACATTAACATTTCCTTTCACTTAAATTCAAATTTCAACTTCATTTCAAAACCATATTATTTATTCAAATAAAATCCTTATCTTATTTCAAAATCAAGTTATTGACCAATCGGGTTTATTTAATTTTCTATCCTAGGTCAAAGTTCAATTTTGGGTATTTATCATTTCAACCCGATTCCAATTCAATTAAAAATACAAAGCATAACAGAGGGAACTTGCAGTGTGATAACTGGGATGGTGTCAAAGTAAATAAACAAGCAATAACGACAATCAATATCAATCCAATAATCAATTCAAATAATCCCGAAATAACCATATTAATTCGCATTGTTATTTGTACGAATTAATATAATTATTTCTAGAATCCACACTATCATTTCATGTAGATTAAAGATTATTACATTACGGTTTTCACTTGTCATCTATTTACAATTTCATACATCATCAATTTAACAACATACATTCAGTGGTTCAAAGTGTAATTAAACAAATCCTACGTGTCAATAATTTAAACAGTTAAAAGGGTCATATTATACAAATGTCAGTTAATCAAATCTAACATTTAACTATCCTATATCAAGTCCAATTGCATACTATTTATCATTTTAACAATAACAATTTAACGTCCAATATAAACATCAACAATCAATCAATTATCAACCAAACTGTATTATCATCGCCTAAATAATTAACAGATAATGGTGTCAGATGTCACAGGTGAACTGATACAGGTAATAGCAAATAAAACAGTGTAATTAACTAATAGCAGCATATTCCAATTGTCGTTCCAATTGAAATCAAATTTAATAAATAAAAGAACATTAATCGTGAGTGAGTGCTCACCTTTCAAGGCTAGAGAAATTCGACGATGAAAAGAGTTACGAATCCAAACACAAAGCGAGACAGGCACAGATTCGATGACGAAACAGGCACGACGGACCAAAAGCTGATAAATGAAAATTGATGAAACCAAATTAGAACGGGATCAATGAAGATAACTTGGAATAACAGAACTGATATATAACTATATATGTAAAAATAAATTTTGAATCAATACTTTTAAAACAATATTAAAATAACATATATATATATATATATATATTTGCCTATACATCAAATTAAAAGTCAAAGTCCACAACGCAATAAGAATTCTTATATTATCAACACACGACATATATATAACTAACAATACATATACCAAATACGCAACTTATATACAAGAACGGAACTCACGTACCAAATGTAAAATACAGTTATACACATAAACGAACAACATAATTTATGATATTTGGAAATCTGTACTAGTTGGAAACATGCTTTAAGCTAATAAATAACCCATATACATCAGCAGTTTCCCAAAACTTGTGTAAAATATATATGTACTATCATACCTAAAATAATAATAATAAATAAAAAAAATAGAACCCGACCGAACAATGCAACTAACATATAAATTTCAAAATTTTTATAAATATGTATAACTCGTATAATATATGTATACATCTTTCAATCAACAGTTTTAAAATCAAATATATATTTAGATATCGCTTGATACTTATAAACGGTGCATATAAATATAACTACAAAAATGTTGATATTTTAAACATACATATACAAACAAAACTTTGAAGTATAAAGCTGTAAATAACAACTTACTGAAATCATATATATATACTTCCT
The DNA here is from genome assembly GCA_030737815.1 of Allium fistulosum. NCBI lineage: Eukaryota > Viridiplantae > Streptophyta > Magnoliopsida > Asparagales > Amaryllidaceae > Allium > Allium fistulosum. The sequence goes on from CM060902.1 coordinate 427,321,956, forward strand.
ATTATATTATAAATTCTTTTGGATAGTCTAAAATATATGTGAAAGTAGATTAAAATAAAGTATACATGATTCTTTAAAATATAATATACGGCTGCTAAAATTTTTTTTTTTAATTTTTTTATTTTTTTTTCAGCACATAACTTTATATACTTTAAAACATAACTCGTAGGCTCAAGACTAACATATACAACTGTGAAATTCATAAACCACACCCGTATAAAACCAAATATTATACTACTGTAAACTCTATAACTAATTACTAATTTGTATCACCTATGCTGTAAGCTTGTAAAATATATATAAACTCATTTTTTCTTAAATACAATTTGTATTAAACCAAACACATATCCCAAATATCTTCTTACATACACTCCTTTAAAACAATATTGTTATAACATGATCTACATAGAACATATCTTTCATATAGAATAAAATTTATACAAACAAAACTGTACCATTGCTATGTTGAAGATATATACAAGCCTTATACGTAATTACCTCAAAAGACAAATGAGCATGGTCTCAGGCTACATAGGGAAAGAAACGTGGACTATGTATGAGCGGCTCCAAGTCAGAAAGCAGGATCCCAAGCAACGCATGTATGCCACAATATTTTCCGCTATATACATATGTATATATTTATGGCACGGCTGTTACTATGGGAAGAAGGCGGGCTGGAGGAGAAGAGGGGGAGAAGTGGAGGGTGAGGAGAGACGAGGCTGCGGGGTTGGTCAGACTTTGGTGAGGAGGTGGTGTTGCGCTCAGCATGTGGAAATCTGGAGACAGTCAGTGATGCTTGGCCATGGAAGCATAGGCGAGTTTGGGTGGAAAAAAATGGCGCGGGGTGACGCGCTGTTCGGCTTAAGGTGGAGGCAGTGGCGTGGGTTGGGTTACACGCGCGTGTCAGAGGAGGGAGGGGCAGTAGGCGGTGGTCGTACGTGGGTCGAAGGTTGTGTGTGGTGGTCGAGAAGGAGGAGGAGCTCGGATGGGTGTAGGCAGTGATGACGTAGGGATCTGGGCAATGGAGTGTTGAGGAGGGAAGAGGAACACGTTATCACTTTTTATTTTATTTGATATAAATAAAGAAGAACAAGAATAATAAGGAAGCAGAGAAGGTGAAGAGAAAGTGAACCGGTTGAAAGATGTATTGGGACAAGGAAGGTTAGTCATCAAGACATTGAAAAATGGAAATGTAACAGTTGAAAATAAATGCCTTCAGCCGCTTGAAATCTGAACGGACACCAAAACCAAAAGGCATGAAACGGTTACCGATACGGTAGGCGTTACGCAAAGTGCAACGTACACCGGAACACCGAATTTGACAATCGAATATACCGTAGAGATCAGCACGACGAGACGATCAAAATGGTATATAGAAATCAGTGGTACGATCATCCGATCAAAATCGATATCGGTACCAGCATACTGCTATTTTGCAGAAAATAAGAACGACGGAGCAATAGATGTCCGAATTCGGAAAAATGACGAACTGATATTTTGCTCAGAAGATGGTTTAGAATTTTTCTATGTAAAAATATTTAGGTTCCGAAACATTTTATTTTCAACGCTTTTTTAACTGATTAAATTAAAGTGAATTTACGCGCGAAATAAACTTTCGTATTTTCGGACGAAAATTTACCAGTCGCTATGTTTAACTAGACGTATTCCAAATATCAATTTTTTTTTTTAAATTTTATCGTTTAAAATTTCACAAAATTTCAACTAATTGCGTTATCAACAGTTGAAATTTTACGGGTCGTTACAAGTTCAATTTCATTATCTCAAAACTTATAAATCGAATTAAATCAAATTCGTCCAATCAAATTCTTTGAATTACAAGTCTTCATTTATTCCAATAAATTACATTTTATTTCTTGTTAAGGAAATTCAATTTCACTTATTCATTTACTTAGTTAAAATAAATTTCCAAAACTTAATTAATAAAGAAACTCAATTTCATTTATTAATGAAGTTCAAATTCACTTATTCAGAAGTTCAATTTCTCTTATCAAAGAATTCAAATTTTTTTTTATTTAATTATCAAATAATTCAATCTTCTTTAATAATTTCAAAACTCAATTATTAAATAATTTCAAACTTAATTACCAAATAATTTAAAACTAATCCAATAATTTCTTAAATTTAACAACGATCTTTCATCAATTACTTTGTTAATATTTTGTTTCAAATTATTAAATATTAACATTTTCCTTTCATTAAAATTCAAATTCCAACTTCATTTCAAATCTTATTATTTATTCAAATAAAATCTTTTTTTTTTTTTAAATCAAATCATTGACCAATCGGGTTTTATTTAATTCTCTATCCTAAGTCAAGTTCAATTGGGTATTTATCATTTCAACCCGATTCCATTTCAATTAAAAAATCAAAGCATGGCAAAAGGAACTTGCAGTGTGATAACTGGGATGGTGTCAAAGTAAATAAACAAACAATAGCAAACATCAATAACAATACAATAATTAATTCAAATAATCCCGAAATAATCATATTAATTCACATTGTTATTTGTGAAAATGAATATAATTATTTCTAGAATCTACACTATCATTTCATGTAGATTAAATATTATTACACTTATTATTCTATGCAATTCTACACTTGACATCAATTATTCAATTTCATACTTCATCAATTAATACAACATAAATTCAAATAGTTCAAGGGTAATTAACTATTTTTCTACATGTCAATTAATTTAAACATTTAAAGGGGTCATATTATACAAATTCGTCTAATTAAATTCAACATATACATCAATTTCAAGTCGCTAACTATCCTACGTCAATTTCAATTGTAAATTTTTAATCACATACTACATTAACAATTTAACGTCCAATGTGAACATCAAACAATCAATCATTTAACAACCAAACTGGATTATCACTGTGTATTTAACAGATAATGGTGTCAGATGTCACATATGAACTGATACAGGTAATAACATATAACAGTGTAAATAACTAACATCAGCATATTTCAATTGTCGTTTCAATTGAAATCAAATTTAATAAATAAAAGAACATTAATCGTGAGTGATTGCTCACCTTTCGAGGCAGAGAGATAGACAATGAAGTTGAGTTACAAACTCCAAGCATGACTTCCCATAGCAAAGAAAGATTGACACGAATTGATGAAGGAGACAGGCACGACGGACAAAACTGATAAATGAGAAAAATCGATGAGAACAAATCAGAATCGGTTTGGATATAAACTGAAACGAAATATATATATATTATTTTATATATAATTTCTTTAAACCAATATTAATTTAAAAACACAAAATAAAATCTTTATATACACATGTATATATATAAAAAAAATAACTTATATACAACTCTCATAAAAACAAACTATAACATAGTATGCATATAGCACTGCAAAAGGAGGCTCGGGTGTGCTTTAATATATAAGTGCGAAATTTCTTTAAAACATATATTTTTATTCATCTTCACACACAACACATATACTATGAAAATATCATTTGCTTCATATAAAAGATGGCTCAGACAACAACTTATTCACACGAGCATATATGCCAACATATACGCTACAACAACATAATATAAAACATAAATACCTTAACACTATTATAAACATATATCAAAACCCAACAGTGCGAGCTTAAAATATATAAGTATAAGATTTTTTATTTTTAATCTTTTTTTATATATATACACACGCCAATAGCTTACAATATAACTCAGAACTATGTAACAACATACCAGATTATAGTACATACATAATTAACACGCAACCTATTATATACTCTGCTCCATCACTTCATATGGTAGTAAAATTATTTGTATATATAACTTAGTAACAAAGTAGGTAGGCCAACATATATAAAATATAAGCTAACAATCTATATACGTTTTGCAAATAAAATATTTTGAGATCAAATTTGCCGACAAAATAGACTTCATAAACTAATGTATTATAACTATTACACTTAACCTGGCATATATATACAATACAATAACACTGTAAACTAGATTCAACATATTAATGTATACACCTTAAGAACAACAACTCTATACATATACAATCGAACTAGAATTTACCTATAACTAACAAAATTATAAACTATAAACAGCTATTGTATAAAACATACTGACCTATATCTAATTTATTGCAAGCTAAGAAATAACATACTTCATGTTTTATTTTTGTACAAACTATAAAATACGAATAACTGACCAAAGCTTATATATATATCAACAAACCCACGAAAAGGACTGCACACGGCCGAAGCAAGGCAATCAGAAGGGAAGAAAGGTGGACGGGCTGTCTGACGCACATTGATGAGCGTGCCGAGCTAGGCTAGGCGAGTAAGGCATGAAGCACGGAGGGAGGCCGCATGGAATGCAGGGTGTGGGAGAAGCGGTGCAAGCGGTAAGGGAAAAGGCTTCATGGTGGGCGAGAGGGGAGAGAGAGCGGTAAGTGGCTTCGGGTGATGCGGTGCGGTGGTGATGGCAGGTCGGACCGGATGGAAGGAAGTCGGTTGTTTGCTAGGTGGAGATGCGGTCAGAGATGGTGGAGGTGGTGGGGTGGGAAGTACATGGTATGGGTTTTGTTTGATTTTGTCTACCTGAGGGAAGAAATGCCTACATGATGAAAAGTGATAAAAGGGGAACAGTGAACTAAATGAAGAGTTAGAGACGTGGGTTTAGTTCAAAAAGGAAGGTGAAAGAACCACTAAAAATAGAAAATGATAATGATAGATTTTTGAAAAATGGGAATATTGAAAGGTCTTAACGTGAATTCTGGGAGATATATAAATGCTAATAACTCTGCAGTCTACAAGATTTGAAAATGAATAGTCACAAACAACGAGTACCGATTCGGTTAAGCGTTTCACGGATTCCGCTGTGTATCAGACTTCAAAACACAGAAACGAACATACCGCAGAGATCAACACAACAAGACGATCAAAATGGTATATAGATTTCAGTAATACGATTGAATTATAAAAATTCGAATTTTCCACTAACGGAAAATGCATAAAAAATGCAGAAAAATAAGATCGACGGAGCTAGAAAGTCCGAATTTGGAAAAATGAAAAATGACGACTTGCTCAGAAGACGATTTAGAATTTTTCTATGTAAAAATATTTAGTTTTCGAAAACATTTTATTTTCATCAATTACTAACTGATTAAATTGAAGTAAATTTACGCACGAAATAAACCTTCATATTTTTGGACGAAAATTTACCAGTTGCTATATTTAACTAGACGCATTTCAAATATCAAATTTATATTTCAAAATTTATCGTTTAAAATTCCAAAAAATTTAAATTAATAACGCTATTAAAACCGGTTAAATCTACGGGTTGTCACACTCTCCCCCACTCAAAACTTTTCGTCCCCAAAAAGGAAGGAGGTAGGAGAATAGAAATAACTAGAAAGATAATAGATTTGAAAAACAAAATAAAACAATTAATTTAACATATAAATTTCAAATTTAAATAAATTAATATTCAACAATCGATTTTTAAATTCAAGGTTTCCATTAGATTTATTTAATTTCACATTTATTAATGTTAGATACTAAAAGATTTCTTTCAAAACGAAATTCAATTTAAATTCAATTAATTCAAGATCCTTAAGTTGATTTAATTTCAATTTATTAACTTTCAAAACAATTTTTTTTATTACATCTATTATTTAATTAACTTAGTATTCTATTTATCTCTATTATCATTTTATAATCAAATTAAGTGTATAACATTTATGATAAACACTCAGTTTATATTATATATTATCCAATTGCATATTCAACTTCTGAATAATTTAGGTTAGTTGTATTAGAATGAAATCAGATATTATACAAATAAATTCTCTAATTCAATTATCTTAAGTTTAAATGTTTATTCAGAATTTTGGCTTCATTGAAAATCATCTTTAAATCAAAATTTTAAGAAATAATTTCCAATTAATTTCAACCATTTTATAACTAAAATAAATATATATATACATAATATCAAATCAAATTTAAAATCTTCAATATATATTAAAAATAAAGTCATGTTTAGAAATTCAAATCAACTTCAAAAAAAAGTGTAGCAAGGCTACAGAATAGTCTCTCCACATCGAAACCCGAAAATGAATATCGATGATGCGGCCGTCATCACCGAAATTTATTTTCCAGCGACAAAGAGAAGAGCACTGATTTAACTTTTTAAATTCTTTGAAATGATTCTTTTCGAAAATATTTTAAATAATATACATTTGAAAGCTTTAAAACCATAGTTCGAAATCATCGGAAATTAAATTCTCAAATACTTGTTTTAAATTCATTTTAAATTTACAAAATCAATTTATAAACCAAGTTTATAATTTCCATTTATTTATAAGTTGGAAAATCAATGGTTTACAAAACACCAAATGAAAATCAAATAATATCATTTCTGACAACAAATTCATTAACAATTTAATTTCAGAAAATTTGTACTTATGTAATATAATCAGTCCAAATTATCTTATTTATCAAATTTGTAAACAATATTGTGTCAGTTTGCTCTGTTCAAGTGTTTTGGAAATCCTATCGATAGCGTTGATCAGACGAATCGATCGAAAATCCAAATCAACATCAACAACTCAAACAACACAATATATATATATATAACATTTTAGTATAATTACAAATACACTACCTCGCTCGATGGTGCATGAATGGATTTTTTTTCCAAGCAAGGGCAGAGATTCAAATTTGATAGACTCAAATTAAAGAGAATTCCGATTCGAATACAAGTTCGAAAGAAAAGATCAGATGATTCAATTAACAGAATCTGGAGATGGAAAAGCTTATTTAATTCACAGGTTGTTACAGTTACACTTCACTATCTCTTACTCCCCTGGAAATCGAACACGACCCCCATCAGAACGAACGCACGCAAACCCTAGCGCCGCCAGTCCCCTCCTTTCGAGCTACACCATGCTTAGGCCAGTCGCGGCCTGCCAGACACCCTCCATCGAACGTCAACTTCACCAGCGACACCACACTCGATGTCGATCACAAATGAAGACAGCCGCCACCCCCATCTAAAACCCTAGTCCAATTATCAGCGACGATCTGACCACCCTTTCGCCAAACTAACTGCAGCGATGAAATACGCGTATCCCTCTCCACGCGATGGTATCTTCGATTCGACGATCCATCGACGATGATCAAACCCCAATGAACGGCGAAGATTTAATCACCAATTTCTAGCCAAATAGTGAACCAAATCAAAAAACAAATCATTGCAGCAGATTGCGCTCATCGAGAGCTTCGAATCAGTATATAATATGATAGGGTTTTGAGGAGTTTGATTTTGAAATTGATTTGGAAATTGAATTTAGAGTTTGTAAATCTGAATTGGTTTCTGCCATTGAGAAGAGAGAAGCAGATAGATGGAATTGTACGTATTGAGCTGTGCAGTTAATGCCCCGCTATTACCCTGCTATAACGTTGCTATATCTAATAGCGGATTTCTGCCGCTACGATTTTTTCATATAGCCCCAAATATAGCCTTTCCGCTTTAAGCCCCGCTATTTCCGCTATATCCCGTTATTCCCGCTATATTTCGCTATTTCCGCTATATCTTCTTTAAAAGAAACGAATTGAAAAATGACATTTATACATTATAAAAATTATGAAATTTATTTATTTAATTGAATTTTGAATATATTTTCAGAAATGAAAATTCTGTAATATTCTACTAAATTTAATTACGTTATATAACAGTTTTATGTTTATTTATAGTATATTCAAGCATGTTTTTATTTAAAATTATTTCTATATTAATTATAATTCAATTGAATGTTAAATTTTCATTTAATTACCATTTATATATTTGTAAAACTTTAAGTACGATTTTTATATGCTATTATAAAGTCATCTGATATATCCCGCTATATCCTTGATGTATCCCCGCTATGACTTTTTGCACCTCCACCGCATTGAATCCGCCGAGCGCTTTAACTGCACAGGTACTGAGATAAGAAATAAAAAGGCTGCTAGGGTTTAGAAAGATCTATTTATATGAACAAAGCCGAATAAGAAAAATGAACATGTATGGAATCGGTACGAACGACAATAACGACCCAAAAAGCCCGTTTCGCCTTCGAAACGAAAGTGGGTCATCCCATATATCAAAATAAATGTTTTCGATAATTTTAAATTCAATGGAATAGGTTTCAAGACCTAATTCCATCGTATGAAGAAGTTATCTTTAAAATCAGCTTATTACAAATTGAATTCAATTAATTGATTTCTACGTGTTTCTAGTCCGAACGATCAAACGACAAGTCCGATAGCTACGAAACTTGAAAGCCTGCAATAATTCACCGTTACGGATCCTATGGAACTAGTTACGTCGAAATCCAAGACAATGGCCAAAATGGCTATTTTTACGTTAATTAAATAAATTATTATTAAATTAATTAAATCACCTTTTCAATTCAAATTTTATAATTAACTAATTTTATCATTTTTGATTACTAAGTAATTTATAATATTTTAAAACAAATTTCTATATCAATTCCATGTTAAATATTTCACTAATGACGGTGTTCAATTTCAATAGCAATAAATTCAATTAATTATTAATTTAAATTCCAATAAATCCATTTAATTTTTCATCTTATTATTCAATCCATTGTTACTTTGTGGACATAGTTAACATTGGTTTACGATTTATTACAGTAATACTCTACGATTATCATCTTAATTCATATTAACGCAATATTTAATTACATTTATTCGCAATTGATTTCTAATTTAATTTAACAGATTTAATAAATAAGTAACAAATAACAATTGTCACCTTTTACTTAATTTAATCACATTTATAAGTTTATTATCTACAAACAAATGTTATAACCACTTACACAACACTAATTTTACCCAATTACAATTAATTACATATTATTTCATCAATTAATAACACTGGTTTATTTCCTTATTTACATTTTATAACTAAAGTTTATGTTTATAATCATTTCAATTAATTGAAATTGCACTAAAATAGTTATCAATTGCCTTAATTTAACATCATTTAATTTCATTCTAGTTATTATTCTCATTAATAAATCATGAATTTTAATTTCTTCCAATATTAAATTACAAAATCTTATTAAATTCGGTATTTTTAATTATCGGAAAGTTACGGGTCGTTACAGTCAGACATTCGTCCATACAAGTTCATTCTAGGAATGAACGAAACCGAAGGAACTCCTCCTACCACATCCAATCAGGATTATCCCTAGGATTAGTAGCGATTATTCCTTGTAATCGAATATTTTCATAACAGAGCACTACTGCCACCATAAATATATGATATGGAAAATTGCACCACGAGGGACTAGTGGCAAGGAGCCCTTAATCATGAAGATCCCGATCTTCAAAAATCATCATCTTCATCATGTCTTCACTTTCGAACATATACACTGGTTCGAAGTGGTTTTTGGATAGGAGTTACCCAAATCCGACCCCAGTTCCTTCAAACCAATCATCGCTTAAAAAAATTTTAAGTTCATATGTGATTATCAATCATCATTCAATTTAATTCATTTTTTTATTTATTCATATATCTCTTAGAGAGACATATTATTTTAAAGTATTCCATTTTTCTTCTTAATAATATATGGAATCATTAAGCCTCATTTATCAAATCATTTGGTTAATTAAACCCTTTTGAATCTTGGAATAATTCTAATTTATTTCATCCTTTACTTAGGAAAATATTTCAAAATCATTTACTTAAATCTTTGCAAAGATTTCCAAATCTTAACTTTTAAACCGAGTCAAAAACAATGTTATTTAAGACATAGTTTACTGTAGTCCCAAAATAATTAATTTCAAGTATAGGAATTAAAATAATTCCAAATCATTTATTTAAATATATATTGGAAAACATTATTGAGTAAAAAGGATCAAGAAATTATAATATACTACCCAATATCAGTTTTTGTGTTCAACCTTTACTATCCATCGAATAGCGATGAAATCACCTTTTAAATTCATATGGATAGTACGGGTTCCCTCCTTGGAATTTAACACCAAGTGTAAGAAGATTATCTCCATGCAATCCAAGTTGTTTAAATTTGGAAAATTTAATCTTTTATACTTAACTCGTTTCCGACATTTCAACCTTATCTAACCCTCGCCCAGGAGAGGCCGGGTGATTCAGGGCATTGGTTGCTCCTGAACATCTCCTTAGTTTAAGCACCTCACCTAGATCGCACGAATAGAAAAATCCAGTCTGCTCATCGGCTTTTAGACCCAAGATTAAATCACTTGATTTTGACAGCTTTTCTTTAAATCATTTTTTTAAACCTTTTTAAATTATAAAACTTCCAAATCATTATTAAAACACTTAATTATTCATTAGAAACCAGTTATAAAATATTTGAAAAAGAATTATTGCATTTGGAACTATATTTCAAAAGTTATAGAAAAGTGCTGCGAAAAGTGCTACGAATGGTGCTTTTTAAGTTGTATTGATCAAAACGACTTTTATACCATTTGAAATTTCATTTTTATAACACAAATCACTTTTAAACATTTTAAAATAATTTTATAATTTATTTCATATTTTTAAAGAATTAAAAATATCTATTTTAGAACATTTACTACTTTGGCCTCCGAACTACCGAAGCGCGATTTTATTTAAAACTTGATTTGCTCATAATTTAAAATCTACTGAACAAAGTCTCGATTTTTTTTCTTTGTTCGAAAGCTATGGATATAATAGTTTAGGAAATTATTATCTCGAAATTCCGAGGTACATTCCACTTTAGATACTCGTTTAACTTTTACGGTGCGAAATCGCGATAGTCGTTATGCGACACGCCTTATTTTGACTTATTTTTCATAACTTGTCAAAACTACACCAAATTGAATTTTATTATTTATAAAACATGTATAAACCATTTTTAATCATTTAAATAAAAAATTTCCGTATTAAATCTCTTATTCACTTTTATTTAAACAATTTCATAATAGTATATTATTATAATATTCATTTCCAAACTTTTTATATTTTAAAACCACTAAGAGGCTAAACAACTCCATATATATATATATATTGTTTATGGATTAATTTCCATCTAACTAACTATGGTTAATTATTAACTACTTCACTTATCATTTATCAAACCGAGTTATCAACCATATAATCAACCAAGTTATCAAACATTCATACAAATCATTAAGAGATTAAACAGTCATATTATCGTACTTAAAAATAGTTATAGAGATTATTTATCATTTAGTAAGCATTGAGTACTCATTATCACAAATGCTCCCTCTTTCCTAAGCTCCAGAAAATCCGGTAGAGCTTCCCCGGCACTTCAAACATTTTTTCTATCTTCTTGAAATGAAACCAACGGGACTTTTTTTTCTCTTTTTCTTACTCTGGAACTTCACGGATCTCTTCCTAACCTCAATATAGGTTCGGCCTTGATGTGTTTGGGGTGTATGCTCTCAGCTAATGGGGAAAATGGTGGTGGCCGTGGATTTGAGGAGAGGAAAGGAGGTGATTTGCTTTGGTTTTAAGGAGTTCCGATCACTTTTGAATATGTTTATGTTTTTATTTTTGTTTGGATATATTTTGGCATTACTTTGCCTAGCTTAGGAAGCCATTAAAATAGCTTGAGAGGAAGGAAAAGATGAAGAAGATTGTGTGTAAAATTATGAGAGAATGGGTGGGTATTTATAGGAAAAGTTTGTGTAAAAATATCTAAACGTGTAATTACATATCTACCCCTTGCCCACACCCCTCCCATCTCATCATTCTACACGTTGGTACCCCCTCCATGTGCCTCCATCACTTCATTTACTTCCATGACATGTGTGTGTCCTTAGTTTGTAAGATAGTTGACTTAGAGTTGCCTAAGGGTTAAGTATTTAGGAAATATCTTAGATTTTTTTCTTATACATGTTTATATATAAATGTAATTGTATATTGCTTTGCTAAAAAAATGTATTTGTATATTTGTATATGTATATGTGTTCATGTGTGCATATGTATGTTATATATGTATACATGACATATAAACAAGGTTGCAACTACTTTCGAACAACTTCTGTTTGTTAAATCGTCGAAAATCGAGAAGCCGATTACCGGTCACATTTTTACTTATAATTTAAATTATATATATATATATATATATATATATGTAAAGAAAATTTGAAAGTAAATTTCTAATCATTTTTAGTTAACAAAAAATAATCTCATTTGAATTATAAAATCATATAAATCAATATTAACAGTTATTTGCAAAAATTGCTATATACCGATAAAGCGATATCAATTTTCTTATATTTTTCAACTCAATACATATATCGTTATAAAACTATTATAAATCATTTATTATCACTTTGTAACTACTTAAACTGAATTACTATCATTTAAAAAAAATTATTTGAATAATTAAAATAATTTTTAAATCATTAAATCTCAATTTAAAATCATAAATCAATTATTAAATATAAGGGCATCACTAATGATGTCATAAATACTTTTATTTTTTCCATAAATAAAATAAATTATTTTCTTTCATATTCTAGTTAAAAATTAAAAATAAGTATATGTATCCAGCTCCATGCGCGATGTTTTATGATTTTAGTGCTGTTTAACAATAAAATCGTTTTCCGTCATTTTATCGCTATTTTTCCAAGTATATATTTTTGTAAATACTTACAATTATTATTTATTGTTTAAAACATCATAATCTATGTTAAAAAAAATCTTATATTTTAATATTTTATAAATAAATATAATTTATCAAATTGATAAATTTGCGGGTCGTTACATACTTCTTCCTAAAAAGTATTTCTTCCCTGAAATTACACCAAAACAAACCCAAAGATATTTGCCCAAAATATTTATTTTTAAACTTAAATTCATATGACGTATACAGATCATCCGATTAGATCTGCTATTTGAATCCACAACTTTACTTCTAAACTAGTATTGATCCCCCAATCCTCTAGTGCAGACTCTGACTAGGCTTTCCCATTAGAACTTTCAGTTTTCCTTGTATACTTCTCAACTATGATAGAAAATGTAAGTATCCAAACATAAATTCTCATCAATGTTCGTTTCAAGAAGCGAGTGATAAATCCTTTTTTGGACTGGTGTAAACATCTCCAAGTTCCATATACTCGAATTTTAGGTCAGAATCGTGTGACGAAGCAATCTATGTAAAACATATGTATTTAAAAAAAAGCTTTATGAAACTTTTGTAACTTTGGTTTTTAAAGAAAAACATTTATTATTTTTAAATATTTATTCACAAAATACTTGTATCCTTTTTCCAAAAGAAACCATTTCCATTAAAAGATGATTTACCTCTTATTGTTATTTTTTAATAACATCTCTTATTAAAATTTTATCTCAAAGTCCTTTTGAAAAATCTTAGTTTATAAATCTCATATAAATTTAATTCCAAACTTATTTTATATTACATAACCTTCCCTTTTATACTTTTTTCAAAACATTAGGATATGAATTCTCAAATCCATCTTTCTCAAACATCATTTTATTTTTGCTAATTAAATTTTATTTTATAAAATATACTCTTTTTTATAAGCTATTGCTAATATTCCTTTAAACTTTTTATTTCTAAATATCTTATTAAATTGATTTGATTGAAGAAAGAAGAAATGCACAAAGAGAATGATATAAAGACATTATATTTATGCATTCATTACAAACTCCAACCAGTGTTACAAACTTTAAAAGATAACTCCTAGGGAATACAGCCTATCATACGCCACCATCTTATATATAAATACTTAAACTGTTATATATACCATTCTTGGATCCCTTTTGAGGTAGACGGTTCTTTATCTTTAGGGACTTAAGTCAGCCACCTTCATTTTTGGACAGTCCTTTATTAAGTGTTCCCCTGGTAGCACCAAATGCATGTTCGGGGACATTCTTTGGCCATATGTCCTAGTCCCTTGCACCGGTAGTAACCTTTTACCTTTCTTGACCGAATTATAGGTTTCTTCTTTGTTTTAAGGCACCCACATATAAAATGTCATTGCCTTTTACACTTGTAATAGAATATATGAACCCTAGAAGACTTTCTTTCTTCTTTTTCTCTGCTTTCCTTTTATCCCTTTCCTTTTCTTTCCTATCCTTACACAGAACTACATAATACCCTTCTTTACCGCATCTATAACAGAAGATGTCGACATAAGATCCTAGTTTTAATTTCTCTTCTGCTTATTATGCTGCATATGCTCTTCGTGCCTGCTTTGGAGTCAACCAAAACTCATTCCTCGGAAAATAAGACATCCTAACCTAACTGATATACCAAGATATCATTAAAAGGTTTATGCCATTTATTTCCTGACTTAAATACCTTTTACTCAAATAACTTAATTCAACTTGTTTGGATTTGAACTTGCCTTCATATAATATAATGATAAGGAGAATAATTTACCAAGTGTTCGATACTGTTTGCCCAAGCCAACATATGATCGATACTTAAAAGATTATTCCCACCATCACCAAACATATCAAAACCTTTTTTTTGAACTTTCCAAAGGGATAACATCTTATAAATTTTCCAAATCACACAAATATTTATGCTTTTGTATATATAAAATATACTCCTTTTAAAATGGTGCATCAATTCGCCTTGTTTAAGTATTTAGGAATCCTAATCGATTATATGGAGCTCTTCATGCACCAACTAGAATTCATAAACCACTCAACGGATTAATCATCATAAAACATTTTTATATTAAATAACAAATACACGCTCATACACACACAGATATATATATATATATAATACTCTCAAACTCATTTTAAGGTGTTACTAATCCTATCTCTAATGAGTCATCCATCCTAGGGTATTACTAACCCTATCTATAATGAGTTTTACCCCACCAAAGCCTAGGTGTTCGCTCAACCTAAGATTTGATACCAAATGTGACGAAATGGATTTTCGACCCTCGAAAGTCGACACTAATATATCCTTGTTATTCACGTGCCACAAATTCAAGTGCCGAAAAAATTGATTGTTAGGGGAAAATGAAAATAAAGGTAGAATAGAAGAGAAACCAGAATCTCACATGAATGGAATAACATATATTATTTCAATATAAAATCTTTACAGTAGAAAATTTTAAATACAATATCAGAGTCTAACCTAGATTCAGCATGCACAGTTATAAACCCACTGTCCTTACAAATGTAGAAAATTTAAAAATAAAAACAAATGCAATAGATGCAGCGAACAATATAATACGTCCACACGTAGACGACGATCTCTAGATCTCCTCTAGAAACTCCAAGCGTCTTCAACTAAACCTGAAACTACTCGGATCTGACCCAAGTATTAAAAACACCCGGATCAGGCTTGATAAACCAGCGTGAGATACTCGATTTATAAATTGATGCCAGTTCAAAACCTTTAGAAAGAAAGGTATCTCATAAGATAATGCCCATACATAAATACAGATGAGTTTTTACCTTATGATAACCAAACACTTTTATACCAAAATAATTTGATATTATTTCTAATGACATTCCTTTGATAACACTTTTCAAATAATATATCAAGATAGCCAAAATTGTTACATTTATTAAATTTGACGGCTTACTAACTACTTTTTAAAAGTAGGTTCAATAATCAAAACCGTAAAGGCAACGTATTGGAATTAGATTTCCAACATGACAGGGAGCTAGTCACCATTCAGATCCGAAAATCCACATATAACACAGTTTCTGCATGGTTTTACACGATCTCTGTCAGCCTCCAAATTATGTTGTTATACTACTATAGGATAGAGTATTACTTGGCTATGCTTTACACGTTCTCCGTTAGCCTCCAATATCTGTCCATTCATACAATATGGTAACAAGTGCCTAAAGGAACATCTTACGTCAATAATAGCCCAAAATATGTCCTTCAGACCACATAGTAACCCGTACCATTCTTGGGATAAGAGTCCGTGAAGCTACGCTCCACAGAGCCACGCTTTGCTTTTCGCAAAGCCACGCTTTGGTCATCTCAGGTTCCACTTTGAATGCCATATTGTCATTCCTTCGATCGATATTGACTTTCACAAACATACAATCTCTGAGCTCGTACGTCTCAGAGAAGGGTGTTAAGTTAAGAGAAGTTGCCTTCTCCGCTACCAAATAGATGTACGTTTGCAAAAGTCAATGTTGTGATCTCAGAAATGCAATGTCAGACATTCAACCATACAAGTTCGTTCTGGGACTGAACGAAACCGAACGCACTCCTCCTACCATATCCTATTGGGAATTATCCCAAGGCTTAGTAGCGACTAGTCCTTGCAATCGAAGATTTTCATAACATAGCACTACTGCCACCATAAATATATGATATGGTAAATTGCACCCTGAGGGACTAGTGGCAAGCAGCCCTTCATCATGAAGATCCCCGTCTTCAATAACCATCATCTTCATCATGTCTTCACTTCCAAATGTATGCACTAGTTCAAAGTGGTTTTCGGATAGGAGTTACCCAAATTCCACCCCGGTTTCTCCGAACAAATCATCGCTTAAAAAGATGTTAAGTTCATATGTGATTATCAATCATCATTCAATTAATTCATCTTTTTATTTATTCATAAATATCTCAAAGAGACATATTATTTAAATTATTCCATTTGTTTTTTTTGGAAAAGAAAAACCGCCTCATTAAAAACCTGGACCTATAACCAGCATGGATATAGGCCAGGGAAAAAGAGTGCGGCGCTTTATTAACAACACATTAACAAAGCATATGGTACAATGTTCAACATACACAAAAATGACCAAAAAGAAGCCAACAACAAAAGCTACTATAGAAAACCACAAAAACAACTAAACAGATACAAACTAAAGATCTCGAACAAAACCAGCAACCAAAAGCACTATCTTCCCTCAAAGACTTGGAGCAGACATTCCCAATTTAACCTAAATCCAGCAAATCTATACCCCAACGATCAAATATTCTCTTACATCTACTAGAGATAATCCTCCTCCTCTTCACTTTACTCCCCAACAGCTTAAGATCCATTTCAATTCGATTCCAACGATCCAAATTAGATAAATTTCGACCATCGTGTAGCCTGCCATTCCGTTCCCGCCAAATGTGGAAAATAATCGTCGAGAAGCTAGCAAATGCTAATCCAGTAGCCAGGTCCGCTGCCGAGAAGTTAGCAAGAAGGAGCTGAACTCCCTCTTCCATTGTCAGAGATCTCGGCTGAGGTAATTCCAATTTTAAACAGCAAGTAGTCCATAAGTATGAAGAGTAAGAACAAGCAAAAAATAAATGGGAGTGATTTTCGGGGAATTGGTTACATAGGATACAGTTAGTATCAGTATTATACCCCCAATCAATTAATTTATCTCAAGTTGGCAAACGATTATAAATTGCTTTATAAGCAGTTAGAGACATTCTAGGATTATTGCAATTGTTCCAAATAATCTTACCCCACTCAACAATAGGATTTTGAGATCTAGCAGCATTCCAAGCAGATTTGAAACAAAAGCCTTTTATATCTCTAGTCCATTTCCAGTAATCTGAGCTACCAGAACTATCAATTTGGATGTTAGAAATCTGATTGTGTAGTTGTCTAGTGAAAGGGACTAATTCCAGATTAAAAACCCCATCTCGCATGATTGAGGAAACTTTATCATTAATATGACCATAAAGATGTAAACTATCCCAACCAAGAATAGATACCATACATTCACTATTAATCCAAGGATCATGCCATAAAAAAGTATTTCTCTCATCAACAATGACTCTAGATATATTATTACGAGCAATCTGTCTGTGTTTGAGAATAGATTTCCAAGTACAAGAGGAGTTGTTATCAATCTCCATGGTCCAAAACTGCTTATTATCACAATATCTTTTGCACATCCAGCGAGCCCAAATATTTTTAGAATTGATAAAATGCCAAAGGAGTTTTATACTAGCAGCTTTCCTGAGATCTGTAAAATTCCTCAATCCACCTCCTCCTTCTAGTTTAGGACTACAGAGAATATTCCATGAAATTTTGTGCACTTTACCATTCCAAATAAAATTAGCACATAATTTATTTAATTTATCAATGGTAGCCATAGGAAGTTGATATACCATCATCCAGTACAAGACCATAGGAGTAATTACTGAATGAATTAATTCGATTCTACCAGCCATGGATAAAAGCTTGCAATCCCAACCATTTAATCTATTGTTAATATTATCAAAAAGAGCTCCACAGTCAGAGAAATGCAGATAGTTATGGGATAAAGGCACACCTAAATATTTGACAGGAAGTTTACTTTCTTGCATGTGAAGGCTAGACATAATAATATGCTTGTCTTTTGTGCCTTTACTAAAGTACAACTTAGATTTATTATTGTTGACCTTTAATCCCACATAGGTCTTGAGCTTCTCCAAACAATTACTAATCACCTTAGCACCTATTGTGGTAGCCCGAGCAAAAATCATCAAATCATCAGCATAGAGAAGGTGAGTAATTGCCGGTTCAAAATTAAAAGGAGGAATAATTTCCTTTGTTTTGTAAGCCTTCAACATCAAAATAGAAAAAAACTCCATAGCCACACAAAACAAATAAGGGGAGAGAGGATCACCTTGTCTAATGCCTCTATTGCTAGAGTTAAAACCTTTAGGGTATCCATTAATCATTATAGAGAAAGTAGGAGTAGATATACATTTGTAGATTAATTTCACCAGTTTATCAGGAAAACCCATCTTTTTAAGCATATGAGTAATAAATTCTCTGTTGACCATATCATAAGCTTTATGTAAGTCTATCTTCAAGCACAACTTACCAGCCCCTTTACGATTAAAAAATCTTACTTGCTCATGAGCAAGTAAAATATTTTCAGAAATAACTCTTCCAGGAATAAAAGCAGATTGAGCTTCAGAAATCAGATGATTAAGAAAAGGCTTAATTCTGTTGCAAATAACTTTAGCAATTATTTTGTATAGAACATTGCAACACGATATAGGCCTATAATCGGCAAGAGAAGTGGGATTATTAATTTTAGGAACAAGAGTAATAAAAGTATGGTTCACACCTTTGTCTAATTTGCCAGTAGAAAAGACCTGATTTACCATACGAGTCAAATTTCTATTTAACTCATTCCAGTGAACTTTGAAAAATTTTGCAGAGAAACCATCCAGTCCTGGGCTACTATTGTCAGGCATGGAAAAAATGGCATTATAAACTTCTTCAGAACTAACACTGCTAGAAAGGAACTCTCTCCCTTCATCATTAATCCGACGAGTGCAATTCACATCAGGTAAATTATTGTTAATGTCATCACCATTAAATATTTGAGTGAAATATAGAATAGCTTCATTTTCAATAGTAATGGGATCATGCACAAGTTTACCTTCAAAATTGATAATAGAATTAAGATTGGATCTGTGTCTCCTTAAGGACATTTTAGAGTGAAAAAATCTTGTACATGCATCTCCTTCTGTAAGCCATTCCACTTTAGCTTTTTGTTTATCATTAAGAAATTCAATAGAATTTTGTTCCTTCCATTTTTTGCAGGCAGCCATTAAATTTTCGAAAGCTGCATAATTATCTGGATTGTTATCAACACACTTGAGAGCTGCTGTATACTCTTGCTCCAACTCCTTCAAAATTTTACCATCCAAGCATCTACTAGAACTCCAGGCTTTGAGGTAAAATTTACAAGCTTTTAGCTGTTGTCTCATAATATGAAGATGAGAACCGTCAAATATAAGATTAAAAGCAGTAGAGAAACATTCTCCATAACCATCTAATAGATTCCACGTGTTCATATATCTGAAAGGTTTTCCTACTGAAGATATAGGATAATCCAAAAATTTAAGACAGATAGGAATATGATCACTAATGGGATTAGAAACTCCAAAACAAGCTAGATTAGGAAATTTGTTCATTAACAGATCATTACATAAAGCTTTATCGATTTTAGAAGCCACTCCCCTTTTCCTCCAAGTATAGTTGAATCCCAGAATAGGCAGTTCCACCAAACCTGAATTAATAATGCAGTTTTTAAAGCCTTCCATTTGACTGAAAGGAACAGAGTTTCCCCCTTTTTTATCTGTAGAAGAAAGAATATTGTTGAAATCACCAATCAAGCACCAAGGCATATCTACATAAATAGCTTCCTTAGAAATAGCAGCCCATAAGAGTTCTCTGTCTCTTAGAAAATTACTCGCATAAACAAAAGAAACTTTCATTTTGAGACCCCCAGAATTCACCACATTTAGAGAAATATGCTGAGAAGACATGTGAGTAGGCTCAACCTGCCAAGTTGAATTATTCGAAATAACAAGAATTCTTCCTTTGCAAGAGCAAATATTATTGTCCAAAAAGGACCAGCTATTATTCATCTTATTCCTTAAATTATGAATAGCAGCAGTACTAAGTTTGTTCTCAAGTAAACCAACCATAGTTGGTTTATGATTTTTTAGAAATTTAAAAACTGCAAATTGTTTATCAGCAGCATTTAAACCTCTAACATTCCAAGCAATTATGGTCATTTAACTTTCGAATGGCTCCTTGTTTGCCTTTTAGGAGGAGCATAGTTTATAGAGTTAGTATCATCATTCTTTTTTTTATTCTTTTTATTAATTAACCCTTCAATTTCATCATCAAATTCCTTGTTTACCTCAATAAACTGTTCAACATTCGTAACAGGGACTTGCTTAGTAATGGGGATATCGTCCACAGCGATATGATTAATTAACTCCTCATCAGAATCAGATAAATCTTCGATAAGGCCTTCACCAGAACCTAGAGAAGAATCAGGTACTTCCTCTTGAGCCTGGACCTGCGGAGAATCAATTTCTGTATTTAAAACATTATTCAATACCTTATCTTTTAGAATAAGCTTAGGGACTGTATCATCAACTGGACATCCCCCCGATTTTGGACTGTTATTAAGAGGCAAACTGATTTCAGTTACTGGATCAGAGGCATTACTCTCTTCTTTGTCTTGACATTCCTGAATTGACGCGAGACCGTCACCTAAATCAAAAGTTTGAACTACAGCAGCCATTTTGTTCATTCCAGAGTTTTGCTCAATTTCCTCTGCTAGAGAGTCAGGATCCATAGCCAGCGAGTTGAACCTGTTAACATTAGTCTCTAAACTGCTATGTTGAATATTAATATTACCTTGAACTTGTATATTGTTATTTCCATCTTGTAACAATATATTATCCGCATCCCTGCTACTACTAATGTTAAGCTGAGATGGAATAATATCATTATCCCTGCTATCATTTTTATTTCCATTTATAATATTTGTTGGAACATTATTAATATCAACTTCCCTTACAGAGTGTAGATCTTCATTACATGTTGTATTATTTTTCGGAATCCATTTACTAGTATGTTTGATTTTGCAAAAATCAGTCGAATGCCCAAAAATTTTACAATCCTTACAAAATATAGGTTTATAATCATACATAACTGACACTTGAAGTTCTTCTCCATTATGCATTAACACATCAACACAGTTAGGAAATCCATCTTCAGCAGACATTTCAATTAACACCTTAGCATATGCAATCCTGGATTCATCCGCTGTGATTTTGTCCATCTTCATTGGTTTACCCAGAACACTAGCTATGGCACTGATTGATTCCTTATCCCATAATTCCAATTCGAGGTTATGAAGCTTCACCCAAATCGGCATTGTAGAAAGCAGATCTCTACTAAATCTCATTCCTTCCTGCCACTTCTTAAGGATTATAATTCGATTATCAAACAAGTATGGACCCTCCTTCATCACATTCTCACAATCTGAAGCATCTAGGAATCTGATAATGAAAAACCCATTATCCCTAGCCAGTAAATTAAACTGTTTTTTTGGTTTCCAAGTTTGTTCAATATATGCTTTTAAATGAGTATGATATGGTCTAGAACCATAAACATAAAAAATAATAGAATTAATCCATTTATCAGCAGCCCTCTTGTTCATTTCATTATTAATAAAAGCCTTTTTTTCTGATTTTCAATTAACGGTTGTTTATATGTTAAGTCTACAAGATCTTCTGATCCTCCAATTCCACCTCCAGCAGCACTCCTCCAATCTTTGTTTTGTCCTTCAGCTAAACAAGACTTTATCCTATTCCAGTCAATAGTACGCTCAACGTATGGATTTCGATAATATTTAGAATTAGTGTTTCCACTTCCTCCTAAGCTACCAATAAGATTCTTATGTATCCCTACTTGATCTGGTAATTTATGATTCCTCTGATTACCATCTCTGCCTTTGATATGAAAGTTTCGATCTCTTTTGAAACCATCAGGATTACTCGAATTGCCAGAACCACTCTTAGCCCATCGATTGTTATTGCCAAATCTCTCGGAATTATCAGATCCAGTATTAAGACGTGGATTGCCAGCTACAAAATTTCCAGATCTCTCCGAAGATTCTGCACGACTAGGGTTCGAGTTATGACCAGATCCGTCACTATTCGATCTAGGAACCCTAGCCTCATCGACTAAAGAAACCGGCGCGGAAACAAAATCTGCGTGGAATTCCTTATCCGGAGGACGAGTTAGAGAATTGAAGCCGCCTTGAGAATTATCACCACCAGAGGCCGCCATTAAATCGAATCAGGTGTATTTGACATGAAAGACGTGTTAAATTATTCCATTTGTCTTCTTAACAGTATATGGAATCATTAAGCCCCATTTATCAAATCATTTGGTGAATTAAACCCTTTTGAATCTTGGAATAATTCCAATTTATTTCATCCTTTACTTAGGAAAATATTTCCAAATCATTTATTTAAATCTTTACAAAGATTTCCAAATCATAACTTTTAAATAGGGTCAAAAACTGTGTTATTTAAAACATAGTTTACTGTAAACCAAAAATAATTAACTTTAAGTATAGGGATTAAAATAATTCCAAATCATTTATTTAAATCTCATATTGGAAAATATTATTGAGTAAAAAGGATCATGGAAATTATACTAATCTACTCAATATCAATTTCCGTATTCAACCTTTACTATCCAATGAAAAGCGGTAAAATCACCTTTTAAATTCATACGAATAGTATGGGTTCCCTCCATAGAATTTAACATCAAGTATAAGAAGATTATCTCTTTGCAAAGTTGTTTAAATTTGGAAAATTTAATCTTTTATACTTAACTCGTTTCCAACATTTCAACCTTATCTAACCCTCGCAGGTAAGCCAGGGAACTGGTTGCTCATAAACATCCCTTAGTTTAAGCACCTCATCCCGATCTCACGAATAGTAAAATCCAATCTACTCGTCGGCTTTCAGAGCCAAGATTAAATCACTTGATTTTGAGTGCTTTTCTTTAAATCATTTATTTAAACCTTTTTAAATAAATTATAAAACTTCCAAATCATTACTAAAACACTTAATTACTCATTTGAAAACATTTATAAAAGATTTGGAAAAGGATTATTACGTTTGGAACTATATTTCAAAAGTTATAGAAAAGTGCTCCTAAAATTGCTGCGAATGGTGCTTTTTAAGTTGTATTGATCAAAATGACCTTTCTATCATTTGGAAATTCATTTTTATAACTCAAATCATTTTTAAAACATTTTAAAATAATTTTAGAATTTATTTCATATTTTTAAAGAATTAAAAATATTTATTTTAAAACATTTACTACTTTGGCCTCCGAACTGCCAAAGCGGGATTTTATTTAAAACTTGATTTTCTCATATTTTAAAATCTACTAAACGAAATCTTGATTTTCTTCCTTTTTTACAGCTATGGATATAATAGTTTGGAAAATTCTTATCTCGAAGGATTCCAAGCTATATTCCATTTTATATTTTTGTTTGACTTTTATGGCGTGACATCACGAACTGTCGTTACGCGACGCGCCTTATTTTGGCTTATTTTTCATAACTTTCAAAACTTCTCCAAATTGAGTTTTATTATTTATAAACCAATTTTAATCATTTAAACAAATATTTTTCATATTAAATCTCATATTCACTTTTAAACCATTTCATAATATTATATTATTATAATATTCATTTTCAAACTTTTTATATGATAAACCATTAAGACGCTAAACAACTTCATACACATATTATTTATGGATTAAATTTCCATTTAATTAACTACGGTTAATTACTAACCATTCCTTTTATCATTTATCAAAACCTGTTATCAACCACATCAACATCCATATAATCAACCAAGTTATCAAACATTCATACAAATCATTCAGTGATTAAATGGTCATATTATCATACTTAAAAATAGTTATAGAGATTATTTATCATTTAATAAGCATTAAGTACTCACTATCACAAATGCTCCCTCCTTCCCAAGCTCTAGAACATTCGGCGGAGCTTCCGTGCCACTTCAAACTTTTTTCCATCTTCTTGGAATGAAATCGACGACACTTCCATCTACTTTTTTTGCTCTGGAGCTTCCCAGATCTCTTCCTAACCTCAATATGGGTTCGACCTTGATGTTTTTGAGGTGTATGTTCTCGAACAATGGGGAAAATGGTGGTGGCCGTGGATTTAAGGATGAGAAAGGAGGTGATTTGCTTTGATTTTGAGGAGTTTTGATCACTTTTCAATATGTTTATGTTTTTATTTCTTTTTGGAGATATTTTGACATTACTTTTCCATGCCTTATGGAGCCATTAAAATAGCTTGATGGGAAGGAGAAAATGAAGAAGATTGTGTGTAAAATTGTGAGAGAATGGGTGGGTATTTATAGGAAAAGTTTGTGTAAAATAACTAAATGTGTAATTACATTTCTACCCCTAGCCCACACCCCTCCCATCTCATCATTCTACATGTTGGTACCCTCTATGTGCCTTCATCACTTCATTCACTTTCATGCCATATGCATGTCGTCGGTGTGTAAGATAGTTGACTTAGAGTTGCTTAAGCGTTAGGTATTTAAGAAATATCTTAGATTTTTTTCTTATACATGTTTATATATAAATGTTTTTGTATATTTGTATGTGTATATGTGTTCATGTGTGCATTTGTATGTTATATATGTGTACACGACATATAAATAAGGTTCTAACAAGTTTCGAACAACTTCTGTTTGTTAAACCGTTGAAAATCGGAAAACTGATTACCGATCACATTTTTACTTATAATTTAAATTACATATATATGTAAACAAAATTTGAAAATAAATTTCTAATCATTTTTAATTAATAAAAATGATCTTATTTGAATTATAAAATCATATAAATCAATATTAACAATTATTTACAAAAATTGTTATCATACCAATAAAGTGATATCAATGTTCTTATATTTTTCAATACAATATATATATATATATATATATATCCTTATAAAACTATTATAAATCATTAATTATCACTTTATAAATATTTAAAATGAATTACCATCATTTATAAACAATTATTTAAATAATTTAATAATTATTAAATCCTTAAATCTCAATTTAAAATCATAAATAAATTATTAAATATAAGGGCATCACTAATGATGTCATAAATACTTTCTTTTTCCAAAAATAAAATAAATTATTTTATTTCATATTATAATTAAAAATAAAAAATAAGTGTATGTATTCAGCTCTGTGCGTGACGTTTTACGATTTTAGAGCTTTTTATCGATAAAATGATTTTCGATAATTTTATCGCTATTTTTCCAAAGTATATATTTTTGTAAATATATATACAATTATTATATATTGTTTAAAACATCATTATCTATGTTAAAAAAATTATTTTTGAATATTTTAAAAATAAATATAATTTATCAAATTGATAAATTTGTTGGTCGTTAAAGAACACTTCATATTTAAATATCTAAATTATTTAAATATTTGAACCTTAGATTTAATGTGAATAAATATGATTTTATAACCTTGTTAACCCCCATTTAATTAATAACTAATGATAAAAAACTTGTTTTTGAAATTTGTTTACAAAAGTAAATAGTTCGAAGAAATATCGATAATGTGACCGAAAATCGTTTTATCGCTGACGACTTTTTATTCTACAAAAGTTATTCAAACTCTTTAGCACTTATATAGTAACACATGAAGACATTTACAACCATTTAAATTCATCTTTGTTAATTAAAAAATTAATTAAAACTAAGAAGAAATTGAGGGGATAAAAGCTCTTAATTTAAGGCATGGTTTAAGACATGAATGGTGGAGGGAATAAATGGGCATGTGCACACATGGGAAGGTGTAACGACCCGTAAATTTTCAACAATTAAAGTTGTCAATTGAATAAGATTTTGGTAAATAAATTTGGAAGAAATAAAAACTTTGTAATTTAATAATGAAATGAATGCCAAAATGAAATGTAACAATGTATTTGAAAACTAATTATTAACAATTGAAATGAAATTACAATTTATAGAAGT
Source organism: Allium fistulosum (assembly GCA_030737815.1). NCBI lineage: Eukaryota > Viridiplantae > Streptophyta > Magnoliopsida > Asparagales > Amaryllidaceae > Allium > Allium fistulosum. Next base: position 427,348,337 of record CM060902.1, read on the forward strand.
AATGTAAATTGTTATACTTGGCTATAAATTTATGTAAGAAAACAAATGCAAACATTAAAATATATAAATAATTTAGTATGAAATAAATGACCATTGAATAAAGATTAGGTATATAAGAATGGTAACATATGTTTGTGAACAATGAATTCAAAAGTATGATTAACAGTTATAATAATGGTTGTAAGTTGCTATTTAATTGGTCTATTAATTTAATTGTAAATGTTAGATTTGGGGTAAAATATGAATATAAGAAAATAAGGGTAAGTGTGGTTCAAATAAATGAATTAGCATATAGTTTATGGTAATTGAATGAATTAAACATTTGTAAGCAATTTTGATAATTAGAGAAAATGATAAACTTGAGTGTAATAAAGAGAATGGTAACAACTATTATAAGTTGTCTATTTAGGCTATAAAATGAATTGGAAATCAATTGTATTCAAATGTAAGTAAATGTTCATTAATTTGAGATAGCACAGTAATTATAAAATGTGAATGTAATGAAATAAATGGAAATGCATATTTTATTCATAAGATAATATAAAAGAATGAAACCTACACTACGCCATAGATGGCCTACTGCAACGAAATTACATGGTGTTGCTAGCTATAATGTAACGATAGGTATGCTAATTTTTGTCTATTACAACACTCGCTTCAAGGTGTTAGCATAGGTATCAACAAGATGTTGTAGTAGCTATAGATGTATTCAAATTAAAAAATTAATAAATTTAGCAATCCGCGTGAATACGATCCAACGGTCTACATTTAATCCGACTGTTAAAATGGATCACCACTACAATTTGTTCCAAATTTTCGTTTTCCCGCTTTACTTTTCAATCATTTCGTTCTCACCCCCAATTTCCAATTTCCAAATCCCTAATTTCGTTTTCCCTAATCAGTATAGAAGATGTTCCATTTTAATCCAATCGGATCTGATGCTATTACATTTCTATTCAATCTTCCACTCCAGTATTCAGAGGACACAACTTCGTTTTCTATTTAATTGGCAGTTGAAGTAGTTCGTTTAGCTCCACACCCGAAGTACAAGAGAAGAGTTCGAATCAAGAATAGGTACCAAGCACACGATCCTGATAATAAATTTAAAGTCGGAGATTACGTGGGGCTTGAAAAGATTAGGCCGATAACAAGACCAAGACTTTTCTTGCTGTTCCTGTTGCTGCCAGGAACACACCTAAGAGCGTCGAGACTGTGCCTCTTGAGTTGCTTGAGATACCACTGCAGTCCAATGAAGAGCAGGCTGTCTAATTTCCGGTTTGTTTTGACCTTTTTTTTCTTTCATTTTGTGATATTTGATACTGTGGATTTATGCATTTTCTGTTTCCGAATGGTAAGTTTCAAAATTTCATCTTGCTTCATGTATTTTGAGGTCTATTGTTGAATTTGGATTGGAGTGGTCTTCCATATTGCACCTTAAAGATAGAATAGAGAATGACTGGAAGAGCTATTTTGTAATGCACTAAAAGTGTTCGATACTTTGTGTGAATGGTATTGTTATCAAAATGTCTGGTTTTCTGTAGTTTCACATTGATATACTTCAAATTTTTCACTGCATTTTGTTCTTTCATGTTCGAAAAATGAGATATCACGTATATATAAGCTTTCTACTATTGTAAAACCACTTATCTGCACCACAAACATTTGGCGTAGTGTCTGGATGCGGTCGGTGAAGTGATGTAGCGGGCTATGGTTGTTCCAGTTTGGATGCGGTCGGTGAAGTGATGATGGGTATGAATTGTAATTGATTTGAATTGAATTTGTATGAACTGTAATGCTTGAGTAAACTAGTTTGGTTTTTCTTTTGTAGGCTAATGATGGTCCAAATCTGAAGATATATAGCTTGGTGCTTTGAACTAATGTACATGTATGTGAACTGACCTTTGATTCTCTTGTTGATGAAAGGCGAAGCAGTCTGCTTAGAGTTGATGGTCCAAATCTGTAGGTATATAGCTTGCAGTGAGAAGCAATGTTGTTTGCTATCAGCCAAGGGTGGTGCTTGGTTTTGTTGCGAATTTGCAGTGTGAAAGTTTGATGATGTTTGGGTTGTCGGAATGGGTAATCAGCAATTGTGATTAGGTGATTAGGCGATTTGGCAACCTGAAGTCGAATTTGGCAGCTGAAATAGTTTGTTGGTGAGGCAATTAGAGGATGGAGGCTGGTGGTTTAGAAGTATGTGTGGTGCATCATTTTACGTCGTTTCAAAGAAGGCTCGATCTTCCGAAATCGGATGAATCGGGTGGTGCATCATTTTACGTCGTTTCAAAGAAGGTCGATCCCCGCCGGGACTGCGGTCCCCCGGACCCCCGCCGGCGCTGCGCCCGGACCCGCTTCTCGGCTCGCCTTCGGCTCGGCACTCGGCTCGCCTTCGGCTCGGCTCGTCATATATTTGTCAGTGTCGGTGTCTGTATAAATTGAAACTGCATATGTAATGAGTGAATTGAGTGATGTAGTGAGGAATATCTGTATATGTGAATATCAGTGTTATATATCATTGAATTGTAAAATAGTGGAGTCAGGAATTTGTACTATTTTAAATGTTGAAATAAAATATTTATTTAAATAAATTACTGTTTGAATATCAAATTCTTTGCGATAGCATTTTATTAAATAAATATTTATTTCTATTAAAAAATCAAATATGCTCTACATTGTGGGCCCCACAAATTCAGAAAGTTAATATCTATAGCAACATTTTGGAATGTCGGTACAGACACCTATGGATGTTGCTATAGACCCAAATAGGGTTCTATTGCAACAATATTTCTTATGTTGCCTTAGATAGTCAAAATGTTGCCTTTGAGGTCTGCGGCAACGCGGCAAAATGCATCACCGAGAAAGTGTTTCCTTTGCCCTTTTTTAGCCTACAGCAACATTTTTTGGCACTTCCTGCATCACTTCTTTGGTGTTGCAGTATGCAATCTATGGCGTAGTGCTATCTGAATGAATTAATGGAGTATTCAATCATAATAAATTTATACAATTAACAAATTCAATATAATTGAGAACAATTGTTAATACAACTGTTAGCACCAAAATTGGTCACTAACCTCGTTCAGAAAGATTGTGTAGAGATATAAGTGATGAAAGTAAATTAAACAGAGAAGACAGTCCTAATTCAAATGCAGAAAGTAAGAACACCAAATTTATAGTGGTTCGGCGTAATTGCCTACGTCCACTTTGCTCAACTTTATTGATTTCCTTTATGGTTGATTACAAATACAATTCGTGAACCAAATGCTTGAATGAAGTTGTTTAAGTAGAGAAGATGAGTCTTGAAAATGGCAGAGTCTCCCCTTATTTTCTCTCCAAAAAAGGATCCATTTCACTGTGACCCTGCCCCCCTATTTATAGGCAAATATGGGCTGGACTTCCCAAATGGGCTGGATAGCTGAACGGTCAAGCCTCAGTACAGTGGTCGCTGCATGCCGATCCTGGTATGCCGAACGCTCTGATGCCGAGCAGTCCTTCCCATGCCGAACGATGCTTTCCATGCCGAACGGTCCTTGTGAAGTTGTGCATACTGAATGCCTTCTGAATGTCGAGCGCTCTGATTGCCAAGTTATCCTATCGCCGAGTTCTACTGATGTCGAGTACCTTGCGACGCCGAGTACTCCTGTTGCCGAGAACTACGCTGAGTACCCCTGGGTTCCGAGTGCCAGGGGACGCCGAGCGCTCTTGCAGCCGAGTGCCAGTTGATGCCGGACACCACTTGACGCCGAGTACCTTGGGATGCCGAGTACTCCTGATGCCGAACACCACTTGACGCTGAGTACTTTGGGATGCCGAGTACTCTTGATGCCAAGTACCACTTGACGCTGAGTACTTTGGGATGCCGGGTACTCTTGATGCCGAGTACCACGCCGAGTACTCCTGGATGTCAAGTGCTTCGCCGAACACTCCTGGATGCCGGACACTCTCTGATGCCGAGTTCTACTGGATGCCGAACGCTAGCGCCGAGCATTGGTTGTCGCCGAACACTAACTGACGCCGAGCACTACGGATGCCGAACGCTTCTGATGCCGACTCCCACTGGATGCCGCGCGCTTCGCCGAGTCCTCCTGAATGCCGGACAGTCCTTCATGCCGAGTAGTGGCCAATGCCGAGCATTCAGTTGCCTGGTCAAATCTCCAGGAAACACTTGCCCCCCAAAGTGTATCGCGTGGCCGAACGTGGTACGCTTTGAACCGTGCAACCTTTTCGTCACGTCTTAAACCCTTGGCTAACCTTGAACGGAGACGCCCCTTTTGTGGGATCGATGCGTGCCGGACGTGTTCCAAATGCCGAACGAGACATGCGCGTTCGAACGGTGTTTCCTCGCCGAGTGATGCTTCAGCGCCGAACCGTTATGCGCCGAGGCCGAACGCTACGACCTTGACCGGTTCTACCGGTCATGGCCTTTTCGACTTCTAACTCCCTCTATATAACCAGGTGCCCTTCCACCATTTTCTCTTTACGCTTTCTCTTCTATTATTCCCAGAGATGTGCAATTCTTGCCACTCTATCAGATATAAAGTCTAGTTGATCCTTCCTCAACCTCGATCGTCGAACTAGGTATCATTCCCTCCACGATTACATTACTTCATCTTTAGGTTCATCACATGGGATTGTACAATGTGTGGTTAGTAGAAGTGGTTCGCACGTTCGGAGTCGCCGAACGGTGCATGGTAGTTAGACCTAGCCCCTTTGTGCTGATCAAGATTGGAAGAAAAAGGAAGATGGGGTGTCGAACGGCGCAACCTTCGCCGGGCGATCTTGTCTCTGTCGTTCGTCGTAAATGGAGAAAGAGCAGGGCGGAGTTATGATCGAGGGCGGAGCGCTGCCTTAGCCGAACGAACTAAGGCCGAACACTACCTTATGCCGAATAGACATATATGCCGAGTAGCATCTAGACCGAACGACATAATTACCGAACAACTGTCATGCTGAACAGCTACATACCTGCCGAACAATATAACTGCCGAACATTATATTCGCCGAACATCAAAAATGCCGAACAATGTAAATACCTAGGCCGAACAATATACGTGCCGAACTATACTTAGGACGAACAATACAATTGTCGCACAATAATTCAAGCCGAACAACATTCAAATGCCGAACAAACATATATATGCCGAACAATTTCAATGCCGAACAATTTCAATGCCGAACACTTGACAATGACTTAACCGAACCAAGATACATGCCGAACTATACTTAGGACGAACAATACAATTGTCGCACAATAATTCAAGCCGAACAACATTCAAATGCCGAACAAACATATATATGCCGAACAATTTCAATGCCGAACACTTGACAATGACTTAACCGAACCAAGATACATGCCGAACACTTCTCAGGACGAACAATGTAACTGCCGAACGACATTTAAATGCCGAACGATATAAATGTCAAATTAGACTTAAGCCGGATACTTCATAAATTACATGTTTTCTGAATCTTGAACTGTAATCACCTCAAGGCAAGCTTTTTGAGACGGTCAGCGATGACGGTCTTCGAAGGCGATGATTCAAAGCTAATTATTATATCTTTAAAACCTTTAGATTCTTATTGTCTGTACACAATTGCTTGCACTAGTTCACACACCACGTGGGGGGAAAACTCGTGTTGCTAATTCTAACGCTCAACGTTTTTCAAGTATAGCTTTCTCAAGCATTTAGCCAGGTTCATTATTTATTCGGGATGTCAGGAAAATCTAGTTCTGCCACCATATCTGACAGGCCTGGGCCGTCAGCAAAGCAAGGAGCCGCAGATGCTTCCAACCCGTCAATCTCTCCCGCTCATAATCTGGCGCCCGATGCTCTGGAGTCAACCATCTTACTGGACAATCCGGTCGATTCTCAAGCCTCGAGGGTCAATGAGGCCGCTCTGCGACGGATATGTTCCATTCACGGAATTCCCTTTACTGACGTGTTAGTTCCTTCGAGACACGACCGTCCTCATTTGCCCCCAGTCGGGTACACGGCCTGCAACAAGTTCATGTGCTGGATGGGCAGCGTGCCTCCATTTAACCTATTTCTCCGGGATGTGCTGCAGTATATAGACATTGCTCCGTCGCAGCTGCACCCGAATGGTCATGCGTTCCTATATGGGACTTACTTACTCTTCATGGCTGTCTTCTTCAGACCTCCAACCCCCGGTGATATTCGATACATTTACATGTTCAAGAGATGGAAAGATAGCCCTTCCTTCATTTTCCTCGAGCCGTATCACAAGTGCCAGATCTTGACAGGGGCCTGTAGCAAGTTCGCCCTATACAAACAGGAATGGTTCTATGTGCGATGCCCGTCTGGTTTTGCTAGGAGATGGGTTGAAGGCAGTAAGTCTCTCTGCTGAACCGTTACTCGTACTTAATGGGAGTCACGTTTTTCTTAACTCTTCATTTCCTCTTTTCAGGTATTAACCCGCGTCCGGAAGGCCGAGGATATTCTGATGCTGTCGACGCGATTAGAGCTCTTCCGGCCGAGGATCGAGATATTCGAGCTATCATTTCAAATGAATCGCTGTCGGGGTTCGGCTTGCTAGCTCCTGATCGTCGGGTCAGCCTTCCAGAAGGTGTTACAATTCCCAAACCTTCATCTGGTAAAGGGAAAAAACTTGCCGGCCCGTCGTCGCGTCGCGCTCCCGACGCGCACGAAGAAGGCGAGCGTAGAGAGGATGATGCACCCGACACTCAGGGCGAGAACGTGGGTCCTGCTTGGAATCCGGCAATCGAAGTTCAGGACATTGAGACGTCATCCTCCCCTTCGAAGGGAAAGAAAAAGCTGAAATATACGGTTCAGAAAGAGAAAGTTGGCGACACCTCAAAATCTACGCCTATCCCTCCTGAAAAAGAGGCTTCTTCGCAGCGTCTGGAGAGTTCTCTGAGGGGTCTCTCGAACCTCTCTATTCCCGAAGACATACTTAATTACGGGTTCGACGATCCTGAAGCTCTCAAATTCTCCTCGCCCGCTAGAGGCAATGTAGGAGTTCAACTCCCGGCTCACAGAGACAATACTCCGATTAGCAAAGACAAACGAACGGGTCCGTCGGGGGGAACACTTAGGACACACACGCACATGCGCATTCCATAACATACTACAAGTCTTTTTAATTCGTGAATTCTCCTTAATTCGTTGTTATCTTCCTTCTTTGCAGGTGATATGGGCCGCTCCCACGGACTTGATCGCCTTCAGGGGTCTTCAATATTTCATCACTCCGGACGGGATTCCGGTTCAGGCAGACGCCGGGACCGAGGTGATTACGAAGATAGGGACAATCGCCCTCGCGAGTCGTCTCACCGCAAGAAAGCGCACTATCAATCTTCTCAGTCCCGTGATCTTCCTCCTACTGCTGAGCCGGATAAAGAGAAGTCTTTGCAGAAGGGTTATCAGTCTGATGCTGCTCGAGAACAACATTCCAGTTCATCGAGTACGAGGCAAGTTCGAGAGCCGCGTAAAAGAACGGAATTCTCTAAGCCTCCTCCTCCTGCTCCTGCCGTGGACCCGACTGTTGCAGAAAAGATGGTCGACCTTAAGGCCAAGTTTCCGAAAATTTGTTTTGACGGTTTGAAATTCCTCCCGGCCATCCATCACATTCCTGGGCACGTGAAGCAAAGTGCCATTGCATGCAACAATGACGTCTATGTTCAACATGACGCATTCGTGCACTTGGTGGAGAAGATATCAGAAGTATCTGTTGAGCGTCAACACGAGATTGACCGTCTGACTCTGGAGGCTGACAGCGATAAGAAAATCATCAAACTCCAAGACGAAGAACTCGCCTCTTATAAGTTAAAGCTAGAAGCCGCTGAACAAGGTGCAAAAGATACTGCCGAGGCAGTTACTCGCTTAGAGGTGGCTCACAAAAAGGAGCTTGACGAAGCAGTTCAGCGCAGCGGCGCCCTTGCCCTGGAAAAAGACTCTGTCCAAAAAGAAAGGGACGCGCTCGCTACTCAAGTCAAAGAGCTGAAAGAACAACTCTCCAAGGAGAAAGAAGACAAAATAGCCGCTCAGGAAGAATCACAGCGGTATTGTGATGAGATTGTGGCTACCCGGCTCCTGAAGGCAAAGCTTGACGGTGAACTTGCCGGGGTCGAGAAAATGAAGGATGAGGCCCGTGAGGAGGGCAAAAGAATGGCTGAGGAGGAGCTTGATTCTCGCCTGGAGGCGGCCGCAGAGACCGGCAGGGAAGAAGTCAAAAGTATGTTTGACCCGTTGATCGCCGAGTACGGAGCCCGCGTCCTTATGCACCGCGACCTAACATTCTTGGGCGACGGCTACCATGAATCCCTGGCTGAGGCATGGGAGACTCTGATAAAGATCAAGAAAGTCGAATCAGGCTCCGAAGAAATCGACGAGGATGCACTGGTGAAGGAGTTCCTGAGGGGGAATGAGCCATCGGATTTATCCGTAGCATTGGCTCTCTATGGCAAAGGCTCTTCCCCTTCGAAAGAGAAGAATAACGAGGCTGGCCCGTCAGAGGCCGACACTACTACTCCTCACATTGCCGCTCCTTATGCTGCTCAATCGGCTGGTCGGTCGACGCTTGATCCATCCGAGCAGCATGCCAGCTACGACCCCGAAGATCCCGGGCTCGGCGTTCATGTGCTGTCACCTATCCTGGAGGGTGAAACCCCGCGCGCCACCGACAGCCAACCTGATCCTGGTAGGGGATTCTTCTTTCTCTAGAAGTCGAAGTGATCCGTCATTTTTAGCAGTGGTTATTCGTTCTAATGCCCACTTCTTATATTTCTCACAGGTTGTTCTGACACTGAGCTAACTCCGAGGAGCGATGACGCCAAGGAGGAAGCGGGGAAAACAAGCGACGTTGCTCACGCAGGGGTAACTCCCGGCCCAGACGCTCAAGTGATCGGGACGCTTGATGATGACAAACTTGATACCTCGTCTCCTGCCGAAGGAAGCGACGAAGTTAAAATCACTAGCGCCTCTGAACATACTTCAGAGATGAGCATGAAGGATCGTCTTGCCGACGAGGAGAAGAGAAAGGTCAAAGTCAAAGTTGAATCTGAAGTCCTGGAACTTACTGACCCGCGGAATAGACCTTTGAAAATCATTCTCCCGGGCAGGTCCAAACCATTAGATGTTCCGTCTCCTACTCCTGACTCCGTCTCTCTAGCAAGCAAAAAGTCCAAGAAGAAACGTGAGGGAGAGGAGTCGTCGGAAACACCGAAGGCAGACAAGAAGAAGAAGTCGAAGAAATGATCGATGCACTTGTTCAACAAGTTTTTGCTTAAGTTTGTAACAGTTTCTATCTTTCATAACTTGTAGTTTGTATAGGCCCGAATTTTATAGGAGTGATCTTGTATCCCTATTTTGGACTTACCGAATAAAATTTTAGTTTCTTCTTGTTTGAATGATTCTCTTGTCTTTATTTGGTTTGCTGACACTGTGCTCCGGGGACTTGGAGACTTGAGACTGTTCATACTCTAGTCCGCGCTCTAGGGACTTAGAGTACTCCGCTCCGCACTCTGGGGACTCGGAGATTGGAAATCGTTTATACTCTAGTCCGCGCTCTGGGGACTTAGAGTACTCCGCTCCGCACTCTGGGGATTCGGAGATTGGAAATCGTTTATACTCTAGTCCGCGCTCTGGGGACTTAGAGTACTCCGCTCCGCACTCTGGGGATTCGGAGATTGGAAATCGTTTATACTCTAGTCCGCGCTCTGGGGACTTAGAGTACTCCGCTCCGTACTCTGGGGATTCGGAGATTGGAAATCGTTTATACTCTAGTCCGCGCTCTGGGGACTTAGAGTACTCCGCTCCGCACTCTGGGGATTCGGAGATTGGAAATCGTTTATACTCTAGTCCGCGCTCTGGGGACTTAGAGTACTCCGCTCCGTACTTTGGGGATTCGGAGATTGGAAATCGTTTATACTCTAGTCCGCGCTCTGGGGACTTAGAGTACTCCGCTCCGCACTCTGGGGATTCGGAGATTGGAAATCGTTTATACTCTAGTCCGCGCTCTGGGGACTTAGAGTACTCCGCTCCGCACTCTGGGGATTCAGAGATTGGAAATCGTTTATACTCTAGTCCGCGCTCTGGGGACTTAGAGTACTCCGCTCCACACTCTGGGGATTCGGAGATTGGAAATCGTTTATACTCTAGTCCGCGCTCTGGGGACTTAGAGTACTCCGCTCCGCACTCTGGGGACTCGGAGATTGGAAATCGTTTATACTCTAGTCCGCGCTCTGGGGACTTAGAGTACTCCGCTCCGCACTCTGGGGACTCGGAGGTTGGAAATCGTTTATACTCTAGTCCGCGCTCTGGGGACTTAGAGTACTCCGCTCCGCACTCTGGGGACTCGGAGATTGGAAATCGTTTATACTCTAGTCCGCGCTCTGGGGACTTAGAGTACTCCGCTCTGCACTCTGGGGACTCGAAGATTGGAAATCGTTTATACTCTAGTCCGCGCTCTGGGGACTTAGAGTACTCCGCTCCGCACTCTGGGGATTCGGAGATTGGAAATCGTTTATACTCTAGTCCGCGCTCTGGGGACTTAGAGTACTCCGCTCCACACTCTGGGGATTCGGAGATTGGAAATCGTTTATACTCTAGTCCGCGCTCAGGGGACTTAGAGTACTCCGCTCCGCACTCTGGGGACTCGGAGATTGGAAATCGTTTATACTCTAGTCCGCGCTCTGGGGACTTAGAGTACTCCGCTCCGCACTCTGGGGACTCGGAGGTTGGAAATCGTTTATACTCTAGTCCGCGCTCTGGGGACTTAGAGTACTCCGCTCCGCACTCTGGGGACTCGGAGATTGGAAATCGTTTATACTCTAGTCCGCGCTCTGGGGACTTAGAGTACTCCGCTCCGCACTCTGGGGACTCGGAGATTGGAAATCGTTTATACTCTAGTCCGCGCTCTGGGGACTTAGAGTACTCCGCTCCGCAATCTGGGGATTCGGTGATTGGAATCGTTCGTATGAGTCTGTACGCCGCAGAGAATAATGTAATTTATCATTCAATTAAGAGATACAGAAACTTCATAGAAAATGTGGCTTCAAGCCTTTATTAATGAAAATCAACTAAATTGCTCGATTACAACTTCAAAAGGAAACTAAGTCATTATTGAATGGAAACATGCAGAAAACAATAGTGCCTGTAACAAGAAAGGGAAACATGCTAAATGTAATAGTGCCGCAAATGTTCACTGTTCCATGCTCGGGGGAGTGTCGTGCCATCAACGGTCGCTAGCTTGAATGTTCCTTCTCCAAGCTTCCGTTCAATGGCGTATGGACCTTCCCAGCTGGGATTCATGCGTGATGGTACTGGGAAGACTCGTTTCAGAACGAGATCACCCACATCAAAGATTCTTGGGCGGACTCTGCCATCGTAGTAGCGCTTGACTCGATGTCTGTGCGCCGCCGCCCTTAACTCAGCTTCTTCACGCTTTTCGTCGATGCAGTCCAGTGATTCCAGCAAGAGGTTTTGGTTTGTCTTGGGGTCATAGTATGTCACTCGGTGCGATGGAACTTCGAGTTCCACGGGTATTACGGCTTCAGAGCCGTATGCCAAGGCGAACGGAGTGTGGCCGGTCGCGGACTTGTGGGTAGTCCTATATGCCCATAATGCTGTCGGGAGTTAATCTACCCACTTGCCTCCAACCTTCTCCAGACGCTTCTTTAGTATGGACTTGATTATTTTGTTAACGGCCTCGACTTGTCCGTTAGCTTTTGGGTGTGCAACGGCAGCGAACTTTTTCTCCATGCCGTACTTTAGACAGAACTCTTTGAACTCTCTACTTTCGAATTGCGCTCCGTTGTCTGTAATGATGGTGCGTGGAAGACCAAAGCGGCATATAATGTTTCGTACAACGAAGTTAATGACTTTCTTAGAGGTGATAGTGGCCAAAGGTTCTGCCTCGGCCCATTTCGTGAAATAGTCGACTGCAACTATCGCGTATTTCGCACCACCTTTGGATAGAGGCAAAGAGCCGATTATGTCGATTCCCCAGATCGCGAATGGCCAAGGGCTGATCATTTGTGTGAGTTCCGTTGACGGAGCCCTCGGGATTTTTGCATATCTTTGACACTTGTCGCATTTTCTTGCGTAGTCCGAGGCATCCCGGTTTACGGTGGGCCAGTAATACCCATAGCGGAGGATCTTCTTTGCTAGCGTTTGCCCCCCAGTATGGTCGTCGCATTCCCCTTCGTGGAGTTCCCTCAAGACTCGCTTTGTTTCATCATGAGCGATGCATCGTAACAATGGGACTGAGAATCCTTTCCGGTACATGGATCCATCCTGCATGACGTACCGCGCAGCCTTTCGAAGGACCTGTCGTCTTTCGCTTCTTCTTTCTGGTAAAGCCCCGGTTGTCAGGTACAGTTTGAATGGGGTTATCCACGAGTCCTTCTCGATCTCTGTTTCCAACACAAGATCGATTTTCATCTCGTCTGCACTCGGGGCATGCAAGACTTCCACGGGATACAATCCCATTTGTTGAACATCGTCGGTACTCGCGAACTTAGCCAACAAGTCGGCTTCTTTGTTTTGTTCTCGCGGGATATGTGAAATGTCATAACGCTCAAGATTTGATAGTAGTTCCTGGACCTGAACGAGGTACGGAGCAAGCTTTCGTCCTTTTGCTTGGTAGTCTCCTCGTACTTGGTAAACCACTAACTGCGAGTCACAAAAGATTTCGATTGATTTGATTCCGAGTTCTTTGATAAGCTTCAAGCCAGCGATCAATGCTTCATATTCAGCTTCGTTGTTCGTAGCCGTAAAATCGAGCTTCAGGGCATAACAGATTGATCGGTTTTCCGGAGTTATAAGAACTACGCCCGCGCCGGAGCAACGGTCGTTTGATGCACCGTAAGTGTATAATTTCCATCGAATGGGGGGAATGATGTCGTGATCGTCCGGTTTGATGGGTATGGTAAATTCAGCGATGAAGTCTGCTAACGCTTGCCCTCAGATAGCTCTCCGTGGTAAGTATGCGATATCGAATTGGCTCAACTCGATGTTCCATTTTAGCAATCTTCCAGAAGTTTCCGGTCGTTGAAGTACCTGCCTCAGGGGTTGATCGGTATAAACACCGATTGAGTGCGCTTGAAAGTACGGGCGCAGCTTGCGTGATGCAATCACCAAGCAATAAGCCAATTTCTCAATTTTAGGGTAATTCTTCTCTGCCCCCGTTAAACGCTTGCTAACATAATATACCGGCTTCTGGACTCGATCCTCCTCACGGACCAAAGCTGCGCTTATCGCATGAGGGGATATAGCCAAGTAAACGTACAGCATCTCATGGTCAACTGGTTTAGATAGCATTGGTGGGCTCTCCAGATGCCTTACCAGGTTCTGGAAAGCTTCCTCGCAGCTAGACGTCCATTCAAAATTCCTCTTTCCTTTCTTTATTATGTCGAAGAATGGGATGCTCTTGTCAGTTGCCTTGGATATAAATCGACTCAGCGCAGCCACTTTCCCGTTCAAGCTCTGTACCTGCTTTATAGTCCTGGGCGCTTGTACATCTCGAATGGCTTGGATCTTTTCTGGGTTGGCTTCGATTCCCCTAGCGTTGACGATGAATCCTAAAAACTTCCCTGATGCAACGCCGAAAGAACACTTCAGCGGGTTGGTCTTCATTCCATAGGACCTGAGTATGTTAAACATTTCAGCTAAGTCTTGAATGTGGTCGTTTGACTGCCGTGACTTCACGAGCATGTCATCCACATAGACTTCCATGGTTTTGCCCAGCTGGTCCTTGAACATTCGATTCACCAGATGTTGGTAAGTTGCTCCAGCATTCTTTAATCCAAAGGGCATCACTACATAGCAATACAGCCCAACATTTGTAACGAAGCTGGTGTGTTCTTGGTCCGGAATATGCATTGGGATTTGGTTGTATCCCGAGTACGCATCCATGAATGACAACAATTCGTGCCCTGCTGTGGAATCGACCAACTGATCGATCCTAGGCAACGGGAAACTGTCCTTAGGGCATGCTTTGTTCAAGTCGGAATAATCTATGCAAGTCCTCCATTTCCCATTTGCCTTCTTTACTAGCACGGTGTTGGAGACCCACTCCGGGTAGAGGGCGTCGCGGACGAACCCATTTGCTTTGAGTCTGTCCACCTCCTCTCCAAGAGCGGCGGATCTCTCTGGATCCATTCCTCTCCTTTTTTGCTTGACTGGGACGTATTTCGGGTCTACGTTCAACATATGACTTGTGATGGCGGGAGAAATCCCACACATATCAGAATGCGTCCAGGCAAAAACATCAAGGTTTGCTCGGAGGAAGTCGCTAAGGTCTTCTGTCATTGCGGGGCCTAACTGTGATCCGATCTTCAGTATTCGCGAAGGGTCGTCATGGCTAACCGAAATGTCAATTGTTAATTCAGCCGGTGCCGCCTTCTCTTCCCTGGGTTTCTCATCGTCGTCTCTCGGATCTATATCTCCGTAGATCCGAGAACTATGCCCGAGCCAGGGCTTGGGCACTACTTGTCAATTATTCGTATTGGGGATGCGGACGGGATTGTCCGCAACCTTTCCTTTCTCCCTCCGGTGGGCTTCTCGGAGCTCGGCCACATAACAAGAACGACCAGCTGCTTGGTCACCGTGAACAATGCCTACTCCTTTGTCAGTCAGAAATTTCAAAGTCAAGCACCACGGGGCTAGTGCCGCCCTAAATTCAGCCAGGGCCGGCCGGCCCAAGAAAACATTATACGGAGAGTCCACATCCAAAACTACAAAGGGTAGAATTCGTACCCTCCGACGTTCGCCTTGTCCCAGTTCAACTGGTAACTCGACATATCCTACTGCATCAGTCGCAGCGCCGTTAAAGCCGTGGATACGAGCTTTGGATGGTTTCAAGTCTTTTGTCTCTAGCTTCATCTGATCATAGGCCTTCTTGAAGATGATGTTGACTGAACTTCCACAATCAATCAAAATTCTTTTTACATATGCTGGTCCGATTGTTGCAGATATGACCATGGGATCGATGGTCGGAGCCTCCACCTGATCAGCGTCTCTGTTTCTGAACACAATATCGTCTGTCATCACGCGCTGCTGCTTAGCAGGGGCCCCGTCCTCTACGTTCGAACAGCACACAAAATCTGCATGCTTCAAGGAGCTCGCATATCGTTCCATCTCTTGCCAGTTCTTATCTGCAGGATGAGGTCCGCCGATAATCGTATTTATAACCAGTCTTCCAACAGTCCGGGCAGGTTCCTCTGGATGACGTGGAACCGGTGCACGACCTGGGTCGGACGTTCCCTGTCCTCCTTCCTGTGGGTCCTTTACAAATTCTTGCAACTTCTTTTGTCTAATCAATTTCTCGATAGCGTCATGCAGGTGTCTGCATTCTTCCGTGTTGTGTTCATAGGTTTCATGGAAGCGGCAATATTTCCCAGTCCGCTTCTGTTCTTCAGTTGATTCCTTCGGACGTGGTTTTCTGTATTGAAAAGTATTGCATGTGTATAGGTAAATGTTCTCAAGTGGGGCGTTTAGCGGAGTGTACTCGCTGTAGCTTGGAATTCTCGACTTCCACTTTCCCGCTTCTTTCCTCTTTCCTTGACTTCTTCCTCCGGACTCTTTGGGCTGCACGGGCTTACTCTGGACGTTGACTTGAACCTTTCCTGAATTGTCTCCAGATTGCTTCACAGCAATGTTGCTCTTGATTGACTCTTGGACAGGTCCCGGTACCTTGTCTCGTCGTACCCACCTAGCTTCCTCTCTTCTTATGAACTGGTGTGCCTTGGAGTAAAAACGCTCTAGCGTAGTCGGAGGTTTTCCTGCCAGCCAATCTCCGAATTCAGAATCCGGATCTACACCCCTCATTACAGCCATTAGAATTGCATGGTCGTTGGGATTACTGACTTCAGTTGCCGCAACGTGAAATCTTTGTAAGTACTCCTTCAGCGACTCTCCGGGATTTTGGATTACACTTGACAGAGACATCACGTCCTTCGGGCGTGTAGTGTGTATCCTGAATTGCTCAATAAACTTCTTTGCCAACTCCTCGAAATTTGATACGGATCGCGGAGGAAGTCGGGTGAACCACATAGTAGCGATCCCAGATAGAGTAATCGGAAAGCACCTACACTTGGTGGCATCATTTGCTCTGGCTGAATCCATCATCCATTCATACCTCATTACATGTTGTCTGGGGTCAGTCTTTCCTTCATATGCAGGTATGGTTGGCATGCTAAACTTCTTGGGGTAGGCCGCTTGCAGCACAACATCCGTGAACGGAGTATGACTTCTCGAGACTCCCCAATCGTCATTTGATAAGCCCTGATTTTCTTTCATTAGTTGCCTGATCATGGCTGTCAGATCGGGTGTCTGTATGGAAGCTGGGAGGTTGGAGTCAGTTCTACGCGCTTGTCCATGCTGATGCCTCCTTTCCTGGCGATCTGCCAATCGTGTGTCATGAGGTTCAACATTGTTAACATCTTGATGATCTGGAGCTCCCTCCTCCATCTGTACTCCGGTTCGGAAGTTTCCAGTTCTGGCTTGGTCGCGGTTTCCTGCTGTTCGAGCAGCAGCATCTGCCCTTGCAGCTTCGGTCTTACGGCGTCTGCGCCTGGGTGGCTCATCAGAAGAAGTTGAGCTGTCAGAAGAGGAATAAGCAGCTGGATTGCCCCCAGCATTCTGTTGCTGCTGTTGAGTGAGCTGTGCCATCAGGTTGGCATTAGTTTGCATTTGTTCTCCCAGTTGTCTCCTGCTTTCCCTAAGTTCTCTCATCAAGTCGTTGAACTCCACTCTAGTGACAACTGGAGTCTGTTCTTGAGCGGCAATCCCTGCACTCGGGATCGCTGGTTGATTGGTAGGTCCTGCTTGTTGCACGCTAGCAGTCTCTCGGGCATCCGCATTAAGAGAAGCTGACCTGGTACGTGGCCTTGCCATTGTAGAGTTATTGGTATGAACTCTGAGTAGGATCAGCGGATGTTCTATCAGTAAGTCGGATCTTCTTTGGGGGATTTGCTCAATCCAGTAGCTTCAAAGCAGATCCTTGAGGTCTGAGAATTCAATTCTCAGTGAAAGCACCAAAGTGTTAGCACCAAAATTGGTCACTAACCTCGTTCAGAAAGATTGTGTAGAGATATAAGTGATGAAAGTAAATTAAACAGAGAAGACAGTCCTAATTCAAATGCAGAAAGTAAGAACACCAAATTTATAGTGGTTCGGCGTAATTGCCTACATCCACTTTGCTCAACTTTATTGATTTCCTTTATGGTTGATTACAAATACAATTCGTGAACCAAATGCTTGAATGAAGTTGTTTAAGTAGAGAAGATGAGTCTTGAAAATGGCAGAGTCTCCCCTTATTTTCTCTCCAAAAAAGGATCCATTTCACTGTGACCCTGCCCCCCTATTTATAGGCAAATATGGGCTGGACTTCCCAAATGGGCTGGATAGCCGAACGGTCAAGCCTCAGTACAGTGGTCGCTGCATGCCGATCCTGGTATGCCGAACGCTCTGATGCCGAGCAGTCCTTCCCATGCCGAACGATGCTTTCCATGCCGAACGGTCCTTGTGAAGTTGTGCATACTGAATGCCTTCTGAATGTCGAGCGCTCTGATTGCCAAGTTATCCTATCGCCGAGTTCTACTGATGTCGAGTACCTTGCGACGCCGAGTACTCCTGTTGCCGAGAACTACGCCGAGTACCCCTGGGTTCCGAGTGCCAGGGGACGCCGAGCGCTCTTGCAGCCGAGTGCCAGTTGATGCCGGACACCACTTGACGCCGAGTACCTTGGGATGCCGAGTACTCCTGATGCCGAACACCACTTGACGCTGAGTACTTTGGGATGCCGAGTACTCTTGATGCCGAGTACCACTTGACGCTGAGTACTTTGGGATGCCGGGTACTCTTGATGCCGAGTACCATGCCGAGTACTCCTGGATGTCAAGTGCTTCGCCGAACACTCCTGGATGCCGGACACTCTCTGATGCCGAGTTCTACTGGATGCCGAACGCTAGCGCCGAGCATTGGTTGTCGCCGAACACTAACTGACGCCGAGCACTACGGATGCCGAACGCTTCTGATGCCGACTCCCACTGGATGCCGCGCGCTTCACCGAGTCCTCCTGGATGCCGGACAGTCCTTCATGCCGAGTAGTGGCCAATGCCGAGCATTCAGTTGCCTGGTCAAATCTCCAGGAAACACTTGCCCCCCAAAGTGTATCGCGTGGCCGAACGTGGTACGCTTTGAACCGTGCAACCTTTTCGTCACGTCTTAAACCCTTGGCTAACCTTGAACGGAGACGCCCCTTTTGTGGGATCGATGCGTGCCGGACGTGTTCCAAATGTCGAACGAGACATGCGCGTTCGAACGGTGTTTCCTCGCCGAGTGATGCTTCAGCGCCGAACCGTTATGCGCCGAGGCCGAACGCTACGACCTTGACCGGTTCTACCGGTCATGGCCTTTTCGACTTCTAACTCCCTCTATATTACCAGGCGCCCTTCCACCATTTTCTCTTTACGCTTTCTCTTCTATTATTCCCAGAGATTTGCAATTCTTGCCACTCTATCAGATATAAAGTCTAGTTGATCCTTCCTCAACCTCGATCGTCGAACTAGGTATCATTCCCTCCACGATTACATTACTTCAACTTTAGGTTCATCACATGGGATTGTACAATGTGTGGTTAGTAGAAGTGGTTCGCACGTTCGGAGTCGCCGAACGGTGCATGGTAGTTAGACCTAGCCCCTTTGTGCTGATCAAGATTGGAAGAAAAAGGAAGATGGGGTGTCGAACGGCGCAACCTTCGCCGGGCGATCTTGTCTCTGTCGTTCGTCGTAAATGGAGAAAGAGCAGGGCGGAGTTATGATCGAGGGCGGAGCGCTGCCTTAGCCGAACGAACTAAGGCCGAACACTACCTTATGCCGAATAGACATATATGCCGAGTAGCATCTAGACCGAACGACATAATTACCGAACAACTGTCATGCCGAACAGCTACATACCTACCGAACAATATAACTGCCGAACATTATATTCGCCGAACATCAAAAATGCCGAACAATGTAAATACCTAGGCCGAACAATATACGTGCCGAACTATACTTAGGACGAACAATACAATTGTCGCACAATAATTCAAGCCGAACAACATTCAAATGCCGAACAAACATATATATGCCGAACAATTTCAATGCCGAACAATTTCAATGCCGAACACTTGACAATGACTTAACCGAACCAAGATACATGCCGAACTATACTTAGGACGAACAATACAATTGTCGCACAATAATTCAAGCCGAACAACATTCAAATGCCGAACAAACATATATATGCCGAACAATTTCAATGCCGAACACTTGACAATGACTTAACCGAACCAAGATACATGCCGAACTATACTTAGGACGAACAACAACGAAAATATGGATATTTGAATATATATTAATGTAATGAAAGATAAATGAATATTAACGAGGTTTGTAGAGTAGTATAGACTTAATAAATGGATTAGAATTGAATCAAATCGGTTTATTTGAAATTAATTATAACTTATGGGAATTCAATTCATAACAAATAGATTTATGGTAAGAGGATGAAATTAATTACTTTGCTAATTGAAATTTGGATGAATTGGTAAGTTATTAATGTATTAGTACCTAAACCAATGTTAATATGGATTTATTGGGAATTTAAACTTATACTTTTAAATTAGATAAAAATGCAGTGTTTGCACGCAATGACTTTCTATATTTTATTTTCTATTTCCCTATGGTTGTTTCTCTAATTTTTATTTCCTATTTTATTTGTATAAACTTTGAATATATTCATTTGATTTTTGATTGATTTTACTTTGAATAATAGCTTAGGAATTTCAAAAGATATAGGTTACCTGCTACGTATATTTGTTGCCTTTTCATTGTGTGCAAACAAAGAAAAAAAATATACAAGATTCTTCCTCCTTAAATTGTGCCTTTTTAATTTCTTGCCTTTTATTTACCTACCCTCTTTATTTCAAACCTTAGCCATTCACTCTTTTCCTCGCCGTGTATTTTTTATTTGCAAATCACGTACAAGAAGATTTATTTCTCATTTCAAAACTCCTCATTCTCATTTGCATTTATGAATAAATTAATTACAAGATTCTTTCCCTTAAATTGTACCTTTTAATTTGCTAGCCTTCCATTTTCTAGACCTCATCTTAGCCGTTCCTTGCTTCAAACCCTAGCCGCCATCTAGTTTTGCAATTCACGGGCATAACTTCTCATCTCAAGTTTCATTTTGCGTCCAGAAAATTTTATAGAAAGCTATGGCTTCCTTCTCTTCCTCCTTTCCATTTCTCTTTTGTTTCTCCTTCGTTTCATTGCTATTGCTTGGCCTCCACCATAATTCCGACCTCGTCCCTTCATCACCTCCTCCACCATCACCTTCCACGGCCAACACCACCTCCAATCATAGCTGTGAACATTGGATCCAAAACCCATCACCAAAAGTTGATTGAAACCCCTTTGTTCCTTGCCTCTACTTGCTTTGCCTTCCCTTCTCCCTACCATGACCGTGCCTTATGACCCCATAACCTAGACTATGATGCCTCAAACATGATGTGGCCGAGCATGCTATGATGTGGTCTAGCCCATTGAGTCATGGCCGAGCCCATTGCTTGATGTAATGCAAGGTTATGTCTTTTGTTTACATCTTTTAATTGTTTTAATCTATACTCTTTTGTATTGAATCTATGCTTATATTTGTTTGGTATTGTGTTTATTTCAAGTTTGGATCTGACTCTTCATTCACTCAAAAGAATATAGTCGTGCTTTGTCGTGCCTTTTCGTGCTTTGCGGAGTTTAGATTTGGGTTTGAATTTCAATTCTAGCTTTTAAAAGGTGAGTTATTCACTCTAGACATACGTACTTTTATAATTGTGAATTTATGACATGTTAATTGTATAAAATAATGTGTTATGTTCATACATGCCTGTGATATATTTATATGATGTTAAATACTGTTTATATGCCTGTTATATCATCTGTTATAATATTATTTGTATACTGTTATTTATTTCCTGCTTATCATCACTACAAGTTCCCTATCACTATGGGTTGAAACGATACATACCCGAACGGACTTTAGAATAGGGAAAAATCATTATGGGCTGAAATGATAGGCCTGAGTGATTTTTATTTAATTTTGGGATTGCGGGTTTGAAATGATTGAACCCGAATTTTTCTTTGTAAATTACGGATTGAAATGATATATTATCCGTATCACTTGACCTAGGTTAGAAAATATTATACAGACCCATGGTTATTTTATATATTCTTTTGGAAATTTTATGTATTTTAAATTGTAAATTATGATATTTTGATTTAAACTTAATTAAAAATGATTTTTATAAAGTGTTAGTGATTTTTCTACAAGTTAAAAATGTGAAATAAATAAATGGAAAAATTGGAATTTGAATATAACTTAATTTGGAAATTTGTGATTTGGTTTAAAAATGAAAGTTTAAGTTAACCAAATAAAAATAGTGATTAAGTTTTATTTATGAAATGGTAATTTAAATTTAAGTGTTATGTTAATTAAAAAAATGCAAAGAATGGGAAAATGGTACACTTGAATTTAATAAGTGAAATTATTGGAAAATGTGATTTTATTGTAAAAAATTTCTTTATAAAAATCATAAGTTAAAGGGTATTTAAATGAACATTTTTGAAGTAAAAATATGATTTTTATAAGTTAAAATAGTTAAAATTGAAGTTTAATTGTTTCTGAAATTTTATTATAAATCTAGAAATTGAATTAATAGCACTTCAGAAATGCTATCATTTCTGAAACTAGCTTAAAATCTAAGTAAAGGATACTGCAGCACTTTGTAAGTGCTGTGGTTGATGCAAATGAACTAAAGGCTAAATTGACTAAGGGCTACTGCAGCACTTGGTAAGTGCTGTGGTTGCTGAATTAAAAACTAAAACCTGGAACTAATAAAAGAGCTACAATAGCACTTGATAAGTGCTGCAGTTTGCTGAATTGAACTAATTTTTCAAATTGAACCCTGAAATACTACAGAAGTTTTGTAAATGCTGTCTTTTTCTAAACTGAACTAGTTTTCAAATGACTGAACTACTACAGCAGTTTATGAATGCTGCCTTTGTTGAAATGAATTGTTTCAAATATAACATACCGCATCATTTTTGTAAGTGTTGCGAAAGCTGAAATTTCAATGTTTTAAAGTATTTAAGTGAATAAATAAACTCAGAAAAGGCTAAATTTTTGGGAATTGAATATTTGATTTGTAAGTATAATGACTTTACTTTTAAATGGTCTGGAAATGAATTTAGTTGAAATAGTATTTAATTAAGAATTGTCTTTAAATATATTAGCTTGAAGCTTATTGGAATTTAAGATTTAAGAATGTGACTTTATAAAGTGGTTTGGTTTAAGATGATTTAAAGGAATATTTCAAGTTAAATAAATTTAAAGAAATACTGTAGTGATTTGGAAATTTGGGTTTTATTTAAATAATATATTGATTTGGTTTTTAAATGAAATAAGATAGTATTTAGTTTCGAAATGGATATTATTTTGGAAAGTAATGGTATTTGATTTAAATGGTTTTGGAATAGAAATGTTTTGAAATAAATATCCACGGGTTATAATAACGTTGGGTTGTTAAAGAGATAGGATCGGAAGTTGTCATACTCTCTGCCAACTCCGAAAACCACTTTAACAACTGTGTACGCGGTGGAGTTTCCAGAATGAAGTAGGACGGTGGCGACGATTCCTATTGAGGTATATACGTGGACCCGACTCCCGTGAGTTGGCATAATATGGCTAAAACAGGAGCGATTGATGGGCCAATGAGGTAGCACCTTTGATCGGACACATTTCTTCGATACCATTCTATTACTTTGTGATTTGATTTGGTGGCCACTCTTCGATTTTTGGTTTGGGAGTGTGTTCCGAGGTGGACGGTAGTGGCTGCTATGCGTTTCCACCAGCCCGGATGCGTAATTGGTATATCTACCCTGGCATTGCCTTGTTGTGCCATGTCACCTACCATATCGAGCTTTACTATGAGTTTGGATTTATGTCGTAGCCTGTGGAGTATTGAGGGTATCCCCCGATCTGGGAGTATTCTAATACTGGATAGACTACTGAGACTATTATGCATTAAGGGGAATATTGGGTCAGTCCTTAACTCTATTTAAAAGTAAGTTTACTTTATTATTGACATTATTATAACAGTGAATATTAATACATAGTAGGTATTTTAACGGATCCTTAAAGAATGGGCAATCCCAAGCATTCTTTAAGTTACTTGTACCTTTCTATTACAGTTCACTTGAGTTGGTTTACATTATATAAGTAAGTATGTCCTGACTCGAGTGTTTTGTGTTTTGCTTTACGCTCAGGTCAGACTGAGTGATACAACATTCGAGACTCACCTTTGGAGTTTGATGCGGCCCAGCCTGATATTAGGTCGCCTTCCATAATTCGCTCGGCCTTAAGTCGCCCGCGAACTATCGAGTCATGTCTTGATTTACCTGAGTGACCTAGCGACATATCGAATGCCCAGCCTGATATTAGGTCACCTTCCATAGTTCGCTCGGCCTTAAGTCGCCCGTGACCTATCGAGTCGTGTCTTGATTTATCTAAGCGACCTAGCGACCTATCGAATTATGCCTTAAATCGCTGCCTTGAATCATTTGTGCCGCTTCTCACCATAAGGCGCTCGCTAGCGACCTATAATAAGTCATTTGCCTTAAGTCGCGAGCAACACACCTTAGGTCGCGTACGACCTAACTCCAAGGTCGCTGAAGAATTGAGTCGCGAAGCCTTATGTCGCGAACGACCTACAGTAGGTCGCGAACGACCTAAGCCAATTCCAGTAAGTCGCGAACAAAATCCAGTTAGGTCGCTGCCATGCCACATTCTTTGAGTCGCTTCACTTATGTCGCTGAAGCTTAAGTCGCTCCTGAAGTTCAAACCGCTGTTTTTGTTAAGTCGTGTACTGTTGTGTTGTCACTTTCTTATGTCGTTTGTATTTGTGTAGTTAAGTCGTGAGGTATGTTGAAGGTCATGTAACAACCTAGTGTTTGTATTTTCTTTGTTTGAGTCGTTAAGTCGTATGTCGACTTATGTTAAGTCGTTAAGTCGCATACGACTTATGGGAGGCGTGAGTTGTATTTGCCTATAAATAGGCGGGTGTTGGTTCATTTGTAGGGGTGGAATTTTAAATAAAATTTGGTTTGTGCTTCTTGCCTCCATTAAAATTGGTAGTTGAGTGTTATCTCCTATCTCCACCTTCGGCATTCGAGTGCGCTCGAATCAACGATTGTTGAAGCCAATTCACGGAATCAAGTGCGCTTGATCAACGTTCAAAGAATTGTAGACCTTCTCTCACGGCATCGTGCGCGATCAACGTGTCGAAGATTGCTAGAATCCGGTATCTTCGTGATCAACGGATTTGGGCGTTTATCTTGGGTATTCTTAAATTCACCGATTTATCATCGATTCACCGATTATTTCCGCTAATCGTGTGAGATCCAGGACAGATTCGATTTACATCGTCGAATTCGCTTCCTAGGCTGCATCATTTGTTATCAGAGCTAGATCGCAAGAAGTTTGCATCCGTTTGGAGATCGGATTTGCATTGTTGAGAAGTTTGGTGTTCATCGTGTTCATCGTGAAGTTGCAACAAGTTGGTAGTTTCGATCCATATCATTTTGGATCAAAGTTCGGAAAGTTTTTGAATTTTTGAAGATTTGTTTGAAGTTCATGCCACCAAGACGAGCTCAACGTCATCGCAATGTTGATGCTTTGTATGGAAGAGAAGAGGCCGATGAAATGGAGCAACGAATCAACGAGAATTTCAATGAGAAGTTGAATGAGGGGAATGGTCGATTAGAGAGAATGATGCTTGAAATGAATCAAAGTAGAAGAAGGGTTTCACCTGAATCGAGCCATGGGGGAAATAGAGTTTCACCACATTCAGATCGGGAGAGAAGAGAAGATCATGATCGTAGAAATGTTGAGGATCGTGATAGGAATGTTGATGATCGTGATCGGAGGAATGTAGATCGAAGGGATGTTGGTGGTAGAAATGGTGGTGGTAGAGATATTGGTGGTCATGATCAACATCGATATGCATCAGATTTTGATGAGGAGTTTGATGGTGGTAGTGTTCATGGTCGAAATCTAAGCCAAGGAAGAAATCATTCAGAGTATGATCACAAATGGGAGTCCAGAATGAAAATTGAAATTCCAGAGTTTAAGGGTGGTATGCAGGCTGAAGAATTTCTAGATTGGTTATCTAATGTTGAAGAGATCTTTGATTTCAAGGAGGTTCTGGAAGATCGTCGAGTGAAGTTGGTTGCTACTAGGTTGAGAGGGAGAACTATGGCGTGGTGGCAGCAAATCAAACTTACACGAGAACGGATGGGGAAGTCGAAGATTGTTGCTTGGGAGAAAATGAAGAAGATGATGAAGGCTACATTCTTGCCTTACAATTATCAATCACTCATGTATCAGAGGTTGCAGAATCTGAGGTAAGGGACGAAGACTGTTAATGATTATGATGATGAGTTTTAACAACTGATTGCTCGAAATGACATTATGGAGACGGAGGAACAATTGACTGCTAGGTTTGTTGGGGGGTTGAGGATCCAGATCCAGGATATGGTAAATATGTTTGACCCTAGATCTGTGGCTGAAGCGAACCAGAAGGCGTTGGCTTGGGAGAAGCAGGGAAGACGAGGAGGTGGTGTGTTTCCAAGTTCCAATACTCAGAGCAAGGGTACTAGTGGGAGTTCCAACGTTTCTAAAGCTGTCAGTAAACCAGTTGTGAATGAAGTTGCGAAGGCGAAGGTCAACAACAGTTTCAAGTGTTATAATTGCCAGGAAGTGGGTCACAAGAGTAATGAATGCCCGAAACCGAAGAGGAGAGCTATGATTGCTGAAGAGGAAGGTGAGGATGATTGATGAAGGTTATTCTAGTCCAGTTGAGGAGGATGAACAGGATATCGCATCGGGAGATGAAGGATGTAATCTAATGTTGAGGAGATCATGTTTGACACCGAAGCAGGAAGAGGAGGCTAGTTGGTTGAGGAGTAATATCTTTCAGTCGACATGCACTATACTGGGGAAGGTGTGCAAATTTGTGATTGACGTGGGAAGTTGTGACAATATCATTTCTACCGAAGTTGTGAGAAAGTTGAAGTTGAAGACGGAGAAGCATCCAAATCCTTACAAGTTAGCGTGGTTAAGGAAAGGAGGAGAGGTGAAGATGGACAGGCGAGTTCATGTTCCATTTTCTATTGGGAAGAAGTATAAAGATGAGATCTGGTGTGATGTGGTGGAGATGGATGTTTGTCACTTGCTTTTGGGAAGACCATGGCAGTATGACCGAGCAGTGCAGCATGATGGTCGAACCAATAGCTACAGCTTTATGTTTGAGGGTACTAAGATCATTTTAGTTCCGAAGAAGAGACAGCAAGGAGAGAGCAAGTCAGAAGAGATTGAGGAGCTGAAGACTTTGTTGACTTTGAAGGAGTTTGTTGAAGAAGTAGAGGAGAGTCCAGAGGTGTTCTTGTTGATTGGACATGAAGCTACTGAATCTGTTGAAGTTCCAGAGGAAGTAAAGCCAATGTTGGAAGAATTCAGAGATGTGTTTCCTGAAGAGTAGCCAAAGGAGTTACCACCGTTGAGAGATATTCAGCATCAGATTGATCTTGTGCCAGGGGCGGCATTACCTCACAGGCCACATTACAAGATGAGTCCTAAGGAGCATGAGGAACTGAGAAGGCAGGTGGAGGAGTTGTTAGAACAAGGGCGTGTTCAGGAGAGCTTGAGTCCTTGTGCAGTGCCAGCCTTATTGGTACCGAAGAAGGAAGGGACTTGGCGGATGTGTACGGACAGTCGGGCTCTAAACAAGATCACTGTGAGATACAGATTTCCTATGCCGAGGTTCGATGATTTGATTGATCAGTTAAGTGGGGCTGTTGTTTTCTCAAAGATTGACTTGAAGAGTGGATACCATCAGATTCGTATTAGACCAGGTGATGAGTCGAAGACTGCTTTTAAAACTAGGGAAGGTCTATACGAATGGCTGGTTATGCCGTTTGGCTTGTCAAATGCTCCTAGTACTTTTATGAGAGTGGTGAACCAGATTTTCAGACCATTTATTGGGAAGTTCGTAGTAGTTTACTTTGACAATATTTTGATCTATAGTGGGAGTATGGAAGAGCATATCCAGCATTTGCGAGAAGTGCTGTTGATTCTACGACATGAGCAATTCTATGCAGCAACGAAGAAGTGCGTGTTCATGATGCACAGTGTTTTGTTTCTGGGATATGTTCTGTCGAAGGAGGGTATTCAAGTGGATGAAAGCAAAGTGGAAGCTGTCAGGAGTTGGCCACAACCCAAGACAATTACTGAAGTGAGGAGTTTTCATAGGTTGGTATCTTTTTATCGAAGATTCATTCCACATTTTAGCAGTGTGATGGCACCTGTAACCGATTGCATGAAAGGAAAGAAGTTCGTGTGGACAAAGGAAGCAGAGTTAGCTTTTGAGAAGATCAAGACACTTTTGACGACAGCACCCATTCTGGTATTGCCGGATTTTCAGATATTGTTCGAGTTACACACTGATGCTTCGAAGGTTGGGATTGGTGGAGTATTGAGTCAGAATGGAAGACCAGTTTCTTATTTCAGTGAGAATTTGTCTGGAGCCAAGTTGAGATATAGCACTTATGACGTGGAGTTTTACGCAATTGTTCAAGCTGTGAAGCACTGGAGGCATTATCTATTTCAGAAGGAGTTTGTTCTTTATACGGATCATGAAGCTTTGAAACATTTGCAAGGGCATGACAAAATTTCAGCTAGTCACGCTTCATGGGTCGCGTATCTGCAACAGTTTACTTTTGTTGTAAAGCACAAATCAGGAGTGACGAATCGTGTAGCTGATGCCTTGAGCAGGAGGAATCATTTGTTGACGACGATGAAGGTTGAAGTGACAGGATTTGGACTATTGCCAGAGTTGTTTGAGGAAGATCCTTACTTTGCGAAGATTGTTGAGAAAGTCAAGGATGGGAGTACTGATGAGTTTGTTTTGGTAGATGGATTCTTATTCAAGGGGAATCGATTGTGCGTACCAGATTGCAGCTTGAGAATGAAAATTGTAAAAGAGTTGCATGAAGAAGGACATGTTGGTCGGGATCGCACATTGCAGTTGATTTCTCAGTCTTATTATTGGCCCTCGATGAAGCGGGAAGTTGAAAAGTTTGTTCGAAGATGTCATGTTTGTCAAGTTTCGAAAGGGACAACTACAAATGCAGGTTTGTTTATGCCTTTACCTGTTCCTACAAAACCGTGGGTTGATGTAAGCATGGATTTTGTGTTGGGCTTGCCGAGGAATCAAAGGGGAAATGACTCTATATATGTTGTGGTGGACCGTTTCTCGAAGATGGTACATTTTGTTGCTTGTAAGAAGACGGCAGATGCAGTCCATGTGGCACAGTTGTTCTTTAGAGAGATCTATCGCTTGCATGGTTTACCAGAATCTATAGTTTCGGACAGGGATACCAGATTTCTGAGTCATTTTTGGCTGAGTTTGTGGAAGATGGTGGGAACAAAGCTGAATTTCAGTAGTGCTTATCATCCGTAGTCGGATGGACAAACCGAGATTGTGAACAGATCGCTGGGAAATTTATTGCGGTGTCTTGTGAAGCATAATCTGAAAAGCTGGGATGTGAAGTTATGTCAAGCGAAGTTTGCTCATAATCATGCTATCAACCGTAGTATGGGTTTCGGTCCATTTCAGATTGTATATTCAAGCTTGCCAAAGGGGCCGTTGGGTTTAACGATAGTGCCACAACCGAAGGGGACAGTTAAGCGAGCTGCTGATTTTGTTGATGGGTTGACAGAATACCATAGAATCGTTCAGGAACGATTGGAGAAGACGAATGAGAAGTATAAACGATATGCGGATCTAAAGCGAAGAAGTGCTGAATTTAATGAAAGAGATTTAGTATATGTTGTACTAATGAAGGATCGTTTTCCAGTGGGAGCATACAATAAACTTAAAGCTCGAAAGATTGGTCCTGTAAAGATTGTGAAACGGATCAATGAAAATGCTTATAGGTTGAAGCTGTCGGAGGATGTGTACACTTCTGACGTGTTTAATGTTAAACATCTTATACCTTATTATGGAGATGAACAACCCAATGGGGAAGAACTTTTAAATTCGAGGATGAATTTTTCTCAACCAGGGGAGGATGATGCAGCCCAGCCTGATATTAGGTCGCCTTCCATAATTCGCTCGGCCTTAAGTCGCCCACGACCTATCGAGTCGTGTCTTGATTTACCTGAGCGACCTAGCGACCTATCGAATGCCCAGCCTGATATTAGGTCACCTTCCATAATTCGCTCGGCCTTAAGTCGCCAGCGACCTATCGAGTCGTGTCTTGATTTATCTGAGCGACCTAGCGACCTATCGAATTATGCCTTAAACCGCTGCCTTGAATCATCTGTGCCGCTTCTCACCATAAGGCGCTCGCTAGCGACCTATAATAAGTCGTTTGCCTTAAGTCACGAGCAACACACCTTAGGTCGCGTACGACCTAACTCCAAGGTCGCTGAAGAATTGAGTCGCGAAGCCTTATGTCGCGAACGACCTACTGTAGGTCGCGAACGACCTAAGCCAATTCCAGTAAGTCGCGAACAAAATCCAGTTAGGTCGCTGCCATGCCACATTCTTTGAGTCGCTTCACTTATGTCGCTGAAGCTTAAGTCGCTCCTGAAGTTCAAACCGCTGTTTTTGTTAAGTCGTGTACTGTTGTGTTGTCACTTTCTTATGTCGTTTGTATTTGTGTAGTTAAGTCGTGAGGTATGTTGAAGGTCATGTAACAACCTAGTGTTTGTATTTTCTTTGTTTGAGTCGTTAAGTCGTATGTCGACTTATGTTAAGTCGTTAAGTCGCATACGACTTATGGGAGGCGTGAGTTGTATTTGCCTATAAATAGGCGGGTGTTGGTTCATTTGTAGGGGTGGAATTTTAAATAAAATTTGGTTTGTGCTTCTTGCCTCCATTAAAATTGGTAGTTGAGTGTTATCTCCTATCTCCACCTTCGGCATTCGAGTATGATCGAATCAACGATTGTTGAAGCCAATTCACGGAATCAAGTGTGCTTGATCAACGTTCGAAGAATTGTAGATCTTCTCTCACGGCATCGTGCGCGATCAACGTGTCGAAGATTGCTAGAATCCGGTATCTTCGTGATCAATAGATTTGGGCGTTTATCTTGGGTATTATTAAATTCACCGATTTATCATCGATTCACCGATTATTTCCGCTAATCGTGTAAGATCCTGGACGGATTCGATTTACATCGTCGAATTCGCTTCGTAGGTTGCATCAGAGTTGGAGCTTTCTTGGATATCCAGCTATCTATTTTGCTTTCAGTTATCCAGTTGATTCCAGGTATGTATTCTGATTTATACTTGATTATCATATTGAGACTTCTGTTGTATCTTGATTACTTCTGTTGTATCTTGTTAACTCTGATGTATATATATAGTAGCTTCATGAACTACTATTTCTTGCTTCCGCTGCATTATTATATACTCTGTGTCTGTGATCTGTGATTTATTTACTGTATATTCTGAGTTTTTCCAAATTTTATTTACAATCTATTGTTTTGAATTATTCAAGTCTGACATATATGGATTTATTTTCGATTTGAATGGTCCAAAATAGTGGATCGTTACAGTTGGTATCAGAGCTTTGGCTCTAGGCAAAACTTAGCATATATGGTAAATTTATTTATAGAATCACTTTCGTTCGAGCTTGAATCTCTTCCTTTTGACTCGATTTCTTTTGAATTTTGGAACGTTCCCTGCGGTTCCAAAATCCATTCTTGTCCCTCACTATTCATCTTCTTTTGATTCTGGAGTATCCCATAACTCCACTTCGAATGATCTTTATAAAATTGGCGGTCTCGCCAACCTCAAATTGACTTGTAAAGGGGTGAATCTCCTTTACAATTAGCATTGATTCACCAGAGATTTATATATATCCTCGGTTTAGATGCTAGTATCTCTTATTATTCTGAATTCTATCTCTTGAGATCGAATGTAGATTTACCCCAGAAAATCCACATCGATCTTATTCTTTAAGTCACGGTTGACTCGGTTAAGGTTGCCCGCGATTTATATAAGCTTATTCATTCCCTTATTCTGTTATGTAATCATCTTTTCTTTTGTTTTGAACTTATCTTCAAATCAGAATCCTCTTTGATTTGAGTCCATCAAATTTGAACGTCTATCCTTGTTTTGAAAGAAAACGAAGTTATTCCAATATTTGAAAAATCTAATGTTTAAAATGTTTAAAATAAAGGGTGTTGTTTGAGTTGTTGATGTTGATTTGGGTTTTCGATCGATTCATCTTATCAACGCTATCGATAGGATCTCCAAAACACTTGAACATAGCAAACTGACACCATATTGTTTTCAAACTTGGTAAATGAGAAATTTTGTATAATCATATTATATATATGTATAATTTTCTGAATTTTTATAGTTAATTGAATTGGATGTTAAGAAATAATATTTGATTTGTATATATATTATAATCATTGGCTTTGTTCATATATAAATAATTGGACTATAAAACATGGTTATAAAGTAATTTGGAAATTTAAATGAATTTAAAGTTAAGAATTTGAGAATTTAATTTTCGATGATTTCAAACTTTGGTTTTAAAATATTAAAAGACAACTTATTTGAAATATTTCCGAATAGAAATCTTTTCCAAAGAATTTTTTGAAGTTGTAAATCAGTGCTCTTCTCTCTGTCACTGGAAAATAATTTCGGTGATGACTGCAGCATCATCGACGTTCATTTTCAAGTTTCGAAACGAAGAGACCATCTTGTAGCCTTGCTACAGTTTTGTTTTGGAAAATTTAATTGATTTGAATTTCTAAAATATGACTTAATTTATAATATATATATTGGTATATGATTTCAAATTTGATTTGATATATATTATGTATATAAATTTATTTACCTAGAATTGTCTGAAGTTAATCGAAAATTAAATTCTTAAATTTTATCTTAAAGGATGATTTCAATTATAAAATGAAGCCAAATTTTTTGGATAAATATTTAAGCTTGAAATAATTGAACTAGAAAGTTTTATTTGTGTAATATTCTATTGCATTCCAATATAACTTACCTTAATTATTTAGAAGTTAACAATGTAATTGGATAATGTACAATATAAAAGGAGTTTATAAATAAAATTTGAGTGGTTAAAATAAATGATATACGCTTAAATTTTAGTTATAAAGAAATTTATAGAGGTAAACAGAATAAAAGTTAATTGAATAATTTACAATATAAAAAGGGGTTAAAGGAATTATAAACAAATTTGAGTAGTTATAATAAGTGTAAATATACTTAATATATATAATTAGATATATTAAGTGAAATAAATTTGATAATAATCTGGAATAAAGAAGAATTAAATTTATTGCATAAATTATGGGTATAATAAATGATTTTCAAATTCATGACTTTGGAAATTGTTAATTTAAGATAATTGTATGATGAGATAATGAGACTAAAGATAGTTAAGATTTATTTAACTTAAGAAAATCAAATGGATGACATTAATTATTAATGTAAGATGAAATCTTCATGGTTTTAGATTTATTGTCTTCTTTGCTTTCCAATCTCTTTTCTTTCAGGTTGTTTCTTTTCTCCTACCTTCTTCTTTTTTGGGGATGAAAAGTTTAGAGTGGGGGAGAGTGTAACGACTCGCAAATTTTCAATAATTAAAGTTGTCAATTTAATAAGATTTTGATAAATAAATTTGGAAGAAATAAAAACTTTGTAATTTAATAATGAAATGAATGCCAAAATGAAATGTAACAATGTATTTGAAAACTAATTATTAACAATTAAAATGAAATTACAATTTATAGAAGTAATGTAAATTGTTATACTTGGCTATAAATTTATGTAAGAAAACAAATGCAAACATTAAAATTTATAAATGATTTAGTATGAAATAAATGACCATTGAAAAAAGATTAGGTATATAAGAATGGTAATGTTTGTGAACAATAAATTCAAAAGTGTGATTAAAAGTTATAGTAACGGTTGTAAGTTACTATTTAATTGGTCTATTAATTTAATTGTAAATGTTAGATTTGAGGTATAAAATATGAATATAAAAAAATAAGGGTAAGTGTGGTGCGAATAAATGAATTAGTATATAGTTTGTGGTAAGTGAATGAATTAAACATTTTGTTAGCAATTTTGATAATTAGAGAAAATGATAAACTTGAGTGTAATAAAGAGAATGGTAACAACTATTATAAGTTGTCTATTTAGGCTATAAAATGAATTGGAAATCAATTGTATTCAAATGTAAGTAAATGTTCATTAACTTGAGATAGGACAGTAATTGTAAAATGTGAATGTAATGAAATAAATGGAAATGCATATTTTATTCATAAGATAATATAAAAGAATTAAACCTATCTGAATGAATTAATGGAGTATTCAATCATAATAAATGTATACATTTAACAAATTCAATATAATTGAGAACAACTGTTAATACAACAGAAAGATGATATTTGAATATATATTAATGTAATGAAAGATAAACGAATATTAACGAGGTTTGTAGAGTAGTATAGACTTAATAAATGGTTTAGAATTGAATCAAATCAGTTTATTTGAAATTAATTATAACTTATGGGAATTCAATTCATAACAAATAGATATATGGTAAGAGAATGAAATTAATTACTTTGCTAATTGAAATTTGGATGAATTTGGAAGTTATTAATGTATTAGTATCTAAACCAATGTTAATATGGATTTATTGGGAATATAAACTTATACTTTTAAATTAGATAAAAATGCAGTGTTTACACGCAATGACTTTCTATATTTTATTTTCTATTTCCCTATGGTTGTTTCTCTAATTTTTATTTTCTATTTTATTTGTATTAACTTTGAATATATTCATTTGATTTTTGATTGATTTTACTTTGAATAATAACTTAGGAATTTCAAAAGATATAGGTTACCTGTTTTGTAAATTTGTGGCCTTTTCATTGCGTGCAAACAAAGAAAACAAATATACAAGATTCTTCCTCCTTAAATTATGCCTTTTTAATTTCTTGCCTTTTATTTACCTACCCTCTTTATTTCAAACCTTGGCCATTCACTCTTTTCCTAGCCGTGTATTTCTTATTTTCAAATCACGTACAAGAAGATTCATTTCTCATTTCAAAACTCCTCATTTTCATTTGTATTTATGAATAAATTAATTACAAGATACTTTCCCTTAAATTGTACCTTTTAATTTGCTATCCTTCCATTTTCTAGACATCATCTTAGCCGTTCCTTGCTTCTAACCCTAGCCGCCATCTAGTTTTGCAATTCACGGGAACAACTTCTCATCTCAAGTTTCATTTTGCATCCAGAAAATTTTATAGAAAGCTATGGCTTCCTTCTCTTACTCCTTTCCATTTCTCTTTTGTTTCTCCTTTGTTTCATTGTTATTGCTTGGCCTCCACCATAATTCCGACCTCGTCCCTTCATCGCCTCCTCCACCATCACCTTCCACAGCCAACACCACCTCCAATCATAGCCGTGAACATTGGATCCAAAAACCATCACCAAAAGTTGATTGAAACCCCTTTGTTCCTTGCCTCTACTTGCTTTGCCTTCCCTTCTCCCTACCATGGCCGTGCCTTATGACCCCATAACCTAGCCTATGATGCCTCAAACATGATGTGGCCGAGCATGCTATGATGTGGTCTAGCCCATTGAGTCATGGCCGAGCCCATTGCTTGATTTAATGCAAGGTTATGTCTTTTGTTTACATCTTTTAATTGTTTTAATCTATACTCTTTTGTATTGAATCTATGCTTATATTTGTTTGGTATTGTGTTTATTTCAAGTTTGGATCTGACTCTTCATTCACTCAAAAGAATATAGTCGTGCTTTGTCGTGCCTTTTCGTGCTTTGCGGAGTTTAGATTTGGGTTTGAATTTCAATTCTAGCTTTTAAAAGGTGAGTTATTCACTCTAGACATACGTACTTTTATAATTGTGAATTGATGATAAGTTAATTGTATAAAATAATGTGTTATGTTCATACATGCCTGTGATATATTTAAATGATGTTAAATATTGTTTATATACCTGTTATATCATCTGTTATAATATTATTTGTATACTGTTATTTATTTCCTGCTTATCATCACTACAAGTTCCCTATCACTATGGGTTGAAATGATACATACCCGAACGGACTTTAGATTAGGGAAAAATCATTATGGGCTGAAATGATAGGCCTGAGCGATTTTTATTTATTTTTGGGATTGCGGGTTTGAAATGATAGAACTCGGATTTTTCTTTGTAAATTACGGATTGAAATGATATATTATCCGTATCACTTGACCTTGGTAAGAAAATATTATATAGACCCATGGTTATTTTATATATTCTTCTGGAAATTTTAAAGTATTTTAAATTGTAAATTATGATATTTTGATTTAAACTTAATTAAAAATGATTTTTATAAAGTGTTAGTGATTTTTCTACAAGTTAAAAATGTGAAATAAATAAATGGAAAAATTAGAATTTGAATATAACTTAATTTGGAAATTTGTGATTTGGTTTAAAAATGAAAGTTTAAGTTAACCAAATAAAAATGGAGATTAAGTTTTATTTATGAAATGGTAGTTTAAATTTAAGTGTTATGTTAATTGAAAAAAAAATGCAAAGAATGGGAAAATGGTACACTTGAATTTAATACGTGAAATTATTGGAAAATGTGATTTTATTGTAAAAAAATTCTTTATAAAAATCATAAGTTAAAGGGTATTTAAATGAACATTTTTGAAGTTGAAAAATATGATTTTTATAAGTTAAAATAGTTAAAATTGAAGTTTCATTGTTTCTGAAATTTTATTATAAATTTGGAAATTGAATTAATAGCACTTCAGAAATGCTATCATTTCTGAAACTAGCTTAAAATCTGAAGTAAAGGATACTGCAGCACTTTGTAAGTGCTGTGGTTGATGCAAATGAACTAAAGGCTAAATTGACAAAGGGCTACTGCAGCACTTGGTAAGTGTTGTGGTTGCTGAATTAAAAACTAAAACCTGGAAGTAATAAAAGAGCTACAGTAGCACTTGATAAGTGCTGTAGTTTTCAAAATTGAACTAATTTTTCAAATTGAACCCTGAACTACTACAGCAGTTTTGTTAATGCTGTCTTTTTCTGAACTGAACTAGTTTTCAAATGACTGAACTACTACAGCAGTTTATGAATGCTGCCTTTGCTGAAATGAATTATTTCAAATATAACTTACCGCAACATTTTTCTAAGTGCTGCGAAAGCTGAAATTTCAATGTTTTAAAGTATTTAAGTGAATAAATGAACTCAGAAAAGGCTAAATTTTTGGGAATTGAATATTTGATTTGTAAGTATAATGACTTTACTTTTAAATGGTCTGGAAATGAATTTAGTTGAAATAGTATTTAATTAAGAATTGTCTTTAAATATATTAGCTTGAAGCTTATTGGAATTTAAGATTTAAGAATGTGACCTTATAAAGTGGTTTGGTTTAAGATGATTTAAAGGAATATTTCAAGTTAAATAAATTTAAAGAAATATTGTAGTGATTTGGAAATTTGGGTTTTATTTAAATAATATATTGATTTGGTTTTAAATGAAATAAGATAGTATTTAGTTTTGAAATGGATATTATTTTGGAAAGTAATGGTATTTGATTTAAATGGTTTTGGAATAGAAATGTTTTGAAATAAATATCCACGGGTTATAATAACGTTGGGTTGTTAAAGAGATAGGATCGGAAGTTGTCATACTCTCTGCCAACTCTAAAAACCACTTTAACAACTGTGTACGCGGTGGAGTTTCCAGAATGAAGTAGGATGGTGGCGATGATTCCTGTTGAGGTATATACGTGGACCAGACTCCCATGAGTTGGCATAAGGTGGCTAAAACATGAGCGATTGACGGGCCAATGAGGTAGCACCTTTGATCGGATGCATTTCTTCGATACCATTCTATTACTTTGTGATTTAATTTGGTGGCCACTCTTCGATTTTTGATTTGGGAGTGTGTTCCGAGATGGGCGGTAGTGGCTGCTATGCGTTTCCACCCGCCCGGATGCGTAATTGGTATATCTACTCTGGCATTGCCTTGTTGTGCCGTGTCACCTACCATATCGAGCTTTACTACGAGTTTGGATTTGTGCCGTAGCCTGTGGAGTATTGAGGGTAGCCCCCGATCTGGGAGTATGCTAATACTGGATAGACTACTGGGACTATTATGTGTTAAGGGGAATATTGGGTCACTACTTAACGCTATTTAAAAGCAAGTTTACTTTATTATTGACATTATTATAATAGCGAATATTACTACATAGTAGATAGTTTAACGGATCCTTAAAGAATGGACGATCCCAAGCATTCTTTAAGTTACTTGTACCTTTCTATTACAATTCACTTGAGTTGGTTTACATTATATAAGTATGTATGTCCTAACTCGAGTGTTTTGTGTTTTTCTTTACGCTCGGGTCAGACTGAGTGATACAGCATTCGAGAATCACCTTTGGAGTTGGAGCTTTCTTGGATATCCAGCTATCTATTTTGCTTTCAGTTATCCAGTTGATTCCAGGAATGTATTCTGATTTATACTTGATTATCATATTGAGACTTCTGTTGTATCTTGATTACTTCTGTTGTATCTTGTTAACTCTGATGTGTATATATATAGTAGCTTCATGAACTACTATTTCTTGCTTTCGCTGCATTATTATATACTCTGTGTCTATGATCTGTGATTTATTTACTGTATATTCTGAGTTTTGCCAAATTTTATTTACAATCTATTGTTTTGAATTATTCAAGTCCGACATGTGTGGATTTATTGTCGATTTGAATGGTCCAAAATAGTGGGTCGTTACAGAAGGAGAGAGGGGGAGTCTTCATGGCTGACCATATGGGGGTAGATGTTGTCATTTTTGACTTTTCCAACTCTATAAATACACATCCCATTGCTCTCTACTTTGGTTGCTCGTTTACTCTAAAGAAAACAATGTTCTTACATCTCCTTTCTCTAATAAAAAAACTTCGAATAGAGCAAAACTAATCAACACAAAATCTCTTGAAACTCTTTGAATAATCTTTAAAAAGCATTACAACAACATCTAGCAAGTCGAAGCTTGAAGAAAAGGAGCACAACTCACCATAATGTCCTATGGCCATGAGCAAAAATAGAGGGGTTGCATGGAGAGATTTTAGGTTTTGGGGTTCATTTTGTTTGGGTAGGAAGATGTAAGCTTGGTAAAGGCTTGTTTTGGTTGTTAGCTTGGTTATAGGGTGAGTTATCTCACCGAAAAAATGAATATGAAGTTATATTATTATTGTTTAAACTATAATATTTTGGTTGCATTACTGTTGTGATGATTATTTTATTTTTGCTTTGGAAAGAAAATGGCATTGTAAAAGATGTGTTTGGACTTGTATAACTTGTTGTATAGCCTAGAACAAAGCACATAAGATTTAGTAGGGGACTGACTTGAATCAGACTTGAATTAAAATGGTCCATATAGTGATAGTCGTTGTATGAGCACTTAAAAATGCCTTTTGTTCAACATTTTCTATAATTAATTGTAGAGAGATTTCAAGGGGTTTCTCACTATGGTTGTGATGTATTATGTTATACTAGTTACTTTAATATATAGGATGTTAAAAAGTTTGTTTGCTTGTCGAAAATCGGTAAAACATTCAAGTTTATAAAACTGTAAAGTATGGAATCTACAACAGCAGTCTACCACAGCATGCTTAAAACGTTGTCTTTGCCTCCATAACACATCTTACATCATTCTATAAACGCTGTCTTTTCTTTTTGAGAGTTTAATTTGCTTTGAAATGGTTTTAAATTTAAGCATTCTACTTCAATCTTTTTAGTTGTCTTTTCTAACATATATTAGAGTATTTTAAAAGTGATTTGGAATTTTTATGAACTTTTAAGATTTATTATGAATTATTAAAGTAAGTGGGTTATTTTTAAATAAAGAAAAACATATTATTTTTGAAATTTTAAATAAATTATGAAATAGATATTTGAAGTAATATTTTAAATGAATGTTTTAAACTATATTATAACTATTTTAAAGCATATATTAAGTATATGTAGTTTTTAGAAAATTAGTTAAATATTTTATTAAAGTAAATAAAAGCTTATCTATATATTATCTTTTTAAAATTGTTTTTATTATTAAATATTTTATCTTATAAATGAATTAGTACACACACACACACACATACATACATACATACATACATATATATATATATATATCATTCTTAAAAGGTTTTTAAACTATAACTAATGTTTTACAAAGTAGTTTAGAAGTGCTTAGAGGCTTAAGCATGTGTGTTTGTTTAATTTATTTATAGAAATTCATTAATACTATACTTAACACTAAAAGCCGACGAAATAGGCTTAGCTATTTGTGAGAGTTTAGATTAATGTTCGAATAGGGATAGAAGAAATATTGCATTAACCTACCGGCTTCCCTCTTGTTTAAGGAATAATTAAGTTGGGAATGTTGGAAATTTGTTAAGTATACGAACCTTAATTTCTATAAGCGACTGTTTTTGGAACTAGATAGTCGATTAGTCGACGATCAAACATGACTGAATAAAATAAGTAAATGGATATAGGTTTAGTAAACAATGTTTAAGTAACATTTGATTTTAACCCTAATTGCAATTATAATTAAGATTAAAATTAAGATTACAATTAGGATTATAATTAAGATTATAATTAGGATTATAATTAGGACTATAATTAGGAAAACTATTAGGACTTTAATAAGAAATACTTTAAGGATAATTATGAATGAAGTGTTTTGGGTTTGTTGTGACATTGTTTGAGTAACAATTGTCTTTAACCATTATAAATATAATTAAATCTTTAAAAGGAGAGTTTTAAAGATTATGTTTAAATTAATGAAGCGTTATGGGTTTGTTGTGACATTATTTAAGTAATGATTGTCTTTAACCCTTATAAATATGATTAAATCTCTGAAAGGAAAGTTTTAAAGATAACGTTTAAAGTAATGAAGTGTTTTGGGTTTGTTGTGACATTGTTTGAGTAACAATTGTCTTAAACTCTTATAAATATAACTAATCTTTAAAAGGCAAGTTTTAAATATAATATTTAAAGTAATAAAGTGTTTTGGATTTGTGTGACATTGTTTGAGTAACAATTATTTTAAACCCTTATAAATGTAATTAAATTTTTAAAAAGCAAGTTTTAATGATAATGTTTAAAGTAATGAAGTATTTTGGGTTTGTTGTGACTTTATTTGAGTAATAATTGCCTTAAACCCTTATAAATATAACTAAAACTTTAAAAGGCAAGTTTTAAAGATAATGTTCAAAGTAATGAAGTGTTTTGGGTTTGTTATGACATTGTTTGAGTAATAATTGTCTTTAATCCTTATAAATGTAATTAGATCTTTAAAAGAGATTTTCTAAAGAAAAGTTTAAAGTATGAAATGTTCTGGGTTTGTAGTAAAAAATATTTTAATAACATTTTTTTAAACCCATGAATTATTTTTTAAAAGGGGAAAAATGTTATAAATATACTTATATCCTTAATAATGGAATTTTAATGATAATAACAAGTATGGAATCTTTTGGAATAAAGATAGAAAAGTTATTTGTTTAAATATACTAACAATGTTTGGATAACATTTGTTTTTAACCTTTTTGATTATATTTTAAAGTAAGTAAACTTTTTTAAATAATTTGTAAATATACTTATACCATTGAGATAGGTATATAAATACTTTTTGAAGCACTGAAAAGAGTATAAATGAATAGTGAAATAGTAGAATACAAGTATATACCTTTTATAAAGAGAAACTAAATCTATACACAAGTATATAAAGGAAGTTTAACTAATAAGGATTATTAATTAATAAATGAAGTTTTAATTAATAACGAGTATTAATTAATAAGGGATTTTAAATCAGTTAGGAATTTAGTAAATTAGAAGTTTTGACTAATGAATTAAGTTGTATTAGGTAAAACGGAGTTTTACTAATAAAAGAGGTTTAATTAATAAAGGATTATGTTTAATTAATAAAGAGATAATTAAATAAAAAGGAGTTAGAAGTCGTTTATGTGACCTAATCGTGCTTTATGTGAATCAAGCGTGCCTTATGTAGTATCTATTTAACTCTAAAAGAATCGATGTTAAGTTAATCAGAAATTCGTCGACTTAGTCTTGAAGAGACTGGGATCAGTAAGTGTTTTGCTTATCAAAAACCACTTCAATACTGATATATGTGTTCAATCTCTTGGAAATGAATCTGTTTAAGATGCTAAAATCAATTTGGGGATTCGTGAACTGTTCATGTTGTAGCTCGTGTGTTGAGATGTTGAATGTGACTTCACCATCGATATATCACTAAAGATAGAGTAGGATGCACAATTTTGGGTTTAGCTAACCCATAGGTGTATATCAACTCCAATATCTATGATTATCGATATGTTAGCCGGCAGGAGTTGTTGATACTTGGTTCTATGTAAGGCACGAAAGTGTCTGAGTATTGGGCCTGTTTTGGTTAACTTATGGTATATTCTATCTACAGATATACAATGCTCGAAAGGTATTTTTTGATCCTTGTCATGGAGATCCGCTTTGGTTTTTAAGTTGGAGGCATCTTTGTTGAAAATCCATATGCGAATGCGCCTTAGCAGTTTTGATTGTATATTTATTCAATATTGTTATCGTGTGGTTAATGTAAGCATCACAACTATTTTTTTATTTATATTCTTCAGCCTAGACAGTATCTATTATATCGCAATATGTAACTATTAAATGGTTGGCTCTTTTAAGGAGAAAATCATTACGACGATCTCAAAGGTCTTGAGTTTCTCACACTAGACTTATGTATGACAGGTGGTTATATATTTCCCTTAGTTTCATGGGTGTGCTTTCAAGTAGTTTGGAAAAGGCAGGTTTTTGTTGATATTCATTCGAGCTCTTGAAGACAAGCTGGATGTTTCCCTACCATATTATTCTCATTTCCACTACATTATTTTATGTATATATATCAGCAATTGTAAGGACATGCTGTTATAACTATCCAAGATGATGATAATACTTTAGTTAGTAACTCTGAAATGCTATGTATAATACAGTAACACTGTGTACAACCTTTAGGTATCATATGTTATCTTTGCACACGTGAGATTCTGTTGTTTTTGTTCTCTTGCTTATTTTTTTCTTTTCTTCTTTTTCTTTACCTAACATTCTATCTTTTCTGCAATTGAGTGCTCGGTACGTGAATAGTATAGATGTATTAGTGTCAACATTCAAGGGTCAAAAAGGCCGCTAGTTGTATATTGACTCCACGATATGGTATGATGTGCAAATCGAAAATAGATTCTAAGTGTATTATAAAAATATGATTTTGATATTTGCACTCGAAGAGATAAGATCCATCGGTTGCAAATGAGTCTTCAAGAACAAGACTAATGTAGTTGGAACATAATTAGCAACATTGATAAGAATATCATCATAAATTTCAATCGTTGAAATTAGCATAATATATTTGTTATTCAATGTGCTCAAGTTATTTTGAATCTACTCAAAAAAATTATCACTTGGTATGACTTCATGTTTTGGTACATATGTGTTTTAATCTAAATAATGATCTATAATAGACTGTTCGCACATAACAACAAAAGTTTCTCAAAGTTGATGGAAGCGAAATTGAGTTTGTGTGTCTTTTGGATATGATCCAAGAAATGGTACAAAAGCATTATTCTATAAGCATTATAATTGAATAAGGTTTTGACAGAAACATCAAATAATTTAATTTTTAGTCAAAATGTAGAGGAAGCGTGTGTCCATAAGAAAGAACCACTAAAAGGTGCATAGATATTTCTAGACTATAAGTAAAAAACATACTATTGATTTTTAGCGATGTACTTATGTTAAAATCGGTAATGATTTGGTGTTTAATACTTGATATTGGATTTGTATATTATATATTTTATAATAAGTATAATGGATGTTGGGAATGTCTCAAACGAAATACAAAGACACCTTAGTAAAATGTTTAGAATTGAATATGTAACATGTATTCCTTATGTATTGACAATAGGAATTATTATAAATGTTATTGTCTATAATATCATATTTTTCATATGTGTTTGATGCATGAAGAAAATATCAAATCCAAATTAGGGTCACTAAATGAAAGTTTAGAGTGTTCTCGAGTATTTATGAAATACTAGAGAATTTTTTACAAAAACAACAAACTTCTGATGAATAAGTATTTGGACTCAAACTTCATAAGTGCTATCAAGTATAATACGTGAATATTATATTCAAATTCAATCCATAACTAAGAAGCTTTAATTTGAAAATGTTCTAAGCGAAAGGTTGTGGCTGATTCAACAAAAGGCTTAGTACATTGTTTTGAATAGTGTCGTAATAAAAGAAGTGAATAAATATAAATGCACAAATATAACCGAGCTAAGGGTGATATCAAGTATTGAAAATACTATATCATTGTTATATGATAACAATGTAATAATAGGAGCTCACTAGAAGTCAAGAAACATACTTTGAATAGTTCCAGATTATAAAGGTTGTTTATAAGCATCAGAGAGAGTTGATTGACAAAGTAGATAATTGAAGAACATTGCAGATCCATTTGCGAAGGGTCTAAGTCGATCGGTTCTTATCAAACTGATCGAAGGGATGGGATAGAGATTCCATAATTAACCCCAATTTCAAGTGGGAGATTGATAGAGTTAGGAGTATGCCCAAGGGGCATTTATGTAACTATGTCAATTAAACTATTAAGAGTATTTACTCTACGATATGGTATGGTACGGAAACCCAAAATGGGTTCCAAGTAGATTATCAAAACAGGAACCCGAAGGAATATGATCCATTGGTCGCAAATGTTTCTTCAAGAGAAATGCAATTGGAATATTTCGAGCCACATTAATAAGAATAACATTATAAATTTCAATTGTTGAAATTAACGTAACAGATTCGCCATTCGATGTGCTCAAAGTAATTCTGATTTTACTCACAAAAATATCACCCGATA
The DNA here is from genome assembly GCA_030737815.1 of Allium fistulosum. Classification (NCBI taxonomy): domain Eukaryota; kingdom Viridiplantae; phylum Streptophyta; class Magnoliopsida; order Asparagales; family Amaryllidaceae; genus Allium; species Allium fistulosum. The sequence continues at coordinate 427,392,469 of CM060902.1, forward strand.
TGTCTTTGTGCTTTGGTACACATCTATTAAAACAGAAATATCTAAATAAGGATTTAGAATTGAAACACCCCACATCCTTTAGTATACCCAAAAAGGACACACTAAAAGATGTGGTGCGTTGTAGGTATAGCTAAAACTTACAGAGAGTAAGATTCACAAGACAAATAAATAATAACATCGGAAATAATTAAATGGTAACTTCATTACTCTAGAAAATAAGTCATAAAAACCAAATATGTCAAAACCAAGTACACATGTCTCATGAAAAATATAATCTCAATCACATCATCAGAGTACATAAAAATAACCATCCCTCTCAGAAGTACCAGTACATCAAAATCCAAATGAAATGAAAACTGAAAAGAAGAAGAATACATGAAGAATCTCCAAGAATATCTCCTCAAGAAAGCTGAAATCTACTGCCCTTGCCTCTGCTTTTCTATTGGGGGGAGGGAAGGGGAAAATAGAGGAGTGGGTCAGACTAAAAGTCTGGTAAATGAAAGTAATTACTAGTATTTTTAAGCAAGATAAAAGTAATAGACTTGACAACAGTTCTAGTATAAAAGGAAATAAAGGAAAAGATAAAGCTGGAATAAAATACTGTTTAATTGTTTGTTTTGATAGTGATTGTTTGCACTTGTCTTAGATGGCTGCTTTGATTAGGCTGAAATCCTAATCCTATTTTAATTAGGCCGAAGTCCTAATTCTACCCTTTGATCGGCCTTTTGTCTCTGTTGTGCCACTATGAGTGTAATATCCCGGAAATTTGGGGCAATATCAATTTAATAATCTGTTTAAATAATTAAATTGATATTGATAATCTTGACAATAAAATTTGAATTTAATTTAATAATCTGATTAAATAAGTATTTAATTGGTAAATTTTATCTTTTAAAGGCTAATAAGATATTTTCTATTTGTAATATATATTTATTTGTATATATTATAAATAGAAGCTTTGGTAAATTGGAAATTAAGATTTAGTTTAATATGAGCTTTCAAAGTTATTTAAATAAATAACTTTATAGTTTTAAATATACTTTAGATAAATGTTTAAATTGTTTAAGGTATATTTTAACTTAAGCTTAAAATGAATAAGATTTAACAAAAAGGCTTGTTTCATTTCTTTTTAAAAATATTACTTGATAATATAATCTCTTAGATGAATTATTTAAATTATCAAATATGTTATTTTCAAATAAAAAGTATAATGTATTATTTTTATAAATATGAATGGATTTTTAAAGACTAGAATTGTTATTTTTAAATTGAATCTTAGGATCTAATTTAAATTGAATTTGAATTTAAAGTTTTGAAATTCAAAAGAATAAATATTTAAATTGATTTGGATTTAGAATATTTGTATAACTTTTATTTATAAATATAATTAGTTTGTTTCTTTAAAAAGTGATTTATATATATAGATAAGTATTTAAATAATAAGAAAAGGCATTTTATTTACATTTAAAAATAAATATAAATATGTAAAAATTACTTAAAGGACAAGTGTCATTTTCCTAAAGCCTTGTCTTAACATGTGTAAATAAAAGATAAACTCAAAATGACAAGTGTCCTTATTATTTTCTTTTTCTTTTATTTTTATAAATCATAAATTCACTTATATAAACATTTGCATATCTTCATTTCATTCTTTCTATTTTTCTTTTTTTAAAACTAAGAAACTCAAAAATCTTTCCTCTAAACAAATCTGAAACAAATCAGTACCACTTCTCAAACCAATCCTCTAATCTAAGATCTGTAATCATCTCAAAACAACCAGTTTGCATTCTCTTCCATCTGTAATCAAAATCAAGTTTAAAGCCTGCCTTCATTTTTCAATCTGGAATCAACTTTGAAAATCAAGAGCAAACATGCATGTAGTTTATTCAAGTCTGTAGCCTGCTTGCATTCATTTACAATCTGAGGCCTGCAAACATCTTCTTTTCAACTCTGGAAGCAATTCAAACGGTCTGCATTCATTTCTTCAACCTGGAAAACAAGCATGCATGTAGATTTAAAGCAATTTAAAGCCCAGAAGTTAAGGCATTTCAGTTTTAAGAGATTCAAAAGCTTTTCAAAACATATCTGGAAGCTCTGTCTTCTTCAAATTAAGTGAGTAACAATATTTTTAAATTTAAGGATAAAATCTGGTTGCATGCTTATCTCTGAAATAAGTTTGACTGTGAGTATATTTTTAAGTAAATATCTGTGCATGTATGTATATGAATGTTGGTGTGCATGTCTGTTATTTGCTCTGTTCTCAGTTTCAAGTTCAAAGTTTGATTTAAATCCTGTATCTTTTGACTTAGTTACTATTATGGTTTAAGTAAAAACGATAATTGCTTGTTTTATCATAGATTAGAGTTTTAAAAATTTAATTAAGTTAAAATAAACAGGAATGTCTCTAGGAACTAGAAACTATAGTGCATGTTTAAAATAGGTGAAAATTTAAGTATCTAAATTTATCAAGACAGGCATATAATCTAAAACCCTATCCTAAAACATGAATTTTAAAAGTAAAATGATAATTTTTAGTGTTGTATAAATTGAGATATGCTAGTATGAACGGAAATTGGGAAATGGTCGAATTATGGCGATCGATGTAATTTGGAAGGTCGTGGTCACTAGGGAAGGAAGTGGAATGATCAGGGACTTTGGTAAAAATGCTAGGAAGGTAATTAAGGTACGATGGTGGCGATGGTAATCGAATTAAATCTGTTGACCTAATTTTGGGCATGGTCGAGATTTTGGTGGTCAAGGAAGCTCTGGTGGATCGAGTGCCACCAGTTTCTGGAATTTGGAAGTGGGGACGTTGACGAAGCTTTGGCTGGAAGCACAGATGATCTGATGGTTGGAGAAAGGTGTTCGAGCGTCTTTCCAGACTTGGGTTCCTGTACTTGATGGTGATGGGATACTCGATTTCGAATTCGAGGGGTTGTCGAAGATCTGGTGATCGAGTTAGGGTATGTGGATGATTGTCGACATGTAGAGATTGTCGTGGGTGGCCGGAGCTCCGGCGATTAGCAGTGCACGTGTACGTGCATTTTCATGTATCAGTGTTGAGAAGTTTGAGAAGAAGGATGGAAGCTCGAAGTCGTACTCGAGGAAATAGGGACTTGGCTCGGGGTTTCGAAGGGGAGATTCGTAGGTTTATAACTGCGTTTTAAAACTAAGTATAACAGTTTTTAGAAAATATAATGGAAGGAAAAACTCGAAGGAGTACTCGGGTATTTTGATGTTTTTCTCGGGTATTTTGGATGTTGGGCTCGGGTCATTGACCTGGTACAGTTTTTTTAAATCTGTTGTTTTAAATTTTTAAAACTATTTTTAAAAATTTGAAAACAGAAATTTAAACAAGGTTTAAATTAAAATTTTAAAGTATGGATTCAAATTAAACTTGAATCCCAGTTGTAAAAATAAATAAGTTTTTATTTTAATATATAAACATCTTTAAATGTTCAAAGTATAGTTTAAAAGAATTTTTAAATTAAATAAATTGGTTTAAAAATCTTGTAAATTTCTTTTATAAATGTTAAGTGTTCTTAACATTTGATTTAAAAAGATTTTGTATATTTGATTTAAATATTGGTTAAAATTAAATTGTAATCTATTTTAAATCTTTAATTTAAAATAAATTAAAAGAAAGATTTTAAAGTTAAATCTTTTAAAGTCTTTGTTAATAATAATTAAAGTAGTTAAAGGTTAATACTTTAATTTAGAAAGTGATTAAGGTTTAATGATAAAGAAGTCATTAAATTAATAAGGTAATTAAAGAATAATTTGGTAATTTAATTAATTAATGATTTAGTGTTAATTAATTAAATAATTAGGATTATAAGTAAATAAATTAAGGTTAATTAATTTGGGATTAATCATTTATTTAGATAAGTATAGATTTTTAATAAATGATAAATCTTTTATGAATTGGTTAAGTATAATTACTGATGCAGCGCAACCTTCATTTGTCAAAGGCATAAGTCGTGATCAAGACTTGCGACCTAACGTAGAGGTTGTAGGTCGTCTACGACCTAAGGAACCACGTGAGGAAGAGCTACGACTTAACGGGGGAGGCTTACGACTTAACCAAGTCAGGGAGAAAAGGCTACGACCTAACGACCTACGAGTTAGCAAGATAACAGAAGCTACCTTAAATCATTCCAGTCACATTAACAAGTTCCGACCTAATGAACTTCGACTTAACAAGGTCGCTCACGACTTATGGAAGGATGTCTACGACCTAACAAGTTAGAAGGTAGAACGCTGGAACGACTCAACGAGTTAAAGGTACTACGAGCTAAAATGGAACGACCTAAGTTAGGTCGCAAGGAGCTAGGTCGCAAGAAGTTAAGGCGTGAAGTCCTTAAGTCGCTACATGTTCTTTTTAGGTCGTTACCGACCTAAAGCTTAGGTCGCAAAGTTTCTGATGCGCATATTCTTAAGTCGCGGAAGCCTGAAGGCCGTTGGATTTTCTGCCGAGTTAACCTCCACCATTGGTTCTTTTGAGATGCCGCATGTTTTAAGTTGCTGAAGCTGTTGCCGTTGATCTTGATGCCGAGTTAATCTGGACCGCTATTCTTAAGTCGTTAATAGTTGAGTCGTGTAGAGCTGTTAAGTCGGCAACGACTTAAGCGGGTCTGTTTGTAAGTCGGTATGTTGTAAGTCGGCAACGACTTAAGGAGTTGTCTGTTGTATTCTGTTGTAAGTCGGTATGTTGTAACTCGTTGAGCTTAAGTCGTGTACGACTTATGGTGAGTCGGAGGCTTTGATAAGTCGGAACCGACTTAGTACTTGTAATATTTTTAAGCTTTCTGAACTGTGTTGTAAATAAGGCGACTTATGTTAAGTCGGCAAGGTTGATAAGTCGGTTGCCGACTTATAACTTGTACTTTTCTGTTTTGGTGTGTTGTAGCCTATAAATAGGCAAGTGAAGTCATTTGTAAAGGTTGTTGAATATTGAATAAAATTCTCTTTTGATTGCTTTGTGCTTTCATTCAAATTGGTAGTTGAGTGTAATCTCCTATCTCCTCTTTCGGATAATCGAGTGCGCTCGATTCAACGATTGTAGAAGCCGATTCGCGGAATCAAGTGCGCTTGATCAACGCTTGAAGAATTGAAGATCTTTGAACCCGGTATCGTGCGCGATCAACGAGTTCGAGATAGCTAGAGTTCGGTATCTTCGGATCAACGAATTCGGGCAATTCAGCATTCATCAATCCATCGACTGCTATTTTCACCGATCTACATTGTTTTGAAATATCCGCTGCGTCAGTTTTTGGTATCAGAGCTTGTTCTAGCCAATCATAGCTAGATCGAGACTTGGAGCCTATTCATCTAGAAGTTGAAGTGATTTGCCGAGCTTGAAGTGAAGATTTGAGTTAGTGTTTATCACGGCTGAGAGTAAGAAGAGTTTGTTCGAAGATTGATTGATCGAAATTGAATTGGAGGCCGAAACTTTGTCCATCGTGTTCATCGCGATTTGCTACAAAGTGGAAGTTTTCGATCCATTTCATTTTGGATCTAAGTTCGAAAGGTGTTTGAAATTTGGAGTGGAGCGAAAGTCAAAGTTTGAAGGCTTGATCATGCCTCCGAGATATGTTAACCGTCATCATCGTGTTGCAGATTTATATGAGAGAGAAGATCCTGAACAGAAGAAGCAACGTAGTGATGAAAGATTCAATAAGGATTTCGAGAAAGTAGAGAGAATGAAGTTTGACATGAATCGAAATCAACGGAGAGTGTCGCCACGTTATGATTATGAGAAAAGAAGTAGAGAGGACGTGCATAGGCATAGAAGAGTCGATGTTCAGAATTGACAACGAAGTTCAACTAAATTTGAAGAGGAAAGTTATGGTGATCGTGTTCATTTTCGATATTCTGGTCAAGGGCAAAATCGATACAAGAATATTGAAGAGGATGGTTATACATGGAAATCAAGAAAGGATACGAAGATTCCAGAATTCCGAGGTGGGCTACAAGCAGAGGAATTCTTGGACTGGTTATCCACGGTTGAAAATGTTTTTGAGCTCAACTACGTTCCTGAGGATCGTCAAGTGAAGTTAGTTGCTGCAAGTTTGAAAGGAAAAGCCATGGACTGGTGGCAACAAACTAAATCAACCAGAGAGCGGATGAGGAAGTCTAAAGTTGTCAAGTGGGATAAGATGAAAAGGATGATGAAGGCAAATTTCTTACCCTACAATTATCAAGCTCGTCTTGATCAACAATTGCGGAAGTTGAGTCAAGGGAGTCGAGGAAAGGGTGTGGTTACAAACTCCAGCAGTCAAACTAAAGGTGTTAATTGCAGTATGAATGTTTCTAGGAGAGTCAACGAACTAGTTGTATATGGAATCACGAAGACAAGCGTTGATGAACGAGTTAAGCAATATCATTATCAGAAGTCTGACCATCGAAGTTTTGAATGTACAAAGTTCCAGAATAAACCCTTTATTGTAGAAGAATGTGGAAGCGAGGATGTGGATGAATCTACTGAAAGCGAGACAGAAGAGGAAGAGGAACCAACTAGTCCATTACCTTTCAGCGAAAGTGCAGAAGAATCGGAAGGTAGTGCTGAAACCTTGGTTAGGTATGAGGCAAGTGAAGAGCTTAAAACTCTCGAGGAGGTTAAACCAATGTTAGAAGAATTTGAAGTGGTCGGACATACAGAATCATTCGCAACCTTACCACTAAAGTTTGACAACGAAGATGAAGAGGTCGAGTTGGAGAACGAAGAATGTAATTTGATTGATGAAGTTAACTTTTATCAACCACCACAATTTGACGACGATGAAGAATTTTTGCCAGGAGTTGAGGAATCTTTATCAGGAAGAGTAGAAGTTTTGTCAATAGAGAAAGGAGGTAACTTGTTGTGGGGGACTGTTGAAATTGACTTTTATGAACCTTCGAAATTTGACAATGAAGAAGAAGTTGAGTCAAAGTATGTGGAGGTAGAAGTTGATTACTCTTCATTGCCACAGTTTGATGTTGATAGTATGGAAGAAGAAGCTGTGTTCGGGATGGAGGAAATTCATTTGACAATGGAGGATTCTTATTTAGCACCTGAGCTTATGGATGAGAGTCAGCCATGTATAAATTCCTTAGTTTCCGAGGAGCATGAACAAAGTGAGAGTGAAACAGGAGAGAAGGCAGAATCAGATAGTTTGTTATTTTTGAAAGAGTTCATCATTGAAATAGAAGAAGATGATGAGTTATCAGTGATGATTGAACCTGGAGAAAATTCTGATTTTGAGAATCCGAAAGAAGATGAAGTATTTGAAGAATGTGAAGATGAGATGTCTGAGGAACTGCTTGAAGAATCTAGTCTTGTATGTTTGGAAGAGCCTGATGAAAAGGTGGAAATTAGTAATGACTTGTGTGTGTTATCCCGGCAAGGAACGAGTGAAGATTTTGATGTTTATGAGGAAGTTGGATCAGAATTCGATGAGTCTGAAATCGAATACTCTGAGGAGTCTTCCGAAGAGTTACCATCTCTACAGGACATCCAACCTCACACTGAACTCGTACCAGATGCTATTTTACTGCCAGGATCGTATGATCTTATGAGTCTGGAGGAACAAAAGGGGTTGATACGACAGGAAGAAGTGAATGATTGTCAGTTGAAGTTGACTAATGATGTCCACGCTACTAACATTGCAAGTGTCGATTGCTTGGAACCATATTATGAACATAAATATGTTGAAGGAGAAGCAAGTGGGAGTTCATTTCAGTCAGGGAAATTTGATGCAACACGTCAAGGGATGATTCAAGATGATAATACATCTGAATGGGATAAGGAAAGACAAGAATCTGAGCATGAGTCATCACAATTTTTCGGTCGGGGTTTCCCAAGTCATTCCATGATTATAAATTTCCTTATATCTTCACACATTTTAGACATGTTTTGGTTCTATATCACATCTTCCTATTGGCACAAGCAATATGATATACGACACTATTCTTATGAAGTTCTGCGCTACATGAAGTGGATCTGGCATCTAGTGCTGAGTTTAGTCCGTACTTTTCCACATGCCATATCCCTCAGGACACTTTCTTATGTCGCCTGCCTTATGCCACGTCTGTTCTATTCCATTTATTATTTAGCTCGAACCATAACATCCAAAGTAAAGAACAAGTTTAATTTCAAGAATGGTTATCACCAGGGCAGTGTCAAACCAGATAATGAATGGAAGACAGCATCTCGAAGAAGGAAGCTTCTAAATTCGAGGTCGAATTTTTCTCAACCTGGGGAGGATGATGCAGCGCAACCTTCATTTGTCAAAGGCATAAGTCGTGATCAAGACTTGCGACCTAACGTAGAGGTTGTAGGTCGTCTACGACCTAAGGAACCACGTGAGGAAGAGCTACGACTTAACGGGGGAGGCTTACGACTTAACCAAGTCAGGGAGAAAAGGCTACGACCTAACGACCTACGAGTTAGCAAGATAACAGAAGCTACCTTAAATCATTCCAGTCACATTAACAAGTTCCGACCTAATGAACTTCGACTTAACAAGGTCGCTCACGACTTATGGAAGGATGTCTACGACCTAACAAGTTAGAAGGTAGAACGCTGGAACGACTCAACGAGTTAAAGGTACTACGAGCTAAAATGGAACGACCTAAGTTAGGTCGCAAGGAGCTAGGTCGCAAGAAGTTAAGGCGTGAAGTCCTTAAGTCGCTACATGTTCTTTTTAGGTCGTTACCGACCTAAAGCTTAGGTCGCAAAGTTTCTGATGCGCATATTCTTAAGTCGCGGAAGCCTGAAGGCCGTTGGATTTTCTGCCGAGTTAACCTCCACCATTGGTTCTTTTGAGATGCCGCATGTTTTAAGTTGCTGAAGCTGTTGCCGTTGATCTTGATGCCGAGTTAATCTGGACCGCTATTCTTAAGTCGTTAATAGTTGAGTCGTGTAGAGCTGTTAAGTCGGCAACGACTTAAGCGGGTCTGTTTGTAAGTCGGTATGTTGTAAGTCGGCAACGACTTAAGGAGTTGTCTGTTGTATTCTGTTGTAAGTCGGTATGTTGTAACTCGTTGAGCTTAAGTCGTGTACGACTTATGGTGAGTCGGAGGCTTTGATAAGTCAGAACCGACTTAGTACTTGTAATATTTTTAAGCTTTCTGAACTGTGTTGTAAATAAGGCGACTTATGTTAAGTCGGCAAGGTTGATAAGTCGGTTGCCGACTTATAACTTGTACTTTTCTGTTTTGGTGTGTTGTAGCCTATAAATAGGCAAGTGAAGTCATTTGTAAAGGTTGTTGAATATTGAATAAAATTCTCTTTTGATTGCTTTGTGCTTTCATTCAAATTGGTAGTTGAGTGTAATCTCCTATCTCCTCTTTCGGATAATCGAGTGCGCTCGATTCAACGATTGTAGAAGCCGATTCGCGGAATCAAGTGCGCTTGATCAACGCTTGAAGAATTGAAGATCTTTGAACCCGGTATCGTGCGCGATCAACGAGTTCGAGATAGCTAGAGTTCGGTATCTTCGGATCAACGAATTCGGGCAATTCAGCATTCATCAATCCATCGACTGCTATTTTCACCGATCTACATTGTTTTGAAATATCCGCTGCGTCAATTACTTAATGAAAGTAATTAAAGGAAATAATTACTTAAGGTAATTAATTAAATAAATTTGATGAGTTAAATTAATTAATTTAATTAATTTAAGATAATCATTTGGTGATTTGAATAAGTATAATTACTTAAATGTAATTAGTGAAGTGTAATTACTTAGGAAAGTAATTAAAGGTAATTACTTGATGTAATTAACTAAAGATGATTTAATAATAAAAGTAATTTTAGTTTAATTACTTTTGTATAATTAATCAAGGGATTAATTAAAGGATAATTAATTTTGGAGAAATTAATTTATGGAAGAGTAATTAAGGGTAGTTAATTACTAAATGTTATTAATCAAAGGTGATTTATAAATGTGACTAAATAATTATTAATTTAAATATGATAATTAATTAAGAAAAATTAAGGATCATTAATTAATTAATGATGTAATTAAGGATTGGTTAATTAAGATTAATTAATAAATAATTAGTGATTAAAGTAATTAATTAATTGTAATTAATTAAGGATTAATGTAATTAAATATAGTTAATTAATTAATGAAGTAATTTAAGATTAATTACTGTAATGGTTTAAGTTAATTAATTTGTGAAATTAATTAAGAATTAATTACTTAAAGTAATTAAAGGATTATTAATCAGGAATGATTAATTAAGATGGATACTTAGAGTAATGATTAATTAATTGGTTTAATTAATAATTAAGTAAGCAGGATTTATGGAATGAAGTAATTAGTTTAATTCACTTTAAATTAATTAGATGATATAAATCATTGCTTAAGGATGGATGAATGAGATTGAATGTATTTCATTGTTTGATATCTCTGATGAGATATGATTGATATATGATATGGATGTTTGGTTGAATAATAATGATAATGTGAATTATCTGTTTGGGATGATAATGTAGATTATCTATTGAATTATCTATCTTTGTGTATATAGATAAGAATTGAATTGTTTTAACCTTAAAACAACTTGGCCCTTAAAAGATACGTTTTGGATTTCGATGAGACATGGATCGGGTTTGCTACATTACAGCGTGATAGGGGGTTCTCGCTTTGCGTTAGGTGGCGAACGGGAGACTCTTACCCCTACATGTCCCCGGGGGTAGTATAAGGCCTTTTGGGGTTGGTTGCGACTCGAGAGGGTGGCCGTAAAAGCAAACCCGAGGTATCACTGTGAGCCACAGCGGGGCTGGGATGGTTGCAAAGCCTACCGGTCGTGAACCGTTGCTGAAGGTTGAAAAGCCTAGGACGTCACATTTGGTATCAGAGCATAGGTTGAGCGAATGCCTAAGCTTTTGGTTAAGTGAATATCAGAACACTAGGTTGAGTGAATACCTAGGTTCGGAAGGATTGTTCATTAGAGACAGGATCTGTAGCAACCTGTTTGAGTCTGAGTATATATATATATACGAGAGCGCGTATTTGTTAGTTATATAAAATGATTTTATATTGTGTTAATTGATCGGTTGAGTGGTATATGGATTCTGGTCAATACGAGTAGCTAACGTTATTGATAGGGATCTCTAAACACTTGTACCAGGCCAACGGACACAATATTGTTTTAAAAGGGAAGGTGAAATAATTTTACCCAGATATAATTTCTATATAAAAAAAATATCATTTTAAATGTATATGGTATTTGTAATGATTGGTTGAGATGATAATAATTTATCATCTAGGATTAGGAGTCTGAGTATTGAGGTTGGAAGAGTATCTGTCGAGACTGTAAACCTAATACCGTCTCGAGTGAACTTTACAGTTGTGTAAGGATTTCACAATCTCTGAAGGAAACCTGTTAAGGTTCGGAGTTCATCTTAGGAGTTGGATGAGTAGAGTTGGATCTGTCGGAAAACAGAAGCGAGTGATGGTATCTCAGGTAATAGTAGCTGTGTGATGAGATGCAGTGACTATGGATGTTCCCGAAGATGTTTTCTTTGGAACAAGTTAATGAAGTGTGTCTGCTTCGGTGTTGTGGTTGAGTTCAGCATGGTGTTTCTATTTGTTTGGGTTCGAGTTTCTCGAAGAACTTTGGATTGAGAAGTCTTTGGCATCCGTGGCAGCAGTGCAGCTCGGAGTATTCTGTGCATTGGCAGGATGTCTTCTGGCTGAGCAGTTTTTCTGAAGGTGAAGTTCAGGAGCAGCAGAGAGGATCCATTTCTTCGATAGATTGGATAGTTAAGTATGAGCTGTTCTGATTGGTTAAAGGGAGAACAGTTTCTTTGGAATTAGGCTGGGTTGATTGCAAAAGTGACTTGCGATAGATTGAGTATTCTCTTGAGTTATCAGAGATTTTCTGGGATGTGTTGTCCAGTTTGTGCTTGTGTTCTTCATCAGCATTTTCATTCTACTCCAGATCAGAATGGTGCAGCGGAAGTAGTTTGGCGAGTGCATCTGTTTGTCTTTTCCAGATAGGAGAAGTTAGTTCGGTCTTTTGATGTTTGGTAGTAGAGTTGTGTTTTGGATTATTGGTAGATCTTGAGAGGATCATTCTGTTGAGTTGTTTTTGGTTCTATTTATTTCTAGAAGCATCAGCGAAGGTTGAGCTGATCAGAAAGGATTTGTAGGAAGCCGAGATCGTCTGAAGATTTTGTGGATAAGAGACGAAGGAATTTGAAATTCGAAGTTGGAGACTTCGTTGTTGTTGAAGTTTTCTCTGGTGAACGGGAGTTATCAGTTTGGGTAAGTCTGGGAAGTCAGCTCCGAGTTGTTTTGGATCTTTTCTGTGATCTAATTTGGATAAGTACTTTGATCTACAAGGTTGAATTGTCAGTTTGGATAACTGGAATTCAGTGTATTTTACGTATCTCTGAGGGAGTACGTGTTTGATCTATCTCTGGTTTAGGAATCAGCAGTTCTGGAGGATTTGGTTGTTGAGTCAGACTCGTCTGTAGTCTGATATTCTGTTTAGTTTTGTAAATCTAGATAAGTAGGAGCTCTATAGCTTAGTATTGTTTGTTTGGATTGTTTGTAGAGCGAGTATCCCGGTATATATACTTGGGGAAACTCGAGGAAATTCTATTCAGATTTTTTTCGCTAGATAGTTAGAATTGTTTGTTTGGACGATTGGTTGCTATGATTGTTAGCATATGGATGATAATACATCCTTGTGATTTAAAAAGATTATTAAATTACCTTTGTTTTAAATTTCGGGGACGAAATTATTTTAAGGGGGGAGGAATGTAATATCCCGGAAATTTGGGGCAATATCAATTTAATAATCTGTTTAAATAATTAAATTGATATTGATAATCTTGACAATAAAATTTGAATTTAATTTAATAATCTGATTAAATAAGTATTTAATTGGTAAATTTTATCTTTTAAAGGCTAATAAGATATTTTCTATTTGTAATATATATTTATTTGTATATATTATAAATAGAAGCTTTGGTAAATTGGAAATTTAGATTTAGTTTAATATGAGCTTTCAAAGTTATTTAAATAAATAACTTTATAGTTTTAAATATACTTTAGATAAATGTTTAAATTGTTTAAGATATATTTTAACTTAAGCTTAAAATGAATAAGATTTAACAAAAAGGCTTGTTTCATTTCTTTTTAAAAATATTACTTGATAATATAATCTCTTAGATGAATTATTTAAATTATCAAATATGTTATTTTCAAATAAAAAGTATAATGTATTATTTTTATAAATATGAATGGATTTTTAAAGACTAGAATTGTTATTTTTAAATTGAATCTTAGGATCTAATTTAAATTGAATTTGAATTTAAAGTTTTGAAATTCAAAAGAATAAATATTTAAATTGATTTGGATTTAGAATATTTGTATAACTTTTATTTATAAATATAATTAGTTTGTTTCTTTAAAAAGTGATTTATATATATAGATAAGTATTTAAATAATAAGAAAAGGCATTTTATTTACATTTAAAAATAAATATAAATATGTAAAAATTACTTAAAGGACAAGTGTCATTTTCCTAAAGCCTTGTCTTAACATGTGTAAATAAAAGATAAACTCAAAATGACAAGTGTCCTTATTATTTTCTTTTTCTTTTATTTTTATAAATCATAAATTCACTTATATAAACATTTGCATATCTTCATTTCATTCTTTCTATTTTTCTTTTTTTAAAACTAAGAAACTCAAAAATCTTTCCTCTAAACAAATCTGAAACAAATCAGTACCACTTCTCAAACCAATCCTCTAATCTAAGATCTGTAATCATCTCAAAACAACCAGTTTGCATTCTCTTCCATCTGTAATCAAAATCAAGTTTAAAGCCTGCCTTCATTTTTCAATCTGGAATCAACTTTGAAAATCAAGAGCAAACATGCATGTAGTTTATTCAAGTCTGTAGCCTGCTTGCATTCATTTACAATCTGAGGCCTGCAAACATCTTCTTTTCAACTCTGGAAGCAATTCAAACTGTCTGCATTCATTTCTTCAACCTGGAAAACAAGCATGCATGTAGATTTAAAGCAATTTAAAGCCCAGAAGTTAAGGCATTTCAGTTTTAAGAGATTCAAAAGCTTTTCAAAACATATCTGGAAGCTCTGTCTTCTTCAAATTAAGTGAGTAACAATATTTTTAAATTTAAGGATAAAATCTGGTTGCATGCTTATCTCTGAAATAAGTTTGACTGTGAGTATATTTTTAAGTAAATATCTATGCATGTATGTATATGAATGTTGGTGTGCATGTCTGTTATTTGCTCTGTTCTCAGTTTCAAGTTCAAAGTTTGATTTAAATCCTGTATCTTTTGACTTAGTTACTATTATGGTTTAAGTAAAAACGATAATTGCTTGTTTTATCATAGATTAGAGTTTTAAAAATTTAATTAAGTTAAAATAAACAGGAATGTCTCTAGGAACTAGAAACTATAGTGCATGTTTAAAATAGGTGAAAATTTAAGTATCTAAATTTATCAAGACAGGCATATAATCTAAAACCCTATCCTAAAACATGAATTTTAAAAGTAAAATGATAATTTTTAGTGTTGTATAAATTGAGATATGCTAGTATGAACGGAAATTGGGAAATGGTCGAATTCTGGCGATCGATGTAATCTGGAAGGTCGTGGTCACTAGGGAAGGAAGTGGAATGATCAGGGACTTTGGTAAAAATGCTAGGAAGGTAATTAAGGTACGATGGTGGCGATGGTAATCGAATTAAATCTGTAGACCTAATTTTGGGCATGGTCGAGATTTTGGTGGTCAAGGAAGCTCTGGTGGATCGAGTGCCACCAGTTTCTGGAATTTGGAAGTGGGGACGTTGACGAAGCTTTGGCTGGAAGCACAGATGATCTGATGGTCGGAGAAAGGTGTTCGAGCGTCTTTCCAGACTTGGGTTCCTGTACTTGATGGTGATGGGATACTCGATTTCGAATTCGAGGGGTTGTCGAAGATCTGGTGATCGAGTTAGGGTATGTGGATGATTGTCGACATGTAGAGATTGTCGTGGGTGGCCGGAGCTCCGGCGATTAGCAGTGCACGTGTACGTGCATTTTAATGTATCAGTGTTGAGAAGTTTGAGAAGAAGGATGGAAGCTCGAAGTCGTACTCGAGGAAATACGGACTTGGCTCGGGGTTTCGAAGGGGAGATTCGTAGGTTTATAACTGCGTTTTAAAACTAAGTATAACAGTTTTTAGAAAATATAATGGAAGGAAAAACTCGAAGGAGTACTCGGGTATTTTGATGTTTTTCTCGGGTATTTTGGATGTTGGGCTCGGGTCATTGACCTGGTACAGTTTTTTTAAATCTGTTGTTTTAAATTTTTAAAACTATTTTTAAAAATTTGAAAACAGAAATTTAAACAAGGTTTAAATTAAAATTTTAAAGTATGGATTCAAATTAAACTTGAATCCCAGTTGTAAAAATAAATAAGTTTTTATTTTAATATATAAACATCTTTAAATGTTCAAAGTATAGTTTAAAAGAATTTTTAAATTAAATAAATTGGTTTAAAAATCTTGTAAATTTCTTTTATAAATGTTAAGTGTTCTTAACATTTGATTTAAAAAGATTTTGTATATTTGATTTAAATATTGGTTAAAATTAAATTGTAATCTATTTTAAATCTTTAATTTAAAATAAATTAAAAGAAAGATTTTAAAGTTAAATCTTTTAAAGTCTTTGTTAATAATAATTAAAGTAGTTAAAGGTTAATACTTTAATTTAGAAAGTGATTAAGGTTTAATGATAAAGAAGTCATTAAATTAATAAGGTAATTAAAGAATAATTTGGTAATTTAATTAATTAATGATTTAGTGTTAATTAATTAAATAATTAGGATTATAAGTTAATAAATTAAGGTTAATTAATTTGGGATTAATCATTTATTTAGATAAGTATAGATTTTTAATAAATGATAAATCTTTTATGAATTGGTTAAGTATAATTACTTAATGAAAGTAATTAAAGGAAATAATTACTTAAGGTAATTAATTAAATAAATTTGATGAGTTAAATTAATTAATTTAATTAATTTAAGATAATCATTTGGTGATTTGAATAAGTATAATTACTTAAATGTAATTAGTGAAGTGTAATTACTTAGGAAAGTAATTAAAGGTAATTACTGGATGTAATTAACTAAAGATGATTTAATAATAAAAGTAATTTTAGTTTAATTACTTTTGTATAATTAATCAAGGGATTAATTAAAGGATAATTAATTTTGGAGAAATTAATTTATGGAAGAGTAATTAAGGGTAGTTAATTACTAAATGTTATTAATCAAAGGTGATTTATAAATGTGACTAAATAATTATTAATTTAAATATGATAATTAATTAAGAAAAATTAAGGATCATTAATTAATTAATGATGTAATTAAGGATTGGTTAATTAAGATTAATTAATAAATAATTAGTGATTAAAGTAATTAATTAATTGTAATTAATTAAGGATTAATGTAATTAAATATAGTTAATTAATTAATGAAGTAATTTAAGATTAATTACTGTAATGGTTTAAGTTAATTAATTTGTGAAATTAATTAAGAATTAATTACTTAAAGTAATTAAAGGATTATTAATCAGGAATGATTAATTAAGATGGATACTTAGAGTAATGATTAATTAATTGGTTTAATTAATAATTAAGTAAGCAGGATTTATAGAATGAAGTAATTAGTTTAATTCACTTTAAATTAATTAGATGATATAAATCATTGCTTAAGGATGGATGAATGAGATTGAATGTATTTCATTGTTTGATATCTCTGATGAGATATGATTGATATATGATATGGATGTTTGGTTGAATAATAATGATAATGTGAATTATCTGTTTGGGATGATAATGTAGATTATCTATTGAATTATCTATCTTTGTGTATATAGATAAGAATTGAATTGTTTTAACCTTAAAACAACTTGGCCCTTAAAAGATACGTTTTGGATTTCGATGAGACCGGGATCGGGTTTCCGTATACCGGGATTCCAGGTCTGGAGACCCGAATACCACATCGATCCAAATTTACGATAGGTCGTGAATCTCAAGTGAAGATGAAGATTCAGAGTGCAAGGGTTATTGTCGTTAACTCTGAGGGTGATTCCAAAACGAGTGTAACGAGATAATGCCTTCGGTTTCGTTCGAACCCGGAACGAACTTGTATGGATTGAATGCTTTCAGCACATCGTCAGGCGGACGATGAGCATTCTAAGTGATATGTTCTGATTAAAGGTAATCGTAACCTCAAGCCTCATTAACCGGGAATGGCTAAAACAGGGGAGGTGCAGCAAGGCTTCGTGGGTAGCACCCACTGAGAGCAAGATAGATCCCTGTCTAGAGGTCCCTTTTCTTTTTATTCGGCTTAGTGTGTGGTTGGTCGCGCCAACTACGGGGTTATCTTGTTCGGAATTATCCAGTAAGGGATGGTTCCGGCTTTGTGTTGCAGGGGAGCGGGCGTACTCCTCGGTACGGTGATCTAGGCCACGTACTGTGACGGGCGGTACCCCAGTAGCCCGGCCATTGTATGGAATCCAAACTCCAATAAGTGCCGTACGTATTAGTTGTGCCCAACTATGTTGGAATGTGAGATGTAAGCATTTCAGCTATTTCTATATTTTATTTGAAAACCCTAGACCCTATTATAATAAAATCAGATTTCCTATCAAATGTTTTGGTTAGCGTAAGGTAAAAACTTACCCATGTTTATTTGTGGGGAGTCTTACGTGATACCTTTTCTTTCTAAAGGTTTTGAAGTTAAGCAAGTTTAACCTGTTACTCACACCAGACCCATGTCTGACCCAAGTGTTTATTTCTGTTTTATAAACTCTTGGGTACTCAAATTTTTACGAGTAGCCAAAGGATTCAGGTTTAGCTTTGACGAATATTCTGGAGGAGCAATGGAGCAGGAGGCTTCGGCGTTCGTAGATATAGTATTCCGCTGTGTTGATATCTGTGATAGTGACTTGTCTTGTATTTGAGTTGTAATGTCTAGACAGATGTTTATAACTGTCTAGTAAGTGATGTATATGCTGTGTAACTCTGTAAATTGTTGTATACTATGTAATAGTTTATGTTATTAATATAATTTATTCGTTCCGCTGTGAGATCGTTGTTGTTGTTTCTTTCTTTCTTCTCTTCTTTTCTATTTTCTACCCCTTTCTTTCTTCATAATGATCCGACTTTCTGGGCATAGGAAGTCGGGTCGTCACAATGAGCTAGTCCCATCCTGTGGGTCCCACAGCAAAAAGACACATGTTTAGGACTTTGGAACTCTATAGCGACTTATCTCCCTAATTCGATGCCGCATGCTTGGTCAACGCTGGTTTGCACTATCTGTTGCTCCCACTTTTGACCTCTTATCTACCTACTTCAGCATAAGCGTGCCCAGCTTGTAACGACCCGTAAATTTTAACTGTTTTAATAACGTAATTAGTTGAAATTTTTGTGAAATTTTAAACGATAAAATTTTGAAATAAAATTTGAAATTTGGAATGCGTCTAGTTAAACATAGCAACTGGTAAATTTTCATCCGGAAATATGAAGTTTATTTTCATGCGTAAATTTATTCGATTTAATCAGTTAAAAAGCGATGAAAATAAAACGTTTTCGAAACCTAAATATTTTTACATAGAAAAATTCTAAACCATCTTCTGAGCAAGACATCATTTTTCGTTTTTCCAAATTCGGAAATCTTTAGCTCCGTCGATCTTATTTTTCTGCGTTTTTGCTGCATTTTCCGCTAGTAGAAAATTCGAATTTTTATAATTAAATCATACTGCTGATCTCTATATACCGTTTTGATCGTCTCGTCGTGCTGGTCTCTGCGGTATGTTCATCTGTGTGTTTTGGTGTCCGGTACGCGGCGATATCGGTAAAATGATTTCCGTACCGTTTTAAAACCTTTGGTGTTCATTTTGCCCTTTAGTGTATCCAAACTGAGAAATTGAATAGGCACTTACATTTACTATTCCATTAATTCAACTAGTAACTGTTACCATCCCACCTTCCAATTTATTCTCTGTTCACCCTCTCACCGTTCTAATTCTTACTTCAGAGAAAAATAACAAAACATTTTCATATTTGTTGTCTGACAAACCATTCATCCCTTCCTTTTTGACACCTGTTGCCACAAGTTATAAATGAAATTTCCTATAAAAAATGCTTCCCCATCTTTAGCCATGCACATCATTCCTCTGTGCTTGAAATTTTTTTATTTAGGCTTGCCTTGGAAATCTGCTCCTCATGCTTGAACAAAAGTATATAAACTTGTTTTTCTACTGTTCGTATCTTCCCCAGCCAAGCAACGCAACCGACCACAACTCGACCCAGACCAGATCGCCACATCCTCGACTTTCCGCCACCCGACACCGACCATCCCCTCGTGTCCAGATCCGCGTCAGTCTTCCCAAAACCCATCGCCATCTCCTCCGCCGCTCCCTCTCTCCTCCGCCTCCTTTTCCACTTAGACCGGCCTCTACCACTTCGGAATCCCCAATACCCTGTCTGGCCTCAGCTGCAGTTTTCCCATCGCCAAGGCTCATCAAGCTATCTCTGCCTCTCCTTGTAGCCTGCAACCATGGCTTGTTGTTCTGTAAATGTATTAAGGTATATATATATATATTAGTTGTGTATATATTGTTTATATAAGTTTGGTTACTGTATGTGTTATCCCGCCTTTTGACAACAGTTCGTCGTAAAAGTTCGTTACACACCGTTTCACCGTGGATATCAATGAATTTTGTCCGAGTCCGGATCAGGCTACAATTGATAAGACATGACCAGTAAAACCATGCAAACCAACGTTCCAAGTTTCAAGTCAATCCGAGTTTGTACGCTCAAGATATCGCCAATAGAAGGTGTATGAAGTGGTATAGGTTCGAATCGATCATTCAGGCCATGGTTCGAATCCATCCCACTAGGCCTTGCTTCGAATCCATCAGACGATCAAGCTTCGTATCCATTACCTGAATCCACGTCCGTTTCCTTCGAGTTACCCTTAGTTCGAATACATGAAGATATCCTGCTTCGAACCCAACAAGACGCACTACTTCGAATCCATGCATAGGTGCCTTCCCTCGAATCCATCTAGCTACGATTGACTTCGAATCGATTGAAGCATGTCGCTATCGATACGAGCAAAGTGTCATTCGAACCAAGGGATTATTGATGTCTTCGAATCCATCAAGTCAAAGCGGCAAAGTCTCCAAGATGACTCGATCAAACTGGCGGCGAAAGCGGATCGATGCGAAGTTCACGCTCCACGTCATCACAGAAGCACGCTCCACCATCGATTCGATGCAATCGATTCGAAGGAACCGAGTCGAATGTGATCGATTCGAAGAGACGTTTCAGCCGAATATCTAACCTTGAATCGATCATAACTTGAGATCCACAAGTCCAAATGCTACGAAATTTTCACAGAAGCTTAAGCACATGATGAAGAATGTCCACGCCAAATTTCAGCTCGATTGGATGATTTCTTGATCGATTCGAACCAAGGGTCGAATCGATCCCAAAGTGGGCCCGGATCTCCAGATTTCGGCCATGTGGGCCCCCTGACGTACCAAAACTGGTCTCCCCTCATTTTAGGCGAAATATCAGCCTCCTACACCTATAAATAGAGTCCCTAGTCATTCAGAAAAGGGGTGGGAGAATTCTAAGTGTTAAAGAGCGCCCAGATTCTGCCAGATTTACTCCAGAACACCACCGCTACCTTAGATTGAGACTTAGCATATAATTTTAGTTGTACTACATTAGAAGAGATTGTAATCATCGAGTGAACATCAATAAAATTATCAACTTCAGAGTGGACGTAGGCAAGATCGCCGAACCACTATAAATCTCGTGTTTCTGTTCATTATTTCTGAATTGTGATACTCTGTTTGCTTAGATTTGAGATTTGTGTGTGAATATTGTTGATTTATATTCGTACACTGGTGCTTTCACAACATTCGGGGTTTGTGACCAATTTTGGCGCAAACACTTTGGTGCTTTCACTGAGAATTGAACTCGGGAGTTCTATCCTTTGAAAGTTGATTCAGAAGGCTAAGAGATTCAGATCCGAAGAATCATGACAAGACAAACAAGTAAAAGGAAGAGGCCAGAGCGAAGTCAGCATGAAGGGAGTCAAGAGGCTTCCTCAGGAGCAAACCAAGCTTCAGTTTTCATCACTAGGGAAGAGATGGAGACAATGATGAAGAGACAGGAGGAAATGATCCAGAATTTGCTTCAACAGATTGGGCAACTTGGAGCGCAAAATCAAAGAACAACCAGGGCCCAGAACGAAGCAGGACCATCCAACGCAGCGCCGGAGCTAGGGGGCACACACTTAGGACATGTTGATCCGAACACGGGAAGAGAGACAAGGACATCCGAGCAACCTGACAGCGATAGAGGGATGAACGCTCAATCAGGGGGGCAAACACCTGAAAGCTCACACGGACTCGGGGGGCAGATCGAAGGTAGTGAACGAGGACTACAGCTTCGAGACAATGATAGATTGGCAGAGATGGTCAGGCGAGCCATGAGAGGAGGATTGGTAAACAGAGATCTTGAAGATGTGAACAGGAGTCCCTTTTCTCCTGCGATTAGGTTGGCTAGGAACCCACCAGAATTCAAACTGCCAACAGTAGAAGGGTATGATGGGAGGACGGACCCTGCGGTCCATCTAACGAGGTATATAAGGCACATGGAAGTGCTGGGGGCATCACAGGAAGTCATGGCCCGGTGCTTCCCATTGTATTTGACAGACATAGCAGCTTTATGGTTCAGACAGCTAGAGAGCGGCTCCATTGGGACATGGACCGATTTGATTGAGAAATTTATGAGGCAATTCAGAGTTCATATTTCGAGGCCCAAGAATGTGATGAGTTTGGCAACGCTAAAGCAGAAAGCTGGGGAGTCTTTGAGGAATTTCTTGACGCGGTTCAATGCGGCAGCAGCATCGGTGTATCGGCCAGATCCATCCATGGTTATGATGGCAGCTGTGTCCGGAGTAGCTGATGGCACGGAATTCAAAAATTCATTAACTAAGGATCCGCCAATGGATCTAGGAGAATTCTATCATGAGGCAGAAAAGTTTTTACGATTGGAAGACGCTAATGCTGAAAGAGAAGAAGGAGAGGGAATAGAAGTTTATGCACTTAAAGACAAAAAGCCTCTCGAAAATGATTCAGGCAAGGATAAAGGAAAACGAAAGGCTGAGGACAATGGTGACAGGTCAAAGCGACTACGGAGAGAGCCACGATTCACCACTTATTCAGAGCTGAATGAGAGTTTGGAACGAATCTACCAAGATACACGAGAGCAAGTTCCCTACCGTAGGCCAATACGAAGGGATCCCACTGTTGACGAGAGGAAATCAGACAGATACTGCTTATTCCACGAACTGAATGGTCATAACACTAACGACTGTAGACATCTGAAGGATGAGGTGGAAGGGCACATCAGGAACGGTATGCTACTTCAGTATGTGAGGAGGCGAGCTCCAGCGGTAGAGCCAGAGCGACCACCGTCTACATCAGCCAAGGGTGCCCCCGAGCCAGGACATCGTATGATTATCAATTAGTTGAAATAACGATGGACAAGTTGTAAACCTCTCACCAACACGGGTAAGTCATTTACACATGTGCGAGATCACGAACGGTCCATGGGCATGTTGTGAATGACTACTAACCCTATCGTTGTGGGAGTTTACACTTTGACATCCTTGCTTTGCTTTTGTTTCATCTTGATTTGAATATTTGAACTTGACTTTGTTTAACATTTCTGCTAAAGACTTATTTTCAATGAAAAAATGCTACTGGTGATTTCATAACGGCTAAGCCACTTACACATGTACGGGATCACGAACGGTCCCTAGGCATGCTCTGAGATGGCGATAAACCGTTGCAAGAAACAATCCGGGGATTCACCCGAACGTGAAACCTGGTATTGATGATACTAAGTCCCTCCCCGGGCACACTCAATTCGTCTCGAACGGCACCCGACCACGAACGGTCACTATTCGCCTCGAACGGCATCCGACCGTGAACGGTCACAATTCGATCACGAACGATCACACTTCGCCACGAACGGCACCCGACCTCGAACGGTCACCATTAGCCTCGAACGGCACCCGACCTCGAACGGTCACAATTAGCCTCGAACGACACCCGACCTCGAACGGTCACCATTAGCCTCGAACGGCAAACGACCTCGAACTGTCACCGTTTGCCTCGAACGGCTCCCGACCACGAACGGTCACACTTCATCTAGTATAACATTCGATCACGAACGATCACACTCTGCCTCATACGGCACTCGACCACGAACTGTCACAATTCACCTAATACGACATTCGATCACGAACGATCACATTTTTGCCTCGTACGGCACACGATCACGAACGATCAGATTCCTCTTTCCACGTCACCCGACCTCGAACGGTCACCATTCGCCTCGAACGGCACCCGATCGCGAACGATCACAACTCGCCTCGAACGGCACCCCTCACCTCAAATGGCTTGATCGTGAACGGTCGTCATTTGGGGCCATATAGAAATGCTAGATCGCGAACGGTCGAATTCCACCTCAAATGGCTTGATCGCGAACGGTCGTCATTTGAGGTCATATAAAACTATCAATTTCTTTGCAGGGCATCAACAGGATATGAACATCCAGCTTATGGCATTACAAAACACACCTTCCAATCGCAAGGCATGTTTTGGGGGGCAAATGTTATCCCGCCTTTTGACAACAGTTCGTCGTAAAAGTTCGTTACACACCGTTTCACCGTGGATATCAATGAATTTTGTCCGAGTCCGGATCAGGCTACAATTGATAAGACATGACCAGTAAAACCATGCAAACCAACGTTCCAAGTTTCAAGTCAATCCGAGTTTGTACGCTCAAGATATCGCCAATAGAAGGTGTATGAAGTGGTATAGGTTCGAATCGATCATTCAGGCCATGGTTCGAATCCATCCCACTAGGCCTTGCTTCGAATCCATCAGACGATCAAGCTTCGTATCCATTACCCGAATCCACATTCGTTTCCTTCGAGTTACCCTTAGTTCGAATCCATGAAGATATCCTGCTTCGAACCCAACAAGACGCACTGCTTCGAATCCATGCATAGGTGCCTTCCCTCGAATCCATCTAGCTACGATTGACTTCGAATCGATTGAAGCATGTCGCTATCGATACGAGCAAAGTGTCATTCGAACCAAGGGATTATTGATGTCTTCGAATCCATCAAGTCAAAGCGGCAAAGTCTCCAAGATGACTCGATCAAACTGGCGGCGAAAGCGGATCGATGCGAAGTTCACGCTCCACGTCATCACAGAAGCACGCTCCACCATCGATTCGATGCAATCGATTCGAAGGAACCGAGTCGAATGTGATCGATTCGAAGAGACGTTTCAGCCGAATATCTAACCTTGAATCGATCATAACTTGAAATCCACAAGTCCAAATGCTACGAAATTTTCACAGAAGCTTAAGCACATGATGAAGAATGTCCACGCCAAATTTCAGCTCGATTGGATGATTTCTTGATCGATTCGAACCAAGGGTCGAATCGATCCCAAAGTGGGCCCGGATCTCCAGATTTCGGCCATGTGGGCCCCCTGACGTACCAGAACTGGTCTCCCCTCATTTTAGGCGAAATATCAGCCTCCTACACCTATAAATAGAGCCCCTAGTCATTCAGAAAAGGGGTGGGAGAATTCTAAGTGTTAAAGAGCGCCCAGATTCTGCCAAATTTACTCCAGAACACCACCGCTACCTTAGATTGAGACTTAGCATATAATTTCAGTTGTACTACATTAGAAGAGATTGTAATCATCGAGTGAACATCAATAAAATTATCAACTTCAGAGTGGACGTAGGCAAGATCGCCGAACCACTATAAATCTCGTGTTTCTGTTCATTATTTCTGAATTGTGATACTCTGTTTGCTTAGATTTGAGATTTGTGTGTGAATATTGTTGATTTATATTCGTACACTGGTGCTTTCACAACATTCGGGGTTTGTGACCAATTTTGGCGCAAACAGTATGTTTGTTATATTGGTGATATATGATAATATATATGATTTCATAACTTAGATTTCCTGAATAAGTTAGCTTATATATAGTATATTTATATTTTATAGTTAGTATATATTTTTCGCTGAAGACTGTTTTGGAATTTATACTGTATATATTATTATATTTAGCTATATTCGCATTTATATACATATATAGGATTTTGAAAATAATGTGTATATGTTTTGTGTTTTGTTAGATATATACAGGTCAGTTTTCTTTGTATAAAAGGTTGTTCATATTTGTTTCGTATAAAACATCGTTTATATATGTTTTGATATAGTATATTGCACTTAGGTTCTTATAGGCTATACACCTTTTGTTGTTGAATATTCAAATGTTGTTTTAAAAGGTTAAACTAGATATTGTGTTTTTAGTTTCAAGTCGCAGTTTTAAATATATTAGCTGATAGAATATATATGTAAGTCAGTTGTAGTTTTTTTTTAAAAAAAAGGGGTATGTTGGTTGTATGTATAAAGATTATATAAGTTATATGGGTTTTGTATTATTCTATTCGAATGTATATATCACAAATAAGTAGCACCGTGTATATATTTTAGTACAGCTGCATTTATTTTCGTATATATATAGTATACTGCATAAAATATGTAAGAAAGTTATATAAAAAGAATATATACTCTAGACCTGTTACATGTATTAAGTTGTACAGTAGCTTGTACATGAATTTAAGAATTTAAAAAAAAGAAAAGAAGTGTGAATGACTCTATTTTGATTTGGCTTTTCAAATATATGTATGACAGATTGTTTAAAAGATGTATAAGTGTATGTAATAATTTTAGTCTCATATTTGCTTTACTGAAAAGTACATATTATATATTTGTTATATATAAAATGTTTATAAACGTTTATACAGTTTATTCTATTGTTTGACTTTGGTGATATATGTATATTTCGATTTTGAGTATACGGCTGTTGTATACATGTAAAGTCTTCGGCAGATATATATAATTTATTTTTACTTTTTTATAAATATAGTCTGTTATATTTTTCTGATTTAGTATTCCTATAAAATTTGAATTTGCACGTGAACATATATATACAAGCTTTATATATAGGGTTTATAAAAGATTTTGCTTTATATTATATATAAATGTGACATTTTTTATATCTATATGAATATTTATTTAAAGTATATTATTTAAACGACGGTTTTAATTATATGTATGTTATTTTGATATTTGTTTTAATTTGAACATTGAATTCGTGGAATAATAATATAATATTTATTTATGTTCTATCAAGATGATTCCAATTATCTTCTACGAACCTGTTCAGATTTATTTCATCGATTCTATCTACCAGCTTTGATCGTCAAGTTCGTGCCCATCTCACCTTACTTTGGATTCATAACCCATCGTATTTTTCGTTCAGCTCTAGCCTCGAAAGGTGAGCAATCACTCACGATTAACGTTCTTTTATTTATTAAATTTGATTTCAATTTAAACGACAATTGAAATATGCTACTGTTAGTTAATTACACTATTATATATGCTATTACCTGTATCAGTTCACTTGTGACATCTGACACCATTATCTGTTATTTATACAATGATAATTCAGTTTGGTTGATAAATGATTAATTGTTTGATGTTGACATTTGACGTTAATTGTTAATGTTGTAAGTGATAAATAATATGAAATTGAAATTGACGAAGGATAGTTAACGACTTGAAATTGATATATATATGTTGAATTTAATTAGACAAAATTTGTATAATATGACCCTTTGAATGTTTAATTAATTGACACGTAGAAATAGTGTTAACCACACCTTGAACCATTTAAAATGTATGTGTATAAAATTGATGTTGTATGAAATTGAATAATTGATATCAAATTAAGAATCGTATTAATATTAGTGTAATAATCTTTAATCTACATGAAATGATAGTGTAGATTCTAGAAATAATTATATTAATTCGCACAAATAACAATGTGAATTAATACGATTATTTCGGGATTATTTGAATTAATATTGATTGTTGTTATTGCTTGTTTATTTACTTTGACACCATCCCAGTTATCACACTGCAAGTTCCCTTTGCTATGCTTTGTTTTTTTTGAATTGAATTGGAATCGGGCTGAAATGATAAATACCCAAAAATGAACTTGACTTAGGATAGAGAATAAAATAAACTCGATTGGTCAATGATTTGTTTTAAAAATAAAATGAAGATTTTATTTAAATAAATAATATGGTTTTGAAACGAAGTTGGAATTTGAATTTTTATGAAAGGAAATGTTAATATTTAACAATCTGAATCAAAATATTAACATAGTAGATGATGAATGAACGTTGTTTTAAAATTTGAAATTATTTAATAATTAAGTTTTGAAATTATTTAATAATTAAATAAGATCAAATTATTTAATAATTAAATAAAAATTAAATTCTTTGTTAAGTGAAATTGAACTTCTTGAATAAGTGAAATTAAGTTTCTTTATTAATTGAGTTTTGAAATTGTAAGTAAGTAAATAAATAAGTGAAATCGAATTTCTTTAACAAGAAATAAAATGTGATTTATTGAAATTAATGTAAGACTTGTAATGTAAAGAATTGTTTTGACAAATCCAAATGTAATACAATTTGAGGTTTTGATACAATGAAGTTGAACTTAAGTAATTGATTCATTGAATTGGAAATTAAATAGAAATTGTTTTGAGTGATAAATTAACTTAACGAATATTGAATGAAATCGATAAGTGAATTTAAATTGATTTGAATGTTAAATTAAATTGATTTAAATGATTTCGGAATGAAACTTATATACCAACTTGAATCAATATTTGAATTGTTTTAAATAGAAATTGGAATTGAATTATAAGATTTTGAAATGGTAATTTGGATGTTTTGAAACGTAAATTTTTGGAAATTGGTTTTGAAAGACAAATGAAATGTTGGTTTACAAATTCTATTTGAAATTGAATTTGATTTGGTTTTAAAATATATAAACGACCAATCGGTGTAATAATCACGAAAGTTATTAAGGAGACCGAAATCGGTTAGGGACATACTCACTATCTAAACCGAAAACCACTTTAATAACTACACGCGGAGTGTGATCCAGAATGAAGTGGTTGGAATGATGTACGTGATGACTGAAGGAAGTGAACGATAATGGATAGCCTTGACACTTGTGTCAAATTGGAAATGACTAAAACAGGAGCCGTGCCGGGCCAAATGGGGGGTTAGCTACCTCAAGCGAACACACTTCTTCGAAACTACTCATTACTTGTTGTCGATTGGTGCACCCTTGATTTTGGGAGTGTTGTTTCGTGGTGTTGCGATCGCTGCGGCGATGCGTTCTCACCAGTCCAGATCAGGCAAACGGTAGTTTCACTACCTTGGGTATTGCCTCATGTGCCTTGTCATACTTAGATCCCTATATACGCGACCACTACGATTTGTTTTGTGTTATACCTATGGAGTACTCCCTGATAGCCCACTAGTTTACGGTGAAGTTTACAGTGCTGTATAGACTATAACGCTTATAAAAATTTGTTAAGGGGGATAATGGTAACGCCTTAACACTATTTTGATACCTTATATTACTGATAGACATTATCTACTTAGCGTACATTACTACCTAGTAGATAGTTTAATGGATCCTTAAAGGATGGTTATTCCAACATCCTTTGAGTTACTTGTATTTCAGTTGTTATTTCACTTGAGTTGGATTTATTGATATAAGAATGTTAATCCTGACTCGAGTGTCTTGTGTTTTTTTCTTTACGCTCGGGTCAGACTGAGTGTACCAGTATTCGAGCTTCACCTTTAAAGTTGGAGCTTTGCTTGAAGATCCAGCCATCTATTCTGCTTTCAGTATTCGATGATTCCAGTGATGTATTCTGATTTGTATCTGATGTATCGTGTTACTCTTCCATTGTATATGGTTTAACTCTGATGTAACTTATATATTTATATAGTAGCTTCATGAACTACTATCTCTTTTATTTCCGCTGCAATTATTACTCTGTGTCTGTGATCTGTGATTATTTATTTACTGTATATGCCCAGCTTTGCCAAATTTAAATTAACAATTCGGTATTTTGAATTATTCAAGTCCGACATGTGCGGATGCGAATGGTCCAAAATAGCGGGTCGTTACACAGCCTCACCTGATCAGTTGTGAGACCATCAGTCCTAGTTTGACAAGGTCCTGGCTAGCCTCACCTAAGTGTTTGTGAGACCATCAGTCCTAGTCTGAAAAGGGAATGCTGCCGGTACGGGTCCTAACAAACAAAATCTAGTTGCGCCCCTTGCCCAAATCCCCTGATTTGAGCTTCTATTTACTGGCCACTTATCTACCCTAATCGGCATAAGCATGTCTCAGCCTCACCTAATCTATTATGAGGCCATCAGTTCCTGACTGAAGGGGAATGCTGCAGGTACGGGCCCTACTTCTATCTTTGCTTATTAACTTAGTGTAGGTCTTTAAAATAAGCCTCTTCTGTTAATTCTGCTCTATTTGCTTATTAACTTATTCTAAGTCTTAAAATAAGCCTCTTCTGTTATCTCTTCTATATTTGCTTATTAACTTAACTCTAAGTTTTAAAATAAGCCTCTTTTTGTTCTTATTATTTAATTATAACCTATGTTATAATTGTTCTTCTATTATGTCCTTTTAGTTATAACTACTAGTTATAAACTTGTTTGCAAATGTCTCAAAATTGTCTATTTCAGTCTATTTTCTTGTTATTATAGTTCTTCATATTTTACGTCCAATTTCTATAAATTTAGCGTTCTTATATTTTAGTCCATATTAGCGAATTATTCTCTTTTTATTATTTTATTCGCGTAAAAAGGAATAAAAATAAAGTAACATTTACAGGTTAAATTCTAACGTAAAATGGATATAAATAAAATGTAAATAACAATAAATAACAGTAAATAACTGTAAATAAATGAATAAAATGGCTAAATAAAAATAGCTGAATAAAATAGACTAAAAAGAACTTTAAAAATTAACTGTAAATAACTTATATAAAAACCGTCTCAAAATTGCAGAAAAAGTACAACTATTGAGAGCTCCCCTGTGGTCCTCAGCTCTAATCCTTACTCTTCCTTGATCCTCTCCTAGAGCGTAAATATTTTTTCAAAAAGATTTTGTCCTTAGAAATTTTTTATTTCTAGGGTCCAGCCTCTGGCAATGAACCCGAATAGGAGAAAAACATCTATGCCTAGGGGTCTATTTATAGGGTTACATGTGGATCTCAGACCATTGGATTTGAAGATTAAATCTGGTGCAACCACGTCATAGGCTCGCTGGGAACCGTCGGATGGAAGCACGAATGCACAGGATTGAAAACAAGTTGAAAAACACGTCATATTTGCAACTGGACGAATTAACGTCCAAAACAAATAGGCGAGTCGATCTTAGTGTCGACCAACACATGCTAGGGTCGACCTAGCTACAGGGAGGGTCGACCTAGCCTTATATATATATATATATATTCTTTTCTTGTTTAATTTGTATCTTCTTCGTTTTAGCTCGGATTTTGACAATCTATATATGGAAATTGACCAGAAAATTACCAAGGACACAATGGTGCAACTCCCGTGGCTCAATTCTGATAATTTCATAAAGTTATTTTATTATTTAATTAATTCGTTAATTAATTATTATAGCTTAAATTTTTGGCTGTTACATTCTCCCCTCCTTAAGGGATTTCGTCCTCGAAATCTCCAAGGATAGAAGAATGAAATAAATATTTTCATCCAAATTCTAAAACCATCTACTCAACAATCACCCATTACATCCATTATCCTTAAGTTTCAAATGCAATTTATGATATATATGCAAATACTATAGTGTCAATGTCCCTAACTAATGCAGAAGATTAGGCAGTCTACTGATTCAGTCGGCCTCCTTTTATGCAATCATGTCTGTGTCATGTATCCAAATGAATGCAAAATTCGTAATGATAACTGATAGTTCAACAAGCGTGCTACAATCATCATCCAAATGCAACAATCATATGATAATCATCCATTTATAGCAACCATGGAATAAAATAAAAATAAAATATGCAAATGCACACACATCCATATGCATATGCTCTAGTGACCTAGTTAGGCCGATCCCTAAGTGATAATAGTGCCTAGTGTGTATATATGCATCCATTAGCATCCACTAGCAAACACTTGCAACCACTAGCATCCATCATACATAACACGTTCTAGTAACATGTTTACATTCAGTCCTACCATCCATAGGGTAAGTCCTAAGATCTACCCTACCAAAGGATAATATAGGAAAGAACCTATTCAAAACTGTTTGCACAAAAAATGGACAAACACCTCAAAGTCGTATGATTTAGTAGATCTTATGTGGTTCTTAGCGATTTGGGTGATTTATGCAAATATATAAAAAGCAGGGGCTAAACTGTAAAAAGACACGCAGATTTATAGTGGTTCAGCCAGAATGTGCCTACGTCCACTTCATATGTTATTTCTCTTCTCTTGTTTAGATTACAAGTACAAAGCTTTTATACAAGTAAAAGAAAGTTGTTTGAAAGTTCTCTCCGTGCTTGAGCTCTCAAACTTGTCCTCCATTGTTGTACCCCTGCCCCTCTATTTATAGAGTGAGGCTGGGGGTAGGGGTCTTGAATGGGTATAGCTGCTGGCGGGCCTGGGCTGATGCAATCTGGCCTGGCAACTTTGGTTCGGCAATGCCTTGGTTCGGTAGTAGATGGTTGGAGACGAGGTCTTGGTCCAGTAGTACTTTGGTCCGATGGTAGGTGGTTGGATAGTAGGGAAGTAGTGTTGATTCGGCAAGCATGGAAGTGGTTTGGTCCGGCAAGCATGGGAGAGGAGTTGATGTTTGGCGAAGGTTGCCTTGGAGTTGGTTCGGTAGGTCTTCGGTGGGACTTGGTCCGGCGGTGGGAGGAGATGGTCCTTGATTCGGCAGTGTTGGTTCGGTAGGTCTTCGGTGGGACTTGGTCCGGTGGTGGGAGGAGATGGTCCTTGATTCGGCAGTGTTGGTTCGGTGTTGAGTTGGTGAGACATGGCCTTGGGGGTTTGGTTCGGTGATGACGTTACACCGATCGAGATACACCCAACACTTGCCCCCCAAAGCGGGGTATGGGCATGCACATGGTGTGCTTTGTTTGAGGTTGGTCATCCTTATCCGGTCCTGTATGCCAAACCAGTCGGTTCGGTTGTTCGCCTTCGGCTATAAGTAGGAGGCTAGGGCTTCCGATACTTCTTACCAAACAAGACAGCCGAGCATTGACTTCTTGCCGAATCAGGAGTGTCGCCAACGTGTTCAACCGAACCAAAGTGCTTTGCCGAACCAAAGTGTTCATTTTCACCGAATCAGGTATTGGTCCTCTCCCTTTTTGCCGAATGAATTTTCACCGAATGGACTTGGGGACTCCGAGTGCCGAATGAAATCATATTCTTGTACTCTGGGTGCCGAATGAACTTGTACTCTGGGTGCCGAATGAACTTGTACTCTGGGTGCCGAATGAACTTGTATTCTGGGTGCCGAATAAACTTTATACACTTGATTTTTTCATTTTTCACATCACGAGCGAAATTCCGGACTACATGTACTTGCTTGTTTATATCCTCTGTTTTAACAACATGTTTTTCCGATGTTGCAGATAATGTCTCGCAAAGCAGAAACTCGATCGGATAAAAAGAAGTCCCAGGGCGAAGGAGAATCTTCCGCAGTGCCCCCTGCTCCACCAGGACCGGAACATCACGGAACTGCCCCGAGATCACTGGTGGACGGGTACGGCCCTCAGGAGCTTCTGAACTCCCCGCCCGATTGCTTTCCCAGCTCCCTCAAGGAGGAGCAGCTTGATGTCATCTCCCATTCTTTCGGAATCGATAGAGCGCGCATGCTGTTGCCAGGGAGAGAAGTTATGCCATATGACCCTCCTGAAGGGTACTTTGCCTACAGCAGATACCACTGCATGTGCGGTGCCATCCCGTCTCTTAATGCTTGGGTAGTCAGCTTTCTTATATATCTAAAGGTGGCCCCATTCCAGCTTCAACCCAATTCCTATACTATACTGGTGAGCCTCTTCGTCATCTTTCAGAGGAAGTATGGGCGTGCTCCTTCCAACCAGGAGATCCGGTACGTATATAATCTGAGGGGCTATAAGAAGGGGTCCCCATACATCAGCTTGGAGTCAGCTGTAACCTTCAAGCCGGTCTTGGATCTGTATTCTAAGTACAGCATGTTCAAGAAGGAGTGGTTCTTCATCAGGGACGACTCTGTTTCTATTCGGCGTTTCACTTCTGGATGTAAGTCGACGCTTTATTTATAACTTCTATTCTAGTTGCGATGCTTCTTCTCATACGTTTTCATTTTTTGCTAGCGACAGGTGGCTTTGCGGTTGTGGAGACTGATCGCCTAGTTCAGATGGCGGCCGAGATAGAAGCTATCCCCGGGAGAGATAGATCAGCTGCTTACCTGATCAGAAATGCGACCCTTCTGGAGTATAATTTGATCCTTCCACAGCAGTCAGTAGTCAAGCAGAGGGAAACGGCGGAGGAGAGGGCAGCTGCTCAAGCTAAGGGAGGTGTCACAGTAGAGAGTGGTAAGAGGAAACCTTTCACGAAACCTTCCGTTGTCGGAGGTAAGAAACTTAAGAAGTCGGATGGTCCTTCCCCCAGCACTTGTCCAATTACTCAGGGGGAGGAAGATGTGGAGGAGGAGAGAGGTGAGGGTGGAGATGACCGGGAAGGTGGTGATGGTGGCAATGGCATCGGGGCCTTACTTCCTGGGCAAGCAGGCGAGATTTAGGAGTGGACGGATGATGCATTCCGCCAAGCTTTCGAGGGGCTGGACGGAGAATCGGCTTCGGTAGAGAAATCCGGGAAAGTTGACAAGGCCGAGACCGGTGCAAGCGTGTCTTCCCAGACTATTCCAGCCAAGGTGGCTCCGACGACTCAAGGTGAACTTTTGACTTCTGCAGGCTCCATTCATGATAAGGATTTAGGAATATTTTACGATCCGCTCCCGTCCTGGAACGAAATCCAGGACTTATTGCAGTATCCTACTCCTCCCCAGGGTTTGTATAACAGATGTGTTTCCCTTTTTTTTAACTGTTAATTTAACACGTTTCTTGAATCATGGATCAATGTAAGCTTGTGACACTTTTTATTCATATCAGGAGCAGGTAAAACAGCCAAGGCCTCAGAGCTTCGGCATAGGCTTGAACAATACAAGCTCTCCAAAGCTTCCGCCAAGCCAAAGCCTTCGACCCACCATTCCGGGGATGTAGTCGGCTACCGTCCTCTTCTCGGGGTTATTGAAGAGGGTATTCAAAAGAGAAAGAGGAGTCATCCCTTATCCGAACCTTCACTTGGTCCTCAGCCCCCAATTCAGCCTCTTCACGATATCACGGAGGAGGATACTGAGTTCGCACTCTCTCCGCACCCGTCTGAAAATCCTACCGTTACTCAGATTGATCGTCCTGGCTTGGCTCATAATCCATTTGCGGGTCATCCTGATCTGGATCCAAGTTCCCATGATATTACCTTCGACGAGGTTACCGGTGAGTACCTTCTTCCCCGCAATCCCATGGTACGGGTGCTTGATGAGGCTAAGTCCTTAGATCTCGATTTACTTACCACTCGGATAGTTACCATGGGAGACGAGGCCAAGGCTAATATTGATCGGGTGGCGGAGGAGACTAGGAAGCTGATGGGGCATCATGCCCGGCTGGTTAAGGCTGGAGAGGAGATTGGGAGTGCCAACATACGACTACGATTGATGGTTTCAGACCAGGCCAAACAGCTTGCTGATCAGGCCATTCAGATTTCTCAGCATGAGGCTGCCTCCGGGCGGTTGAGGAAGACTATGGAGGAGGCTAGTAAGGCGGAATTGCGGAAGATGGAGGCTGCCTGCAAGGAGCAGATAAATATGGCCAGCTCGACAGTGGACGAGGTTCGGAGGGCGGATCTTGAGCAGGTAGAGGAGCTGTCGGGGAAGCTTGAAGCCGCAAGGCTTGCTCAGGTCAGGCTAAAGGAGGAGATGGAGGCGATGAGGAGGTCCCTTCAGGCTGACTGCTCGCGATACCGACTGGAAAGGGATGCTGCCATTGAAAGGCTATCGGTTTCTGAGGCTCGTATGAGGGAGTTTTAAGAAAAATGAGGGGATGATGGATGATATGCTACAGGATATGTACTTTCGCATTTGGAAACAGGGCAACTTATCTTGGATGGACGACTACCCCCGGGTTATGGCTAGGATTTACCTCAGGGCTTTAGAGGAGGCCAAGGCTGAGGCGGATAAGGAGGGTGGAGCGGCCTTTAGGATGGATGCGGTTACCGATCAGTTCACCAAGGAGGAGAAGATAGCGGTGAAGGAGGGGATGCGGTTGTTTGCGGTTAAAGAGGCAGGTGTGGAAGTAGGGGATGACGACCAAGACGATCAAGGGGACGTTGCTGGTAACCTCTTCTTCATTAGTTTCTTCTTTCGTTAACTCTGTTGCTTATCACTAATGATTTCTCTTCTTGCTTGATCAGGTGGTCAACACCAACAAGACAAGGGTAAAGATCCAACGCAGCCAGCTCCCTGATTCGACCTGGATGTTTCTTTTGGTTGACTCGATACTATTACACATGTTGGTTTTGAAACAGTAACATGGCTTTCAAGTTATAATGGTGCTACTTGTAATAAGAGATTTTATTTTCGGCATGTAACTCTTAACTTATGATAATTTCGTTATATATGGATGTTTTTTGTAGTCTTAACGTGCTGAATAAGAAATATAGCTATGCGTGAACTTGTGATTCAGTGGTATTTGATGCTAAGTTCCTGCTTAAAGTATAATTTCATATCTTATAATACTAACGTGATGTGCGAATAAACTATAGCTATGTTTTTAGGCACACAAAAATAAAATACCGTCCCTTCTGCTTTAGTTGTAGACGACGGCTTTAGCGTGACTGAGTATGAAAATGTGGTCGAGTGCCCGGCCATCCGGTCTCATTTGCGAATGCCTCCTATTCTGTGACCTGTGCTTTAGGGATCGTTATAGAGGATAAGAGGAAAGTTTTAAAAATAGAATGGAAATATAGGAAATAGTAAAAACTTCCAATCACGGAAGGCCGTCGATGTGCTTAAGTTCGTGCCAAACGGGTTTTGTAGTCACTTTCCCTAGCTGTG
Source organism: Allium fistulosum (assembly GCA_030737815.1). Taxonomy (NCBI): domain Eukaryota; kingdom Viridiplantae; phylum Streptophyta; class Magnoliopsida; order Asparagales; family Amaryllidaceae; genus Allium; species Allium fistulosum. Next base: position 427,428,691 of record CM060902.1, read on the forward strand.
GGTCTTGGAGACATTTGTCACCCATCTTACTCCTCCGCGGGGAGTTAATTCTTTTTTACCTCGGCCGTACTTAAGGCACATCGGAGCCGAGATCGCGCACAGTAACTACCCGAACCATTATGGCCCGTAATCGTGGGTATTATTCGATTTACCGTGGCCGGCTAGCGTGGGTGCCGATCGTCAACCGTGAACTGCCCCTGGCTGGCCACACCTTATGTTGGGGCTTATAGTCGGTTACGGTTGCCGGCGAGCCGAACGCTGTAATGAGCTACCTTGGCTATAGTCGGCCTTCTCGGTGGCTTATAATCAGCTCATTACAGTTGGCTTTAAGGGTCGTCGCGATCAATGAGTTAACCCGCAGTAGAGGGGTGCTAGAGCAAAAGTGTCTCATTGGCGAGGGCATAGATTCGCATAGTACCTGTCAGGTCTTGTCCAGGCGAAGTTGCGCTGTGGAGTGCTTTGAATTGAAACGTTGTATGCACAGGATTTTGTTCAACAAAAAAGGATAAAGTTAACAAGCAGCCAAGATATAAAGGAACAAGTTAAAAAAGAGACAAGGTTTTTGAAAGTGGTTCGGCACGAAAATGCCTACGTCCACTGATTCTCTTTGTTAATTCACTTCATATGGGCAATACAAGTTAAGAAAAGTATCGACGGAGGTGTTGGATGTTCCATGCCCTCTGGAACACCTCTCCGTCCACTGTTGACAAAATATAGGCTCCGTTGTGGAGATCTTTATGAATTACATATGGTCCATCCCAGATTGGGTCTAGCGCTCCGGGGCGAGGGAAGATTCGCTTGAGGACAAGATCCCCTTCTTGTAAGGTACGATGCTTGACTTTGGAGTTGTATTGTGCCGCCACTTTTTGTTTGTGGGCTGCTGCTTTAAGGACTGCATCATTTCTTCTCTCCTCAACTAGATCCAAAGACATGTGAAGGAGTTCTTCGTTCTCTTCTGGGTTATAGTGGATCCTACGGTAGGAAGGCACAATGGTTTCAACTGGGAGCATAGCCTCCGATCCGTATGCCAAAGAGAAAGGAGTATGCCCCGTTGATGTTCTGAAAGATGTGCGATAGGCCCATAGTGCCGTAGGAAGTTCATCCACCCAAGCGCCCTTTGACTTTTCGAGCTTCTTTTTTATTAGAGTTTTCAGAATTTTGTTGACGGCTTCGACTTGTCCGTTTGCCTGGGGATACGCTACAGATGAGAAGCTTTTGTGAATTCCGTGCTCTTGGCACCAGTTGGCGAATTCCTCGCTATCAAACTGAAGTCCATTGTCTGATATGATTTTGAGTGGGACTCCGTACCTGCACAGAACATTTTTGATCAAGAAGTTAATAACTTTTGCTGAAGATACTTTATTCAGAGGTTCCGCTTCCACCCATTTGGTGAAGTAGTCGACTGCCACTATAGCGTATTTGGCCCTGCCTCGGCCCATTGGTAGTTCGCCGATTAAGTCAATTCCCCATACTGCAAAGGGCCAAGGGCTAGTCATTTGAGTAATCTCAGTCGTTGGCAGCCACGAAATTTAGCAAACTTCTGGCATCTGTCACACTTTTTGACGAAATCCAAGGCGTCCTTGCTTAAGGTGGGCCAGAAGTATCCATATCGGAGTGTCTTTTTTGCTAATGTTTGTCCTCCGGTGTGATCTCCGCAGCTTCCTTGATGAATGTTGGATAAGATTTCCATGGCTTCCCTCCCAGCGATACACCTTAATAACGGGTTAGAGAATCTGCGTCGATAGAGGATGTCTTCTTGTATTGTGTAGCGGGAAGCTTTTCTCAAGATTTTCTTGACTTCGTTACGCCCGTTGGGTAGTGTGCCGTTTTGTAAGTAGTATCGGATGGGAGTCATCCAAGTTGCCTCTTTGGTTGCAGCTATCAGATTCACATGCTCAAAACTTGGGGTCAGTTGCTTTGAGATGGTTACGGCCCCGAAGATGGCGCTGTCTCTCACACTTGCTTGCTTTGCCAATTCGTCGGCCTCTTGGTTCTCTTCCCGAGGAATGTGTTTGACTAAGTAGTGGTCCAATCGGCTGAGAAGTAACTTGGTCTTCTTTAAATATGCTATGAGTCATTCTTCTCGAGCTTAGAATTCTCCTAGTATTTGATTAACAATAAGTTGAGAATCGCTGTGAAGACACAAAGAATTGGCTCCGATTTCTACGGCAAGTTCTAGTCCGGCTATCACTGCTTCATATTCTGCATCGTTGTTGGTGGCAGCGAACTCCAACCTTATAGCATAGTGCAGTTTGTTTCCCCTGGGAGTGATTATTACCACACCTGCCCCCGAGCCTTGTTCGTTGGATGCACCATCCACCAAGAGATTCCACTTGATGTCTTCTGCTATTTCCAATTGCTCCTTATCTTCGTTGGTAGTGAATTCTGCAATGAAATCAGCCATGGCTTGTCCCTTGATGGCGGTGCGAGGGTGATAGATGATATCATACTGACTTAGTTCGATGCACCATTTAAGTAGTCGCCCAGAAGTGTCGGGACGGTGGAGTACCTCCCTCAGTGGCTGATCGGTCAGAACTTTGATGGAATGGGACTGGAAGTAGTGACGCAATTTCTGGGATGTGATTAGTAAACAGTATGCTAGCTTCTCAAGTTTAGGATATCTGACTTCTGCCCCCGTAAACCTCTTACTGACGAAGTAAACTGGCTGCTGCGTGCGGTTGTCTTCCCTTACCAAGGCAGTGCTTAGGGCATGAGATGACACAGCAAGGTACAGGTATAATTCTTCGCCTTCGCTTGGATTCGAGAGTACCGGTGGTTTCTGGAGGTGTTCGATTAAGTTAAGGAAAGCGGTCAGGCATTCGTCGATCCAATCGAACTTTCCTTTGTCTTTCTTTAGAGCTTCGAAAAAGGGGACACACTTGTCCGTTGCTTTGGAGATGAATCGGCTTAGGGCGGCCACTTTTCCATTCAGGCTTTGCATTTCCTTTCGAGTGGAAGGTATATTGATATCCCTTAGCACTCGGACTTGTTCAGGGTTTGCTTCAATCCCTCTGGCATGGACGATGAATCCTAAGAACTTTCCTGATGACACTCCGAATGAGCATTTTAGAGGATTCAACCTCATTCCATACTGTCGAAGTACTTGAAACATCTCGCCTAGGTGGCTTACGTGATCGTCGGCTTTCCTTGACTTTACCAGCATGTCATCCACGTATACTTCCATAGTTTGCCCTATTAGCCCCGCAAACATCTTGTTGACGAGGCGCTGGTAGGTGGCTCCTGCATTTTTAAGTCCGAAGGGCATTACCTTATAGCAGTATAAACCCCGGTCGGTGATGAAACTAGTGTGGTCTTGGTCGGGAGCATGCATAGGAATTTGGTTATACCCTGAGTATGCGTCCATAAAAGATAAGAGCTCGTGCCCGGCTGTGCTGTCTACAAGCTGGTTGATTCGGGGAAGTGGGAAGCAATCCTTTGGGCAGGCGTCGTTTAGGTTGGAAAAGTCAATGAATGTTCGCCACTTCCCATTAGCCTTCTTTACCAGCACTGGGTTAGCGATCCATTCCGGGTAGATGGCTTCTCGTATGAAGTCATTGGCAAGCAGATTCTTTACTTCTTCGTCGAGGGCTGCTGACCGATCTGCCCCCATACTTCTCTTTTTTTGTTTTACGGGCGCCTTGGTAGGATCAATGTTTAATACGTGGCATGCTATGTCGGGGGAGATTCTGGTCATGTCAGCGTGTGACCATGCGAATACATCTAAGTTGTGGCGGAGAAAATCGATGAGTTGTTCCTTCAACTCTGCTTTTAGTTGGGACCCAATTTTCAATAGTCTACTTGAGTCGTGCTTGACTACAGATACAAACTCCATAGCCTCTGCAGGCTCGGCGGTGGCCTCCTCCCCTTTGTCCCTAGGGTCTAATTCATTGAAAGGGTCGCTGGTATATCGAAGAGGAGGGGCTTTCTTTAGTTGCTATGCTTCTAAACTTTTCGTGCAGAGGGCAACCTCTACACCCTTCCCTTTATCCTTCATGTGGTTGTTGCGAAGTTCAGTCACATAGTAGTCTCGAGCAACGTCCTGGTCTCCTTCTACTTCTCCTACTCCATTGTCCGTTGGAAATTTCATTTTTAGGCACCATGGGGCTAGGACAATTTGGAAGTCAGCCAAGGCTGGCCTTCCTAAGAAGGCGTTATAGGCCGAATGGTTTTCTATTAGCACAAACATCGGTTTTCGTACAACGGAGCGGGGATGGCTTCCAATCTCAACAAAGAGGTCTAGTTGCTCGAGGGGCATCTTCGCATCTCCAGTGAAACCGTGTAGTGGTTTATCGCAGGGAGATACATCCTTCATTGATAATTTCATTTTTTCGAATACATGTTTGAACAGGATGTTCACTGAGCTTCCAGTGTCTACTAAGATTCGGTAAACTTCGGCGGGACCGAGCCGAGCAGAGATAACCATGGGATCCATGTGAGGGTACTGCCTTCCTTCCAGGTCACGCTTACCGAATGTGATGTCATCACTTTCTTTCCGTTTCGGGTGGCGTTCTTCTATAACCGAATTGACACAGTCTTTGCTGTCTCTAAGCGACTTTCCATATCTTTCCATCTCTTTCCAGCTCTTGTCTGCGATGTACGGTCCTCCTGAGATGGTATGGACCACTATCTTCTCTTGACTAGAGCCGCTAGCGTTGCGGTTTCCTCTGCCGGTCTCCGGTGAGGGTAGCCTTGGGGTTTCATTGACAGGAGCTGGAGTCCTGTCCTGACTTTTTACATAGCGTTCCAGTTTCTTCCTTCTGATGTGTTCCTCAATCAGATCCCGGAGATGATGGCATTCATTGGTATCATGCCCGTGAGATTCGTGGAAGCAGTAGAACTTTCCAGACTTCTGCGCGTTATCTGATTCCTTCTTGTATGGTGGGCGTTTGTATCTAACTTCGCCTTGGGTGGCAAGGAAGATATTTTCGACGGTCTCGTTCAAAGGAGTGTAAGTGTCGAATCTCGGTCCAGGCCGATATAGGCGCTTTTCTCCCTTCTTGCCCCCAGCATTGTCTCTGGAATCATTTCTTCGAACGTCCCTTGCTACAGCAGGGGTGTTGCTGTGAGTTGCCTTATTTTGCTGTCCTGACTGCCCCTCAACGGCAGCATCCTCAAGCCTCATATATTTCCCGGCTTCATGGAAGAAATCGGGTAAAGTAGCTGGTTTTTCTTTCGTCAACCTTCTAGCAAATTTATTGTCCGGATGCACACCACTACAGAGGGCCATTAGGATAAGCTTCTCATCGGCATCTTGGACCGCGGCTGCTGCGGCACTGAATCGGGTTAGGTATTGTTGCAGTTTCTCTCCAAGTTTCTGTTTGACGCTGGATAAGGAATAAGCGTCCTTAGGTTGTTCCACAAGGATGCGGAACTGACTGATAAACTTTTCTTTCAACATTTCCCACGAGCTGATGGATCCCTGGGGTCGATGACAGAACCAGGAGGTAGCAAGATCTGCTAAGAAGAGCGGAAAGCATTTGCACAGTACTCCCTCTGTCGCTCCACTCATGAGCATATGTTGTGTGTACCTCTGTAAGTGTACAACGGGGTCAGAGGTTCCTTTGTAAGATTCCATTGTTGGCATCTTCCATTCTCGGGGAGTGATAGCAATTTCGATATTGCGGGCGAAAGGGCTGGTTACCCTAGCGCCTATCCCTCGATCTCTTTGCTCCCGTTGGACGCACTCTCTGAATAAACGTGCCATCCTTTCATCAGAATTTGGAGCAGATAGAAATGAGTTTGGTTCTGTTCTGTGGGATTGATTCCGTCCAGATGACCTGTAGGGATGGTATCGTCTATCATTCCTCATATTTTCTAATGGCTGCCTTTGATCTTCTGGGAGCATGCTAGGGTCAGCTATAGTTGGCCCTTGCCTTGATCTTCTCCTGCTAGGTTCTGATCTAAGCACTTCCTCGGTTCCAACTTCGGGCTGGACTCTAGCTCGGCCCCGTTCATTGGCGTTTCCATGGTTAGGCAGTATGACAGGCTCAGCTACAGTTGACCTTCGCCCGGTACCTCCCCCGTTGGGTTCGGTACCAAACGTTTCCTCAGGCCTAACTTCGGGCTGTGCTCGATCTCGGCTCCTACCATGGCTACTTCTGTCGTTAGCTCCTTCAAAGAAGGAAGATCTTTGTTGTCTCTGAGATCCTCCAGACTGGGACTCGCCCCATGATTCAGTGTTGCGATTGGACTCTTCAGCATCCCTTAAGTGTGACATGAGATGGTCCACCAAGGCTTCCTGCTAGGACGTGAAGCGGTTAGTTACTTAAACCACAACCCTGTCCAAATCTGCCCTAGTAATTGCTGCGGGCTGTTCTGTGGCAGGAGTGGTCGGATTAGCCTGTCCTTCATTTGTTACTGCTACTGGAGGAGGACGATTTACTTGATTCGTGGCAGCTGGATCTAGAAGACTGCTGGATGCGATGTTTTTTCCTTTGTTAACATCTGTTCTCTGTTTGGGAGGCATGTTTTCCAAGTGGCGAACGATGCTGTTAGGAAAAATGTTAAGTGGATGAAGCTGAAGCTTAGAGCTTCTAGCTCTCAGTGAAAGCACCAAAAATGTTTGCACAAAAAATGGACAAACACCTCAAAGTCGTATGATTTAGTAGATCTTATGTGGTTCTTAGCGATTTGGGTGATTTATGCAAATATATAAAAAGCAGGGGCTAAACTGTAAAAAGACACGCAGATTTATAGTGGTTCAGCTAGAATGTGCCTACGTCCACTTCATATGTTATTTCTCTTCTCTTGTTTAGATTACAAGTACAAAGCTTTGATACAAGTAAAAGAAAGTTGTTTGAAAGTTCTCTCCGTGCTTGAGCTCTCAAACTTGTCCTCCATTGTTGTACCCCTGCCCCTCTATTTATAGAGTGAGGCTGGGGGTAAGGGTCTTGAATGGGTATAACTGCTGGCAGGCCTGGGCTGATGCAATCTGGCCTGGCAACTTTGGTTCGGCAATGCCTTGGTTCGGTAGTAGATGGTTGGAGACGAGGTCTTGGTCCAGTAGTACTTTGGTCCGGTGGTAGGTGGTTGGATAGTAGGGAAGTAGTGTTGATTCGGCAAGCATGGAAGAGGTTTGGTCCGGCAAGCATGGGAGAGGAGTTGATGTTTGGCGAAGGCTGCCTTGAAGTTGGTTCGGTAGGTCTTCGGTGGGACTTGGTCCGGCGGTGGGAGGAGATGGTCCTTGGTTCGACAGTGTTGGTCCGGTAGGTCTTCGGTGGGACTTGGTCCGGCGGTGGGAGGAGATGGTCCTTGATTCGGCAGTGTTGGTTCGGCGTTGAGTTGGTGTGACATGGCCTCGGGGGTTTGGTTCGGTGATGACTTTACACCGGTCGAGATACACCCAACAAAAACTAAAGACGGAAATAGGAAATTCTAAAACTTACTATCAAAGAGATGTGGATAGGAGATACGTATTTTCTCCTCAGCCACCCACGTAGCGTCTTCAACATCATCTCCCCACTGCACCTTTACTAACGGGACCTCTTTATTCCTAAGCTTCTTGATGTCACGTCCAATGATCTTGGTAGGAATACGACAAACTGATGCTTCTCTCTCCACTTCAACTTCCTCCAATTGACTAGGCTCCACAACCTCTGCTAAGTCATGTAAGCACTTTCTTAAGTGTGAAACATGAAAAACATTGTGCACTCCTGCTAGCCTCCCCGTTAGCTTTACTTGATACGCCATCTTCCCTACTCTTTCTACAATGGGGAACGGTCCTACGAATCTGGGAGCTAGTTTCCCACTCGATCCAAATCTCACCACCCTCCTTGGCGAGGACACTTTAATGAAAAATAAATCTCCTATCTCAAACTCAATATCTCTTCTCCGCTTATCAGCATAAGATTTCTGCCTATCTTGGGCCGTCTTCATTCTCCTTCTAATCAAATAAATCTTTTCTGAAGTCTCTCTAACCATGTCAAGACCAAGTAGCAATCTCTTTGTAGACTCCAACCAACATGAAGGCGACTTGCACGGTCTTCCATAAAGAGCCTCAAAAGGTGCCATCCTAATGCTAGCTTGAAATCTACTATTATAAGCGAATTCCACTAAAGGAAGATGCTCATCCCAAGTTCCTCCAAAACCAAGAATACACATCCTCAACAAATCCTCAAGCACTCTATTAACTCTCTCCGTTTGGCCATCTATCTGAGGATGATAGGCCGTACTCAATCTAAGCTGCCTCCCTAAAGCCTCTTGCAAGCTTCTCCAAAACACGCTAGTAATGTCTCTATCATTCACTATGCTACAAGGAATTCCATGAAGTTGGACTATCTCGCGAACATATAAGGATGCCAAATAAGGTGTTGTCCTCTTACTCTTGACTGAAATGAAGTGGGCGCTCTTAGTCAAGCGATCTACAATCACCCAAATACTGGTATTCCCCTTCCTAGATCTGGGTGAGCCATCTATAAAGTCCATCGAAACACTATCCCACTTCCATTCGGGTACATCCAATGGTTGAAGCAATCCACCGTGCTTCTACTGCTCCGCCTTAACTCTTTGGCACATAAGAGACTTAGCTACAAACTCTGCCACATCCTTCTTCATACCGCTCCAATAAAACACTCTCTTCATGTCCCTATACATCTTATCACCACCCGGATGAATGGTCATTCGAGAATGGTGTGCCTCTGCTAGAACTGCTCAAATCACTAGTGTGGGGGACAAGAAGTCTTCAATCTCTCCTTAGCCACCCTTTACTATCGATGGAATAGCGTTGGAGATGTCTAGAGACCTCTCCTCTACTACTCCTCCCTATAATATCCATAAGCTCTGAATCCTCTCGCTGCCTCGAGCCAATCTGATCTACGAGGGTAGGCTTAACCTCAAATGCTGCCAATAATCCAGGGGTAATGTCCATAGAGGGCTTAAAATCAAAGGTGGAAATAAACTCTAGGCCTTTCCACTCCACGAACATTGGACTAAGGGTTTCTCTCTTCCTACTCAACGCATCTACTACCATGTTTCCCTTGACAGGGTTATAAGCTATCTCAAAGTCATATGATGCTAAAAGCTCCATCCAACGCTGCTGCCTCTAGTTTAAATCCTTCTATGAGAATAGGTACTTCAATGATTTATGGTAAGTGAAAAGCTCGAACCTCTCTCCTAGCAAGTAATGTCTCCAAGACTTGAGTGTGAAAACAATAGCAGCTAGCTCCAAATCATGGGTGGGGTAATTCTTCTCATGAGTCCTCAACTGTCTACTTTCATAGCATACTACCCTCCCATCTTGCATCAATACTGCTCCAAGACTCGTCTTACATGCATCAGTGTATATAGTAAAAGGCTTAGCTCCGTCGGGTAAAATTAACACTGGTGCGCTAGTAAGGGCTCTCTTTAGTATCGTGAAGGAATCCTCACAATCCACGTCCCACACGAATGTCGCATTCTTCTTAGTGAGGCGAGTAAGCGGTGCTGAAATCTTAGCAAAATCTCTGATAAACTACCTATAATAACCAGCCAAACCTAGGAAGCTTCTAACTTCGGTAACATTCTTGGGGGCCTTCCAATCTTGCATTGCTATTAACTTAGCGGGATCAACAGCTAAACCCTCTCTTGAGACTGCATGCCCCAAGAAACGCACCTCCTCATGCCAAAAGTAATACTTCGAGAACTCTGCCTTCAACAGATGAACACGAAGTGTACGAAGAACCTCCTCTAGATGAATAGCATGCTCCTGTCTTCTGAGGACAAAATGTACTAAGGTGACCGGGATGTCCACAACTATAACACTTTCCCTTCATTTTATCCTTCTTGTATTCTTTTGCGTAATAAAAAACCAGTCCACAGCTATTGCACTTCTCTCCTTTCTTGATCTTTTTTTGAGGTCCACCTCTTTTCTTCTTATCCTTGTTGTCCTTCCACCACTTCTTCTTAGAATTCTTTGACTTAGGGACCTCCTTAGACTCCCCTTCCTTAGCTGCATCAAACATAAGGGCCATCTCCACCAGTGACTCATATGTAGCTCCCATCGGTACATGCGTCAATGCCAACCCTTTGAGGGGTTTGTTTAATCCCTTAGCAAAACTTCATGGCCTTCTTGTGCGGTGTATTGACAAGTTCTATCCCAAGCCGCGATAACTCATTAAATTGGTTGATATGCTCCTTTACTGAAAGACTTCCTTGCTTCAAACTAATGAACCTTTCCAACTGCATGCTGTCCTCAGCTTGTGACAAGAACTTCCTCTCAAACCTCTCTCAGAATCCAAACCAACCAATGTCTCTACCTTCCAACTCTATGATCTCCCACCAGTAAGAAGCCACTCCTTTCAGCTGCCAAGATGCAAGCTGAACTCTCTGTTGATCTTCCAATCCCAATAGCCTAAATATCCTCTTTGTACTCCTCAACCAAGCTCGTGCCTCTACAAAATCATCTATACCAGAAAGTGTCTTGCCTCCTAGATTAGCAAAGTCCTTGCATAGCTTAGAGAAATTGGCTGTTGTAGGTGGATTTATGGGATTTCTACCCGCTGGTGTTGTGTCGGACGCTTGCCCTTGCACCTCTGGTGTTGTAGCTTGGAGGTATCTACGAAACCAACCTGGGACTTGGATACCCTCTGGAAGATTATAGGCATCTGCCATTCTATGTAAGAAAAGAGAATTTAGGCTCGAAAGAATTGAAAGAAGATTGAATTGGACTTTGAGGGGATTTTTATAAAAACTCTCTCATACTTGAAAAAAAAACCATTTCTATAATAAGAGTTTCTTTCTAAAAAATACTTTAAAAATATGTTAATTTATGAAAAATACTTTACTTTTAAAACAAGTTTTTAGGAATCCTGTAACCTTAGGCTCTAATACCAAGTGAAACACCCACACCCCTTAGTATATCCAAAAAGGACACACTAAAAGATGTGGTGCGTTTTAGGTATAGCTAAAACTTTACAAAGACTAAGATTCACAAGATAAATAAATAATAACAGTGGAAACATTTCAATGGTAACTTCATTACTCCAGAAAATAAGTCATAAAAACCAAATATGTCAAAACCAGGTACACATGTCTCGTGAAAAATATAATCTCAGTCACATCATCGGAGTACATCAAAATAACCATCCCTCTCAAAAGTGCCAATACATCAAAATCCAAATGAAATGAAAACTGAAAAGAAGAAGAATACATGAAGAATCTCCAAGAATATCTCCCCAAGAAAGCTGAAATCTACTGCCCTTGCCTCTTCTGGCTAATGGGGGGAAAGGGGAAAATATAGGAGTGGGTCAGACTAAAAGTCTGGTGAATGAAAGTAATTACTATTATTTTTAAGCAAGATAAAAGCAATAGACTTGACAACAGTTCTAGTATTAAAGGAAATAAAGGAAAAGATAAAGCTGGAATAAAATACTGTTTAACTATTTGCTTTGATAGTGATTGTTTGCACTTGTCTTAGATAGCTGCTTTGATTAGGCTGAAATCCTAATCCTATTTTAATTAGGCCGAAGTACTAATTTTACCCTTTGATCGACCTTTTATCTCTATTGTGCCACTATGAGCTAGTCCCATCATGTGGGTCCCATAGCAAAAAAGACACCTGTTTAGCGCTTTGGAACTCAGTAGCGACTTATGTCCCTAATTTGATGTCGCATGCTCGGTCACCGCCGGTTTGCACTATCAGTTGCTCCCTCATTTGATCTCTTATCTACCTACTTCAGCATAAGCGTGCCCAGCCTCACCTGATCTATTGTGAGACCATCAATCCTAGTCTGACAGGGTCCTTCCTAGCCTCACCTAAGTGTTTGTGAGACCATCAATCCTAGTCTGAAAAGGGAATGCTGCCGGTACGGGTCCTAACAAACAAAATCTAGTTGCGCCCCTTGCCCAAATCCCCTGATTTGAGCTTCTATTTACTGACCACTTATCTACCCTAATTGGCATAAGCATGTCCCAGCCTCACCTAATCTATTATGAGGCCATCAGTTCCTGACTGAAGGGGAATGCTGCAGGTACGGGCCCTACTTCTATCTTTGCTTATTAACTTAGTGTAAGTCTTTAAAATAAGCCTCTTCTATTAATTCTGCTCTATTTGCTTATTAACTTATTCTAAGTCTTAAAATAAGCCTCTTCTGTTATCTCTGCTATATTTGCTTATTAACTTAAGTCTATGTTTTAAAATAAGCCTCCTTCTGTTCTTTCTATTTAAATAAACCTCTGTTATAATTATTCTTCTATTCTGTCCTTTTAGTTATAACTACTAGTTATAAACTTGCTTGCAAATATCTCAAATTTGCCAATTTCAGTCTATTTTCTTTTCATTACAGTTCTTCTTATTTTACATCCAATTTCTGTAATTTAGTGTTCTTATATTTTAATCCATATTAGCGAATTATTCTCTTTTTATTATTTTATTCACGTAAAAAGGAATAAAAAGATACTAACATTTACAAGTTAAATTCTAATGTAAAACGGATGTAAATAAAATGTAAATAATAATAAATAACAGTAAATAACTGTAAATAAACAAATAAAATAGCTAAATAAAAATAGCTAAATAAAATAGACTGAAAAGAACTTTAAAAATTAACTGTAAACAACTTATATAAGAACAGTTTCAAAATTGCAGAAAAACTACAACTATTGAGAACTCTACTATTTTAAATTACTTAAAAATATAAAATAATTACTTAACACTCACATGTGGTCCTCAGCTCTAGTCCTTAGTCTTCCTAGATCCTCTCCTAGAGCGTAAATATTATTTCTAGGGTCCATCCTCTAGCAATGAACCTGAATAGGAGAAAATCTGAATGAGAAAAACATCTATGCCTAGGAGTCTATTTATAGGGTTACTTGGGATCTTAGACCGTTGGATTTGAAGATTAAATCTGGTGCAACCATGTCATAGGCTCGCTGGGAACCGTCGGATGGAAGCACGAACGCATAGGATTGAAAACAAGTTGAAAACACGTCATATTTACATCTTGACGAATTAACGTCAAAAACACATAGGCTGGTCGACCTTAGTGTCGACCAACACATTCTAGGGTCGACCAAGCTATGGGGAGGGTCGACCTGTGTGATAACCCTGATTTTTGTGAGTAATTTCATGATTCAACTTAGTTTGTATCTGTTTGAAATTGCATTGAAAAAAATATATATATATAGGAAATTGAATTGCAGATACCAAGTATAAAACATGTACAGGTGCACAAGGCAGTGCACAAACATGTACACAGTTTTCTGTGTGAAAAAATAAGCAACAATCAATAGAAATAATAGGATATATGAATTACAAGTATATATGCATGTAGGCAGAAATCATCAAGCCTTGAAAAAAAAAGAGACTTAGGCCAGGGTAGGCATACATGTATTATACATGGGCACAAAATAATACTGGCAGAAATAAAAAGAAAAATCAACATTTGCATGAAAATGGTATGAGCTATTGGACAAGTACTTTATCCATTTTTAGCAATTCCTTTTTACTTTAGAAAAGAAAAAGAAAAGAGAAGAAATCATGCAAATAACATGACCGGGGCAATGAGGTATATTTTCTGGAAAAATATACCATGACTATTTACCCATTTTCTCTAAAATGTTAGAATAAGAGGCAGATCATAGTTGGTAGGGTAAAATTGGCATTTGGTAATTTCCTAAAACCCTAGTAGCAGCCAGAATTCATATAAGAAGACCTGGTGTGGCAAGGTTTTATGTTGGCTCTACCTCTTAAAAAGAAAATATACAAAGTATAAACCAGAGAAAATAGGAGAAGGCAGAAGACTAAAAAGGGGTTCATAAGGCATAGGAAGAAGAAGGATTAATGTGAGTAATCTCACTGAAAATTTTGGCATTAAGACCTGAATATTGAGGCAGCCAGTTTGAACTAACTTTCTTTTACAAGTTATGTTTTATGATTGGATGACTTTGGTTTGTGAATGATTTGTTTAAGGGTAAAATCCCTATCTGATTTACCCAGGGGAAAAATAAGAGTCATGGATTTTATGAACTAAAAATGTTTGTCTGAGATATGGGTTAACTTTGAGATTGGGTGTTTTCTTTGCTAAGTTTTCTTTTTAAGTTGTTAGTAAAAATCCCCGGATTCAAGTAGTGGGTATATGGTCTAAAGGCAGAAAGAAATATGGGATGTGACATTGTGTTGTTGCTTATGCCTCATATTAATTAAAACAAAAGAAAATGTAGAAGTGCAATGTTGTACATGTGCTGAGCTTCTATGTTTTATGAAATACCCAAATCAAATATACTTGTGGTTTAGCCAGATCATGAATCTGATTGAACCAGAGGTAGGGAAGAATATATATATATATATATCTGGAAAATTACTCAGGACCATATGCTTACATCTTGATCCAGTGAAACCCATAGGCAAAATAATGTGCTAAGAAGTCACCTCACTCTTTTATGATAAAATGGTTGCTTCTGAGAATTTAACCTACCAAACTCTGGATGAATATATGTTGCTTGCATCATTTATGTTTCTCTGATTAAGAAGTGAGATGCAGAAGGGATTAGCACTGCTATGAAAAATATTAAAACACTTAGTAATTTAACTAAGGACTGGGGATCTTAGGGCTACCAAAGTATAGCTTGGCAATGGGAATATTGCAAGTTCACACATGGTATATTTATACCCAGGGGCCTGAGTGTGCTGGGTTAACAGAGAAAGGTCCCAGGCAGTGTGTGTTTAAAAAGAAGAAAGTAGCTAAAGACCCTGATAAATTTGATAATGAATTCTAGGAATAGATTCAGTAGAGGCCTGGGCAAAATCCCTGATGGCCAGTAAAGTTGAAAAGGAGATGATAACTGGATTGAAGTTTGTATTTGGTTATTCTGATGCTTGATTAGTGAATCTTGTGGTTGTTTTCTATGAACTAAAACATTGTGATCATATATAATCTGTTTGGCACTAATATGAATGCACATGCTTCACAAAAACATGCACACAAATATACTGAGTTTCTTATTCTTGCAAAGTACAGGAATATGAATGAAATTGAAATAAATCATGTTTTCAGTTAGATTATTCACACCAGACAAATAGTCTGACCCTTTTGTGTTCATGCACCATTGGGTGTCTCATATTTATATGGGGCAGTTCATGGTGATTTTGCAGGGAAATAGGGATTGCTTTGATCAGGCTTTAGATGTTAAACTGCTTAGGATTTGGATGCTATGTTTTTAAAAGTCTTTGCTGAAGCTAAATTAGATATTCATGTTGAACTATGTTAAGCTATTTGTTTAAGTTGCTTAGAAAAACCAATGTAATGTTATTTGCTGTTTTGTAAATGTTGAATTTATATGTATCAGTTAGAACTTATGTATTTTGTTTTGCAAAATGCTTTGTTAAGAAATTGAATTTCAAGTTTCAAGAACAGTTAGGCTAAAATGATAGAAAATCTGAGTTTGAAAGAATTTGTGGGTTGCAAGTATATCCATAGAACTGGCATAAGAAAATCCATGTTCAAGTAAAAATTAAATCTGATAGGAAGAGTTTTGAGTTGCTTAAAAAGAAAATGATATATATCAGGTATTTGGTAACTAAGTAGTGCAAACCAAAATGGGGCTAGTATAGCCATTTTCTTGAGCCTGGGTTGAGACAGCACCCAAGTGTTTTAATCAAGTTTTAGATCTGCTTCATAGCCAAGTATAGAGTAGGTTCAGACAGTTTTGCTCTCAGGAGAAAAAAATAAAAAAGGAAAAAAAAAACAAAAATTGGGTTGAACCGACCAGCATAGCACTCGAACTTGTGACCTCTCATGTATAAGTTAGGCGCGTTTCCATTACGCCTAGATGTTGCTTGTGTTCACTTAGGATCCACTTTATTATAGCCTGAGTTTGAACACACCTGCACAGAAACATGCACACACATGCACAAGTAATTCCAAAGTTACCCAGTAAGGAAATCAGAAGCATATATGTGAAATAAGGAGCCTTGAGACATAGAATCAATAGTAATGCATTAATCTAAAAATTGGGAAAACCTAGTTTTGAAAAAGAAACACTATTGCTATGTAGAGAGTATTTTTAAGCAATACTCAACAGGTTTCTACCTTCAAAATTTTATACTCTGATTTAGGTAGAAGATGACTTATATATCTTTATATATATAAGTTTAAGATAAAATGATTAAACCAATATTTATTGGCAGAAAGGTCCTGGATAGAAGAAAAATTGAATTAAATATTTTTCTTGATTAAATGGCCACTGAATGTTTAAAAAAAAAAAAAAAAAAATTTCTAGTGGGTCATTTCATTTGGTATCAGAGCTATGTTGTTAAATAACATAGCAAAAATTTTGTATGAATTTGTTTGCATTGGATGTATAGAAGTATTTACTGCTTGGATGTTTTGTTTTTATATATATATTTACACTATTGATATCTATTATGATAGAATAAGTTATAAATTAAAATGAATTAATTTAAAGAGCATTAGGCAAAGCAGACTAACCTAAGTGTTATATCCATAGAGCTATGGTAGGACCCAGACATCAAAATGTAGGAACAAGTGAACCACCCATGGTGAATGTGCAAGAATTCATGAGGGCCTTAAGAGATGGAGTAGGCAACAGGCAGGAAAATCCACATGAGGAACTTTCCAAACTACTCAAGACTTTTACTAATCTTGGAGGCAAAACCTTTGATGGCACAGAAGGAGTTATGGGGGTTCAAAATTGGCTTAGAATTCTGGAAAGAATCTTTGCAGACATGCAAGTTGAAGACCAAAGGAAGAGGCAAATTGCATCCAGGCAATTGAGAGGAGCAGCTTTGGATTGGTGGGAAGTTATCATAGCTGGAAGACCTGAAGGAGAAGTGACATGGGATCAGTTTAAAGCAATGTTGGAAGGCAGATTTATCCCTGCATCAGCTAAGGAATCTTTACTGGAGGAATTCATCAAATTGAGGCAAGGGACTATGAGTGTCACTGAGTACACTCAGAAGTTTGAATCATTGGCAAAGTATGGTGCAGTGCTCATTACTACTGAGGAAGCTAAGAATGGCAGATATATCCAAGGGTTGAACTCTAGCCTTAGTAGAGCTATGCTACCATATAAGGATAAAACTTTTGATCAAGTTTTGGATTTGACTCTGAGCATTGAACAACATGATAAAGCTAGAGAGAATTTCAGGGCATTCAAAAATAATCAGAACAAGAAGGGAAAGGGTAAATTTCATCCTTATGATAAAAAGAAAACAGATATAACTTCCACCAAGAAACCAGAAGAAGCTAGAACTGCTGAAGTTAAGAAGAGGATCACTTGTTACAACTGTGGACAAGAGGGGCACATGAAAAATAGGTGCACCAATCCTAGACCAGCATCCTTCAATTGTCACCATTGTGGGAAGGAAGGTCACATAAAAAGGAACTGCCCAGATTTTAAGCAAGGAAAATTAGGGGCTTTGGAAGGGAAAGGCAAAGCAGCTGAGGGATCAAATGTTGAAAGGCATGGCCAAGTTGAAGGTACTTTGCTTATCCATTCAATACCTTTAACAGTAGTATATGATACTGGGGCTACCCATTCATTGATCTCTCATGATATTGCACAACAATTAAAATTGAATTGTATGATTGTTGATAAACCACTGCTAATTAGAAGCCCTATAGGTAGTTCATGTGTTATGGGTATGATGTGCATGCAACTGGGATTAAATATAGGAGGACATGTGTTTGAGTCAAACCTATATGTGTTGCAATATCCAGATATAGGAATTATTTTAGGAGTTGATTGGTTGAGTAGATATAAGGCTATCATAAATATGGAGACATCCACCATATCATTGAAGGTTTCTGATGGACAAAGAATAACTGTTCTATGTGAGGCAAACAAAAACAGAAGTATAGCCAACCTTTCTGCATTGTCAAATGAAAAACCCATGCCTACATTGGAAGAGATCCCCATAGTTAATCAATATGATGATGTGTTTGGGGAAGTAAGAGGAGTTCCTAATCACAGGCCAGTTGAATTTTCAATTAAAATAATTCCAGGAGCTAGCCCAGTGGTTAAAAGACCAACCAGAATGGGGCCTAAGGAATTGATGGAATTGAAAAAGCAATTAGTTGAACTAGAAGAAAAAGGTTTTATTAGACCCAGTAGCTCATCATGGGGGGCACCAGTAGTCTTTGTTAAGAAGCATGATGGATCTCTGAGATTATGTATTGATTATAGGGAATTAAATAAGGTCACAGTTAAAAATAAATATCCCTTACCAAGAATTGATGATCTCTTTGATCAATTGAGTGGTGCAAAAATATTTTCTAGACTTGATTTAGCTTCAGGCTTTCATCAGATGAAAGTAGAAGAGGAAAGCATCAAGTATACAGCTTTTAACACCAGATATGGACTTTATGAATTTTTGGTGATGCCATTTGGCTTAACAAATGCTCCTTCCTATTTTGTTGATTTGATGAATAGGATTTTTAGAGAATACTTGGATAAGTTTGTATTAATATTTATTGATGATATATTAATTTATTCTAAGTCAGTTAGAGAGCATGAAAACCATTTGCATTTGGTATTTGAGAAATTGAGACAGGAAGACTTGAAAGCAAAGTTTTCAAAATGCACTTTTTGGCAGAATGAAGTGAACTTTCTAGGCCATATTATATCAGAAAAAGGAATAGCTGTGGACTCCAATAAAGTCATTGCAGTGCAAGCTTGGAAAAGGCCTACTAATGTCACTGAAGTCAGATCGTTCATGGGAATGGCTGGTTACTATAGAAGATTTATAAAAGATTTTGCAAAAATCTCAATTCCATTAACCAGATTGACTAGGAAGAATCAAGTGTTCAATTGGACTGAGGAATGTGAAAATGCCTTTGGGAAATTAAAAGAGGCACTGGTACAAGCTCCAATTCTTAAAGTACCTGAGGGAAATGAAAACTTGGTGGTATATACTGATGCAAGTGGACAAGGGCTTGGAGCAGTATTGATGCAACAACATCAGGTAATAGCTTATGCTTCTAGGCAGTTGAAATCAAGTGAAGTAAGGTATGCTACTCATGACCTTGAATTGGCTGCTATAGTGTATGCCCTTAAACTTTGGAGACACTATTTGTTAGGAGCAAAATTTGAAGTATATACAGACCATAAATCCCTCAAATATTTGTTTTCACAAAAAGAATTAAACATGAGGCAGCAAAGATGGATTGAACTCTTAGCCTCATATGATTTTGAAATATTATACACACCAGGTAAGGCTAATAAGGTAGCAGATGCCCTAAGTAGACAACATGCTAAAGTGGCTAAATTAATGATAGAAGAGTTTAACACTTTATCATTATTAATTGATTCAGAGATAAAAAGTGATAACCTAGAAAACATGAGCTTATGCAGTGGGAAGGTAGAGATGGGAAAATTAAGTTTTATTACTCTGGGATCAGAATTGAAAAATAAAGTTGCAATGCTACAAAACCAAGATCCATTTTTATTTGGAAAGAAGACACAAATATTAAATGGTGAGACAGTGGAAGGTTTTCAGTTGGATGATCAGGGCCATCTGAAGAAAGGAGAAAGGATATGTGTTCCAGCAATGGATGAGTTGAAGCAAGAAATTTTGGATGCTTACCACAAAAGTAAATATACTATACACCCAGGAAGCACAAGAATGTATCACAACCTCAAGAGAGATTATTGGTGGAGTGGTATGAAGAGTGCAGTGGCAACCTATGTATCAAAATGTATGGTTTGCCAACAGGTGAAGGCTGAGTATCAAAAACCCTCAGGAATGCTTCAACCTTTACAAATACCACAGTGGAAATGGGAAGACATATCAATGGATTTTATTGATGGTTTGCCTAGAACCAGGAGGGGAAATGATAGTATTTGGGTAGTGATTGATAGGTTAACCAAGTCAGCCCACTTTATACCAGTGAAATCAGAAAGAAATGCTAATACCCTAGCCCAGTTGTTTGTTAAAGAAGTAGTCAGACTGCATGGTATACCAAAGACTATAGTAAGTGATAGAGATACCATCTTCACTTCAAGATTTTGGCAGAGCTTTCACAAGGCAATGGGGACTGATTTATGCTTGAGTACAGCATACCATCCTCAATCTGATGGCCAAACAGAAATTGTGAACAAATTGCTTGAAGACATGTTGAGAGCATGTGTATTGGATTGGGGAGGAAGCTGGGAAGATTACATATATCTAGCTGAGTTTGCATACAATAACACCCATCACAGTAGTATAGGCATGGCCCCCTTTGAAGCTCTCTATGGAAGGCCATGTTTGTCACCTTCAAGTTGGCATGAGTCTGGAGAAAAAGTGGTCTTAGGACCAGAAAATGTGAAGGAGACTTCTGAAAAGGTAGCCTTGATCAGAAAAAGAATTACCTCTGCCCAAGATAGGCAAAAGAAATATGCAGATCAGAGGAGGAAAGCAGTACAATATGATGTTGGGGATTATGTATTCATCAAAATATCACCCATGAAAAAGGTTCTAAGGTTTGGGAAACAAGGAAAGTTGATTCCTAGATATATAGGACCATATAAAATTCTAGAAAGAATAGGGACAGTAGCCTATAAATTAGAATTGCCAGAAGAAATGAGAGCAATGCATGATGTCTTTCATGTGTCTCAACTAAGGAGATGGGTTCATGATAAGGAAGCAATATTAGAATCCTCTAAAGATGTGCAGATTGATCCTAGGATGATCTATGAAAAGGAACCAGTGGGCATAGTTTCTAGAGAAACTAAGAAATTAAGAAACAAAGAAATTAAACTAGTAAAAGTACAATGGAGTCTAGACCCAAATGATTGCACATGGGAAGTGGAGGATAAAATCAGAAATGATTATCCTCAGCTGTTTGATTGAAGAAAAGGTAAATCTATATATATGTACATACTAATGAATGTGTTGATTGAATATGCATTGTGATTTTTATCTTGTGTTGATATGCATAGTGCTTAATAGGTGATTGGTTTGAAAATGGTTTTGAAAAAAAAAAAAATTTTTTTCTTCTGAAGAAATGATACTTAAGTTAAGTATAAAAGAATTGTGGGACACAATTCCTAAAAGGAGGGGTATATGTGATAACCCTGATTTTTGTGAGTAATTTCATGATTCAACTTAGTTTGTATCTGTTTGAAATTGCATTGAAAAAAAAATATATATATAGGAAATTGAATTGCAGATACCAAGTATAAAACATGTACAGGTGCACAAGGCAGTGCACAAACATGTACACAGTTTTCTGTGTGAAAAAATAAGCAACAATCAATAGAAATAATAGGATATATGAATTACAAGTATATATGCATGTAGGCAGAAATCATCAAGCCTTGAAAAAAAAAGAGACTTAGGCCAGGGTAGGCATACATGTATTATACATGGGCACAAAATAATACTGGCAGAAATAAAAAGAAAAATCAACATTTGCATGAAAATGGTATGAGCTATTGGACAAGTACTTTATCCATTTTTAGCAATTCCTTTTTACTTTAGAAAAGAAAAAGAAAAGAGAAGAAATCATGCAAATAACATGACCGGGGCAATGAGGTATATTTTCTGGAAAAATATACCATGACTATTTACCCATTTTCTCTAAAATGTTAGAATAAGAGGCAGATCATAGTTGGTAGGGTAAAATTGGCATTTGGTAATTTCCTAAAACCCTAGTAGCAGCCAGAATTCATATAAGAAGACCTGGTGTGGCAAGGTTTTATGTTAGCTCTACCTCTTAAAAAGAAAATATACAAAGTATAAACCAGAGAAAATAGGAGAAGGCAGAAGACTAAAAAGGGGTTCATAAGGCATAGGAAGAAGAAGGATTAATGTGAGTAATCTCACTGAAAATTTTGGCATTAAGACCTGAATATTGAGGCAGCCAGTTTGAACTAACTTTCTTTTACAAGTTATGTTTTATGATTGGATGACTTTGGTTTGTGAATGATTTGTTTAAGGGTAAAATCCCTATCTGATTTACCCAGGGGAAAAATAAGAGTCATGGATTTTATGAACTAAAAATGTTTGTCTGAGATATGGGTTAACTTTGAGATTGGGTGTTTTCTTTGCTAAGTTTTCTTTTTAAGTTGTTAGTAAAAATCCCCGGATTCAAGTAGTGGGTATATGGTCTAAAGGCAGAAAGAAATATGGGCTGTGACATTGTGTTGTTGCTTATGCCTCATATTAATTAAAACAAAAGAAAATGTAGAAGTGCAATGTTGTACATGTGCTGAGCTTCTATGTTTTATGAAATACCCAAATCAAATATACTTGTGGTTTAGCCAGATCATGAATCTGATTGAACCAGAGGTAGGGAAGAATATATATATATATATATATCTGGAAAATTACTCAGGACCATATGCTTACATCTTGATCCAGTGAAACCCATAGGCAAAATAATGTGCTAAGAAGTCACCTCACTCTTTTATGATAAAATGGTTGCTTCTGAGAATTTAACCTACCAAACTCTGGATGAATATATGTTTCTTGCATCATTTATGTTTCTCTGATTAAGAAGTGAGATGCAGAAGGGATTAGCACTGCTATGAAAAATATTAAAACACTTAGTAATTTAACTAAGGACTGGGGATCTTAGGGCTACCAAAGTATAGCTTGGCAATGGGAATATTGCAAGTTCACACATGGTATATTTATACCCAGGGGCCTGAGTGTGCTGGGTTAACAGAGAAAGGTCCCAGGCAGTGTGTGTTTAAAAAGAAGAAAGTAGCTAAAGACCCTGATAAATTTGATAATGAATTCTAGGAATAGATTCAGTAGAGGCCTGGGCAAAATCCCTGATGGCCAGTAAAGTTGAAAAGGAGATGATAACTGGATTGAAGTTTGTATTTGGTTATTCTGATGCTTGATTAGTGAATCTTGTGGTTGTTTTCTATGAACTAAAACATTGTGATCATATATAATCTGTTTGGCACTAATATGAATGCACATGCTTCACAAAAACATGCACACAAATATACTGAGTTTCTTATTCTTGCAAAGTACAGGAATATGAATGAAATTGAAATAAATCATGTTTTCAGTTAGATTATTCACACCAGACAAATAGTCTGACCCTTTTGTGTTCATGCACCATTGGGTGTCTCATATTTATATGGGGCAGTTCATGGTGATTTTGCAGGGAAATAGGGATTGCTTTGATCAGGCTTTGGATGTTAAACTGCTTAGGATTTGGATGCTATGTTTTTAAAAGTCTTTGCTGAAGCTAAATTAGATATTCATGTTGAACTATGTTAAGCTATTTGTTTAAGTTGCTTAGAAAAACCAATGTAATGTTATTTGCTGTTTTGTAAATGTTGAATTTATATGTATCAGTTAGAACTTATGTATTTTGTTTTGCAAAATGCTTTGTTAAGAAATTGAATTTCAAGTTTCAAGAACAGTTAGGCTAAAATGATAGAAAATCTGAGTTTGAAAGAATTTGTGGGTTGCAAGTATATCCATAGAACTGGCATAAGAAAATCCATGTTCAAGTAAAAATTAAATCTGATAGGAAGAGTTTTGAGTTGCTTGAAAAGAAAATGATATATATCAGGTATTTGGTAACTAAGTAGTGCAAACCAAAATGGGGCTAGTATAGCCATTTTCTTGAGCCTGGGTTGAGACAGCACCCAAGTGTTTTAATCAAGTTTTAGATCTGCTTCATAGCCAAGTATAGAGTAGGTTCAGACAGTTTTGCTCTCAGGAGAAAAAAATAAAAAAGGAAAAAAAAAACAAAAATTGGGTTGAACCGACCAGCATAGCACTCGAACTTGTGACCTCTCATGTATAAGTTAGGCGCGTTTCCATTACGCCTAGATGTTGCTTGTGTTCACTTAGGATCCACTTTATTATAGCCTGAGTTTGAACACACCTGCACAGAAACATGCACACACATGCACAAGTAATTCCAAAGTTACCCAGTAAGGAAATCAGAAGCATATATGTGAAATAAGGAGCCTTGAGACATAGAATCAATAGTAATGCATTAATCTAAAAATTGGGAAAACCTAGTTTTGAAAAAGAAACACTATTGCTATGTAGAGAGTATTTTTAAGCAATACTCAACAGGTTTCTACCTTCAAAATTTTATACTCTGATTTAGGTAGAAGATGACTTATATATCTTTATATATATAAGTTTAAGATAAAATGATTAAACCAATATTTATTGGCAGAAAGGTCCTGGATAGAAGAAAAATTGAATTAAATATTTTTCTTGATTAAATGGCCACTGAATGTTTAAAAAAAAAAAAAAATTTTTTCTAGTGGGTCATTTCAACCTGACCTTATATATATATATATATATATATATATATATATATATATATTATTTTCTTGTTTAATTCGTATCTTCTTCGTTTTAGCTCGGATTTTGACAATCTACATATGGAAATTGACCAGAAAATTACTACAAACAAAATGGTGCAACTCCCGTGGCTCAATTCTGATAATTTCACAAAGTTATTTTATTATTTGATTAATTCGTTAATTAATTATTATAGCTTTAATTTTGGGTTATTACAAGAATAGACTGTTTGCACATGACAACCAAAATGTCTTGAAGTCAGTGGCCATGATATGGTCCGAGAAATAACACAAAAGCATCAAATTATAAGCATCATAATTAAATAAGTATTTTGATAGAATCATCAAATAGTTTGATTTTCAATTACAATAGAAAGGAAACATGCATACATAAGAAAGAACTATTAAAGGCCCTAAAATATTTCTAAAAGGTAAACAGCAAATTAATTATTACCAATGATGTACTTGACTTGAAATCATTGTAGTTTGGTTGTTTAATACTCAACACTGGATTTGTAAAGATATCTTTGATAATCGGTATAAAAGGATGTTGGAAGTGTCCCAAACAATATGCATAAAGACCATATTAAAATGTTTAATAGGGAATATGTAAGATGGATTCCTTATGTATTAACAATAGGAATTATCATACATATTGTATTGTCTATAATACCATATTTAGCTAATGTATTTGATACATGAAATGTAACATTGCATAGTTGAGAGGGAAATAAATTAGAAGTTTAATTAATTAAAAAGGGGTTTTAATAGTAAAATGTGGATAAAGACATTAATTTGGAAATTAGATGGGAAAATATTTTGTAAACTAATCAAATATTTACTTGAGAAATTTTTTATTTTTAAATGGGTTCAAATATCTTCAAAAGGGACAAACTGATTTTAAAAAGATTAAAAATGGTTATGTAATTTTAATAAAGTTAAATATTATAAATACATAAGATAAAGAAATTATTCCAAAGAAAGAGAATTTTTATTTCACTTGGAAAAGGAGTTTATAAATTTATTTTTGAAGTTGGGCTTTATAAGGTGAATATTGAAATAATAATTTAAATGGAATAAATTATAATTAATAATAAATGTAAATATTATGAAATGGTAGTAAAACACCTATGGAAAACATAAATGGGTTTTATTTGGAGATTTGAGCTAATTTGGCATGGTAGAAAAACAGATTAGCAAAGAAGAAAAAAGGAATAAATATAAATAAATAACTGAGTCTATTTAGGTTGTCATAAAACACCTATGGACCCGGCTTAGTAGCTAAGTTGGTTGGGTGCAACACCTATAGGGTAGCTCATTTTCACAAGAAAATGTGTGCGGTATCCCAGATTCGAATCTTAGTAGCTCCACTATTTAGGTTGTCATAAAACAAATCCCCTAGGGGCCTGTTGGATTGAGAGGGTCATAGTCCACTCGAGGGAGGGTGGCCTGTCGATTTCTCTTCAGAACTTTGACAAGTTGTTTTAAAAAAAATTGGTGATCCCATCATCCCATCTTAGGAATTAGAAAAGATACCAACCCATTTGCATTTCTCGGGTAGTCTAGAACCCTCCATATTGCATACAAAATCACTTTAGGTATACCACTTTTGCTTCTGCCATCATAAACCCAATTATGAGAACCCTAATCTCTCTTCACTGAAAATCCAAGAAAATAGAAATAAATTCCCAAGAATTCTGAAATTAAAATATACCCCCTTAATACCTAACCACACCTCTAGGAAGGAAGAAATTGTGATTTGATAGTCTTTGGCTTGCATTGGAATTTATAAAGATGAGGAAAATGGGAGCAAAAACAAGCAATTCCATTATTGTAGCTTAGGTACTTTAAGGTGAGTATTCTATACTCATAATCTATGTTTAAATATATGCATTTCTTATATATATATATTTTGAAAAGCAATGGGCTAAGGGAGCCCTGCCCAATATATTCCATACCTATTTATGATTACATGCAAGATTCAGCCTCAATTTCATATCAATACAACATTTCAAATACAAGATATAAAACTGGAAGTTCTATCATCTAAATTCACTTCAGCCTATCTAGCCTTTTTCGAATTCTCTTATCAATAATACTATAAAGAGTTGCTGCAAACTCCATCTTCATTTCAAAAATTCTCCTATTTCTTTCCATCCAAATTTCATATATAAATGTCTTTAACATAATCATAATAATATCTGCCTTTGGGGATTTCCACCTTGTTGCTTTGAATATATTAAACCATTCTAATATCGAGCTTTTAACCGGTTTGTGAAATTTTCCATTTGACAGTAGCCTGCACCAGATTCCAAAGGTGTAATAGCACTCAAAAAAATATGTGTATTAGTTTCAGGATGCTTTTGACAGAAAACACAATCTTCATTGCTAATAATACCCATACTTGCTAATTTCTGTTTTGTATTAAGAGCATTTGCCATGACTTTCCATAACAAAAGATTTTCCTTTGCAGGGGATTTTTCCATCCAGATTCTCGTAGCCCATGGAAACTTTTGAGATTTAGCATTTAAGAACAGAGTTTTATATACTAAAGATACTACATGCTTCTTTCCTTTACTTAACCATAGGACTTTAAGGTTAGAAGAGGGGAGAGGCAGAGATGTAATATGATGCCATAAAGTCCGAACTTGAGTAGAACTACAATAAGGCAGTACAATTGATCCATCAGATATATAAGATGATACTTTAGCTTTGATAGGAATACCAGTCTGCATAATTAAAGAATATGGAAGGATATCCTGTAAAATCAAACCAGGTTTAGCCCATGGTGAAGACCAGAAAAGAAGTTCATTATCCTCAGATGGACTGCATTGAATGATTGGTAAAAAAGAAGGTCTTAATTTTAGTATATTTCTCCAACTCCAGCTGCAAAAATTTGGGACTTTCATTAACCAAAATTCTTTTCCTTTAATAAGATTTTTTAATGTCCATTGAGTCCATAAATCTTCTTTTCTTGATAAAATTTTGTCAAAATAGATTGAGAAAGCTACAGTATTCCATACTTTTAGATTAGTTATTCCCAGTCCCCCATTTTCCTTTGGCATTTGAATCTTGATAAAAGATATTGGAACTAGCTTTTTTGAGAATGGATCACCATGCCATAAGAATCTGTTCAATGCACTATTTATCATTGATATGAGTTTACTTGGAAGAATAAAATGCCTCATCCAATAGTTTACCATGGCAGATGCAATACTTTGAATAATAACTAATCTTCCAGCTTGTGATAATTTTGTATTAGGCCATTTGGATAGCTTGTTAGTAATTTTTTCATACAGAGGCAAACAGTCAGATTTGGTAATTCTAGCACTAATAAGAGGTAAACCAAGGTATTTAGCATTGTGTTGCATCTCTTTAAGACCAGAGTGATTTATAATATCAGCCTTCAAACTCTCATTTAGTCCAGCAACCAGAATATAAGATTTGTTAAAATTTATCTTCAACCCTGTAAGAGCAAAGAATTGATCCAGTACCTCAAGAATAGCAGTAATATTTGAAAAAGATGGTTTGGTGAAGATGACAAGGTCATTAGCAAAAAGTAGATGAGTAATGAGAGGATTCTTGCATTTTGGATGTAGCTCTAACTTCTTAAATTTCACTTGCTCAATAACCAAAGTATTCAGAACTTCCATTACAATTATGAATAGATATGCAGATATTGGATCACCTTGTCGAACCCCTTGAGTTCCTTTGAAAAATCCTTTAGAACATCCATTCCTAAGTATGGAAAAATGAGAAGTTGAAATACAAGTATATATCCAAGCTAGCATTGGTTTTGGGAAATTCATTCTTGAAAGGATTGCTATAATAGAACTCCATGAAATATAATCAAAGGCTTTCTGTATATCAAGTTTTAACATACATCTAGGAGAAATATTCCCAGTTCCATATCCTCTTAAAAGTTCTTGAGTTAGCAGTATGTTATCACTGATATTTCTATGAGGCATAAAAGCAACTTGATTACTAGATATAATTGAAGGCAAGATACTCTGGAGTCTATTTGCTATGATCTTGGATATGATTTTATACAGAACATTGTAGCATGAAATAGGTCTAAAATCAGTAACACTGCTAGCATGTGGAAATTTTGGGACAAGGGCAATATTAGTAGCATTTATACCGATTGGTAGTTTGTTATGAGAGAAGAAATATAGTATTGCTTTATAGACATCATGCTTTATTATTTTCCAAGTGTGCTGGTAGAAAAAAGCATTAAAACCGTCAGGGCCTCCACTACTATCAGATTTTAACGAGAACATTGCTGATTTAATCTCCTCAGGTAAAACTTCATTTATCATATCACTTGCTTGTTTATTGCTCAGACAGGGTAGATGCATAGAAAATAAAGATGATAGATTTGGAATCAATGGAGTTGGGTTGGCAAGCACAGCTGAGAAATATTCAATAAAAGCATTGGAGATAG
The DNA here is from genome assembly GCA_030737815.1 of Allium fistulosum. Classification (NCBI taxonomy): domain Eukaryota; kingdom Viridiplantae; phylum Streptophyta; class Magnoliopsida; order Asparagales; family Amaryllidaceae; genus Allium; species Allium fistulosum. The sequence goes on from CM060902.1 coordinate 427,457,339, forward strand.
AATCATCATTATCTTGGATTACTCCATTCATATCAGATATACTCATAATTCTTTCTTTGCCTTGCTTGATCTTGATTAAGTTATGATAATATTTTGTATTCCTATCACCTTGCTTATCCTTAATCTCATGAAGTACTTCTTTCCTCATCAAAGCTTCAAACTCTAATGCTTCAATTAAATTTTTTGATAAGTCTGCTTCTTGGCTAGCCAATGATGAATTCATAGTATCATTCTATAGATGTTGTTGAATAAAAACTAATTTCTCCCTAATTCCATCAGAGATTTTTGTACCATCACCAAAATTATCCTTTGCCTAAATTTTAAGCTTTTCCTTCAACCTTTGAAGCTTTGTCTTTAGAATATAAAGAGGATTTCCAAAAATTATCTCCTGCCAAACCCGCATAACAATGCTAAGGAAATTTTTATGATGAGTCCAAGTTTTATAAAATTTGAAAGATGGATTCCTTCTTATTGTATTTTCTCCCCAGGATAAAATAATAGGAGAGTGATCAGAAATTGAGGGACTTAAAAATTTACAAAAAAGATTTGGCCATAGGTTTATAGAGTGGATATTATAAAATGCATGATCGAGTTTACAGAAAGTTCTAGGGCCAAGTTTACTTTTATTATTCCACGTAAACACAGCTCCAAAAGATGGTATATGACTAAGAGATGATTTGATAAGAGATTGTTTTAAAGGAGAAATATCTTTCAAAGAGAGTGGATTTCCTTCAATTTTTTGATCAGAGGAATACATACAGTTGAAGTCTCCAAGAACTATCCAAGGTAAATTTGAGTGAGAAAGAGAAGTGAGATTAGATAGAAAAGATAGCCTTTTATCAAGACTATTTTGAGCATAAACAAAGGAAATCAAAAATAGAGTGTTTGACAATAAAGAAATAGCACTGAAATGTATTAATTGATCATTTTCCTGCAACTTTGTCATCTTGAAAACATCTGGATTCCATAAAACCAATATTCTTCCATATGGAGCACTTTGCAAATTGTCTTCATGTGCCCAATCAGGAGCAATATTTTTACAAGCTAAACCAGTCTTCAATTTGTTTAACTTTGTTTCACTGATGACAATAAGATGTATTTTTTTATCTTTAATTAATTTTTTCACCTCAGCCTGTTTTGATGATAGGTGTCCTCCTCTGATATTCCAATATGCTATATTATTGTTTAACATCATAATTGTTTGGGTGAAATAAGAAAAGATCGATGCTTCCTTGTATGCCTAATACCACTTGACTGAGAAGTAGTTAAATGATAATGCAGACTCATTATTATTCCTTGGTTGTATTTCTTCAATTTTATAGTTTTCCCCATTGTTTAGATCTTCTGATAATTCATGGAATGAGACTTTCTTTTTACCTCTTTTTCCTTTTTTATTAGATACAATCTGATCCTCTAACTTATCTCTTGAATTACAAGGAGGAGGTAAGATCAGGTGATTTGGAGGAGAAATATTGATATATGGGGAGGTTTGTTCATTGATATCATCATTGGTTGCTGCTTTCTTAAGAATATCCTTATTAATATCTGAACTAGTATCCAATATCTCTGAATGTATCAGTGATTCAAAAGTTTTTGAAGAATTATTACTACAGAATTATTGTCAAACATTCTAGCACCAACAGTGCCACAGTTATCAGTTGATCCCTTATTTATCTGTTTGCTTCCAGATTGTGAGATTGTGTTTCCTTTTTCTATTATTAACTCTTTATTAGTTGTTCCTTCACCAATATCAGATAATACCATAAAAGAATTTGAAGTTGTAATATTTTCCTTATTTCCAATTCCCTCCAAGTTATTTCTCCCAGTATTAACATCTGAAACATTTTTCCCAATATATGACTCTGTTTCCTTTTGCATATTATGAATATGATCCAAGTTCTTCACTCCAACATCAGCTGATTGATCACCAGATTTTATGTTAAAATTATTACTACCTTTAAGAATATCTTGATCTTTATCCTTCCTTTTCCATACTTTTAAAGTCTTCAAATTTATATTTCCATCAAATTGAGACTTCTGTACCTTTTCTTTCAAACTACCATGTTCCATGCATACACTGTAATCAATTACCCCATTGTCTCCACCAGATTGCATATAAGATCTCTTTACTTTACCATTTCCTGAACAAAACAAGGTTTCATGACCAAACACTTTACAATTACTACTGATTTTTGGCTTCCAATCATATTCAACCTTTACATTTGGACAACAATCACCTAAATCATCAATTGCAATAAATTCAGGGAGCTCCTGATCTGGTGACACCTCAATCAAAGCTTTAGCATACTTGAATCTAGTCAATCTCTCAGTACTTTCATCAAGACAAATCAATTTACCAACATGACATGCTAACCAATTAATACCAATTAAAGTCCAAGCAATCAAAGGAATCCTATAAAAATGAACCCACACTGGTACTTTTTTAATTTGTTCTTGGAAATAACCATACGAAGGATCCCATGTTGTAATAATGAACATTTTACCTTTAATGAAGATAGGATCAGATTGCAAGATCTTCATTCTGTCTAGATCATTTGAGAAATTAAAAAAGAAATTCTCATTATCAGATTTGATATCAACTTCACCTTTCAATCTCCAAATACTTCTCAAATGCTTTGTTACAGTCAGATAAGATAGAGAACCGTCCAAGAAAAAACCAACTAAATGATCGCACCAATATTTAATTCCTTCATTCTTGACTTCATCAGGTAATGCATTCGGAACCCCATCTTTTTTAATATCAAAATGCCTAGGCACAAATACTCCAGCATTTCTAGGCTTTTTCTTGAATAAGGATGACCACTTTAAATCAGAATCAGATAACTTTGATAGATGGTCCAGCTTAAAAGTCTTCTGTGGATTCACATTAACAGATAAGGAAGGAAAATTCTTATCAAATAACAAAGAAGATTGATTTTCGGAATTCAGATCAGACAAAGAAATAGGAGGAATCGAAGAACTCAAAGGACGAGATGAAGGATGAGGAGAGTGATGCAAAGAAGAAAATTCAGAAGGAGGAGGAGGGACCTGAGATAAAGAAGAAAGAGAAGGAAGATTCGGTGCGGAGGGAGGGAGAGGAATCGAGGAAGAGGATTGAGGTGGAAAAAGGGAAGGAGGAGAGGGAATCGGGGAAGTAGGAGGGGGAATCGGGGAAGATGGAGGAGATGCCGCCATTATTCAAATGCCATTCAGTGGAACCGGGTTTGATATGCATTTCATATTGAATGTTGAAATAATCGAATTATGTGTTGCATACTCCTCTTGAACACATTTTTTGAATCTTTCCATTGACTGAATTTGAGTGAGTATAGGGTATGGTGACAAAATGGAGCTCAGGTAAAGGAGCATAGGGTGGTCGAAGTTATCGAAATAGGTCGCACGACCTAGAAATCCATCGTTCCAGGTTGCGACCGGTGAACCGGTGTATGGTGAACTAATGCATGACCTGGATGTGGTTCCAAGCATGTGCCTGTGAGAGCTTTATTTTAAACAATAATAATAATAAAAATAATAAAATATAAACAAAGGATTTAAAACTCTAATAAAATTTTAGTAGTAATAATTTAAAAAGTTTTATAATGTGAATTAATTTGTGGACGATGTTATTATAGTAAATTTTAATTACTTAAAGTAATGTATATAAAAAGGAAAATTAAACTGATTTGAAGTTTAAAAAATTTCAAAATTTAAATTATGTCTGAAAATGATATGGAGTGTTGGTATATAAATAAGAATTTATATGTAATTCTCCATGATTTTAGAACATGTGGCTATTTTTGAACTTAATAAAGAAGGTTAAAAAGTGTGTTTAATTATAAATAAATAGAAATAGTATTGTTTTTTTAATTAAAATATGTGAACACATTAGAAATAAATGAATATATTTTTCTACATTTAAAGCTCTTTTTATAAAAAATTAAATGTTAGATTATCATTTCTGTGTAACGAGGAATTTGAATAAACAGAGTTTTAAAACCATCTGGTATGGAACTTTCGGTATTTTTCCCAGATTATTCTCTGGAATTATTATATAGAATATTATATGTGGTGAGTGGAATTCATAGGCAATTTGTAAATAAGTGAATAGCACTGAGTGGTATAGGATGCTCGAGTGGCTAACCTCTTGAATGTGTCTAACACTCATATGAGATGCAGCACTTGTGTATTACCATTAATGTATAGACGATGATTTTGTATGTCTATTATTGTGTGTTGGACACAAATAGACTAGAGTCCATCCTAGTCAGCTGATCATGGGGTCGCGCCTCAGATCCATAATATCATGTGTTGTGTGCTGATATTATATGTGATAATATACCTAGATGCCACACTAGCAATACGGTCTGTTACCATTAGACAATAAGCTTGTGATCATTATGTAGATGGACTTTAGGCCATAATGACCAAGAGTAACATAAGACTGTGGGGGTGTGCTATGTGTTGCAAGTGTTGGGTGTTGTCCCATAGAGTGGTGTTGTGTGCAGAAAGGCTCACATTTGGAATATGAGATTGATATATACCATTATGGACATACGTACCCCACTCTTGTTATATCCCTCTTGATGGTATGCATGGTTTCTAGTTGAATTCCTTATAGGATATAGTCATATGATGACGATTGTATGCTTAGCTAATTAACATTACATGCTTAATCTATTGATCTATTGTATTGAATAAGTTATACATTTATATATGTGATGATTATATGCAACGTAGACGAATATATGCTTTATTACACCTGATATTTCACATATTAACACTTACATTTTAGACATAATCTAAGAAATTTCTAGGTTGCTTGACTTGTGGGACATTTTTAGAGGCAAGTATACACTTTAGGATAATAGTTTCCCTACGCATTTTTATAGCCTCATTATTCATGTTGATGTATCTATTTGACTTTTATACGTATATTTGATGATGTTGAGCATTATGCTAGCATTTTGTTGCTCACCTTGGATTTGTATTACTGATGTACTATATTGTATCACTATGTTCTGATTTTGTAATCTCTGATTATTACTTCCATATTGTATATTGTTCTACCGTAGAAACTACACGTTTTTATTGCTTTGTATCGATACCATGTACATAGTGGAAAGTGTCGTACGATCTAAGATAAGTACCAGTATTAGCCAAATGGAATATTTATGTATGTAAACCCCTTATAGCCTTATTCTCCATGTTATCATACACTATCACCCAGCAATGCTCTTTGGTAATATTAGTATAAAGGTGGGGTGTTACATGAAACATAAATCAAATCAAAAATTAAGATCACTCAATGGTAGTTTAGAGTGTTCTCAAGTATTTAAGAAATACCAAGGAACTGTTGAAGGAATATTTGGACTTGAAATTCACAAGTAATATTGAGTATAATATGCCAATATCAAATTCACATTCAAACCTTGGTTAATGAGCTTTAAGTTGGAATGTTCCAAATGAAAGGTTGTGGCTGATTCAACGAAAAGGCCAAGTACAATGCCTTGAATAGCATCATAATAAAAGAAATGTATAAGTATAAATGCACAATCTATAATAGTGTTAGAGGCAATTCCAAGTACTGAGAAAACTGCATCATTGTTATATGATAACAATGTAATGATAAGAGTCACTAGAAGTCAAGAAACATACTTCAAATAGTTTCACGTAATAAATGTAGTTTATTAACATCAAAGAAATTTGACTAATAGAGCTCATTTTAAGAACATAGCAGATCCATTCATGAAGGGACTGGCTCGATCAGTTCTCACCAAAATGATCGAGGGGAAGTGATAGAGATTCCATAATTGGCCCTAAGTGCAAGTGGGAGATTGGTAGATTTAGGGGTATGCCTTATAGGCAATTATGTAATTTACTATAAATTATTAACTTTATAATGAAATCTCATTCAAACTATAAGGTGTTTTTCTTTCTATTATACATTTTATATAATGTATTATATTAATTAATGAATTTAATTTAGGCATATTTAATAGAAAATCTATAAATTATATGTTTTGTGATAGAAATTACAATTTATTGTAATTATGAGCATTTATCATGATATAATAAACTTATCATTTTAAATGTTCCTAATCAAGATTTATTGAGACTAGATATCGATACATCCATTGAGACTTGAGTATGTAACGCTCTCTAAATGTTGGGCAGTGTATTATCACGGCTGCTAGAGGCACCAAGGGGTTATATAATAAAGGTTATTGGATAACTAGGAATAATACTTGTTTTATGTTGGTTACCAAGGTCAAACATAAAATATCGATGTGACAATATTACACAATTCTCGCGACCTGAGAATACTATCGAGCTTCAATGTGGAAACTCCAATTTGATTATAGTTAGATCATCGCACGACGTCCGTCGAACGACTATAGTTGGGTTGAGTGGAAGCATTGGAAGTGAAACACTATTTAATAGAGATTTTGTCTCCTTAGTTATATGTGGTCAGTACCACGGTCAAACAAAGTTAACTCAAAGTTAAAGTCTTTATTAGAGTGGTTCGATTAATAATAATTGTTATTATTGAACCAAGAACTTTGTGCTTGGACTATAAAATTGAATATGGATGATATTGTGATTTTGACCATTACCAAATTTTGTAAGTCCTAATATGATATAGTTTTGACAAAGGAGAATTGGTGTAAATAATTATCATTACTGGATAATGCTTAAAATAAGTAAAAATGAATCTTATCAAAGCTATGTAAGCGATAGATTTGGCTATAATCTCACTCCACTAGATAATGTGACCTGTGAACATTAATATTCGAATTATTCAATATTAATCGCTGACGAAATTTATACTTAAGAGTCTCACAACCAAAATGTTGAATACTCCGACTGCCACATCATTTAATTAAATTATAATTATTATAATTAATTTAATTAAATAATATTTATGGAATATTAATTATAAAGTATTATTTTATTTGTGTTGATCAATATTAAAAATAATGCATATATAAAAGTTGTATACATACGTATCGATATACGATATCGATGTGTGTTTAGATTAGATTCAAATGCATATTTATCTTATCAGGCTTGAAGCGGCTAAGAGGCCCAAATATAGGCAAGCATGGCCGGCCATAAGGAGTGGAATAAGCGGGTGAACATTGATCCAAAAAGGTTTGAAATAGCAAGAGAAAATAGTGGATCCAGATCCACTTTTAGCTCCTTTATCCCTTCGCCTTTTAAACACTTTTCCCACTTTTGCAACTTTTGTTCTTGCTCTTATCTCTCCCATTTCTGGCTGGCCACTACTGCCCTCCTCCTCAATTGTTCAAGAAATTAAAAAATAAATTTAAATAAAAATAGGACATCGATGTGTAGTGCTTTTAGTCCAGTGGTTCTCTTCGAAAGGAATTTGATTCAGATTCAAGTGGAGTCAAGCGATTAAACATTAAAAGTGAAACCTATAGGCCATAGTAAGGTAATAGTTTTGTTTACATTTACACACATACAAACACACACACATACATACATACATACATATATGTATATATGTTTATTATGTCATTCTAGTACTTTAGATTATATGTATATGATCACGAATCCACATATGATAGTGCTGTCAAAAATGGATGAATATATATATATATATAAACATATGTATTAAATATTTACTATATATATACGCATGCATACATAGCTTGCGGCTATTAAAAAGAAAAAAATTTGAATTATATAATATTTTATAAAGATTTATTCAATAAAATTGAATCATAATGTATAAATAAATATATAAATTACATATAAACTTTTGTTAAATTTATATACATAATATTATACAAAATAAAAAAATTATATATTTTTTATTTATAGAATTATATATAATATATATATAATGTATAACTTAACTTAATATATATATTTATATTATATTATATATAAAACAGGTTTAATAAGCAGAAAATATTGAATGTTACAAAATTAAGTTTTTGAATTTTTTTAGATTTTTAAACAATTTTCATACAAAAATTATTATAAAAAGTTATATTAAATAAATTTAAACAGTAGGTACTTATTTTTGCCGTGAGTGTTTATACATATACATATACATATATATATACATATACATACAGACACACACACACACACACATGTGTGTGTATGCGCGAACACGCGTGTGTGTATGTATTTAAATCTATATCATTTTATATTTTTATTAAAATATTATATTTAATATTGTTAACCAGCTTTTTGACTAAGTAGATTTCAACTTGAATTAGGAGGTCAAAATGAGGACAAAAAGATTCATAAACTTGGAAATATGCTTAGAAGGATCAGAAGATAGAGTTCAACAAGTTTCAAGCAAAATGGGTCTAAGTGTACCTCTCGGCACCTCTCAGTTCCAAGAGATTTTTCCTCCATTTAGCACCCCCAAACTCCTTATAGTCTAAGTACAACCTTTATCAATTTTTGTGAAGTACTTTTCCTGGAGAATAAATGAGCAACTTCAAGGATTTAAGAGAAGAAAGCAAAACAAGACAAGCAATATCAACAGAATTATCAAAACGAAATTGATCTTCATAGAAAAGAGTTTGGAAAGCTTCATATCAGAGGTAGGAGACAAAACAAAAGAAAAATATGGGTTTTCACCGTCTTAACCTCTTGGTACCGAGAGGAATCTCTCGATACTGAGAGGTCTTTTTTGGCACTTCGACTGGCGTGCCTCCTTCCACAACTTTGGACTTGCATCTGGACCCTATATAACATGAGCCACTAGATCTGCAGAGCACTTCCCTTATAAATAGAAGAACTAGAGCACCTAGAGATGGACTTTTGTCAATTCTTCTTTATCTCCTATTTCTCTTCATAATAGTCACCAAGGCAGACATTGTTGGAAGTTTTAGGCTTAAGATCATGTCAATTCCCTGTACTTGTGACTTAAGTCTCTCTCAGATCTCTAATGAATAAAATATAAAGTGGATATAGGTCAGATATTTTCGAACCACTATAAAATTCTTGTGTCTCTTTACTTTTTACATATACTTTTGGCTAGATATTAATATTTCAACAAGTTTTTGGGTGTTGTGCCATTTTTTATGCTAACATTTTGGTGCTTTCACCAAGAAAGAGCAAGATTTGAAAACCTAAAGCTCGGATCAAAAGTTTGGAGAAGATGAAGAGACCTAACACCAGATTTCGTTTTAGAGGGAGTCAACCAGAGCATGGGAGAAGGCAGGAGATATCTTCAAATTCTAATCATTCAATCTATGTGACTAGAGTGGAGATGGATAGAACGATGAAAGAAATGCAATGTAGAATAATGGCTCGAGAACAGGAGATGCTAGATGGATTTTCAAAGGTTAAGAAAATAGGGAATAACTAGAGTTACTGGAATTCAGAACCAAAGACCAAAAACTAATGCAGGAGCATCTGGAGTCGGAGTGGAGCAAGTTGAAACAATTCCCCAACGAACATGACCTTCTAGTACTAATCCCAATCCTCTCGATACCAAGAGGAATTTACTAAGGAGCAATGTCGGTTCAAGCTTAGGGTGAGCTGGGATGCCAAGAACGGACAATGTTGGAGCTAGAAACGTAAATCAGAATGCAAATGCATAGCTATCGAAGAAGTATGTGCCAGAGCTTCCCTGTAGGAACATAGGGAAGAATGAAGCCAGAGGTGAGGATCAGAATCAAGCACACAGTCAGAGAAGTATGTGCTAGAGTTACTCCACAGGAGCGGGGGCAGAATGCAACTATTGATCGAAGACCTTCATTAACTGAATAGCTGAGTTGATCAGAATAATAGTGAGAGGTGGACTACCAGACCAGAGTTTGAAGACCATAACTAAGAATCCATTTACCCTAACATCCAAAATGCATGGAATCCTCCCGATTTTAAACTTCTGACATTGGAAATGTATAATGGGTAGACAGATCCAACAATTAATCTAATGAGATATATCTGGCATATGGAGGTGTTTGCTGCATCTGAGGAGATGACGGGATTGTTCTTCCCATTATATATGACAGATCTAGAAGCGATGTGGTTTAGATGGTGGGAGAATGGGTCTATAAGCACGTGAACTGAGTTAGTGAATAGGTTCTTGTGATAATTCAGAGTTCATATTTCTCAAGCAAAGAATGTGATGACGCTATCAAACGTAAAGAAAGGGCCGGAGAGACCTTTAGAAGCTATCTAATGAGATTCAATGTGGTAGCCCCCACAATTGACAAGCCAGACCCATCGATAATCCCGATGACGGCAGTGTCTCCAGTCGTAAGCAAGATCGACTTCAAAATTGCATCGGAAAAGGATCCACAAATGGATCTGGTGGAGTTTTATCATGAAGCTGAGAGATATTTGCATCAAGAGAATGCTGAAGTTGATAATACTAATATTAATGTTGTGGATGATGAAGGACTGGCCGGAGCAGGATATGGAAAAGAGAAGAGGAAACGAAAAAATAATAATGACTATGAAGGATAGAAATAGTAGAGGAGGGAATCGAAGTTATCTTCTTACACTGACCTAATCGAAACCCCGGAGAGGATATACCTAGATACTATGACCTAGATCCCCTATCGAAGGCCAGCTAAGAGGGAACCCATAGATCAGGAAAGAAGGTCTGGAATGATTTTCCTGTTTCATGAGCTAGACGAACACAAAACTAATGAGTTCAGACACCTTCACGATTTGATAGAAGAATTATTTCGATGCAATCAGCTACAGTAGTACATAAGGAATCGAACTGCAATAGTGCAGTTGGAGCAACCACTTTCTAAAGTAAATGCATCAAGACATAACCGGGGATCTGGGTCGAGGATGGTAATCCCATGATTGAGATGGACAGGAGTTAGGTTCATTTCCCACGCTTTATCTTCTGTTTTGAATGGTTAAAACGATAATAACCTCAGATCGCTTTCACGTGTATGAGACTTTGATCGGTCTCTTGGCACGCTCTGAGTTGGATGTCTAAGATGAATATTTAGGATGTTTGCTTGCTTGCTTTGACTTGAATATTTGATTTCTGAAATCCACTTGAATGTGATGACTGATATTGATTGTGGTAGTCCCATTCGGAGAGACGGGGTAGTGACAACAGGAAGTAAGTCCCCTCATTGGAGAGTAAGGAGATGGACTTGCTTATCGTTGAGTCCCCTTGCTGAAGAGCTAGTGGATTAGGCTCAACAAGGATCTAAAGAGATCAAAAATAAGTCCCCTCATCAAAGGGTGAGAAAATGAACTTACTTCTCGTTGAGTCCCCTTGTCGGAGAGCGAGCGGATTGGGCTCAGCATGTATCTAGAGAGATCAAACCCTAGATTGGATGATTAAATGGTCTGGAGAGATCGAACCCTAGATTGGATGATTGAACGGTCCGGAGAGATCAATCCCTAGTTTGGATGATAAACGATCTGGTGTGACCGAACACTGTTGACTTGACATAATGATTTGAATGCCTTATAATCAGAGTAAAATAGATAAATCCAAGGATTATTTTGATGTACAATATGATACCTTTGGATAAAGATAGGTTGATCATGATTTGGGGTTAACACTAAAGCAAAGGTGGGAATCCTTAACTGTAACAGGTCTAGAACAACCTTTGGTTTACAAGAGAATCCGAAGGAACTGGATGATTCACCACAACTTCGATCGATGGATAGCTGAAAAGCTTGACTGCCAGAGGTCGACAATTGCTGAAACTTGTTCTTGAGAAAAGCATGCCTTACATCCATAAGGCATACTTCGGAGGGGAAATTGTTAACCGGCTTTTGACCCAAGTAGATTTCAACTAGAATTAGGAGGTCAAGATGAGGAAAAAACAATTCATGAACTTGGAAACATGCTTAGAAGGACCAGAATAGAATTCAACAAGTTTCAAGCATAATGGGTCTAAGTTGACCTCTCGGCACCAAGAGTACCTCTTGGTATCGAGAGGTTTTTCCTCCACTTAGCATCCTCAATCTCCTTACACTCCAAGTACAACCTCTAGCAATCATGGTGAAGTACTTTTCCTAGAGAATAGATGAGAAACTTCAATGATTTTAGAGAAGAAAGCAAAGAAATCAGAATAAGATATGCAATATCAAAGGAATTTTCAAAAAGGAACTTGATCTACATAAAAAAGAGTTTGGAATGCTTCAAATCAGAGGTAGGGACAAAACAAAGGAAAAAGATAGGTTTTCACCATCTTAACCTCTCGGTACTAAGAGGAACCTCTCGTTATTGAGAGGTATTTTTTAGTACTTGGGCCGGCATGTACACACCTCTGGGCTTGCATCTAGATCCTATACAACATGAGCCCTAGATCTACAGAGCACTTCCCCACTAAATAAAAGACCTAGAGCAACTAGAGGATTTTTGGCACTTATTCTTTATCATCTTCTATTTCTCTTCATAATAGTCACCAAGGCAGATATTGTTGGCAGTTCAAGGCTTAAGAAGTTGTCAATTCCATGTGCTTGTGAATTGAATTTCTCTTAAATCTCTAATAAATAAAATATAAATTGGACGTAGGTCAGAGATTGCCGAAACATTGTAGAAATTCTCATATCTCTTTACATTTTGCATATACTTTCCACTGGATCTTAATATTTCAACAGATTTTTAGGTGTTGTGCCATTTCTGGAGATAACATGTATATATACAAATACACACACACATTACACATATTTTCATCTAATAATATATATATATATATATATATATTCATATATATATATATATATTCATGTGTGTGGATATATATTTATATTTATTAAACATAATTTATTGTATAAAGTTGAAAATTTAAATCTAAGATATTTTAAAATCTAGATCGAGATCTAAAATTTGAAATTTGAATTTTGATTAAAATTATTTATTTATATTTGAATTTACAAATATTTTTATTATACAAAGTTATGTTTATCTAATTATTTATACAAATATTTTAATTTTATAAGTATAATTTTATATCATATTAAACTGTATATATGTATAAATACATACATATGTATGTATGTATAAGTATATATGTGTATACAGACACAAAGATATATATGTGTGTGTGTCCAAATTTTAGCCTAACATTTAAATATTATGGAATTTAAATAAAATTGCAATAAATATGAAATTCAAAAATATATGTAATCTCCTTTATTCGGTAGCCAATATGCAAGAAATACAAGTCATTTCTCTATGTTCAAATTCAAAAATAAAGAAAGGAGTAGACATGCAAATTCATATTTCTAAAGGTCATTTTATCCAAAAGTGCAAGCCATCTTGTAACGACCCATAATTTTAACGATTTTTATAACGTAATTAATTGGAATTTTCATGAAAATAATTTTTTTAAATTAATGAAAATTTGATATTTGTAATGCGTCTATTTAAACATAGCATATGGTAAATTTTTATTGGAAAATATGAAAATTTATTCTGTTGTGTAATTTCCAATTTCAATTTAAAATCGGTTAAATTGATGAAAATAAAACATTTTCGAAATCTAAATATTTTTACATAATAAAATCGTAAATCATTTTCTAAGTGAGACATCGTAATTCGTTTCGTCAAATTTGGACTTCTCTAGCTCCGTTTATCTTATTTTCGACGTTTTAGTAGCATTTTGGCAGCGAAAATCGAGTTTTGATAGGCCAGTCGTATCACTGATATCTGTGTACCATTCTGTTATTGTGCTGATCTCCGTAGTATATTTATTTGTGTGTTCCGGTGTCCAGTACGCGGCAAAATCCACGAAACGGTTAGCCGTATCGGTACCCATTTAAGCTTTTGGTTTTCCATGTCCTTTCATTTCATTGTCTACCGTGAGGAATCTAACAGCCATTAGCTTTTATTATTTTCTGAAATCAATGATTGACTTTCAGAATTCCTTGGTTTCAACATTTATTCTGGTATATATATACATGCTTCCTTATATATGTTTTCGTATATCAAGGTTTGTTTGGCAACTTTCTTTTACCTTATATTGTTTTAAAAATATAATATATATATATATATGGATATTTTTATTTTAGAAATGTATGTATATATTTCATATATATATATATGTTACCCGGCTACTTGGCTCGGCTACAAAGCGACAGTTGCAGAAGTTATAGTTAGCACTGGACAAGGTTTTGGCCAAGAGGAGACTGGGGTTATAAGGGTTTGATGCAATCGATATGGTTCGGCATGAATGTGCGGATCGATATGTATGGCTCGGTCAAAGGAGGATCGGCAGATACCACTCGGTCAAGAATGGGAAAACGAGATGGCTTAGTCTAGGCGTCCAAGGAGAGGTCGCTCGGCCAGGTTTGTTCGGCAACCATCATTCAGCCACCATCGTTCGACATACCATCGTTCGGCCACCATCATTTGGCCACCATCGTTTGGCCACCATCGTTCGGCGACCACCGTTCTATATGCCTGGCTCGGTACACAGAAGTCGCCTGCTATGGGCCGAAGTACCTTGTTCCTAGGCCTGCGAAGGGAGTCCAGCCTATCTTCTTCTATAAATACAGAGGCAGGGGTACAGTTGAAAGGACCTTCTTTTGGGAGAACTCCAGGGAAACTCTGCCATTTTTTATACTCTCCTCTTTTTGATTCAAAATTGTATTCAAGTGGTCTATTTACGGATTGTATCTGTATTCAAGGGATTGAAAAAGTAATAAAGATTCTATTCAAAGTGGACGTAGGTAGTTACGCCGAACCACTATAAATCTGGTGTTCTAGTTTTTTTTGTTCTTTGGCATTCAACTTTGTTACATCTCTGCTTTAATTTACTTTCTTCATTAGTATCTCTACACAATTCTATTCAAGGGTGTTAGTGACCAATTTTGGTGCTAACATTTTGGTGCTTTCACTGAGAATTGAATTCTCAGCTTGATTGGATCTCATCGTCTACTAGTGGATTTCCATATTCGTGAGATAGATCCAGTTGTTTACCAGCAAACTTCCTATTCTACTCAGATTTTAAAGAGATCTAAAGGAAGCTATTAGCCCTGGGATTGGATTTACTGATGTACGCAAGATCTTGGGATTGGATGTTGAAGTTTGCACTCAAGTTAAACGAAGGTCGGCACTTCTCTGAAGACAATTCAGTTGATCTCTCATATGGCCAAAACCTCACCAAGGCAAATGTATATAAGTCGACCGCCCCAGAAAAGGCGTACGCCGACCGCTCCAGAAAAGGCATATGCTAACCGCTCCTGAAAAGGCGTATATCGAGTCGACCGCTCCAGAAAAGGCGTATGCCAACCGCTCCAAAAATGCTGTATACCGATCGCCCCATATACTCCGTATAGCTGATCCATCTTGGTCGAACAACCTTGGCCGAACCGCCTTGGTTGAGCCACTCTTGGCCGAGCCACTCTTGGCCAAACCACATTGGCCGAGCCACTCTTGGCTGGACCACCTTGGTCGAACTGCCTTGGTCGAACTACTCTCGGCCGAACTACCTTGGCCAAACCGCCTTGGCCGACCCACCTTGGCCGAACCGCCTTGGCCGAACCGCCTTGGCCGAACCGCCTTGGCCGAACCACCTTTGCCGAAACGCCTTGGCCGAACTGCCTTGGTCGATTCACCGTGCCTACACTCCAACACCGAACCACCTTCTATTCTTGTGTTTTACAAGCATGCCGACCCAGTGTTACTGATCGTATACATACCTGTCCCTCTCTTAAAAAACCATCTGACTGGTCCATTTACAAAAAAATATGGATCAGGTACGACCCCTATTTTCAAAAAAAATAAAAAATTAAGGTACGACCCAAATTTAAGAACCCTAGCCGCAGCGCAGTGCCTCCGCATAGTGAATTCAAAGCTCAACTTAATGAAGGAACATTCTATCCACTTCCCTGTCATCCTATGACCGACCAGGGCATAGAAGATCAAGCGTCAGCTTTGGAATGGCAACAAGGGAACAGACAAGCAACTGCTACTCAAACGATACTCCAAAAGTTTGGAGAACATAGATGATATGACTCTAGGCAAACGCCAAGATGACTCCAAGCACCATTCTTCACTGACCCAGCACTTCGAATTTAGCGACTTCAAGCAAACCAATGTTTGACTCCAAGTAATTTGTTCCAAATGCTAACAAGGATATCATACTGATCACGTTTGAGGGTAGTCAACCTCGAGATATATTTTAGCAGCTAGTTAGGTGGAGAACCTCCTACGACCATGGATCGTTTCTATTACAAAATGAATCAAAACCAAAGTGAGGAGGAGTGGAGTAGACTAGGAAAAATAACAATACAGAATCGTTGGCTAAGGACTCAGATTCCAATAAACGAACCAAGATCTCAAAATTCGACTCATATGCTCTTTGAAAGACTCAATCGATAGCCTCTACTTGGAGACTCGCGACTCAGAGTGGTACTGAAAACCAACCTCGAGAGAGTCCACCAAAGCCCAAAGAAAATCAGAGGAATGTTGTATATTCCCAGATTCTCACTGATCCTAACACTGGCGATTACAAACACCTCCGAGGTGTGATCGAAAGGCTGATCTGGAAAGGAAAGCTTCAACAGTATGTTCAAGTCCTGCAGAATCGTGGGCAGTGAACATCCGATGGCTATCAATAAAGAACTATGATTATCAATCGGACTGCTGACGGCCAACATCCCTTTGAAAGGAGCTAGGGGCAAAGTTGAATAGCGAGCACACGATGTTGCTTCACTCATCAATGAGATTTAATCCAATCTTCTTTGAATTATTTCTATTTCTATTTCAATTGTTCTATGAACTACGACCAACTTGAACTAAACTACTTTCAAAATAATGCAGGTGACCATGTACTCAGAGTTGGCCGCTAACCAATCCACGCAGACCTTGATCGGATTAGTGGAGTTTCATCAAGACGAGCATGATTCGATCGCTCATCATCAACCATTTGCCTTTGATTTGGGGCCAAGGACTAGAGATTGAAAAGCTCATCACGGTCAGAGCCCAATACAAAGAGTACATGATTGACCGTCAATTCATCGACCTCCATATTTGATTTGGTAGCCTAAGCAAGGCTTGGAATGAATGTGGCCCGATCATCCACTCCACGGGTCATAAAGTAAAGTTCGATAATATACATATGCCTCTCATGGAGCTCAGTGAAGTTAGGATCTAACTAAAGCGGACATGATTTGATCATCTACACATCAAATCCTACCCTGAACACAAAAGGTGGTTTGAAAGCCCGACTTGTAGTAGTTGTGATAGACTGCCTACTCGTTAACCATCGCTCTCAATACATGGACGCGACTGCACCTTGAAACATATGCAACTTACTTTGTCTACTCAATAATCCATTATCTTCATTTTCTAGAAAGAGATACGAAGCAAATTGTGCGAGACTTGATTATCCAACCCCAGCAAGGATGTGATCCAACCATCTATCATATACCTCCTTCCTTGACTTAATTGGAAGAGCTACAATCACCAAGCGGATGAGAATCGATCGTCCATTTTTCAAGTTTCGTCCTTGATGATGGGGGCATAGTCCCATTCCATGAGCAAACGCGGTTCGACCGTTCATTCGACAACATTAGCCTCAACACGGTAAATGAAATACAAATCAAACGGGTGGAAATACGACTGCTCTCAAGAAAAATCTCTAAGTCCCTTAAGCAGACTAGAGTACTCTGAGTCCCTAGAGCGCGGACTAGAGTATAAATGACTTGAGAAAAAACTCTAAGTCCCTAAAGCGGACTAGAGTACTCTGAGTCCCCAAAGCGCGGACTACAGTATAAACGACTTGGGAAAAATCTCTAAGTCCCTGAAGCAAACTGGAGTACTCTAAGTCCCTAGAGTGCGGACTAGAGTATAAACGACTTAAAAAATCTCTAAGTCCCCAGAGTGCGGACTAGAGTACTCTGAGTCCCTAGATTGCGGACTAGAGTATAAACGACTTAAAAAATCTCTAAGTCCCCAGAGTGCGGACTAGAGTACTCTGAGTCCCCAGAGTGCGGACTAGAGTATAAACGACTTAAAATATCTCTATGTCCCCAGAGTGCGGACTACAGTACTCTGAGTCCCCAGAGTGCAGACTAGAGTATAAACGACTTAAAAAATCTCTCTGTCCCCAAAGTGCGGACTAGAGTACTCTGAGTCCCCAGAGTGCAGACTAGAGTGTAAACGACTTAAAAAATCTCTAAGTCCCGAAAGTGCGAACTAGAGTACTCTGAGTCCCCAAAGTGCGAACTAGAGTATAGATGACTTAATAAATCTATATGTCCCCAGACTGCGGACTAGAGTACTTTGAGTCCCTAGAGTGCAGACTAGAGTATAAACAACTTAAAAAATCTCTAAGTCCCCAGAGTGTGGACTAGAGTACTCTGAGTCCCTAGAGTGCGGACTAGAGTATAAACGACTTAAAAAATCTCTAGGTCCCCAAAGTGTGGACTAGAGTACTCTGAGTCCCCAAAGTGCAGACTGGAGTATAAACGACTTAAAAAATCTCTAAGTCCCCAGAGTACGGACTAGAGTACTCTGAGTCCCCAGAGTGCGGACTAGAGTATAAAATACTTGGCAAAAATATCTAAGTCCCTGAAGAGGACTAGATTACTCTGAGTCCCCAGAGCGTGGACTAGAGTATAAACGACTTGAGGAAAATCTCTTAGTCCCTAAAGCGGACTAGAGTACTCTGAGTCTCCAGAGCACGGACTAGAGTATAAATGACTTGAGAAAAATCTCTAAGTCCCTTAAGCTGACTAGAGTACTCTGATTCCCCAGAGCGTGGACTAGAGTATAAACGACTTGAAAAAAATCTCTAAGTCCCTAAAGCGGACTAGAGTACTCTGGGTCCCCAGAGCGCGGACTAGAGTATAAACGACTTTACAAAAATCTCTAAGTCCCTGAAGCGGACTAGAGTACTCTGAGTCCCCAGAGCGTGGGCTAGAGTATAAACGACTTGACGAAAATCTCTACGTCCCAAACTGTGGACTAGAGCATAAACTGTTAAACAAATCTCTAAGTCCTCGGAGCATGGACCGAAGCATGAACACAAATTGGGTGTGAGTCGACCGGGGGAAGAACAACTCTGAGTCACCAGAATGCAGAGTAGCGTATAAACATCGATAAATAGATGAGTGGATTCCGACCGTTCTTTATTCCGCAAACTTCGGCCTGAAATCGACGAAAGGAGTATTAACTCGCTAAGGATGGAGTTCGACCATCCGACTTGTGGCCTGGCCAAATCAATGTTGGAAGCAAGAGTACAAATCACTAAAAGCTGAATATGACAGCTCATTATAGCTCTAGCTTGGCGTTCTTTACAATTGAAGGCAATGACTACAAGGAGGCCTCAATACAGAACTAATCGGAATGGCATCCAAAGCTACGAATGATCGATCCGCACCAAGCACATACGAATGTGACCCGAATGTCCCTTGAAAAACTATAACCACCAGAGTGTGGAAAGGAGAGTAAACCACAAAGACTGGGTCATTAATTCTCCAGCACCCACTACAACAAAAATACCATTTTACAACACTGATTCTACAACGGTTCACCAAAGTGTTGTTAAAAAGGTAGACTTTTCACAACAGTTGTTAAGGAAAACGTTGTAATAGATTTTTCTAAACAACATTTTATGTACAAATGTTGTGAAACAAAAACTATCTACAACGTTTGTTTAAACTGTCCTAAAAAACAACTTTTAACAATGACTTTCTTACATTGTAGTATGATTGCTTTTTCATAACATATATGTAATGTTATTGAAACATTCGAATAAAAAAATGTTTTTTAAACATTGTAAGTTTATAGTATTAAGCAATATTTATCAAATGTTGTAAACTCGAAGAAAAACAACAACAAAAAATAGTTGTAAACTGTATTTATTTTTTATTTTACAACATCTGCATAATGTTATCACAATTCATATTTAGGGCAATGTTTATTTTTCATTGTTACTGACATTATATTTAACAACATATGATTGATGTTACTAATTCTCCAATTTCATCAATATTCTAGTAACATTGTCATAAGCATGCTTTATAACTTTTATATGGCATTGTTGAAGGTCTAAATAAAGACAACAAACTGTGAATATTATGTTTAAAAAAACGTGTAATAACTTCAACTTGACGTTGTAATTTCATATTCCAAAGAAAAGTTTTGGTAAAATTTAAAAAAGTTTTGCATTTAATGATGTTTGTTTGATATCGTAAAGTACATCACAGTTAATGAAGTTAATTGATATTGTAAAATATTTTACTAAGGATGTTTTATTACTGATTTGTATAGTTCAGTATGCATTTTTGTGCTTTAACACTGTTTAACTCTCGATTTTTCGACTAGGACATAACGAATATTCAATTTAAGTAGGCTAGTGCTAACCCCTTCAATCCATATCAAGGTACCATTATTCAGAAGTTGAAGGACGTTACATTAAACTATATTTGAGCTTACTTGAATGTATTATAGCATGAGCATTACATTAAACTATACTCTAACAATTTGCTCATATATTTATATGAAATTGCAACTTTTCATTTACCTATTGTAGTTGACAAACATAAAATGTCTAACTTTGATGAACTTGAATCAGACATTTCAACAACTAATCCAAGTTGAGCATCATCAAACACCATATAACAACAATGAACATTACAAGAAATTTTATTTTTGGTGGTGCGCAAAAAACGCTACCAAAACTTATGGTAGCGTTTTGATAAACGCCGTGATAATGCCCGCAACTAAAAATCCATGGTTTTTAGTTGCATTTATTTCAACGCCACTATAAATCCTTTTATCGTAGCGTTTCTTAAACGCCACCAAAAATAATTTTGTAACATTTTAAAAACGCCACCAAAAAGTTTTTTGGCGCTACCAATAGAGTTTCCAACTTTACCCCTACTTTACGGTTGCGTTTACTCAACGCCACTATATGTATTTCGGTAGTGTTTTTGAAACGCTACTAAAAGTTGTTGATCATTTTGCATCATTTTTTCATGCTATTATTTCTTATTCAGGTCTATTTTGTTCCAACTATATCAATCAACAATCACTCACATAATCATCATATTCAAACAATTAAAAAAACATATTAATCATATAAGATATCCATAATCATTCGAATACAATAGTTTTTTGATAAAATGACCAAACTCACATACAATAACCATTCGTATACAAATTTACACACCTAGTACTAATAAAATGTTATACCAAACTAGTGCTAACAAAACGCTTGATTACCCATAATTCTTTATCGCATGCACAAGTGAAAGCTAGCACCATAAAAGTTCAACTTTGCTCTCTTCAGAAATCCAATGCCTGCACAAGTGAAAGCACAACATATAGTCAAACAATTATGTTAATTCGTAGGACTTCAAATCTAATATCAAACATCTACAACATTGTACGAGTATATCATATTATAAATAATGTCATATAAATAATCAAAGTTATAAACGAAATGAAATAAATAAAGTCCAATCTTATAGTTATATATAAAATGTTGTTAAATTAGTTATATTATTATTATGTATAAAATTTAGTTAACTTAAACTTAGTTAATTTTATAAAACTTGTTTAACTTTAACAAAGCCTAGTTAATTTTTATTAACTTGGTTAACTTAATTTATTATTATTATTATTCAAACTCGGTTAACTTAATTTTATTATTATTATTATTATAAACTTAGTCAAATTTTATAAACCAAGTTAATTTATCATCACCATCGTTATGTATAAATCTTTATTAAATTAGTTATATTATTATTATTTATAAAATTTAGTTAACTTAAACTTAGTCAATTTTAACAAAACATAGTTAATTTTATTAACTTGGTTAACTTAGTTAATTTATTATTATTATTGCTAAAACTCAGTTAATTTATATTATTATTATTATTATAAAATTAGTTAATTTTTATAAACATAGTTAATTCATCATCATCATAATCATTGTTATTATTTATAAAACTTTGTTAAATTAGTTATATTATTGATTATGAAATTTAGTTAGCTTAAACTTAACTAATTTTATAAAACCTGTTTAATTTTAACAAAACTTAGTTAATTTTTATTAACTTGGTTAACTTAGTTAATTTATTATTATTATTAATAAAAAAACAAGGTTAAATTAATTATATTATTACTATTAGTAGTATTATTATTAATATAAACTTGGTTAATTTTATAAACTTCAGACAACGCCCCTCTGCCAACGTGCACTGCCTCTGACAACGCCCCTCTACCATACACCCTACCTGATAACAACACCTCAACTGCCTTCACAACCATATACACAGTCCATCTCCCTACCTCCTACCTTCAAAACTGATCGATAAATGTAATAAGTAACTGCACTTCATTGTAGTGGCTGCAGACTTTTTACCCACATGAGTTCTATCAATATACTTTATTGTAGTAAAAGAATGTCCATTGCACTACCTGATATAGTTAGTATAACACCTTAAGTCATAAAATTACGCTTGTCCAATCCTTTGATTTAATTATGGGATATAGGTAAATTTAACATTTCATTGTGGGGAATTACATAGATTCAGTCTGCTCTATTTGCATATATCACAGAATACATATTTAATAGATATAACAGTAAAAACCGAAATGAATGAATTACCTGGTTGGACTGGAAGGCATTGCAAGCACACCAAGCTTTTCCAGCACTTGGCAAAGCTTTTCCGGTGTTATCGTCGAGCCTTTCAAAATTTTGAAAAATACCTGACCCCAAAAAGGTAGGGAAAACTTAATGGTTTGAACTGCTATGCATCTTTTGGAAGGAAGACAAAAATAATGATCTGGTTTGCTCTACACTCACATACACTGCTAACTCTGTTTTCGGTGTTCAATACAATTGGAGTTCATAAAATTTCCCACCAAGGATATAATTGAATTGTTATGAACGTTTATCTAATACATGGTGCCACATCATAAGACATTTCATTTTTTTCCAATAAAAAAAATTAGCTGCAGTGACTCCTTATTTACAAACCAAGACGCAGTCATCACTGTATGAACATTCACATACCATGGCGATCAACAGATATGCATTGATTAATCTATGGTCTTAGCTCTCTCCTATGGACTAATTTAACAAAAAGAACAATATGTTCAAATAACCTCTTGCATAGCACACAAGTAAATTTGAACAAGTACGTCAATTGAGCTAAGGATCAATAATTGAACTCAACTTATTTGTATATTGATTTAATTAATATAAATACATTAACTTTTATGTGCATAAGTAGTCATGGAAATGGAGTAATATATATCATAGACACTAACCATATTGGATTCAACTGCAGATGTATCTACAAACAGTTGTTTGATTTGATTCAGCTCATCTGCAGAAAATACATATTTATTGATCATAGCGTAATCGAACTTAATAACCCTGCTTGTAAGCAAAGTACAGATATACACTGGTTTCAATATTCAAATTAATCATTTAAGTACAGTTAATTGATTATACTTTAAGTAGCAGAGTGACCCGAAGCATGTACCGAGTTTCCACATGCTCGACTTGAAGCATGGCCATCGTCAGGCGTGCTTCGTGTAAGTTGCGCTCCGACTCTGATGCGCCCTTTAACCAAACATCGGGCTGGACCGGGGCAAGCATTAGACGATTGCCAACTCGAATGGTTCCTAAAAGCGTATCGATTTTCCGAACGCACGATCGAGTGCACGGTTATGGATGATAGCGGACATATTTGTCGACTTAACTTTCGACTCGACTCGGAGCACGCTTCATATGTTCGTATGCTCGATCGTGACCCAGCTTCAAATTTCCAAATGCTCGAACCAAAGAAAGTTCCGTGTTTTCTCGGAGCAATATTGTCCAGGGCGAGCTACGGGTATGATGCCGCATGACCCGAAGCACACTAGCATTTTCATATGCTCGACTCGAAGCAAGGACTTTCTCGGGCTTTCTTTAAGAAAGTTGCCGAGTGACCCGAAGCGTGCTCCGAGTTTCCACGTGTTTGACTCGAAGCAAGGCCATCGTCGGGCGTGCTTCGTGTAAGTTGCGCTCCGACCCTGATGCGCCCTTCGTCTAAACATCGGGCCAGACCGTGGAGAGCGCCGGATTATTGCCAACTCGAGCGGTTCCCAAAAGCGATCGATTTTCCGAGCTCACGGTCGAGTGCATGGTTATCGATGGTAGCGAACATATTTCTCGACTCGACTTTCGGCTCGACTCAAAATACACTTCAAATGTTCGTATGCTTGTTCCTGACCCAGCTTCAAATTTTCGAATGCTCGAACAATAGAAAGTTCCGAGTTTTGTCGGAGCAATATTGTCCAGGACAAGCTTCGGGTATGTAGCCACATGACCCAAAGCATGCTAGCAGTTTTCACATGCTCGACTCGAAGCAGAGACTTTTTCGGGATTGATTCTAGAAAGTTGTCGATAGTCTGAAACATGCTCCAAGTTTTTCAACGTGTGAATCGAAGCAACTGCATCCAAGTGTGTGCTTCGGGTAAGTAGCAGAGTGACCCGAAGCGTGCACTGAATTTTCACATGCCCGACTCGAAGCAAAATTTTACTGCCACAAATTATGGTTAAAAAAACCTACTTTATCTCAAACCGATGCCAAATTTTAATTTTTACGGAGACAATTACAGGAGTCATCTACACCGCTTATTAACATAAAAGTTAAAATGAAGCATCTTATCTTTTCAGTTGTCGCTTCTCATCCCAAATCAATTGCTCCTCCCTAAATTTTGACCTAATTTTGTCTGCGTAAACCCACTGTCCCAAATACCATCGACGCTACCATCAGCAGTTCAAATCGAGGCGACCGACGATTGGCTTTACTACTACTACCTCGAAAACCATCGACGCTACATCAGAAGCTCAAATCGAGGCGAACAACGATTGGCTCAGCTGCATCGCACCGCTGCCGCATGACCATTCGAACTCCGCCGCTTAAGCTCCGCTTCGCATCTCGAGTCCACTGCAATTCCGACATCTTGATTTTGTTACAACTTCAGTTGAAGGTAACTTGCGGTTTTAATATTCATATCCTACTTGCTTACATAAATCTACTAAATTTTTTTTTAACTGTATATCGGTTTGCTACTTTGGTGGATGCTTGTTCATTGTCTCAGTCTATTACTTTGCCAAAGGGTTTGCTTTATTCAACTTTAGTGGGTTTTTTTTATATATTTTTTAGCATGGCTTGTTGGAATGGTTTGTTTTCATTATAAGGATGATCAAACGTAGAAATCATGCGTACATATATGTGAAGAAACTATTTGCGCTGATACAACCTAGCATACAGTCGATAATCAAAAAATTCAAATGAGGAAAATAACATAGTAGCAGAACAAGTGTTGCAGCATTCATGAGGGTAAAAAACCATGATGTCCACATAACTACGTGTACAGTTTTGATCACAAATTCCATAATAAGGAATCTGAAATCAATTTTCTGTGTTCAGTCAGGTCTCTTTGATCGATCTTAAATCAGATTGTCTATCCGTACACAGCGATATCCCTAGGTACCAGAATCCATCGGTAAGCTGTTATCAAATTTAATTACAATTTCTCATAATATGTTTCATCTTTGATATATTCAATCCTCAAAATTTGGTAACTTTACGATTTTATAAACAAACCCATGGGTATTGCATTAGTATATACCAGTACGTCAGGCACGTCCGTTGGAAGTGTGCAAAGAGAACAAAAAGTAAGCTTATTTATTGCGAAATAATGGTCATATGCATAAATAACGGTTTCCTTGCTTACATATATTTTCAGTCATGCTTCGATAGCTTAGACTGTTATCAATTTCCCTAATGAGGAAATTTAAGCTTGTTATGGTTAAGAACAAAAGTAAGAACGGAGAAATGAGAATTACATATCTTAATAAATTTTAATTTTGTTCGTTGAGTGATTACTATAAAAGTTCTTAGGAAATTGTAGATTTATTCTTTAATAAATTACCAAGATGATTGAAAATGCAATGAGTTTGGGAAGGAAGTGAGATGTGTCGTGCAATGGGAAATAATGTTATGGGATCACATAAAGTACAAAATCACCCTGATTTATTTATTATTAAGGGTTAAAGATGTGATGATAATTTTATAATATCAATAAGCTTCATTTTAAGTGGTTCCCATTATACATAGAAAAGACAATTAACTAAATCAAATGAGACTCGATCTCATAGATAGACAGTCTAGAAATATCATAGTTCCGTAATCAATTCTATTTGAAGTAAAATAGTATATATATGTGCAAACTCATGTCATGGTATATTATTTTCAAAATTTTCAACAATAAATAGTTTCTTATTACATGATCAAGTGCTAAGGGTATCTCAAACAACTTGGCACACCGTAAAAATTATGTGTAGCCTATGTAAGCGACAAATCCTCAAAAGATCAAGCACTGCCATTTTTATTTAGAAATGAGTAATACTTTATTTGAAGGACCAAGCCTTTATTTAATAAACGTTCACTCATCAAGTTCTTATTTATTAAGAGTCATGTTCTTATTTAATAAGCTCTCATCTTCATCTATGCTTTTAAAATGAAAGCGTAAATTTACCCTCCATTTTAATCGACTTAAATAAGCTACTTTTTTCTTTTCGGAAATCATATATTAACTCTTGGTTAAAATCAAGTTTATATTTCAGAAAAAAGAAACCAAAAATAGTTCTAAGTGGCAAGTTGAAACATGTTTTTGAGAAAGGATCACTGTGTATAAGTTTGAAAATAAGGGTGCCTTCCTATTTCCATCAAAGAAAATATATAGGCATGACATCTCATCAATATTATAAAAAATTTCACAAAAGTGCAAATATTGTACTGCACTACATAAATTAAATGTTGTTATGAATTTCGATTCCAAAAATAGTTTTTTTTATGTTTTGTTGTTCAGTATTTGATCATCTTAGTATTTGAACATTTTGGTGCATCGTATTCAGTGGGAGATTTAGAGGGGGCATGTGGGGTCACCGGAGCCTACTAGACTTTATATATTTTACTTTTTAGTTCTGCTTCTTTTTATCAAATTTATTCCTGCTGCTGCTTTTCTTTTCATCTTCCCTCTTTTTTGCGCTGTTGCTTCTTTAATTTCTTTTTATCTCTTTTTTTGCTGCTGTTTTGATTTGTGATTTTCGTTTGTACTACTACTTTTCTACCAAAAACAAAAAGGCAACCGCATTCTACTGCTGCTTCTTTTCTTATTCTTTTCAGGTATGCTGCTCTTCTTTTTATCCCTCTTCTTTAAACTGAAATTGCGATTCTAGGGTTCCAAATTGGTACCGACTTTTGATAAAATCTGAATACTGCTTAATTTGATCAATTCTATTCAGTTTTGATTTTTGCAGCACTAAACTTCTTGATTGTTGACTGATTTATTATTTGTTAATTCACTTAAATTGTTAGGAATGGATAAGTATATTATAAGAACTAAACATACTCGAGCTGAAGTTGAACAAAGTTAGAATCAGGAAGCTATTCAGGTTGAATCTTTACCTAATCAAAATCAAACTACTGCAAATTCTCCAATGGAAGAAGATATTCCAATTCTTAATAATGTGATTAATGTTGAACAAATGATAGCTGATCCTGGATTACGACCTCCTTTCTCTTCAATTGGTTTTAATTCTATGGAACGTGAAAGAATTCGAAGGGCATATTTAACTTAAGGCCCCTGTCAACCAATACTCACCAAGTTCCCTGTTACTATGTTTTCAGGAAAGGGATATTTTTGAGAACATAAACAATGAAGCAATTATGCAAAGATTCCAAGATATGAAGAATAGAAGAATGTTAATTTAAAATTGCAAAATTATATGAAGTCAAGTACTTTTGGTTATAAACTATTGCTTTATTAATATGTTTGTATATTTTGGCCCCCACTAGTCTTGATCCCTGGCTCCGCCACTGATCGTATTCATATATTATATCTTTAATTGCATGCTTTTCGGACATATTATTTGTATATTTTGTTCTACCCATGATTGGTTTTTATATCCTACTTTGTAAATTAGAAAAAAGTTGATGTATATGCTTGTGGCAGCTGCCTATTTATATACTTTCCTATGGTGAACCCTTCTTAAATTTTTATGTAGTCCTAATTTGTAGTTTAGTTTGTCTACCTTTAATTGTGAGAAACACATTACTGTAATTTTTGTTAATTAGTACATATTCAAGCTATGCTTAACTTTGTATATCCTAAAAACCATTGCAATAATGTTGCAGGTTACATTTTTGGAAATAAATAGATATATAGTACACAACTAAATGGGTTGCTATTTAGCTACACAATTATTAAACGTATAAATGAGTATATAAGTATGAAAAACCATATTATCCAAGAATAATTCAAAAATGTACTACCGTGGCATACTTAGAAGAAGCCACCTTAAAATTGCCAATTATCTACCCTTTTAGTGCATCATTACAGTAAGCAACACCAAAGTCATACACTCCTTCACAATTCCAAACCTCTCCAAAACCCATCTCTTTATGCCTTGTTCTAACCACAAATGCTTATTCATCTTATTGCTTTCTTTCATCTAAAGCGTCCATACATATATCTCTACAAGTAGCAATTTCACTCATTTTCAGTGCAAGAAACTAACAGCGTGTACATTGGTAATCAAATCAAGCAACTAAATCAACACAATTTATAATGTGAATTGTTTGATATAGTAACATATTTTACTTACAGTTTTATGAATTCCAAACTAAAATATGGATATGGAAGCATGAAAACGTTGACTAACCACAATGGGGCAAATAATATTCAATCCAAACTTAAAAATAAAATATGAAGTTGATAATTTAATCGATATAAATACCTTGATATAAGTAGTGTCATAAGCTCATAGTAAAACTATTATTAACCAACCAAAAAATTGTCCTTTACAGTAAGTATTGGATGGGAGTGGTCATACTCATAAAAAAAGTTAAAAGGTGGTAGCTGGTAGCATGGACCACATCGCAAGAGAGTTTATAAAATATTGTAAGAATAGGCGGAAATGGAAATAAAATAAAGAAAATAAGAAGATAAACTTGAGATGAAATGCTTAAGTAAGAGAATTGACAAAACCTGCAACTGTCCTCGTCTATTTTGAAGGCCGAAGAATTGTTCCAACTTCTGTTTGGAAGTGTCAAAAGAAATCCTAGCTAAACATTTTAGGGTATTCAAAAGTAGATCTTGAAAAAGGATAGCTTTGGAAAATGGAAATCGAAAAAGGCTCAGGTTTTCCTTTGATAAACAGAACATGGGTAAAAGACGTAGATCAAAATGTCCTATATATTATTTGTTTTATTAGGTTCATTAGAATGGCTATTTTTGTATTTTTATTTATTGTAATTTTTCCATTTTCTCTAATTGTACTGTTCTTGTAAGCTGCAACATAAGAAAATGACAATGCAATCAATATGGTAATTTAGTTTTAATACGCATGATAAATATATGGTAATTTATGAAATCAAAAAATGTAAACTTACTCTGTAGCAATCAATATTGCAGCAATCAATATCACTATTCTACTTTTGTTATATATCGTTACTATTATTTACCGTTAGCTTCAGTTGAACTACACTCTTAAAAACCCTCTCAATATTCTTGCCCTTTGCTATTTTTGGGGTATTATTAATATATGTTGGTTCAATTAGGAGTTTGTCCAATGGCTAACTACGTTAGCTGTGTTATGTATGTAAAGTGATAATACAGCTCCTTAATAATCATGCAACTCCAAATTAAATAAAGGGTAATAATTCTCAAAACTGAACTAGCTTTGTACTTCAGCTCTTTTAATTATCAATATTAATGGAATATCGATGAAACAGGATGAGTGATATGGAATAATGCTTACAATTATACCCAATTTATGACACGTCATGTATAGTACCGATGATGACATGGGCTGTGTTCAATTTGCATATGTATTTGTCATGGATTATGCTGCAAGATATAATTAAATGAATATTCTCTTAGTATTTTATTATTTCATGTATATACGAAACTTTAACATCCACTGGCTTTATTGCTGTAATTTTTCTAATACACAAGGTTTTTTGGTAAATTGCCATGGTTAACAATTTGTACCAACCAACCGGTCTAATTATTAAAAATTAAGAGATGGTTTTCAGTCTGTTAATGTTGCATATTTTATAAAAATTTGAATAATCCTGTGCAAATACAAAAACCTAATTAAAATAAAGAACTCAAGATACTAAATGATTCAGTGTCAAGTGTTTAAAAGTAATAAAACCTCAAAACCCCCTTGCAATATAGTAGTACAATAGCCCATAATATTTGACATTGGAATTTATCAAAAATTGATAGAGAAGCGTTAAATCATAGGAACCAATGACTGATTATGCAACTTCTAAATGTAGATTATTGAGGTTCGTTTATAACCGCTATAACATGCACGTTTTGCGTGCAACTATACTAACTTTAGTAACATTTGATAAAACTCAGAAGTGATGCTCTTTCTTTGAATAGCTTCCATGTCTGTTTATATTTTGTAGGTTATAATATCACATAACATCTAAATAATTTCTCAAATGTTTTTGCAGCAGAAGAAAGCATGCCATAGATTTACCATGGATTAGAGAAATCATGGGTTTATCTACCAAGGTCCGTACTATACAAATTCATTATATTGATGAGTTTTGAACATTTTCAAAACTGTTTCACGTCTTAGAAATAGTAATTTATGTATTCAGAGTCACAAGGGAATATAGAGAAGGGGCATGGAATTTCATAAACAAAGCGTTAAAGTACAATGAACAAATTGTTCAGAAAATGAATGCAAAAGCTGATTCTAAAATCACTGAACAACTTAATAAAATCAGTTGTCCGTGCTCAAAATGTTGTAACTTGGGTGCTCATCTATCTGGTTTTGCTGTATTTGAGCACCTAGTCTGTAATGGTATGGATCCTACTTACACTACATGGATTTTGCATGGAGAACGACATACTAATGTACAAAATTTTCATGAAGATAATGAATTTTTTAATACATATAGAATGTATGCCGATGCTTTTGATGATGAAGTGATTATGAATGATACAAGCATGATAGAAGATGATGTGGTAGGAGATTCTTTACTTCCTTTGTACCCTGGCTTTAAAAAGTCTACAAAGATTTCTGCTACGTTAGCTTTATACCAAATCAAAACCGAGAATGGATTATCAACTAAAAGTTTTAATGAACTGTTAAAGGCAGTACATGAGCACATGCTACCAGATGAAAATTTGCTTCCTAAAAGCAACTATGAGGTAAAAAAATTTGTCAAGTGTTTTAATCTCAATTATGAGAAAATACGTGCATGTCAGAATGATTGCTTTCTTTTTCGAAAAGAGAATGCAAATCTAGATAAATGTCCGAAGTGTGGTTTTTCTAGGTACAAAAAAGGTGACAATGATAACGAGAGGAAGAAAAATATTCCTGTTAAGGTACTTAGATATTTTCCAATTATACCTAGACTTAAAAGAATGTTTAAATCACAAGAAACATCAGAGCAATTGAGGTGGCATAATACGAATAAAAGCGAAGATGGAAAATTACGACATCCAGTTGATTCTTTAGCTTGGAAGAAAATTGACAAAAAATGGCCTGGTTTTGCTTCTGATCCAAGAAATTTGAGATTTGGACTTGCGACGGATGGATTTAGTCCTTTTACCGATCCTAGGTCGACTTATAGTTGTTGGCCCCTACTACTCGTTACATACAACCTTCCTCCATGGTTGTGTATGAAAAAGGAAAATCTAATGTTGTCTTTGTTAATTCCAGGCCCCAGGCAACCGGGTAATCATAATTATGTTTTCATATTATTCTCATGGATTGTTATAGTTCGTGTATATATTAATTTCTTCCAAATTTATGCTACATATTTTTATGTTACTATTAAGAATCCCTAATTTTTCATTAACAGTGTTACACAAATATTTCAAATAATTTTTTTATTTTAACCTCATTTTTTCACTTCTAAAGTTCGTACTTTTTCATCAACATAAGGTCACGTGACCTGATCATATCTTTGGTAAGTTGAGAACTAGAATTGCATATTTTCATCGTGACATTTTCAACGGCATATATCATGGAAATTCATAACTACATCTCAATCGACTTCTTTTTGCATTTATATTTTGGGCAATGTTGTTAGTCATTACATTTATCAAAATTTGTCGTATTCATAACCAATTATTATTTTAAAAAAGTTGTACTCATTTCATACAGATATCCTTTCAAACTTATTTATATCCCATGAACGTCAACTTCCTCATTCTGCTAATTAATTGCATGTAGCTCTCATTTTTAAGCGTAAACAATGGTTATATGTTGCTTTCATGATTCATAGCACATAATTATTGTGCAACTTAAGGACCTAGGAAATATCATATTTCTATAAATACCATAATAATAAAAAGAGCAAAGTAGAATCATTTAGATGTATTCTAATTTCTAACACATAAGGTCAGTATTGTTTGCTATACACATCGTATTCTTTACTATATTCAGATCAAGGAATATAGATTTTCAAGTATAAAATTTGTGCATATCCTATTTTTCACTTGTTATTCAAATTAAATAACCTAACTAAAATTATTTATTTTTGTGAGAAGGAAATGACATTGATGTTTACTTAGAGCCACTCATAGACGATTTGAAAGAGTTATGGAATAACGGCGTGGAGGTATATGATGCGTTTAGTAATCCAATTTCAAGTTAAATGTTGTTTTACTATGGACTATAAATGATTTCCCAGCTTATGGTAATCTAGCTGGTTGCACAACAAAAGGAAAGACAGGATGCCCAATGTGTGGGGTTAATACATTATCGAATTGGTTACCTTTTAGATGTAAGTGTGTATATTTGCACCATAGAAGGTTTCTATCTCCAGATCACCCTTTTCGAAAAAGAAAAAGTTGGTTTGATGGTAAAAATGAAGAACGAGGTAAATCAACAGTAATGAGTGGTATAAATGTGCTAAAATCTATAAGTAATATTCAAAATGACTGGGGAAAGAAAATAAAAGAAGAGAAAGGAACAACTAATAGAGTTGCTAAGAGGAAGAGACAAAACCAAAAGAAGAGAAAAGCTGCATATGATAAAAACACTTATATATGGAAGAAGAAGTCAATCTTCTTCGAGTTGTCATATTGGAAGGTACAAAATATTAGTTAATATTATATGTATTTTTGATTTTTGATTTTTTTGATTTAATTCTCTCATACAATAGTGGGTGCTAAAATTTTATGATATGACTTTTAGGAATTGCTGTTACGTCACAACTTGGATGTAATGCATATCGAAAAAAATGTATGTGAAAGTCTAGTTGGAACAATATTGAACATAAATGGAAAATCCAAAGATGGGTTAAATTCTCGTAAGGATCTACAACATATTGGAATAAGAAAAGAGTTGCATCCGCAAGATGTAGGTGGAAAGACATACCTTCCTGCAGCACAACACACATTAACAAAACAAGAAAAACTAATTTTCTACAATCGACTCAGAAAATTAAAGGTGCCTGATGGTTATAGTTCTAATATTCGACAATGTTTTTCAAAGGATGATAATATAATAGGACTGAAATCTCATGATTGCCATGTTTTAATGCAACAATTATTACCTGTGGCTTTGAGAGGGCTCTTACCAAAGGGGCCGAGAAATGCAATATTTCGGCTCCGTATATTTTTTAATGAACTGTGCCAAAGAGTAATAGATCGAAAGAGGTTGGAACATCTTGAAAATGAAGTTGCTGAGATATTATGCATTTTTGAAAGGTTTTTCCCTCCATCATTTTTTGATATTATGGTGCACCTGACTATTCACTTGACGAGAGAAGTAAGACTGTGCGGCCCACTACAATATTGTTGGATGTATCCGTTTGAAAGGTGACTTTTTACCACTTTTTTTTTCTTAGCTACATTGTGTGATTCATATTTAAATTAAACTCTTTTTTAGTCCATGAAAATGAGAAAAATATCTAATTTCCATAATTGGATGCATGATCATATAGTTTAGAAATATGAATAAACTATACTATTGCCAAAGATTTGTAGAGCATAATTATTACTGAATTTTATCATATTGAGTTACTGAAAATCAATTATTAATGAACTTTGTCATATGAAGCTAAACTTGAGAACTACTTTATTATTTGAACCCCGTTGTTTTATATAAGTTAAATGGCATATCAATTTTAGGTCATATGAAGTTCTTTAAATTACACCTACAAAACAGAAAGCAAGAGATGTAGTTCATATGGAAAGATAATTTTTAGTTGAATGAATAAATTTATGTACATAATTACTGGAACAACATTTACTTGTAATTTTTTTCTTTTTTGTAGATATATGAAAATACTAAAAGGCTATGTTAAAAATCCCTCACGTCCCGAAGGATGCATAGTAGAAAGTTATCTTGCTGAAGAGTGCATGAGGTATTGTGCTAGTTATATGAAACAAAATGTTGAAATATGTGAGAAGCATGGTAGAAATGAAGAGTTTGAAAATAATGCTTCTCACATCGGGCGTCCAATCAGTAAAGAGAAACATATTACCATGTCCAATGAAATGCTGAAAATTGCACATCGTTATGTGCTTTTTAATATGGCAGAAGTGCAGTCTTATGAAAAGTAAGTATAATAAGATCTACCAAGCTACAATTATAGCTAAAAAATTGTAATACTTGTGATATATATATATATATATATATATATATATATCTTCTTGTTATACTTTAGACTACACATGGAGGAGCTGAAGCATTCGGATGTTCGCTTCATCAAAAATGAAACTTTGCTTTGGAATCAACATTCTGCCAATTTTTTGATTGGTTTCAAAAAAAGGTATTCTATATACGACGATATGAGTTTGATTTCAATTACTTTTGTGTCAGTATGCCTTACTTAAAAAAAGCACATGTACGTACATGATTGTTGCAGCCTATTTTAACTTACTATGTAGGTTGAAATGGAAATTAAGTCAAAAAATCATGTTCCTGAGAAGATAAAGTGGTTATCATTTGGCCCTGAAAAGCAAGCTGTTACATATACTGGTTATATTATAAATGGATGCAGATTTCATAACTAATATGTCGAAAGACCGACTCAAAACAGTGGTATAATGATTGAAGCAAATAACATGAGCGATTCACATTTAAATAATAGTACAACTTCAAAGGCATACTTCGGTGTTCTTCAGGAAATTATTGTGTTAGACTATCATATTATGCAAATTCCTATATTTAAATGTATTTGGGCTAATATCGATCGTGGTATTAAGATGGAAGATGGTTTTATATTAGCTAATCTACACCAATTCTAGAATCAATTCCAAAATGATCCTTTTATTTTAGCTTCACAAGCTCGACAGGTTTTCTACTCAAGAGATTCTGATGTCTCTAACTGGTATGTTGTGTTGAAACCACCATCTAGAGGTTTTCTTGAATTAGAAATGTGCTACGAAGATATCTGTATCAACTGTCAACCTTTGGATGTATCACAACTTGATGAAGTTTTGGAGGATGACGATGGCTTCGAAAGAAAGGGTCATGAAGGCATGTTAGTGTAGCTTCTCTTATTTCCATTGTTTAGGTAATGGTTTATCTTAGCAAGTTCAAAACTTAATAATCCTGTATCATTATGCATTGATATGACAATGGTTTATTTATTCAACTCAAATTGTTGTGATATACATGAGAAATTTGTTTATTTGTTGTACATTTAGTTCCTCGTGTTCTTTTTGGCCAAAAATTAAGTAAATTTTATGTAACCTTTGTCATATCAAATACTTGCTATATGTGATTCCCTAGGTACTGGTGTAGCAATAATAGCTATTATTGTTTGTACTAATGCGTTTCTTATTTCATGTTTGTAGGCTTGCTATATGTCAATGCGAGGACGGCTGGAAGAATGGATATCGATACAAACTAAAGACCTCTTTTTGTAAGTTCTTACAACCATATAGCTATTATTTTTTGCCACAATTCAAGTTTAGTGCTTCAAATAAATTAAGAATTCACTTTGGGATTAAATAACCCAATTTAGAGGTCAAATTAAAGATTAGCTTTGGAATTAAATCCTAATTTTGTTATGAAATAAATTACAATCAATATCTAGGAAAAAACTGAGTAACATACTTGCTTGAAGATATGCATCGAATTCTAGTGATGACAGCCGTCGATTTTTTTTTCTTTTTTCCAAATGATCCAGAAGCAGCCAATCAAGCTTGGGATGAACCATAGAACTTGATGTTTTAGCGATCTCCTATGGACTAATTTAACAAAAAGAACAATATGTTCAAATAACCTCTTGCATAGCACACAAGTAAATTTGAACAAGTACGTCAATTGAGCTAAGGATCAATAATTGAACTCAACTTATTTGTATATTGATCTAATTAATATAAATACATTAACTTTTATGTGCATAAGTAGTCATGGAAATGGAGTAATATATATCATAGACACTAAGCATATTGGATTCAACTGCAGATGTATCTACAAACAGTTGTTTGATTTGATTCAGCCCATCTGCAGAAAATACATATTTATTGATCATAGCGTAATCGACTTAATAACCCTGCTTGTAAGCAAAGTATAGATATACACTGGTTTCAATATTCAAATTAATCATTTAAGTATCAGTAATTAATTATACTTTTGGGAGAAAGCATAGAATAGAACAACACAGTTCCCAAGCTCCCAGCCAAGTAAAACAGGTGCAAACATATTGTTTAGTCTTTTACCTTGACTCCCCTTATTTTTTTAGTAAAAAAAATCATGTAAAAGGGTATATTGATAGATACCTGCAAGTATCTTGGCATTCTTATGATCATCTTTAAGTTTGCTTGCATTATCTCTAAGAGCAACATAGGCTGCTGAGGTTATGACTCCTACTTGCCTCATTCCTCCTCCCAACGTTTTCCTAAGCCTTCTAGCCTAATATGATTGTCAAATATTCAAAATATCAGTTCACCATAAGATTTTTTATAGTTGGTTCAATTCTTACAACTTTAAAGGATCAACTTTTCTGTAAATAAAATAACAATCATCATTAAACATGTTAACAGTTAGAACTCGAATCAACGGTACCAGCTCAAGTTATGCTTTAGTTTTGCGAATTTTTACAATTCTACTGAAAATATAACCTCAATTGCAACAAATATACCACTTCATTGACAAAAGGATGGAAATTCAAGGATGAAATGATTACCTGATCTTCCTTTAGGAAAAGGGTGATCTTGGTTCCTCTTCCAAGGCTTTCACCCGAATCTTTGGTGACGGTAAATGAACCACCAGCCTGTGACTCCCAAATATACTGTTCATCGTCGTTACGCTTGGTGGTCACCACAACTCTCTCAGCCACAAGATAAGCGGAATAAAATCCAACACCGAATTGACCAATCATGCTGACATCAGCACCTGCAGCCAATGCCTCCATGAACTCTTTTGTTCCTGATCTGGCAATGGTACCGAGATTGTTCACTAGATCGTACTTTGTCATTCCAATACCACTGTCAATGATCGCCAGTGTGTTTGTTGTTTTGTCAGGAATGATGTGGATGAACAGTTCAGGCTGTGCATCCAGCTTGCTCTTGTCCATAAGGCTCTCAAATCTGATTTTGTCCATAGCCTGTTATTCCATAAAAGCATTGTGATTAGTGGTAAATTCATTTGTATACTTGTATGAAGATCATCCGCAACTTGAATATTATGGATAACTTGACATAGTTTTCATGACTAAATTTAAATACCAAATATACATGTTGGAATGAAAACCAAGATTTGTATATTTCAAATAACAAAAACTAAGTTATCAAACTGGAAAACGATACAGACATGCATAACTTAACAATGTAAAACTGCTTCACATCATTTGAATCATTTCGATAAATTGTTAGCTTATACTTTATGAAGTCCACATGATGAAAGTAGAGAAATTATTTGCATCTCAGTAGGGTCGTACTATTTTAACTCAGGTAAAGGCCTGATCCTCTATTCCCAGTCCTATGTGCTGCAAAGCAAAACAGGGTCAACATGGATTTTCTTACAGGGACATTGAAATGATAGCTAGGTAAATAGGGTCAACATGAATTTATTTATAAATGCACGTGTTCTGACCCAGTAAAAAAGAAATTTTTATTAGGTTAGACCCGACACTGTTAAAATTATTTTAAATGGGTTAGGTTAGAGGTTCGGGTTACATTATGATAGACCTAGCTTTTAATATGAGTTTATCTCCTTTATTATGTATCATAGTACATTACAGTAACTAGTTTTAATTAAAATATATGCTATCCATGCTGCAGGAACTAAAGGCGCTCTTATGAAGAAGGTTATTGCAGCTGCTACATTGTTATTTCGAAAGCTTGCTCTACCAACTAAAATCTTTTTTGGAAACTTCAAACAAGTTGCATTTCTATTCTAGTTTTTAGGCTCTTGTTTGCAATGTATTTGTATTTCATACCAAAACTTGCATTGATACATGTCGCTGTCAAAATACTTTCTGATGTGACTCATGATGTTTTATTATTATTAAATCATTTGTTGATCTAACATATTGTTCTATATATGCTATTCCTTTTGAAATGAGCAGTTGTGATTTGACATTTAATAACATTCTTTGAACTTGTCACATACGGGAATTTTCGACTTTCGAAAATTCGACTTCGATACTCACTTTATCGACTGCCGAGCAATCGAGTGCCGGAAACTCCAATAGTGAGGGTTTTAGAAAGAAAGAAAAGGTAGAAGAAGAAGAAAGCAGAAGAAGAGAAGAAGAAAATAGAGAAGAAAGAATAACAACAGAACAACATCAGAACAGAAAACAATATCAGAATCTTACACATCGCAGCGGAACAATATATAATAAATAAACACTAGTCTTTTAAAACAAAGAGCTATATCAGTTTATACATACATCAATCATCAGAGTCAATATACAACTCAATACAAAAATGGACAGTTATATAAACTTGTCCTCATACAGAATACACAGCGGAATAAATACTATCAGATACAAATACTACGTCTCGTCATCCAGCTTGCTTCCAAAGCTCCAGAATATCCAGATAACCTAACTCTAGACTGCCCGTGTGGAAATTGGTGGGCACCCAGAGTTTAGAAGGGAACAATAAACTCCGAGTCAGTCATGATGACTGGTGTGAGATCGTAAAACAGTTATTTTTCACAAAGAAAATAAAACAAATTCGCAATGCTTTTGGAAAATGAAACTACCATAAGACCTCCCGCCACACACACAATGCAAACGCAGAATTGGAGGAGATTTCTTCTTATGATAGTCAAAGATGCTTACTACGCAAAATCAATTCTTTTTTATATTATTATTAGTGCATAGTGTAGAAAACATTTCGAAAGTATAATATAAATCTTAGCCAGCATAGACATTCCGAACTATGCCTACTATAGCTACCATCCAAACAGTGGTGACCACCATAAGTGAATGGCAGGTTCTACAACTAAAACCGTACAAGTCACGTATTGTTTCTTTGGATTTCCAACAAATGGTCAGGCTAAGGAACTTCCTATCCACGATGGGTACGTCCCTGGAATAGACGACCCGAGAAATAACCTAACATTACGGTTAGATCTCTGCCAACACAAGGCCGGGTTACCTCTACAAAAGTAGGTAACTACTGACACGCGTATGCCATCCCCCGATCGTAACCGATCTTCCCGAGGATCCTCGATTTCCAACAAACCACATAGATAATAATGCAGCAACCACATAGGTTAAGTATCTGGGCTCCATACCATGATACCACCTCTATCCAGAAGGAATGACATACACTAAGGGGCGCTACTCCCTAGAACCTTGCCGCATCCTTCCTGTTTTGACCATTTCCGGGGTGTGAGGCTCGACGAAGTCTCGTCCACAAAGCTACGCTTTCTACAAAGCCATGCTTCGGGTCAAACAAATGATCAACCTATGACCACAAAGATATAAGATCAAACAAATGATCATATCACAAATGATCAAACACTGATCATTTCACAGCAACACTCAGTATGCCACGTTACCAAATTGGGATATATCGCTGATAAATTTCAACTACATAACCTCTGAGCTCGTACGTCTCAGAGAAGGGTGTTAAGCTAAGAGAATAAATTCTCCGCCACCAACAGAAATGTATTTGAAAGAAATCAGCTTTATATCTCAAATTTGTAACGTCAGACATACAATCCATACAAGTCTGTTCCGGGATCGAACAGAACCGAAGGCACTTCTCACGAAGCCCTTGCATATCCGGATAAATTTCTAATCATGTCCAGACTTCCCGTCACTAAGGGTGATAAAACCTCTAAATCGGAGATCAGCCGATGTAGAGTAACTCGACGGTAATCCTTCCGTTTTCAAAAATATCTGGTCTTCAACACCGGTCTTCAAATGCAATTCATAACGACGTATCACATATTCGGAATGGGTTATACGACCCCATGGTCCTTTCCCGGCTAACCCGAATAGTGAGCGTTTATTCAAAAACAAGTGTGGCATTCAAATTCATCCAATTCACAACAAATACCTATCTAAAGGTAATTATTGATAGTCGGTTATTTAACTATCAATAAAGATGCGCAACATCATCAGATTCCAAATAATTTTCCAAATTATTTTATCTTCAAAAATATCTTTACTAGATATAACATTTCCACACTTCAACAATAAATCAACGTTTATTTTTAAACAACTTCCCTTTCTTTTATAAATTCCATAGTGAATTTATATTTCAAAAATATCTACTGATATACGATTTTCAAATCGATTCCAATATTCATTTTCAATTTATCTTTAAGAAGATAAAATCTCAAAACGTTTCATTTCATTTTGGAAAAGTATTTCCATACTTATTCAAAAATAAGTATTTCGCAAATCTATTTATTTTCAACATTTGAAAATATTCAATATACTTAAATCAATATTAAGTATATATTCATTCTTTAAGGAAATCATTAATTTTAACATCTATTTGAGTCAAAACGAATGTTGCGTAAAACATCGTTACAACGACTCAAAATCACTAGTATAGGGATTCGGATTTAAGATAGATATATAAATCCCAATACTACATAAAACATTTTCTTTCGAAAATCATTTACTATAACAACAGTGTTATAGTCCATCATTTCCTTATTTCTCGAAAACGTCTATTTCAACAATAAATGTTGAAATCTATGATTTCGATATTTTAACACGTTTTAAAACATCTTTTAAAACAATTACTTCATCTCATAATATTATCTTCCCAAAACATAACCATTTTATTAAGTAATATATTCACTGTCCAAAATCGTGAATATAGTTCGTTATCCAAATTCAACATTTCTACACGTTTTGTTTAAAGGCTTATCCACTGTCCAAAATCGTGGATATAATTCCTTTAATTAACTTCTACAATACACTTATCAAAATAAGTGATTTCGGATTCATAAACAACGTTTATAAATCACAATTTTATATTTTATAACTACTTCAACTTATAAATTCCTTTTATTATCCAATTCAATTTATAACTCAATTTTCTACCAAAAGTCCATTCTATAAGTTAAACACTTATAATTCGTTTATTTACAAAAATCGTTCTTTTAGGACTTCACAAATCATTTATTCTGTCCTTTATAAAACCCATTTTAACATCATTTAAAACGTCTTTAAAACTCCTTTATAATTTCATCACTTTGATTTATAAAAATCAAATTTTATAAATCTTATATATAGAGCTTTCATAATAAATTCAAAAATCTCTATTTAAACTATTTAATAAATAAATCAACTTTTGTTTCAAAATTCACATTTCGGTTATATTTCACAAAAATCACAATTTTTAATAACATAAAAATTTTAACATTTATTTATTTAAAATGAATTGATTCCAAAATTCAATAAAACGTATATTTTCAAAAATCACTTTAAAAATCCTTTTAAAGTAAAGTCGTTAT
The DNA here is from genome assembly GCA_030737815.1 of Allium fistulosum. NCBI lineage: Eukaryota > Viridiplantae > Streptophyta > Magnoliopsida > Asparagales > Amaryllidaceae > Allium > Allium fistulosum. The sequence goes on from CM060902.1 coordinate 427,499,212, forward strand.
TTTTAAACTTCAAAACTTGAATCCAATGATGCAACGCATCAATTAGTCCATCACAACATCAAACATCATATATCATCATATGATAACAGGATATATATCAATATCTGTAAATAAATAAATACAGTTGAGGAATCCAGTTGGATCCCTCCAACCTGTTTCCCTGCATCCAAAGACGTTAGCACAATACCAATTCCACTTCGAGGTGGAATATCGCGGTATATGGGTTTTATAAAAATATCCGCTTACTAACGGCGCAATAGGGTCTCATCCGCTATACGAGGTGGGAAATCAATCAATCCAATATATACATATGCCAATATGTATATATTGCTATATATATAATAGATATATCCTACTATATCTAATATCACATTCAATCAATCAGTCAAACAAACAATAACTGCAAAATTAAATTTTTCCTTCGAGTGAGAAAATCTCACCTTAGCTTTTATTAGCAATCCAATTTCCATCTTGACTCGATTTTCTTGATTTATAACCTTGTATAAATAATTATACAATTTGTTAACATTTGAATTAGTCGAACTATTAAATTTCCATTTTGATAGATACTTTTAATTTGGTTAAAGATTTGGGTTTAAACCAATAACTTATTCTTAATATAATATTTTAAACTAATATTTTCCTTTAAAATCTTTTAACAACTAAAAATAATTAAATTAGTAAATAAACAAATTTTCTATTATCTACTGATATACTTATAAAAACAAGCTATATAGGTTTAAAAATCAAATTTTCTATACACTGTTCAATATTTAAAATCTCTATAGATTTTCCAAACCCTGTACAAATGTATATTTATATTTTCTGTTAACCTTAAATAAAAACAAAATTGTTTTTTTTTTAAATCACAAATTTAACTTGCTGTTTTCAGAAACTACACCTCACTGCAATCATATACCTTTCCTCTGTATATGTATAAAATTGCATATATTATCAAAATTTAAAATTGAAATAAAACTGGATATACCTCTCTGTTAAATCGAGCAAACCCAGGCTCGATCTTCATCACGCCGAGATTGGAACCATCGCGATGCCTCCATCGCGCGTGCCCTTGCCCCCATCGCTCCTTCCCTCAAAATCCTTGACCTCACCTTATCCAATTCGTCGATGTCAACGACGCTGCCACTACCTCCACCTGACTTCGCAATCGCCACCGAGCCCTTCTCCCCAAATCGCGATACTCAGATCCACTCGAGCATGCGTCGCCCCCTTTTTGCTCGATCGAACACCACAACCCCGATCGTAACCCTCGCCGTTGAAATCGCCAGCCGCATTCGACGATGCCCAGATCTCGAGCCTTCATCTTCCTCGCACGCGACGTCGACTTCCCTTCGAATGCCACCTTCTCCTACGTTGCCACGGCCTCGAGCGCATGCTCGAGAAGAACGACGAATCCCACTTTTTTTTCGTGCGAATTAACTGGTGGATGGGAGAGGGATTTGGAATTTGAAGTGATACAGGAAGCGGCATTGATTATTTTTTTTTTAAAGTTGAATGAAAACAAAAAAAAAATTCTTCGTTTGAAATGTTTGAATTGGGAATGAAAATGAAGATACGGTTTGGATTTAAAAAGAAAAAAAAACGTGATTTTAGGCGTAATGTTCTGCGTGATTTTAGGAGGGTAACGTGCTGAGGTGACCAATTATTTAAAAATCAAATTTGAATTGAATTCGTTTTAAATCTCACGCGTTTACCTATCGTGTGCTCACATATCAACTCCGAAAAATACGAAATTTGAAATCCGGTAATAATTCAATATTACGGACCCAATGGAACTGGTTTCGTCGAATTCCAAGACTGCGCCTCGGACGGCTATTTTTTTTAAATATCGGTTCAAACAATTAAATTCAAAACTGAGCAAAACAGTTTAAAATTAAATTCTGAAAGTTCGATTATCTTCGGTATTATAAATACGAATTTTAAAATCTTTTGAAATATTTTTCTTCGGCTTAAAATTGAAGACTCGAATTTTATTCAATTCAATAGATTAAATTTTAAAGTTTAATCGCAAATTTTCAAAATTATATTGGGATTCAAATTAAATCATCGTTCAAATATTTAAAATTAATTAAATATCCTCAATTTTAATTTGTTCAAAATTCTGGGTCGTTACAGACTTCCCTCCTTAAAAGAATTTCGTCCCGAAATTACAAGTTAGAAAGAAATGTCCTTAACTCGTCTACTATTTTTCACAATCCAATAGTTTTCTCAGTTTGTCAAAACAAATCTTTTTACTAAAGATTCGTTATTCATCAACTAAATTTCAACTTCAACTCTAAGTTTCAAAACAACATTGTTTTACTTCTCAATTCAATTTAAATTTCAAATTCAAATTTTAAACTTTCAAAATTTTCTCAAAAATTTTCTAACGCCCTAAATTTCCGAAAAATTTTGCCAGCGTCTCCTTTGCGCGGCTAATACGGTACGACTACAAAACGTCCCTACGAACTCTCAGATTTCAAAAAGAAAAAGAAAAAGCCAAGCGGCTAGACAAGAAATCATCAAAAACTCATATTATAATTCAAATACGTACCTTTTCGAGCAAATTCAAATTATCTTCGAAATCAAAATTCCAATTCCTTTTATAACACCTGTATGTCCTACTAGCCATAATATCTAGTTACACATTCAAACCATTTTGCAAATTCTATTACAAAATTCTCAATATAACTACTTATACATTTTTACTTCACTGTTGAAGTTACATATTCATATCCATTCAATTTTACATTTCAAATTTCATTTGAATTCAATTCACCATTTCAATTCAATTTGGATTCTATTTAGCTTACTATTGAAGTTACATTCGTTTTTAAACAAAATGAATTCATATCGATTCTAGTTTATAACCAATTCAAACTGATACAAATTCAATTTATTTTAATTCTACTTCATTTGCAATTGATTCCATTCTAATCAAACAACTCTCATTCACAACTGCTTAGTTTAGATTAGTTTCAATTACTAATTCATCACAATTTTTAATCCACTTACAAATTCAAATTTGTTTTTCACATTCAGTTTCAATTCCAGTTTTACTTACTTACAACTTCAAATTTATTTATTCATTCTGAAACTCATTCACTAATTCTTTCATTTCAAATTCGAATCTGATTTCCAAATCAAATTTCAAATATTCTATAAGTCTTCGACTTACTTACATTTCGATTTATAAGATCATTGATACATTCACCTTACTAATTCCATTATGAATTTTATCTTCAATTATCCTTTTTGAATTCTATTTTTATTTGTAAATCATATTTACAATTCATATTCATAATTTTTATTCATATATGAATTTATTTCCTTATACTTTCAATTCACATTTATAGATTTCATTTGTTAATGAACTTTAATTCCAATCACATTTACATATTTTACATTAACAATTTCTATTTGTATAAGTTATCAATTCAATAATATTCCATAAATATTCTTATAAAGTATTCCAGAGTCTTTTCAACCTTTCAATACCATTTTGAAAACAATTAAAATTTATCTTTTGAATTTTCAAAACAAAACTCAATTTTCCAAACAACTTTCATTTAAAACAATTTGGCAGAAATTTCTCTTTTGGAAACCCGAAAATGAACACCAATGATGCCGCGGTCATCATCGAAGTTATTTTCCAGCGACCGAAAAGAGTTTAGAGCTTTCATCTCTCCAAAATACTTTTCAAAACCTTCAAAATTCATTTTCATATCAAAAAGAAATTAAACTTTCCAAATCACCAAAATTTTCAAATTCTTTTCAAAACATTTCCAAATACTTCTCTGGAATTCCGTTTCAAATTACAAATCACACTTATAATTTACATTCTTTAAATTTCATTTGTATATGGATTTATTTTTTTTAACTTTGGAGTTATGATTTCAATTTCTTATTTAATTTCATATAATAATGATAACATTTCAATATTATCACTTTCTTAACAAACATGCATCCATATACTGTAATAATTTACAGAAAAGCATTTCTTTTATATACAAAAATAGTTTTGGGTAAAATTATTTCATTTACCCTATTTAAAATAATACTGTGTCAGTTTATCTTGTTTAGAGTTTAGAAACCCCTATCGATTCCAATTAGCTAGACTACACCGACCAGAATCTATAAACAATCAACCGATAAGTCAACACAATACAAAACAACTTTTATATTCAATAACAAATACGCGCTCATATCTATTATTACACTCAAACTCATTCTAGAGTACTACTGACTCTATCTCTAATGAGTAACACCCAACAGAGCAGGGTTGTCGCTTAACCATATGCTCTGATACCACGTTGTCACATACGGGAATTTTCGACTTTCGAAAATTCGACATCGATACTCACTTTATCGACTGCCGAGCAATCGAGTGCCGGAAACTCCAATAGTGAGGGTTTTAGAAAGAAAGAAAAGGTAGAAGAAGAAGAAGAAAGCAAAAGAAGAGAAGAAGAAAATAGAGAAGAAAGAAGAACAACAGAACAACATCAGAACAGAAAACAATATCAGAATCTTACACATCGCAGCGGAACAATATATAATAAATAAACACTAGTCTTTTAAAACAAAGAGCTATATCAGTTTATACATACATCAATCATCAGAGTCAATATACAACTCAATACAAAAATGGACAGTTATATAAAATTGTCCTCATACAGAATACACAGCGGAATAAATACTATCAGATACAAATACTACGTCTCGTCATCCAGCTTGCTTCCAAAGCTCCAGAATATCCAGATAACCTAACTCTAGACTGCCCGTGTGGAAATTGGTGGGCACACAGAGTTTAGAAGGGAACAATAAACTCCGAGTCAGTCATGGTGACTGGTGTGAGATCGTAAAACAGTTATTTTTCACAAAGAAAATAAAACAAATTCGCAATGCTTTTGGAAAATGAAACTACCATAAGACCTCCCGCCACACACACAATGCAAACGCAGAATTGGAGGAGATTTCTTCTTATGATAGTCAAAGATGCTTACTACGCAAAATCAATTCTTTTTTATATTATTATTAGTGCATAGTGTAGAAAACATTTCGAAAGTATAATATAAATCTTAGCCAGCATAGACATTCCGAACTATGCCTACTATAGCTACCATCCAAACAGTGGTGACCACCATAAGTGAATGGCAGGTTCTACAACTAAAACCGTACAAGTCACGTATTGTTTCTTTGGATTTCCAACAAATGGTCAGGCTAAGGAACCTCCTATCCACGATGGGTACGTCCCTGGAATAGACGACCCGAGAAATAACCTAACATTACGGTTAGATCTCTGCCAACACAAGGCCGGGTTACCTCTGCAAAAGTAGGTAACTACTGACACGCGTATGCCATCCCCCGATCGTAACCGATCTTCCCGAGGATCCCCGATTTCCAACAAACCACATAGATAATAATGCAGCAACCACATAGGTTAATTATCTGTGCTCCATACCATGATACCACCTCTATCCAGAAGGAATGACATACACTAAGGGGCGCTACTCCCTAGAACCTTGCCGCATCCTTCCTGTTTTGACCATTTCCGGGGTGTGAGGCTCGACGAAGTCTCGTCCACAAAGCTACGCTTTCTACAAAGCCATGCTTCGGGTCAAACAAATGATCAACCTATGACCACAAAGATATAAGATCAAACAAATGATCATATGACAAATGATCAAACACTGATCATTTCACAGCAACACTCAGTATGCCACGTTACCAAATTGGGATATATCGCTGATAAATTTCAACTACATAACCTCTGAGCTCGTACGTCTCAGAGAAGGGTGTTAAGCTAAGAGAATAAATTCTCCGCCACCAACAGAAATGTATTTGAAAGAAATCAGCTTTATATCTCAAATTTGTAACGTCAGACATACAATCCATACAAGTCTGTTCCGGGATCGAACAGAACCGAAGGCACTTCTCACGAAGCCCTTGCATATCCAGATAAATTTCTAATCACGTCCAGACTTCCCGTCACTAAGGGTGATAAAACCTCTAAATCGGAGATCAGCCGATGTAGAGTAACTCGACGGTAATCCTTCCATTTTCAAAAATATCCGGTCTTCAACACCGGTCTTCAAATGCAATTCATAACGACGTATCACATATTCGGAATGGGTTATACGACCACATGGTCCTTTCCCGGCTAACCCGAATAGTGAGCGTTTATTCAAAAACAAGTGTGGCATTCAAATTCATCCAATTCACAACAAATACCTATCTAAAGGTAATTATTGATAGTCGGTTATTTAACTATCAATAAAGATGCGCAACATCATCAGATTCCAAATAATTTTCCAAATTATTTTATCTTCAAAAATATCTTTACTAGATATAACATTTCCACACTTCAACAATAAATCAACGTTTATTTTTAAACAACTTCCCTTTCTTTTATAAATTCCATAGTGAATTTATATTTCAAAAATATCTACTGATATACGATTTTCAAATCGATTCCAATATTCATTTTCAATTTATCTTTAAGAAGATAAAATCTCAAAACGTTTCATTTCATTTTGGAAAAGTATTTCCATACTTATTCAAAAATAAGTATTTCGCAAATCTATTTATTTTCAACATTTGAAAATATTCAATATACTTAAATCAATATTAAGTATATATTCATTCTTTAAGGAAATCATTAATTTTAACATCTATTTGAGTCAAAACGAATGTTGCGTAAAACATCGTTACAACGACTCAAAATCACTAGTATAGGGATTCGGATTTAAGATAGATATATAAATCCCAATACTACATAAAACATTTTCTTTCGAAAATCATTTACTATAACAACAATATTATAGTCCATCATTTCCTTATTTCTCGAAAACGTCTATTTCAACAATAAATGTTGGAATCTATGATTTCGATATTTTAACACGTTTTAAAACATCTTTTAAAACAATTACTTCATTTCATAATATTATCTTCCCAAAACATAACCATTTTATTAAGTAATATATTCACTGTCCAAAATCGTGAATATAGTTCGTTATCCAAATTCAACATTTCTACACGTTTTGTTTAAAGGCTTATCCACTGTCCAAAATCGTGGATATAATTCCTTTAATTAACTTCTACAATTCACTTATCAAAATAAGTGATTTCGGATTCATAAACAACGTTTATAAATCACAATTTTATATTTTATAACTACTTCAACTTATAAATTCCTTTTATTATCCAATTCAATTTATAACTCAATTTTCTACCAAAAGTCCATTCTATAAGTTAAACACTTATAATTCATTTATTTACAAAAATCGTTCTTTTAGGACTTCACAAATCATTTATTCTGTCCTTTATAAAACCCATTTTAACATCATTTAAAACGTCTTTAAAACTCCTTTATAATTTCATCACTTTGATTTATAAATATCAAATTTTATAAATCTTATATATAGAGCTTTCATAATAAATTCAAAAATCTCTATTTAAACTATTTAATAAATAAATCAACTTTTGTTTCAAAATTCACATTTCGGTTATATTTCACAAAAATCACAATTTTTAATAACATAAAAATTTTAACATTTATTTATTTAAAATGAATTGATTCCAAAATTCAATAAAACGTATATTTTCAAAAATCACTTTAAAAATCCTTTTAAAGTAAAGTCGTTATTTTTAAACTTCAAAACTTGAATCCAATGATGCAACGCATCAATTAGTCCATCACAACATCAAACATCATATATCATCATATGATAACAGGATATATATCAATATCTGTAAATAAATAAATACAGTTGAGGAATCCAGTTGGATCCCTCCAACCTGTTTCCCTGCATCCAAAGACGTTAGCACAATACCAATTCCACTTCGAGGTGGAATATCGCGGTATATGGGTTTTATAAAAATATCCGCTTACTAACGGCGCAATAGGGTCTCATCCGCTATACGAGGTGGGAAATCAATCAATCCAATATATACATATGTCAATATGTATATATTGCTATATATATAATAGATATATCCTACTATATCTAATATCACATTCAATCAATCAGTCAAACAAACAATAACTGCAAAATTAAATTTTTCCTTCGAGTGAGAAAATCTCACCTTAGCTTTTATTAGCAATCCAATTTCCATCTTGACTCGATTTTCTTGATTTATAACCTTGTATAAATAATTATACAATTTGTTAACATTTGAATTAGTCGAACTATTAAATTTCCATTTTGATAGATACTTTTAATTTGGTTAACGATTTGGGTTTAAACCAATAACTTATTCTTAATATAATATTTTAAACTAATATTTTCCTTTAAAATCTTTTAACAACTAAAAATAATTAAATTAGTAAATAAACAAATTTTCTATTATCTACTGATATACTTATAAAAACAAGCTATATAGGTTAAAAAATCAAATTTTCTATACACTGTTCAATATTTAAAATCTCTATAGATTTTCCAAACCCTGTACAAATGTATATTTATATTTTCTGTTAACCTTAAATAAAAACAAAATTGTTTTTTTTTAAATCACAAATTTAACTTGCTGTTTTCAGAAACTACACCTCACTGCAATCATATACCTTTCCTCTGTATATGTATAAAATTGCATATATTATCAAAATTTAAAATTGAAATAAAACTGGATATACCTCTCTGTTAAATCGAGCAAACCCAGGCTCGATCTTCATCACGCCGAGATCGGAACCATCGCGATGCCTCCATCGCGCGTGCCCTTGCCCCCATCTCTCCTTCCCTCAAAATCCTTGACCTCACCTTATCCAATTCGTCGATGTCAACGACGCTGCCACTACCTCCACCTGACTTCGCAATCGCCACCGAGCCCTTCTCCCCAAATCGCGATACTCAGATCCACTCGAGCATGCGTCGCACCCTTTTTGCTCGATCGAACACCACAACCCCGATCGTAACCCTCGCCGTTGAAATCGCCAGCCGCATTCGACGACGCCCAGATCTCGAGCCTTCATCTGCCTCGCGCGCGACGTCGCCTTCCCTTCGAATGCCACCTTCTCCTACGTTGCCACGGCCTTGAGCGCATGCTCGAGAAGAACGACGAATCCCACTTTTTTTTCGTGCGAATTAACTGGTGGATGGGGAGAGGGATTTGGAATTTGAAGTGATACAGGAAGCGGCATTGATTTTTTTTTAAAGTTGAACGAAAACAAAAAAAAAATTCTTCGTTTGAAATGTTTGAATTGGGAATGAAAATGAAGATACGGTTTGGATTTAAAAAGAAAAAAACGTGATTTGAGGCGTAATGTTCTGCGTGATTTTAGGAGGGTAACGTGCTGAGGTGACCAATTATTTAAAAATCAAATTTGAATTGAATTCGTTTTAAATCTCACGCGTTTACCTATCGTGTGCTCACATATCAACTCCGAAAAATACGAAATTTGAAATCCGGTAATAATTCAATATTACGGACCCAATGGAACTGGTTTCGTCGAATTCCGAGACTGCGCCTCGGACGGCTATTTTTTTTAAATATCGGTTCAAACAATTAAATTCAAAACTGAGCAAAACAGTTTAAAATTAAATTCTGAAAGTTCGATTATCTTCGGTATTATAAATACGAATTTTAAAAGCTTTTGAAATATTTTTCTTTGGCTTAAAATTGAAGACTCGAATTTTATTCAATTCAATAGATTAAATTTTAAAGTTTAATCGCAAATTTTCAAAATTATATTGGGATTCAAATTAAATCATCGTTCAAATATTTAAAATTAATTAAATATCCTCAATTTTAATTTGTTCAAAATTCTGGGTCGTTACAGAACTGTTGTGATGTTATATAAATATGGTTGAAATGTACAATACAATATATGGAAAATGTTGGTTTAATTTACAATGTTTCTCAATTATTGTAAAATACTTGTGCACAACGTTTATTGTATGAATCAAATGTATTTTTTGTTATATTAGAGCAATGTTATAGAAAAATTATTTACAACCATTCACAAACGTGGTGGTGATATATAGTATAACAGGTAAAAAAGTTATGGGAATTTTGTTCTGCAATGTTTAACAAATGATGCAAATGAAATTAGAGAAACATTTAAACAATGTTGTCTAACTTGTGTTTGCAACGTTTATTAAATATGATTGAAACATAAAATGCCACATTTGGAAATAGTAGTATAAAACCAATACACAACTTTTATTAGATGACGTGGATAATGTTTCTACAATAAGTGAATAACGTTGTCGAAATAAAATACAACATTTGGAAATCATTGAAAATGTATGGAGACTAAATGTAAATATTATTGTAAAAAGTTTATTATAGCATATGAAATATATGGTAATTGACTATTTAAAACATTCAAAAAACGTAGTAAAAAGTTCTTTTAATTACTTTTTGGTGTTTTCACAATATTTATGTTTTGTTATAGCTAACTTTTCTACAACATTTTATGCAACATTTAAATAAACGTTGTAAAAGATACCCCATCTTTCACAACTGTGGATGTAACAACATAACCATAAATGTTGTTATAATACATTAACTACATTTATACAATGTTGTAAAATGATATTTTTCTTGTAGTGACCCTCCTTCGATCCATCAGGAGGAATATGAAACTGGATGAGCATGACCTGACTGCACTTGAGTCAACTTTACCCCGAGATCTGATTACAGAACATGAACCAAAGTGGACGTAGCTGACGGTCCAGTACCCAACTTACGCCCATAAACTAACGAGGCATCGGGGTATTACCCTTGGAATGAAAAACCATAATACAATCCAGGATAGGCGAGACTCAGCATCTCATCAACTGACCTGACCCCACGATTCAACGGGAAGGAGAATTAAGCTAAAGTGGGCATGGATGGCCTTCCTACTTATTGATATATGCCCCAGACATGGGGTCACGAACGAGAAGCGGGATGAATGTGAACCGACTATTCACCGACCAATTCTATGTCTTTGGAGTTTAGGTGGGGGTATAAACATAGCTAGGACGAGACTCAACCATCCACGTAGTACATTTATCAACTCGAGACTGGGAGCAGAAGCGTGATCATCCAAAGACTGGCTGTAATAGCTCAATATTGAAACTTATATATAGTGTTTACAACTACTCAAGGCTACGACCGAAAGAATGCCTAGAGATAGAATCATTAAATCGATGCCTAAGCTCGTAGGCAACTGACTATCACTCCAACCCGAAGGACGGGTAAAGGATCATGAATGCATTGAATGGAAAGTGCATTACTCGAATATACAAGCAAATTCAAACTCAAAGGAAAATCCAGCTATGCAGCTTCACGCAACTCAAGGCTGACTCCTACTCAACATTTTCTTCAACGTGCTTCTAAGCCTAATCTTTGGCCATTTGCAGATAATCGATCAGAGCATTCAAAGCTCTTCACTATCAGACTTAATAACTCATGACAAGACTCTAGGATTCGACTAGAGCAACCATCAACATTGACCATCCCAACCATATTTCACATTGAATGTTACACAAAATAGTTATACCTGAACTCGAAGAATCCAAGATTGCACCGGCTAAACTGACAATCGACATTACAGTTAGCCATGGCGACCCTTCACGGGTGTTGAAGATCGGATCACAGCTCAATGCGATGATGATAAAAGAATTAGTTGGATTTCTCTGAATAAATGATGATATGTTCCCTTGGACCCATTTTGACAGCGTGTGTGATTTCACCGACTATCGCGAGCCATGCATTAAATATCGACCTGAAGCTACAAAAGCTAGCATCATACAGCGACCTGAGATGTTTGAAAGACTACTTAAATAGAATATCGAACTAAGCCAATTCGATATCGCTTATTTCCCTCGAAGAGCTATCCAAAGACGGAAAGTAGCAGACCTCATATCTGAATTCACTACATCAGACTACTACTCGAAGAGTAGTGGAGAACCAACTAACAGATGGAAAATGTGCGTGGATGGAGCATCCAATGATCAATGTTATGGCGCAAGAGTCGTGTTAATGACTCCTGAGGAATGATCGATCTGCTACGCCCTGAAACTCAATTTTCTTGTAACAAACAACGAAGCTAAGTATGAAGCCTCGACCGCCAGCCTCAAACTTGCTAGAGAACTTGAAGTGGAAACTTTACATATCTTTTGTTATTCCTGATTAGTAGTATGCAAAGTTAGGGAAGTTAATCTTGCTAGGGGGCATTGTCTTACTCCTTATCTCGGCCGGGTCTAAGAGCTACTAGCCGACTTCACGTATTACATCATTGCACACATCCTCAGCGAATGAAATGAAAAGAGTCAAGTCACTGGCCAAGCTGGCCAAAATGGGTCATGCATGACTCCTATCAAGGTTTATCCACAATGAGGAATTCTTACTGAACGGAGGAATGGAAAACGACAGATGCTCCTCAAAGCTTCATGCAAAATCATCAAAGAAGAAGTCATGTGTAGGAAGGAGTTTATCCATTCCCATGCTTCAATGTATCACCCATGATGATATCAAATGAGTCTTGAGTGAAGTCTATGAAGAAGAATGCGACGATTACATCAAGGGGCAAACCCTGACAAAGAAAATACTCTGCTACGGGTTTTACTGGCCGATTATCAATCAAGATGCGGTTGATCATGCTAGAATATGCGATGAGTGCAAGATGTTTGCAAAAAATTCGAGAGCCCTGCCGATGGAAATTACTCAAATGACTAGTCCATAATCGTTTGCCACTTAGGGGCATTGACATCATCGTCTCCAATCTGATCCCAAGGGTGGTGCGAAATACATCATCGTAGCAGTTGATTACTTCACCAAATGGGCAGATGCAGAACTTTTAACCACGACCAAGATGAAGAAAATAATCGACTTCGTCGTCCGTAACATCATTTGTCCTTATGACCTTCCACGATCCATCATAACTGGTTGAAACTATGAACAAAATCATAAAGTCTAGTCTGAAGAGAGGTTTGGAAAAGGCTAGAAGTAAATGGGTGGATGAACTCTCAACAGCATTATGGGCTTATAGAACTACCCATGAGTCCATGGCTGGCCGTACTCCCTTCACCCTTGCTTATGGCTCCGAGGTCGTCATCCATGTAGAACTTGAAGTCCCCTCTCATCAAGTGGCTGGTTACAACCCTTATTTCACAAAAATATAAACAAGGAATTGAAATCTAATTGAAATTAAACTAGATGGAATTGGTGATGACTTTTGAGCATATAAAACGCATCCGAGAGCCAATGACAAGAACCTGTGCTCGAACATGCACGTGTATATTCGAAAAAATTCGACTTCTTGAAATCAATAGAAATTGAATTTTCACTTAGGGTTATTAAGAAACAACTGGATCAGATAGTCAAAGCTTACTAGCCCTGTAGAACCGGACATAGATGGCCACTGATGAACCACAATCTTGAATTATACTATTGGGAATCAACCAAGCACCATGACGACGGAAGAAGGATACGACACTTTGGAGGATAAAATTGAAGGATAATGACTATTCAGGAGACGTGATTGATTTCTTTCTGGAGACTCTAACTTGCTTCGATTCAAAGCACGTCATTTATGCAACAAGATGTACTTTGGGGGGAAAATGTTACCCGGCTACTTGGCCTGGCTATGAAGCGACAGTTGCAGAAGTTATAGTTAGCACTGGACAAGGTTCTGGCCAAGAGGAGACTGGGGATATAAGGGTTTGATGCAATTGATATGGTTTGGCATGAATGTGCGGATCGGTATGTATGGCTCGGTCAAAGGAGGATCGGCAGATACCGCTCGGTCAAGAATGGGAAAACGAGATGGCTCAGTCTAGGCGTCCAAGGAGAGGTCGCTCGGCCAGGTTTGTTCGGCAACCATCGTTCAGCCACCATCGTTCAACATACCATCATTCGACCACCATCGTTCGACGACCACCGTTCGGTATGCCTGGCTCGGTACACAGAAGTTGCCTGCTATGGGCCGAAGTACCTTGTTCCTGGGCCTGCAAAGGGAGTCCAGTCTATCTTCTTCTATAAAACAGAGGCAGGGGTACAGTTGAAAGGACCTTCTTTTGGGAGAACTCCAGGGAAACTCTGCCATTTTTTATACTCTCCTCTTTTTGATTCAAACTTGTATTCAAGTGGTATGTTTACGGATTGTATCTGTATTCAAGGGATTGAAAAAGTAATAAATATTTTATTCAAAGTGGACGTAGGTAGTTACACCGAACCACTATAAATCTGGTGTTCTAGTTTTTTGTTGTTCTTTGGCATTCAACTGTGTTACATCTCTGCTTTAATTTACTTTCTTCATTAGTATCTCTACACAATTCGATTCAAGGGTGTTAGTGACCAATTTTGGTGCTAACAATATAAATATTATACATATTGATTTTAGTACTGATTTTTTTAAATATAATGTATATATATACATATATGTAATTTCATATGCTAGTTTAAATATATATATATATATATCTAAATATATTTTTTTACGTATATTGGGTCTACATATATTTGTTTATGTATTGGGTCTACATATATTTTTTTACGTATATTGGGTCTACGTATATTTGTTTACGTATATTGGTTCTACATATATTTGTTTACGTGTTGGGTCTGCATATATTTGTTTACGTATTGGGTCCGCATATATTTGTTTACGTATTGGGTCTGCATATATTTTTTATGTATATTGTGTCTGCAATACATTTTGAGTAGCATGCATATATTTGTTTACGTATTGGGTCTGCATATATTTGTTTACGTACTCGGTCTGCATATATTTGTTTATGTATATTGTGTCTGCATACATTTTGAGTAGTATGCATATGTATTTGTTTGCATATATATAGCTTACATATATAATTGTTTGTGTATATATATATATAGTATATAGATTTTGCTTGATTTGTTAAAATAAAAATATCGATATGTTTTATTTTATATAATATATATAATATATAATGTTTCATCGATTCAAGTCTGTTGTGCCTTGCTCTGTTCGTCGAATTCATGTTCATCGTGCCGTGCTTTGGAATGTGTGCTTGGATTGTCGCATCTTGTTCTTGTCTATTCTCTAGCCTCAAAAGGTGAGCAATTACTCACGATTAACATTCTTATATTCAGTAAATTTAATTCACCTGAAATGACAATTGAAATATGCTGTTAAATTTGAACTGTTAAATTATTTAATTCTTAAATATGATATGCCATTATCTGAAATTGTTTACCTATGACATATGGCACCACAACCTGTTGTATATATTATATTTGAAATTTGTTACTGATGATATATGCCTATTGTTGATATGTTATATTATTATTATATTTGTTGTCACTCTGCAAGTTCCCTGTGAGTTTAGAATTCCCTATGGGTTGAAATGATACATACCCGAACGATCTTATAGATTAAGGGAAAATTGTTATGGGTTGAAATGATAAACCCAAGCGATTTTCATTGATTTTGAATTTTGGGATTGCGGGTTGAAATGATATATACCTGTAAGAATTGAAATTGCGGATTGAAATGATAAATATCCGTATCACTTGAAAATGGGATAAAAAAATTATATATGGACACCGTTGGTCTATTTTTAAAAAATGATTTCAAAAGTTTTGAAAGGAAATATATGGGTTTTATAAATATTTATTTTAAAATATAATATAAAGATTTTATTTTAATATACGAGTAAAATTTTGATTTTTAATATTATATATTTGGAAATTTTAAATTTATAAGTAAGTTTGAAAATATAAATTTTAAGATTTTATTTATAATTTTATTATTTTTAAATATATAAAATAAGTTTATTAATTAGATTTAATTTAATAAATTTAATTTAATTAGTATATATATAATATGTAAAAATTTATTTAAAATTATATAAATATTTTAAAAATAGATTTTGTAATAACTTTAATAAATAAAGATTTGAAAGATAAGTTAAAGCTGTTTTGTGATTTGATATATTTAAGAATTGAATTTAATAAAATTGATTTGAAACTTATTGATTAGGATTTTAAATATATGAAATTTATAACTTGATAACTTGATTTTGATAAAAGTTGACTAAATAAATATTTTTGAATTTAAATAAACAGAAATGAAATATATAGTTTGATTTAAATTTGTAATTTGAGATTTTATTTAAATGTTATCAGAAATGATTAAGTGAATATTTCAGATTTAAATAAAGTTAAAGTTTAATTTTGAAATATAAATGAAATTTATAAAATTGAGTTATTATAAATTGTGGAATATTTTACTTTGAAACCTATTGAAATTGAAATGGTTTAATTTGTAGTTCAAATCTGTATTTGGAATCGATATAAATTAAAATGGTTTTATTGAGTATTTGAATTGAATTGTAATTGATGATCTAAGATTGATTTAAATTGAGTTTTGGAACTAAAGTTGATTTGAATCGATTTGTGGAATTGGATGAAACAATTCTAATTTGAAACTATTTTTGATATAAACTCTTTAAATATAAACTATTTTAATATATAATCTATTTTAAATCTATAACCTATTTTAAATATAAACTATAAATTATAACCATTTTAATATATATAAACTTATTTAAACTGTTTAAGTTGGAACTGTTATGATTTAAAGTGAATATAATTTTCGAAAGTAATATGATTTCGGAAGTGATATGATTTTGAAAATAATATGATATTTGAAATGAATTATGAACTGTTTGAAATGATTTTTAAAGTGATTTTATAACTTGACCACGGTGTGAAATAAGCATTCGGTTGTTAACGAGACCGGGATCGGATATTGTCACTCTCTGCCAATACCGAAAACCACTTTAACAACTGTGCACGTAGTGGAGATTCCAGAACGAAGTAGGATGGTTTGGTGACGATTTGGTATGAGGTATTAAGGTAGCCCTGACTCCCGCGAGTTAGTTTAATGTGGCTAAAACAGGAGTCGTGTCGGGCCAAGTGAGGTCGCACCTCCAATCGGGCACATTTCTTCGATACCATTCTATTACTTTGTGATTTGATTGGGTGCACCTTTGATTTTGGTAGTGTGTCTCGAGGTGGGTGGTAGTAGCTGCTATGCATTACCACCAATCCGAATCCGCAAAACGGTAGTATCCTACCCTAGGCATTGCCTCGCGTGCCTTGTCACATAACTTATCGCGCCTTCTACAAGTTTGTTTTGTACCATACCTATGGAGTGCCCTCTGGGTAACCCTACAGTTTACGGAGGAGCTTACGGTACTGTATAGACTATGGGAATGTATAAAATGTGTTAAGGGGTATACGGGTAACACCTTAACGCTATTTTAATACTTTACTGATAGACATATTATAATAGCGTATATTACTACATAGTACATAGTTCCATGGATCCTTAGAGGATGGAAATCCCAAACGTCCTTTAAGTTACTTGTATTTCAATTGACATTTCACTTGAGTTGAATTTACTACTATAAGAATGTTAATCCTGACTCGAGTGTTTTGTGTTTTGCTTTATGCTCGGGTCAGACTGGGTGTCACAGCATTTGAGACTCACCTTTGGAGATTGGAGCTTTGTTTGAAGATCTATCTATCCAGCTTCAGGTTATTTTAGTTTATTCCAGTCATTTATGCTCAGACTTGTCAGTTGCTTATGTGTTAGAGATTCATTTGTATTTGAGACTCTATTGTATTTTGTTTCAGACTCTAATGTTTTATAGTAGCTTCATGAACTACTATTTATCTATTCCACTGTTTATTGTTGTAATACTCTTTGTCTGTGATTCTGTGATTCTATGATTGATTTATTTACTGTATATGTTGAGTTTTGCCAATTATAAATTAACAATCTATTGTTTTGAGCAATTCAAGTCCGACATGTGTGGATGATTTTCGATTTGAACGGTTTGAAATATCGGGTCGTTACTGTTGGTATCGGAGCCAGGTTTAGGAAAAACTTAGCATATGGAGTAAAAACTCATTAGAGATAGGGTATTGATACCCTAGAATGAGTTGAATCAATTACAGAATTATCTTCATTCGAGCTTGAAATTTCTTCGTTAGGATTCTCCTGGATCAAGATTTCCTTCGGATTTTGGAACTATCCCTTTGTTCTAAAACCCATTCTTGTCCTTTCATGTTCGTGCTCTTCTTGACTTTGGAGCATCCCATAACTCCACTTCGGTTGATCTCTATAAGGAATTTGAGAACATATTGCCACCTCAATTGGCAACTTCGTCCTTGTGTGTGTCTAATCCCATTGGCGGTCCCGCCAACCTTAGTATGATTTGTAAAGTGGTGAAACTCCTTTACAAAATGGATCGATTAACCGGAGATTTATACGTCCTCGGTTTTCATGCTGTTATTTCTTGCAAAGCCCGAATCGTTTCTCTAGCAGACGATCAGGGTAATTCTCTTGTAATCGAATGTCGAATGCTTTGGGATTGTGCAGGTGGTATCATCTTTCCACTTGATTCTCAGCTAAGTGATCTCGACTTCACCCTGATAATCAGGGATTATCCGGATGTTTTGGAAGAGTCACTTCTCTCCCTCCCAGTTAGGAAATTTAATTTCGCATCGATCTTATTCATGAAGCTCAACCTGTTGTCCTTCCTCCCGGACGAATGGTTTCAATGAATGGTTAGTCATGCCCTTTGGATTAACCAATGTTCATGCCTTATTCGTCGATCTCATTGAATCGCGTATTCCACGACGCTCTCAACAAGTTTGTCTCCCTTTTCGTTAATGATATTTCCATCTTTCTTAGCCTTGGTTGACCCGGTTAAGGTCGCCGCGATTAATAAATTATCTTATCTTCCTTTCGAACCTATCATTTGGGTTAGAAACTTCTTCGATTAGGGTCCCTCTAAATTTGAATTTCTATCCTTGTTCTAGGATCTATTCTTGAATCATCCTATGAAAGAATGTATTTGTAAATTAATATAAATTGTTTTATATTATGTTGTTTGAGTTGTTAAGATTGGTTTGGGGTTTCTATCGGTTCGTCTGGCCAATGCTATCGATAGGAATTCCAAAACACTTGAACAGAGCAAACTGACACAATATTATGGGTAAATGGAATAATTTTATGTATAATTGTATTATATATATATGAGTATCATTTTCTAGAATTGGATAGTTAAATGATTGGTTGTTAGAATGATAATACTAGATTATCATTTATTGATTTGTAAATGAAATGAATTTAAAATTAAGAATTTTAGAATTTAATTTCCAGTGGTTTTCTTTTGGTTTTTAAAGTTTTGAAAATATATTATTTGAATGTATTTTCGAATGGAAATTTTTTCCAAAGATTTTTTTTTAAAAAGGAAGTAAGTCAGTACTCTCCTCGTTTGTCGCTGGAAAATAGTTTCGGTGATGACTGCAACATCATCGACATTCATTTTCGAGTCTCAAAGCGGGGAGACCACTCTCAGTAGCTTTGCTATGCTTTCGTTTGGAAAATGGATTTGATTTGAATTCCTGATATGATTTGATGTGTATATATATATATATCTTTGTATGTATATATTTATTTCAAAATTGGTTTGAAGTGAAACTGGAAATTTAACTCTTATGCTTATGTTAAGTAATGGTTTTCAATTATTGAAATGAAACAAAATGTTTAAATAATTGGAATGTCTAAGATGAGAAATGAAATTGAAACAACTTGAAACAGTTGAATTTGAATAAAATTAATTTGTGTAATCTCAATTGCATTCTAAAACATATATAACTTACCTGAAATATTCAAAAAGTTTAAAATATAATGTGAATATGTAATTGAAGGTTATATACAAGAGAAAATTGAAGTAACAAAATGTTCAAACTAAAATTTTTTTTAATAGAAATGTTGTAAATAAAAGGAAAATTTGTATAATTCTCAATTACATTAATAAAACTTATCGGAAAATTTGAATGTAATGGGAATAATTGAATAGTATATAATATAAAGATGTGAGTAATAAGATGTCCAAAATAAATTTTGATAAGGGAATTTATAAATAAAAATTGAGTTGTTATAATATTATAAGAAATGTAAGTGGAATAAATTGAATAATAAATAGAGAAATACTATTTAAGTAAATAAATATGAACTAAAGAATGGTTAAAATTGAATTTTTAAGTGGAATCAACTTAAGTGAAGATAAGTGAGGTAGAATTGATAGAATAAATGAGTTAAATAAAATATATTTTTTTTGAAATAAAATTTTTGCTAACAAATGTTAATAAATTGAAATCAAATCAACTGAATGGGAATACGTTGAATTGAAATCAACCAAATGAATATTTATTGATTGAATAAATGGATTGAAATCAAATTTGTTGAATATTATTCAATTTAAAAATAAAATGAAGTTTATATAGTTTTGAATTAATTGTTGTATTCTGTATTTCAAATCTACCTTTCCTTTCTGTTGTTTCTATTCTCCTATCTCATTCCTTTTCGGGGACGAAAAGTTTTGAGTGGGGGAGAGTGTAACGACCCGTAATTTAACGATTTTTATAACGTAATTAATTGAAATTTTCATGATAATAAATTTTTAAAATTTAAAGATGAAAATTTGATATTTGTAATGCATCTATTTAATCATAGCATATGGTAAATTTTTATTGGAAAATATGAAAATTTATTCTGTTGTGTAATTTCCAATTTCAATTTAAAATCAGTTAAATTGGTGAAAATAAAACATTTTCGAAATCTAAATATCTTTATATAATAAAATCGTAAATCAATTTTTGAGTGAGACGTCATAATTCGTTTCATCAAATTTGGACTTCTCTAGCTCCGTTTATCTTATTTTCGACGTTTTAGCAGCATTTCGGTAGCGAAAATCGAGTTTTGATAGGCCAGTCGTATCGCTGATATCTATGTACCATTTTGTTGGTCTCGTCATGCTGATCTCTGTAGTATATTTATCTGTGTGTTCCGCTGTCTGTTATGCGGCAAAATCCACGAAACGGTTAGCCGTATCGGTACCCGTTTGAGCTTTTGGTTTTCCATGTCCTTTCATTTCATTGTCTACCATGAGGAATCTAACAGCCATTAGCTTTTATTATTTTATGAAATCAACGATTGACTTTCACAATTCCTTGGTTTCAACATTTGTTCTGGTTTTAATATTGACTTGTTTCGGTTTCGTGCTATTGGAAAAATAAGGAGTTGGTACGTTATATATATTAGGCCTCACCTGCTCGTTGTCTTCTTCCATCTCTCTCCACCACCTCGTCATCCATCACTGTCATTTGCTTCTCCCAGAAACTCTGTCCGCCTTCTCTTCATTAAATAAAAAATAAAAAAATTATGAAATATATGAAATGTTGCATTCTTAAATTGCCTGCTCAACACCTCTGTTCACCCTATAGCCTTTCACCGTGCAACCCATGTCTTCCAGCACCTTCCCTACGTCCCTTCCCGTAGCCACCCGAAAGCAAGCACCCCGCCTCAACCTTCTCATCGCAGCCTACGAGATACCTCTCCGACCGACCACGCCTTTAGCCCGACCTCATCCGATTCCGAGAACAGACCCGCCACCTCAGCCACCCGAAAGTCGACCTCAGCCCTGACCTCCGCCTTCTTCCTCTCCGACACCCTGCAACCGAACCCATGGCAGCCACAACCCTATACCAAGCAGATCTGCCTTGCTTCCTCGAGCGATAGCAACCACACGCCGTTCAAACCCAGCCTGTTCCACCATTGCTTCCACACGTTAGCTTGCTTGGTCGTCCCACTGCCGTTCGTCTTCCCACTTCCAAGCCTACTCGTCACTGCACCTGAAGCCACACCACGTGCCTCAACCTCCTGACCTCATCCATCCAGTTCCGAGCATGTACTGACCTTCCCTCCTCTTGTTTTTGAATGAATATATATACATGCTTCCTTATATATGTTTTCGTATATTAAGGTTTGTTTGGCAACTTTCTTTTATCTTATATTGTTTTAAAAATATTATATATATGGATATTTTTATTTTAGAAATGTATGTATATATTTCATATATATATATAAATATTGTACATATTGGTTTCAGTATTGATTTTTTTAAATATAATGTGTGTGTGTGTATATATATATGTATGTTCATATGCTAGTTTATATATATATATATATCTAAATTTATTTGTTTACGTATAATGGGTCTACGTATATTTGTTTATTTATTGGCTCTGCATATTTTTTTTACGTATATTGGTTCTACATATATTTGTTTATGTATTGGGTCTGCATATATTTGTTTAAGTGTTGGGTCTGCATATATTTGTTTACGTGTTGGGTCTGCATATATTTCTTTACGTGTTGGGTCTGCATATATTCGTTTACGTTTGGGGTCTGCATATATTTGTTTATGTATTAGGTCTATATATATTTGTTTATGTATATTGTATCTGCATACATTTTGAGTAGCATGCATATGTATTTGTTTGCATTAATATAGCTGATATATATAATTGTTTGTGGATATATATATATAATATATAGTTTTTTCTTGATTCTTTGAAATATAAATATCGATATGTTTTATTATATATATATATATATATATATATATATATATATTGTTTCATCGATTCAAGTCCATCGTGCCTTGCTCTGTTCGTCGAATTCCTATTCATCGTGCCGTGCTTTGGAATGTGTGCTTGGATTATCGCATCTTGTTCTTGTATATTTCTCTAGCCTCGAAAGGTGATAAATCACTCACGATTAACATTCTTATATTTAGTAAATTTCATTCACATGAAATGACAATTGAAATATGCTGTTAAATTTGAACTGTTAAATTATTTAATTGTTAAATATGATATGCCATTATCTGAAATTGTTTACCTATGACATATGGCACCATAACCTGTTGTATATATTATATTTGAAATTTGTTACTGATGATATATGCTTGTTGTTGATATGTTATATTATTATTATATTTGTTCTCACTCTGCAAGTTCCCTATGAGTTTAGAATTCCCAATGGGTTGAAATGATACATACCCGAACAATCTTATAGATTAAGGGAAAATTGTTATGGTTTAAATGATAAACCCAAGCGATTTTCATTGATTTTGAATTTTGGGATTCCGGGTTGAAATGATATATACCCGTAAGAATTTAAATTGCGGATTGAAATGGTAAATATCCGTATCACTTGACCATAGGATAGAAAATTATATATGGACACCGTTGGTCTATATTTGAAAAATGATTTACAAAGTTTTGAAAGGAAATATATGGGTTTTATAAATATTTATTTTAAAATATAATATAAAGATTTATTTTAATATACGAGTAAAATTTTGATTTTTAAAATTATATATTTGGAAATTTTAAATTTATAAGTTAGTTTGAAAATATAAATTTTAAGATTTTACTTATAATTTTATTATTTTTAAATATATAAAATATGATTTAATATAAAATAAATTTATTAATTAGATTTAATTTAATATATTTTAATTTAATTAGTATATATATAATATGTAAATATTTATTTAAAACTATATTAATATTTTAAAAATAGATTTTGTAATAACTTTAATAAATAAAGATTTGAAAGATAAGTTAAAGCTATTTTGTAATTTGATTTATTTAAGAATTGAATTTAATAAAATTGATTTGAAACTTATTGATTGGGATTTTAAAGATATGAAATTTATAACTTGATAGCTTGATTTTGATAAAAGGTGACTAAATGAGTATTTTCGAATTTAAATAAATTGAAATGAAATATATAGTTTGATTTAAATTTGTAATTTGAGATTTTATTTAAATGTTATCAGAAATGATTAAGTGAATATTTCAGATTTAAATAAAGTTAAAGTTGAATTTTGAAATATAAATGAAATTTATAAAATTAAGTTATTGTAAATTGTTAAATATTTAACTTTGAAACCTATTGAAATTGAAATGGTTTAATTTGAAGTTCAAATCTGTATTTGGAATCGATATAAACTAAAATGGTTTTATTGAGTATTTGAATTGAATTGTAATTGATGAACTAAGATTGATTTAAATTGAGTTTGGAACAAAAGTTGATTTGAATCGATTTGTGGAATTGGACAAAACAATTCTAATTTGAAACTATTTTTGATATAAACTCTTTTTGTGACGCCCCACTTCTATAATCACACTAGTCAAGGACACTACGGGGTAATGCCGTCGACTAGCACGAAGAATAAGGCTGTTGAGGAGCGACCATCTGTGTAATTGCTTTGTGCGAGTACCGATATGTCAAATAATATAACTTACATTTCATTTCAAGAGGAAATCCGACATATCAATTACAAACTCAAAGCTACCACACAGTGGCTATGTGGGCTTCGGAAACAAATATAGAAATAAACATAACACAAATCAGTCATAGATATTCATATCACAAAGGCGGAAACAGATATGAATATATCACATAGAAGTGTACATCAAAGTAGGGTCATACAAGATCCACTACATCACAAATGTTAGGTACAAGTGCTAGACAAAAGAATAAGTATACATCAAGGAGTCTCTATCTCGAATGTATAACAACAAAAACTACTAAGCTAAAGTAGTTAACCAAAAGTCAGGTGACGAAGTCAAGTAGAAGCACCTGAAATACCTCAGTCTGACCCGAGTATTATTTAAGAAGAAAATAATAAACGGTTCAGTCTAGCTATAAATATCATATAAAGTGAGATAGGATAAGAGATATGACAAAAACGTATGATAACAATAATGCCATACCGTGACAAGTATACATCAAACAACCACAAAAATCATACAATATCTCAAATATTCTCAAACACCAAAAAGAATGCCATATTCTTTAAATTATTCACCAAAACACAAATATTGACAAAACATATTAATGTCAATTGCAAAAACCTTTGAAACACAAATTCTAGAAATCATCAACTAGAAATCCAGAAATCACAAAAAGGGGAAGGCCTATCACAAACGGGAGCATGAAAACTCACCAACACGTGTGTCACAAACGGAACGCTATCCCATGGTCGCTAACCATAAAGCCGGTGCAACGGCGTAGTGCAATAGCAGTACGCCCGAGGAACCTGAAACTCAAATGAGTTGAACAACGACATAGTGCAATAACGGTACGCTCGATGAACCTGAAACTCAAATATTTTAGAACAACGACGTAGTGCAATAACGGTACGCCCGATGAACCCGAAACTCAAATAATTCGAAACAACGACGTAGTGCAATAACGGTACGCCCGATGAACCGAACTCCATAAAGCCCGTAGGTCGCTAGCCTATAAAAATGAGATGAAGCTCAATAGAACTGGGTACAGTCCCCCACGCGGACAAAGAGACATCGCGCATCGCTAGTCTAAACCATAAAATGATCATCATTGATCAATAAGAAGTGTCAATTACACTAAGCTAGTAAATAGATGAGTTTAGCTTCATGTCCTATAACCACTGGCTTAACTTAAATATTTACGAACAGATTGTAGATTTCCACTCGAAAATTGTCACAAGATTTCAATCGAACATGTCTAAGAACTAACCGACGAAGTAAACGCAAGTGTTTCATACCACTTGTTTTGCTAAGTCGTTTAATTGGATTTCTCGTACAAATGAGGTAAATGTTTGTATATACTAATAGATTTGAAAACGAATTTAAAAACGAGTTTTATATTGAAATTAAATGTTGAAATCGTTTTGATGAAAGAGTTTGAGTATTTACTACTAGTATAGAAATCTTTGTATTTTAAAGTGACAAACCACAGAAATGATTGTAGAAACAATCAATCACCAAAAATTCACATACGAGAATGTGAATTAAATCCATAAAAATCGATATCGAATCCGTCAAACGGATATTTCCAAAAATCCAAAGAAAGAAGTCATCAAAGTCGATAATAAGTGATAACAACTATCTGGATCAACAAAAACCGATTAAAATTGGAAATCCACACAAAACAACCCAAATTAGGCAAAACGCACAGTTCTAGATGTCTGGTTTAGAATCCAGACATTTGGATTTATTCTCTGGAAATAATCCAGAAAGATTCCAAACGTTTGAAATTACAAGTCAGACGTCTGAACCGTAACCAGACGTCTGACCCAGTAAATCAGACGTCTGAACTGAGGTACTGGAAGTGCTATTCCAGATCACCCAGACGTTTGGGAAGTAAGCTCAGATGTCTGGATCTCCCAAACATCTGGAAAGCAAGGTCAGACGTCTGAGCTGAACGTCTGGAATATTTATTCCTTAGCCTCAGACGTTTGAGCTGAATCTCAGGCATAGATTGAACTTAGGCCAATGATGGCCAATTCGTTTCGGAAGCGATCGGACGACCAACGATGACTAGGGATTTATGCCAAGTGACAACCCAGCCTTAAAGGCTCTTCGATACACCCCAAATATCACTATCCAAACATCCATTGAAGAATTTTCATAAAATTCGACCAAAACACCAAAATTTGGAAAATTCACCAAATCAATTCAAATCATAAGCAAATGAATATGCACAAGTGTTAGGAATTCATACCTAACAACAAAGAAAGTTATAGACGTAGATGTGAGTTAAAGAACTCACCTTTAAACCCAAAAACAACGAATGAGAAGCTTTTAAAACAAAGGAAAGATCAACCACTCTTCAACTTCAACTCTAGAAGCTCCAATCTAAGATTATAAGCAAATATTTCCTAAATTAGGTTATAGGAAATTTCTGAAATTGGAGAGAGATTGAGATGGAGAAGATGAAGAGGATGCTTACCTAAGCTTCTCTTTGATTTTGGAGCAAGAACTTGAGTTTCCAAATCAAACTAGGATTTGGAATTTCTATTTCCCATTCCTTTCCCCATTTTTACTTTGAGCTTGAGTGTTAGGAAATAGAATGAGTGAATGGATGAAGAGTAGAGGAGTTAGGGTATTAAGATGGGTTAATGGGCTGAAACCCAAACCCAAAGCCTAAAATAGAAAAATAGCAAAATTCTACTCAACTCCAAACATATCGATGTTTATACTCAAAAAAGTTGTAAACGCCATTTTGGACTCAATGGAAGTGGTCTCGAGTCCCAATTCGACTGTTTACAAAAAGTAACATTTCAGACAATCCAATTAACGATGTTATATTTAAATAAAACATTTAAATATACAATCGTGAAATATGCGTGTTGTTACAGACTCCCCTCCTTAAAGAAATTACGTCCTCGCAATAATTAAGAGGAAGATAAAAAGTAACAACCATACAAAGGCATAACAACACAAAAGAAGAAATTTTGAAATGAGAAGTTCACCCTAAGGAGCACGAAAGAGTAAGTCCGGATGTGTTTTCTCGATGAATTCTCTAGATTCCCAAGGGCAATCCTTAGGATTTGAGGACCATTGAACTTTCACAAGCAGAACATCTTTATTTCGAAGGCGTTTAACCTCCGAAGTAATGATACTAATAGAATGTTGCTCATAAGTCAAATTTGGTGAAACTTCAATTTCTTCAATTACACCGGGCTCAAGAATAGAATCGAAATCCCTAAAGCATTTCCGTAGTTGAGAGACGTGGAATACGTCATGAATAACAGAACACTGAGCCGGTAATAAAAGGCGATAAGCCATGGAACCAATACGTTCGGTGATAGGAAATGGACCAACATATCGAGGTGCTAACTTTCCCGATCGACTAAAATGCACAACACCCCTCATAGGTAAAACACAAATGAACATTAATAAAGTATGGACCTAAAACCAGATTCTCACCGGCTTCAAGCCAACACGAAGGAAATCAGCATAGCCTTCCATAGAGTGCCTCGAAAGGTGCCATACCAATACTAGATTGGAAGCTATTATTATAGGAAAACTCAACAAGAGAAATATGATCTTCCCAACTTCCACCAAAATCAAGAACACATGCACGAAGGAGATCTTCAAAAGTTTGATTCACACGCCCTATTTGTCCATCGGATTGAGGAGGATAAGCGGTGCTAAAATTAAGCTTTGTTCCCAAAGCTTTTTGAAGACCTTTCCAAAATCTACTAGTAAATAATGGATCACGATCGCTAATAATAGAAGTAGGAACTCCATGCAATTTAACAATTCTGGAGTTTAGCCAAAAGAGGTAGGGTCCAAAAAAGAAGAAGGATGAGCCTCAAGGCTACACAAAACAAGAGATGAACATAAATTGGATTCACGATCTCGAATCTCACAAGTGGATAAAGTCTCGAGATCATTCCATTCGGATATCATCATTGAAACAACTGCTTGTTGCTTACGACTAAGGGCATTGGCAACTCGATTACCCTTACCAGGAATATAGAGAATATCAAGATCATAAGATGCAAGGAACTCGAGCCAATGTTGTTGACGCAAATTAAGTTCTTTTTGAGAAAATAAATACTTCAAAGATTTATGATCGGTGTAGAGAACAAATTTCTCTCCCAAAAGATACTGACGCCAAATTCTAAGGGCGAAAACAATAGCTGCGAGCTCTAAATCATAAGTGGCATATCTAGTCTCAGCAGGCTTTAATTGTCAAGAAGCATATGTGATAACACATTCCCTTTGCAAGAGAATGGCACCCAAACCAATACGACTAGCATCGGTACAAACAGTGAAGTCTTGGTTACCTTCGGGAATCACAAGAATAGAAGCATCAGAAAAGAGTTCTTTTAATTGATCCTCTTTCCCAAAAAGCTAAGACATTCAAAATTATAATTAACTTTGTGTAATCATCTTTTTTGGAAAAAATTACATTTTACAAGTCAATTTATTGTGTCTGACTGTCTCATCATAGCATTTAGGAGATTCCTATCGATAACGTTGATCAAGCGCATCGACCAGAATTCTTAAAGCACTCAATGAGCAAAACAACACAAAGTCATCTTCTATATGATAAACATGCCTCTTGTAAAATTTACAAATATTCTTTGCTCGTTTTAAGAACAAAATCCAATCATACTTATAAATATCTTATTAAAAAGATTTGCAAATTTTAAATTGTTGTTTTCATCCATAATCAATAAATACAAGGATGGACTCATCAAGATATTCGCAGAATACTTGATTCATAAGATGGATAAAATAAGATGGACAAACCAAATGACATCATGAGTTACTCAAAAGAATCATAACGAGTGCGGAATGCGGTAAGTGGAATGCTACCCCCCGCCCACAACTCGTAGCTGATGAAAACCGGTGGCAAGGTCGAGCTGAAAAGACCTTAGCACCACTCAATAGATTGCTTAGGTGATAATCCTAAGACAAGCTCAAATATACCGAAAATTTCGCGAACTACTTGAAAGAGAGAAATAACATTCTCCTCATCATGTAGGTTTAAAGAATAAAATGATGCCACCGAATTTGGAAATCAAAATTATTGAGAAAAATTAAAAACCTGCTTAACATATTGAGAATGTCGAAGATGGATAGTCCTCTCGGGACATAGGATATGGGCTTCATAATGATTAAGCCAATCCTTTCCCAAAAAATCGATTTCGAAGCCTAAGTAACGCATAACATGCAATCGCCTCGAAAAGAATAATCACATAAAATAATCTCGACATCTTTACAAAGTAAACTGAGTGTTGCGGATCCACCAATCGGATTCATAATTCTCAGTGAAGTCATTAAGCCCATAATATTTAAAGAAAAAGAATCAACAAGCTCTTTTGATATAAAAGAGTGGGATGCACCCGTATCAAAAGAAATCAAATAGGAAGATCACGAAATAAAATAATGTCATTAAGGACTGAATGAGAAATACCTTGACCAAGAGAAGTGTTAGTAGAGGCTTGCACAACCTTCAGCTTTCCCTCTTTCTTGTTTGGAAGTTTGGGGCATGAAGATAAATGATGACCCGAACTTTTGCAATAACGACAAAAAAATGGATGGGCACTCATTTGCATAGTGGTCCGTAGAACCACAATTGTAGCATCGTCCACGACTAGAGGTAGGAGTCTTTGCTACTGAAGTTGCTTGCTTCCCTTTCTTGTTGGGATAAGACTTGAACTTAAAAGGCCTCTTCTTATTGATGTTTTGTTTGACTTCAACATCACTTTCTTTATCGGCCTCCTCGAGTCGAAGAGCGATATCAACAAGCTGATCAAAAGAAACTTCTAGTTTCAGAAGTAATGGCTTTTTGAGGTTCTTATTCAACCCATAGACAAATCTCTGATTTTTCTTCAATGGGGTATTAATATATTCGACCCCATATTTAGAGAGAGATTCAAAAGATGTGACATAATCTTCCACAGAAGATTCACCTTGAACATGGTCAATAAAGCGTCGGGCTAAAGTTACTTTTTCAGCCTCCGGCGCAAATTTCAATTCGAATCTTTCCCGGAATTGCTCCCAAGTAAGATCTGCTTCAATAGTTTCAGAAATCAAAAGCTCATACCAGTTTAATGCTCTCTCCTGGAGCATGCTAGAAGCCACTTGGACTCGAAGTGGATCAATAAGATTCATGCGGGAAAAGATTCGATCGCACGATCTAAGCCAAGCTTGGATTTCTATAACGTTTTCGAAACCCTTGAATGGCCTTCCACCCAACGCGGTATAATCTCTGCACAAGCGTGCAAACCCGGATTTAGGATGAGTTGGCTCTGGAATGGGTCCGATAGCTTGAGCATTTTTCACAAGATCTAAGAGTTGCTGGGCAGACATAAATATTCCATCCTAAGGAGTAGCACTGGATTGACCGGCGCTGGGACGGCCTGGTCTAACCATTTCTCTTCTTTAAGAAAGAAAGAAGAGGAAAAAGGTTATTCTTAGAATGAATATCAAACAAACTTGATTGATAAAATAAGGCATCATAAAAGAAAATAGGATAGAACGGGTCCAATGACTCGAAATAAATCCTAAGGCACGACTCTTAAGAAAGACTTAGGACAATGATCCTTTCTAGATTATTCTACATTGTTCCGAAGTTTGGCTCTGATACCAAGCTGTAACGCCCCACCTCTATACTCACACTAGTCAAGGACACTACGGAGTAATGCCATCGACTAGCATGAAGAATAAGGCTGTTGAGGAGCGACCATCTGTGTAATTGCTTTGTGCGAGTACCAATATGTCAAATAATATAACTTACATTTCATTTCAAGAGGAAATCCGACATATCAAATACAAACTCAAAGCTATCACACAGTGGCTATGTGGGCTTCGGAAACAAATATAGAAATAAACATAACACAAATCAGTCACAGATATTCATATCACAAAGGCGGAAACAGATATGAATATATCACATAGAAGTGTACATCAAAGTAGGGTCATACAAGATCCACTACATCACAAATGTTAGGTACAAGTGCTAGACAAAAGAATAAGTTTACATCAAGGAGTCTCTATCTCGAATGTATAACAACAAAAACTACTAAGCTAAAGTAGTTAGCCAAAAGTTAGGTGACGAAGTCAAGCAGAAGCACCTGAAATACCTCGGTCTGACCCGAGTATTATTTAAGAAGAAAATAATAAACGGATCAGTCTAGCTATAAATATCATATAAAGTGAGATAGGATAAGAGATATGACAAAAACGTATGACAGCAATAATACCATACTGTGACAAGTATACATCAGACAACCACAAAAATCATACAATATCTCAAATATTCTCAAACACCAAAAAGAATGCCATATTCTTTAAATTATTCACCAAAACACAAATATTGACAAAACATATCAATGTCAATCGGTGAAACACAAACTCTAGAAATCATCAACTAGAAATCCAGAAATCACAAAAAGGGGAAGGCCTATCACAAACGGGAGCATGAAAACTCACCAACACGTGTGTCACAAACGGAACGCTATCCCATGGTCGCTAACCATAAAGCCGGTGCAACGGCGTAGTGCAATAACGGTACGCCCGAGGAACCTGAAACTCAAATGAGTTGGAACAACGACGTAGTGCAATAACGGTACGCCCGATGAACCTGAAACTCAAATATTTCGGAACAACGACGTAGTGCAATAACGGTACGCCCGATGAACCTGAAACTCAAATAATTCGGAACAACGACGTAGTGCAATAACGGTACGCCCGATGAACCGAACTCCATAAAGCCCGTAGGTCGCTAGCCTATAAAAATGAGACGAAGCTGAATAGAACTAGGTACAGTCCCCCACGCGGACAAAGAGACATCGCACATCGCTAGTCTAAACCATAAAATGATCATCATTGATCAATAAGAAGTGTCAATTACACTAAGCTAGTAAATAGATGAGTTTAGCTTCATGTCCCATAACCACTGGCTTAACTTAAATATTTACGAACAGATTGTAGATTTCCACTCGAAAATTGTCACAAGATTCCAATCGAACATGTCTAAGAACTAACCGACGAAGTAAACGCAAGCGTTTCATACCACTTGTTTTGCTAAGTCGTTTAATTGGATTTCTTGTATGAATGAGGTAAAGGTTTGTATATACTAATAGATTGGAAAACGGATTTAAAAACGAGTTTTATATTGAAAGTATATGTTGAAATCGTTTTGATGAAAGAGTTTGAGTATTTACTACTAGTATAGAAACCTTTGTATTTTAAAGTGACAAACCACAGAAATGATTGTAGAAATAATCAATCACCAAAAATTCACATACGAGAATGAGAATTAAATCCATAAAAATCGATATCAAATCCGTCAAACGGATATTCCCAAAAATTCAAAGAAAGAAGTCATCAAAGTCGATAATAAGTGATAACAACTATCCGGATCAACAAAAACCGATTAAAATTGGAAATCCACACAAAACAGCCCAAATTAGGCAAAATGCACAGTTCCAGACATCTAGTTTAGAATCCAGACGT
Organism: Allium fistulosum; assembly: GCA_030737815.1. Lineage (NCBI taxonomy): Eukaryota > Viridiplantae > Streptophyta > Magnoliopsida > Asparagales > Amaryllidaceae > Allium > Allium fistulosum. The sequence continues at coordinate 427,531,861 of CM060902.1, forward strand.
CTGGATTTGTTCTCTGGAAATAATCCAGAAAGATTCCAGACGTTTGAATTACAAGTCAGACGTTTGAACCGTAACCAGACGTCTGACCCGGTAAATCAGACGTCTGAACTGAGGTACTGGAAGTGCTATTCCAGATCACCCAGACGTCTGGGAAGTAAGCTCAGACGTCTGGATCTCCCAGACGTCTGGAAAGCAAGGTCAAATGTCTGAGCTGAACGTCTGGAATATTTATTCCTTAGCCTCAGATGTCTGAGCTAAAGCTCAGGCACAGATTGAACCTAGGCCAATGATGGCCAATTCGTTTCGGAAGCAATCGAACGAGCAACGATGACTAGGGATTTATGCCAAGCGACAACCTAGCCTTAAAGGCTCTTCGGTACACCCCAAATATCATTGTCTAATTATCCATAGAAGGATTTTCATAAAATTGGACCAAAACACCAAAATTTGGAAAATTCACCAAATCAATTCAAATCAAAAGCAAATGAATATGCACAAGTGTTAGGAATTCATACCTACAACAAAGAAAGTTATAGACGTAGATGTGAGTTAAAGAACTCACCTGTAAACCCAAAAACAACGAATGAGAAGCTTTTAAGACAAAGGAAAGATCAACCACTCTTCAACTTCAACTCTAGAAGCTCCAATCTAAGATTATAAGCAAATACTTCCTAAATTAGATTATAGGAAATTTCTGAAATTGGAGAGAGATTGAGATGGAGAAGATGAAGTGGATGCTTACTTAAGCTTCTCTTTGATTTTGGAGCAAGAACTTGAGTTTCCAAGTCAAACTATGGTTTGGAATTTCTATTTCCCATTCCTTTCCCCATTTTTACTTTGAGCTTGAGTGTTAGGAAATAGAATGAGTGAATGGATGAAGAGTGGAGGAGTTAGAGTATTAAGATGGGTTAATGGGCTGAAACCCAAACCCAAAGCCCAAAATAGCAAAATTCTACTCAACTCCAAACATATCGATGTTTATACTCAAAAAAGTTGTAAACACCATTTTGGACTCAATGGAAGTGGTCTCGAGTCCCAATTCGACTGTTTACAAAAAGTAACATTTCGGACATTAATCCGATTAACGATGCTATATTTAAATAAAACATTTAAATATACAATCATGAAATATGCGGGTTGTTAAACTTTTAATATAAACTATTTTAATATATAAACTATTTTAAATCTATAACCTATTTTAAATATAAACTATTTTTAAATTATAACCATTTTAATATATATAAACCTTTTTAAACTATTTAAGTTGGAACTGTTATGCTTTAAAGTGAGTATTATTTTTGAAAGTAATATGATTTTGGAAGTGATATGATTTTGAAAAGAATATGATATTTGATATGAATTATGAACTGTTTGAAATGATTTTTAAAGTGATTTTATAAAATGACCATGGTGTGAAATAAGCGTTCGGTTATTAAAGAGACCGGGATCAGATATTGTCATACTCTCTGCCAATACCGAAAACCACTTTAACAACTGTGCACGTAGTGGAGATTCCAGAACGAAGTAGGATGGTTTGGCAATGATTCCGTATGAGGTATTAACGCACCCCTGACTCCCGCGAGTCAGTTTGATGTGGCTAAAACAGGAGCCATGCCGGGCCAAGTAAGGTCGCACCTCCGATCGGGAACATTTCTTCGATACCATTCTATTACTTTGTGATTTGATTGGGTGCTCCTTTGATTTTGGGAGTGTGTCTCGAGGTGGGTTGTAGTAGCTGTTATGCGTTACCACCAGTCCGGATCCGCAAAACGATAGTATCCTACCCTGGCATTGCCTCGCGTGCCTTGTCACATGACTTATCGTGCCTTCTACGAGTTTGTTTTGTACCATACCTATGGAGTGCCCTCTGGGTAACCCTATAGTTTACGGAGGAGCGTACAGTACTGTATAGACTATGGGAATGTATAAAATGTGTTAAGGGGTATATGGGTAACGTCTTAACGCTATTTTAATACTACTTTACTGATAGACATATTATATTAGTTTATATTACAACATAGTACATAGTTCCACGGATCCTTAGAGGATGGAAATCCTAAAAATCCTTTAAGTTACTTGTATTTCAGTTGACATTTCACTTGAGTTGAATTTACTGGTATAAGAATGTTAATCCTGACTCGAGTGTTCTGTGTTTTGCTTTATGCTCGGGTCAGACTGTGTGTCACAGCATTTGAGACTCACCTTTGGAGATTGGAGCTTTGTTTGAAGATCTATTTATCCAGCTTTTAGTTATTTCAGTTTATTCCAGTCATTTCTGTTCAGACTTGTCAGTTGCTTATGTATTAGAGATTCATTTGTATTTGAGACTCTATTGTATTTTGTTTCAGACTCTGATGTTTTATAGTAGCTTCATGAACTACTATGTATCTATTCTGCTGCTTATTGTTGTAATACTCTGTGTCGGTGATTCTGTTATTGATTTATTTACTGTATATGTTGAGTTTTGCCAATTATAAATTAATAATCTGTTGTTTTGAGCTATTCAAGTCCAACATGTGTGGATGATTGTCGATTTGAACGATTCGAAATACCGGATCGTTACGCATCTTCTTCTTCGTCGGTCATTAAAGGAGATATCAAGCTACCAAGGGAGCTTAGAAATTTCCAACCCCCAAATTATGATTTGTACTAAGAGAGAGAAAGGAAATAGGAACCCCCTTTTAGGTGGGGGCCGGTCTCTATTTATAGAGGTTGGATAGCCATATAGCTCACTTAGATTGGTTGATCGAAGTTGATATGGATTGGTGACTTAGCAAGATGGAAGTTCTTGATGGTACCATTTTTCATTATCTCAATACCCTAGTAATTCATGTGGATCGCTATCTTGGCCATGATATCAAAAAAGGTGGCATGGTTGTATAAGAGTGCTTTGAAGTTTTGTTACACATTGTTTCCTTCATATTAATACATGACTTCTTTGTATAAGCTATTGCTTGGATTTCACCATTATATGATGGCTTTAGGTGGCACATGATGGCTCTATTCAATACACAATGACTTTAATCAATAAGCAATAGCTTTCGATTCATACCAATGGCTTAGACTATCACCATGGCATGATTTACCACTATGGATCGTTACCCATTTGATAACTTGAATTACTGTAACAACTTGAAACATGACGATGGCTTGAATAACTGAACCATGATAGCTTGAATAATTTCCTCACAATAGCTTGGATAACATATCACGAAGGCTTCGATACTTCATGATGGCTTGGATAACATATCATAAAGGCTTCGATATTTCGCGATGGCTTTGATGGCTAGAATCATCACGATGGATTGATCATTCCGATAGATTGAATAATCTCCTCACGATCGCTTTTGCATGTCCATTTCGCAATTGCTCCAATGGATGTCTTGTGATGACTGCGAATAGCATGCGATGGCTTCCAATAGCATATGATGGCTTCAATTCTTTACTTGATGACTTTGAACTATTCATAACGACTTCAAATAGGCATGAGGACTCCCAATAGCATGCAATGACTTTTTGTTTATTAATCCCTTCTTGGCATTTTTGGTGTAACGCTTGCCCCCCATTGTATATGAAGTTTATTATGCTTTAGCTTAAGTGAACTTATGTTCTTGCATTGTTCCTTTCTCAAGCTATCATTATTTAGTGCTTTACTCTTCATCGTTGATTGCTTATGTTACTCCATCTTGTTATAACTTTCGCTCTTTAACATTGTGATTTTTCATAAAAAGGTTTTTCAAAATGCATAGGTTTTGCAATGCTTTAAAAATATTTTTAATTTGCAATGATTTTTCTTATTAAAAATACTCTTTATGGTGAAAATTTTCCAACAAATCCATTCTAAGATACCCTTACAAAAGATTTCATAACTTTTTGAAAATGAATATATATATATATATGCTTATAAAAGCAGGATTGTCTGAAAAATAAATCTTTGAAAGTAATGAAATCTACTTGAAATCTTTTGAAAGTAGCTTTTATTAGACTAAACTGGTGTTGTAATAAGATAGAAATTTCTGAAGTTTTTGGGGAAATGCATTTTATCCTTCGCATGTTCTGAGTTTGATTGTTCATCAAACCAGGGGTTTAGTCGATTTTCCTTCTTTGGACAGTTGTTTTGTAATCCTTGCTTGATCATCAGAGTTTCCATTGACCATATCCCTTGTATGGGTGCTTTGACTAGGTCCGACAGTGGGATCAAAGACTAAATTGACCATCTCTCTTTGAATGCTTGCTTTGGCTAGACTCGTAGGCAAAAACAAAGGCTTTGTGTCCATCTCCATTAGATGGGTGCTTTGGTCAGGCCCAACGATGGGATCAAAGGCTTAATTAACCATTACTTTTGAGATAGTTGCTTTCGTCAAGCCCGAAGGCAGGACTAAAGGCTTAATTGACCATCACTCTTTGGATGGTTACTTTCGCTAAGCCCGAAGACGGGACCAAAGGCTTTTCATCCATCTCCCTTGGATGGGTGCTCCGACCAGGCCTGACGATGGGATCAAAGATTTAGTTAACCATCACTCTTTAGATGGTTGCTTTGGCCAGGCCTGAAGGTAGAACTAAAGGCTTTTCATCCACCCCTTGGATGGATGCTTTAACCAGGCCCGACTTCAAGATCAAAGGCATAATTGACCATTACTCTTTGGATGGTTACTTTGGACAGGCCCGAAGGCTAGACCAAAGGCTTTCATCCATCTCTCTTGGATGGGTGCATTGACCAGGTTTGGTGGTGGGATCAACGGCTTAATTGACCTTTTCCAAGCATGAGTTGTGCCTTTACTTAACTTATTCTCCTCTATCTCGTCAGTCTAGAAACTAAGTCAAACATATCACATCTCAATGAGGGGGCTTATTTGTTAAGACGATTCCTTTGAAATCCAATATCCCTTGTCTTTAATTTTTGGAGTTTCATATCCTTGATATTGCATCTTTATTAGATCTGCTTTACCAATATGAGTTTAGTAGTAGAGATTCTTTCCGATGTTGATTTTGTAAATTATTTTCCCTGCTTTTGATTCTTGCCTTTTCCATTTGAATGTTGAATCATTCCTTTCATTAGTTTTCTTGGATTGGGATACTTCAGATTTTTCTTGATGATATTCCACAGCTCACAATATAGTTTTGGCTAATTCCAAAGATTTTCTGTGTAGGTTTTTAGTTTGGTTCTCAAGCATATAAGACTTTTCGATATGGTGGAATCCTTACTTTGTCTGGTAGCATTACTTTAAATTTTTATGTTGGTGAAAGAACGGCATGTCTAGTGGCTCTTTTGTTTGGGTTTTATCCAATCACAAGTCAGAATAATTATATTACTTGAATTTCCAACTGAAGTGTTCTTTTTTGGGGTAACCTTAATTGTTTTGTTTATGGTTTTTGTTGCTATAAATCCCAGAACCTTTTGGTAGATAATATCTTAGCTTTTCGCATTTGGTAAGATAGTTAAATAGTTCCCATTTGTGAGTTTGATATCTATGTCGAAGCTAAAAATTCTATTTCATTCTTACGGTACATTGTTGATTGTAGAGTAGGAAGGTATAACATCTTTAACTTTTTCAGTTTGGTCTTACCTTGTATCAGTGTTTCCTTTATCACTTACTTGTTCAATTTACCATATGTCGATATTAGTGGTTACTGAGTTTTGAAGGTGCATGTGAAGTAGGTGATTGGAATTCTATCTCATCTTCATATTTGAGTTGATGATAGAAATTTACCATAAAGAAGACTAGTAATCTTATGTATCAATGCTAGTGATTTGGGCTTTATTACTAGGAAGAGATCCACAGTCGGTAAGAATTCCATATTCTCATAGACTCACAACTTTGATTGGTGAAATTTAAGGGGACTGAAAAACATATGATTTTTATTTACTTGGAAGCTTGTCCGTAGAAGAGATCCGCAATATCTTTCCTTTGTTGACCATTAAGCCAATGGCACTGGGTTCTCATAAAATATGTTTCTTATTTAGAAATCCATAGTAATGGATGATTCGACTTCTCCTCCAAAGTAGAAGATCAGACCTCATACCTGACTAACCAAAAGATGATACTTCTAGATTTTACTAGATAAGGAGCTATATTTGGTAAGAAAGCTTTACCACCATGTTGATTATACAGAAATGGGTTATTTCTCTTCTAAAATGTACCATCATAACTTAAGGGAACTATACTTTAAATTTCAGCATTGGGAAATACTTATTGCTTATTAAGGAATTTAGGAATTTAGAATTTTGTTGAATGGGGTATTTGATCCATATGGATTATTTGATAGCACTAGCTTAGCCAAAAAATCTCTAACACTTATTTTTACAGAATAGGTACTCGTATTCTAACATTAGGATTCGTAAGTTTGGAAAATAAGAGATCTATACCTTTTACATTTCTGGGAGTTTTCTTGAAATAGGATGTCGATATTCTATAAATTTCATTGGTCTAAATGCTTGTTCGCATACATTTCAATGGTAGGTGTTTTGTCATCTATGGTGTTATAAATGATCTATGGAAACCCGTTCAAAAAAAAAGGTTCACCATCGCATAATAGAAACTTAAGACTTTGCTATATCATAAATTGAGACTTTATTTGACTTTATTGCCCAGAAGATGACATCGAAACTCCATTACTAAACAACAACTAGCATTGGATGAAATGATCAGGGACTCATCTAAAGTTGGAGATTTTGATAATACCTATCTTGAAAATCCCATTATCATGGTAAGGAGGTGTGTGACGACCCACATTTCAGAAGGTTTAAGTCGACAATAGACCACACATGTCTAACTCAAAACAATCCAAAACATAGATAATCAATGGGGTTTTTAGTAAGAAAAATAAGAAAAGAGGAAAACAAACATTGAATCTCGCAGCGGAATGACAAAATATAATAATCAAAGTAAACAGTTCATGAAGCTGTTTACACTATACATTTGATATTACTTTTACAACATCTATCAGAGTTATATATACAACATAACAATAAAATAATGCAGTAGAACAAACAATGTGGTGGAATAATACTAGTAATGATACACCAATCTTCATCTTCGTCCTCCAAAATAATATGATCTTCAATGCACTAAAAACTTAGAGCTGACTCGAGCATAAAACAATACACTCGAGTCAGAACTAAAATATTCTCATGTGAGTCAAATCAATATCACATATAACAGGAGTTTAATAGCAGCAGAGATGTTTATGGAGTTTTACATCTCCTATCCAGTGTACAACATGCGTGCAATAACTCAAGATATGTTACGAAATTTTCCATCTCTTAAGGATCGGACAAAATATCTATATATAGTAGAATACACTATATATGTAATGTTTAATCAATAAAATAAATATTTTTCCTAGCGTTAAGGCTTTACATTAATCCTCCTTAACGAGTTTTTAAGCATTATCGTATAGTTTGCATATAACACAACCAGTAGAACGTCGGTAGATAGGGATGCACCATGATATGACAACACTAAACCAAACTTGTAGTGGTCTTGTATAAGGATAAAAGTATGAAAAGGCACGTGAGGTAATGCCCAAGGTAGTAAGCTACCAATTCGAGTCGCCAAGCTGGTAGTGACCCATCAACGCAACCACTGCCCACCACGTCCACCCATTCCATATCAAGTCAAAGGGAGGTTATCCCAAATCAAGGTGCACCAACCGAAACCAACAACAAAGGTAATAGTATGAACCGAGTACAAAGAAAAAATCGAAGAACAGTTGTCCGCTAGGGGTAGCTAGCCCACTTGGCCTGGTTCAAACCATCTTGTTTTAGTAATTTCAAATTGACACAAGTGTCGGGGCTATCCATCATCGTTCTCTTTCTTCAAATCTAGCAACGCACACCAAATCCAACCACTTCATTCTGGAGTCTCCTCCACTTACACAGTTGTTAAAGTGGTTCCAACATTGACAGAGAGTATGCCAATTATCGGTCCCGGTCTCTTTAATAACCAAACGTCATTTTACATACTGGTTGGTTCTTTTACATTTCAAAACGATTCATACTTAATATCAAAGTATCATATTCACTTCAAAATATCATTCATTTCAAAATTATCATATTGTAACAACCCGTAAATTTCAACTGTTTTAATAACGTAATTAGCTGAAATTTTGCGAAATTTTAAACGATAAAATTTTGAAATATAAATTTGATATTTGGAATGCGTCTAGTTAAACATAGCAACTGGTAAATTTTCGTCCGAAAATATGAAAGTTTATTTCGCGCGTAAATTTACTTCAATTTAATCAGTTAAAAAGCGATGAAAATAAAATGTTTCTGAAACCTAAATATTTTTACATAGAAAAATTCTAAAACATCTTCTGAGCAAGATATCAGTTCGTCGTTTTTCCAAATTCGGACATCTTTAGCTCCGTCGATCTTATTTTTCAGTGTTTTTCTCGCATTTTCCGCTATTAGAAAATTCGAATTTTTATAATTCGATCGTATCACTGATATTTGTATATCGTTTTGATCGTCTCGTCGTGATGATCTCCGTGGTATATCTGTTTGTCTGTTTCGGCATCCGGGGGACGGTGAAATCTAAAGAACGATTTCCGTATCGGTTACCCGTTTTGAGCCTTTTGGTTTCTTTGTCTCTTCGTTGTCCAACGTGAAATCAAATAGCCAAGCAATTAATATTTTAGCTTCTGACTTTTGTTTTCCGCACTATAATCTAATTGCCATCAACTATTGGTATTCACAACAAATTCACGTATTCGACTTTTTCTTTTCCCGATGCTTACCATTCCTTTGATATAATTGTTGTTCTCTGCTAGCCCTTCTGATCAGTCCAATTCTCCAAATAATAAAGCCATAATTTACTGTTTGCATACCTTTACGTGCAACACTTTAGTTAGTTTACTTTATATATGATATAGGTTGCAACTATTCATTTTCTTAACACTCTACTTCTTCCAGCCTTCCTAATGCCATGCCTCCACAAGCAAACCCACCACCGATTCATTTTTCTCTCCTCTGCTGCAATCTCAGCACCTCAACTCACGGCAGCCACAACCAAACCTCCGCACTATAATTTCTTCTCCACCGCGTGCAGCCTCGATTTCCGACGCACGCAACCCATGGCCGAAGCCTACTCCGCCTTTCCCCTCTTTCTTCCTCGCAAGCTTCCGCCCTCGGCTCGGCTTCGTCAAACTTTCCCCAGCCACCGCGGTTGTCGCCTTCCATAGCAATGGCCATGCGCCGGCTCACTGTCCCTATCTCAATCTCATCATCTTTTTCATAGGTGAGGAGGTTGTTCGTTATATATCGACTCTTATTTCTATAAGTTTTATAGGTGTGTAATATCACATTTGTGCATATACTTTAAAATTTAACTTGTGTTTTGACATTGGAATGTGCATATGAAAGTTGTTTTACGAAAGTTATGTATACCAGAGTTTTTAGATAAAGGTTATAATGGGTGCAGTTTTGCCCTTGGAATGTATAACCTTGTTGAGTTTGGTCTGCATGCATTTTTTTTTATTTTGTTGTTTCTCTGTATATATGTTTTGAAAGTATTTAAGTTATCTATTTATATATCTGTTACTTACATATTTTGGGTTTAAAATATATCACGTGTTTTACATATATCAATTTATACGTAGTATATAACAGTAGTTGTGTCATGTGCTATGATAATCGCATGCATCTAAAGTCTTCGGCAGGATGTATATTGTATTTTTATTGCCGGCTGCTTTGCTTTCATTCGTGCATATTTATATAAGCTGCAGTAGTAAATTTCATTTATGATAATAAAGTAAATTATAAGTTGAAAGCTTAGGGGTCGTTGTTTATAAATGCTATTACAGTATATGGGTTATAGAAGTATTTACATATGTTTTATAAGTTATATGATGTTTATATTGCATATGTCCATTTTCGTAGGGTTCTAAAGTATATATATTATCAAATTTTGTTCACATATATCTATATAAGTATTATACAAAACTGGGATGTTGTATAAACAGTTTTACTGTCAATTGTCTATAGTTCAATTTTATATATATTTAGTTTTCGAAATAACAGCAGTTAGACTACATGTTCACGATATCATATCTCACTCATGTTTTATCGGAATGGATTGATTTTATTTTTAAAAAAGAGTTGAAGTTACCTAGTTTATGCCTGTCAAATTTCAGCAAAATCCGACATCGTTTGATTATTGGTCGAGGATCTGGAAGTTAGACCCAGGCAGCTGTTCTTTTGTACTATAAATTATTTTACACTGCTGCAAACACGACCTGAGTTCATGTTTGATGTATCGTATATCTTCCGTCTTACGTCGGAATATAGTGATTCTTTTTTTGTTGGAAAGATTGAGTTTTCTATTTTATGTTCACGAATTTTCAGCTTCATGCGAGGTCATTTGATCCTCTGTTTCTCATTTGGAAGTTAGACCCAGGCAGCTGTTCTTTTGTACTTAGAAATTATTTTACACTGCTGAAAACATGGCCTGAGTCTATGTTCGTGACATCGTAACTTTTCTCGTCTCTTGTCCAAAACAAGTGAATCTTTTGCAGTTTAAAATACAAGTTTTGATTTTTATTCATACCAAATTTCAGACCATTTCGATCTCGGTAGCACAAAGAACTATATTGTTAAACTTTGACGCAGGACATGTTTTATTTGGTGCTATGTTGAATGTTTTAATTTGATTTCATCGATTTCTGTTATCAGCTTTGATCGTTGACCATTTCTGTTTTAATTTCATACCAAATTTCAGACCATTTCGATTTGTTTTCTTGGATTCGTAACTCAATCTCTATGTCCGTATCAGTGTGCGTATCTGTGTCATCTTCTCGTGCATCTCTAGCCTCGAAAGGTGAGCAATCACTCACGATTAACGTTCTTTTATTGATTAAATTTGATTTCGATTGAAACGACAATTGAAATATGTTGTTGTTAGTTAATTACACTGTTATATATGCTATTACTTGTATCAGTTCACCCGCGACATCTGACACCATTATCTGTTAATTATTTATGCGATGATAATACAGTTTGGCTGATAATTGATTGATTGTTGATGTTTATATTGGATGTTAAATTGTTAATGTTAAAATGATAAATAGTATGCAATTGAAATTGATATAGGATAGTTAAATGTTAAATTTGATTAAATGACATTTGTATAATATGGCCCATTTAACTGTCAAAATTTATTGACACGTAGGATTTGTTTAATTTCATCTTGAACCACTGAATGTATGTTGTTAAATTGATGATGGATGAAATTGTAATAGATGACAAGTGAAAATCGTAATGTAATAATCTTTAATCTACATGAAATGATAGTGTAGATTCTAGAAATAATTATATTAATTCGCACAAACAACAATGCGAATTAATACGATTATTTCGGGATTATTGATTTGATTTTTGGATTGATATTGGTTGTTGTTATTGCTTGTTTATTTACTTTGACACCATCCCAGTTATCACACTGCAAGTTCCCTTTGCTATGTTTTGATTTTGAATTAAATTGGAATCGGGTTGAAATGATAAATACCCAAATTGAACTTTGACCTAGGATAGAGAATTAAATAAAAACCCGATTGGTCAATAATTTGATTTAAAAATAAACGAAGATTTTATTTGAATAAATAATATGGTTTTGAAATGAAGTTGAAATTTGAATTTTGATGAAAGGAAAATGTTAATATGTAATAATCTGAAACAAAATATTAACAATGTAATTGATAAAAGAATGTTGTTTAATTTGAGAAATGATTGAATTAAGTTTGAAATTATAAGTAAGTTTGAAATTATTAAACTTTGAAATTATTTAATAATTAAGTTTTGAATTATTTAATAATTAAATAAGATTGAATTATTTAATGATTAAATTAAATTGAATTTGTGAATAAGTAAATTTTACTTCGTAAATAATTGAAATTGAGTTTCTTTATTAATTAAGTTTGGAAAATTATTTAAGTAAGTAAATAAGTGAAATTGAATTTCTTTAACAAGAAATAAAATGTGATTTATTGAAATTAATGTAAGACTTGAAATTTAAAGAATTCGATTTGATGAATTTAATTTAATTCAATTTGTAAGTTTTGATATAAGGAAGTTGAATTTAAATAATGGATTTAATGAATTGGAAATTTAATAGAAATTGTTTTGAATGGCAAATTTACTTAATGAATATTGAATGAAATCGATAAATGAAGTTAAATTGATTTGAATGTTAAATTAAATTAATTTAAATGATTTCGGAATGAAACTTAATATGAACTTGAATCAATATTTGAATTGTTTTAAATAGAAATTGAAATTGAATTATAAGATTTTGAAATTATGAATGTGGAAGTTTTGAAACGTAAATATTGGAAATTGATTTAGAAAGACAAATGAAATGTTGGTTTATGAATTGAAATTGAAATTGAATTTGATTTGGTTTTTGAAATATATAAACGACCAATCGGTGTAATAATTACGAAAGTTATTAAAGAGACCGGAATCAGTTATGGATATACTCTCTATCTAAACCGAAACCACTTTAATAACTATACGCGGAGTGTGATCCAGAATGAAGTGGTTGGAATGATGTACGTGATGATTGAAGAAAGAGAACGATGATGGATAGCCTTGACACTTGTGTCAAATTGGAAATGACTAAAACAGGAGCCGTGCCGGGCCAATGGAGGTCAGCTACCTCAAGTGAACACACTTCTTCGAACTACTCATTACTTGTTGTCGATTGGTGCACCCTTGATTTTGGGAGTGTTGTTTCACGGTGTTGCGATCGCTGCGGCGATGCGTTCTCACCAGTCCGGATCAGGCAAACGGTAGTATCACTACCTTGGATATTGCCTCATGTGCCTTGTCATACTTGTATCCCTATTCGCGACCACTACGATTTGTTTTGTACCTTTAGTATATGGATTGCCCTCTGGTGACTTCCGGTTTTGGGGAAACTACGGTCTTGTATATGCTCTTGGGAATAAAAATATGTTAAGGGGGATAATGGTAACGCCTTAACACTATTTTGATATCTTTATATTACTGATAGACATTATCTACTTATCGTACACTACTACCTAGTAGATAGTTTAACGGATCCTTAAAGGATGGTTATTCCAAACATCCTTTGAGTTACTTGTATTTCAATTGCTATTTCACTTGAGTTGGATTTATAAATATAAGAATGTTAATCCTGACTCGATTGTTTCGTGTTTTGCTTTACGCTCGGGTCAGACTGAGTGTACCAGTATTCGAGACTCACCTTTGAAGTTGGAGCTTTGCTTGAAGATCCAGCCATCTATTCTGCTTTCAGTATTCGATGATTCCAGTGATGTATTCTGATTTGTATCTGATGTATCGTGTTACTCTTCCGTTGTATCTGGTTTAACTCTGATGTATCGTATTACTCTTCTGTTGTAAACTCTGATGTATTTTATATATTCATATAGTAGCTTCATGAACTACTATCTCTTTTATTTCCGCTGCACTTATTACTCTGTGTCTGTGATTTGTGATTATTTATTTACTGTATATGTTCAGTTTTGCCAAATTTAAATTAACAACGCGGTATTTTGAGCAATTCAATTCCGGCATGAGTGTCTACCTATACACTTATAATGGATGCGAATGGTCCAAAATATTGGGTCGTTACAGTTGGTATCAGAGCTTTGGTAGCTCTAGGAAAAACTTATCATATAGGGTAATGTATTTATAGAATCACTCTCATTCGAGTTTCAATCTCTTCCCTTGACTCATTTCTTTTGAATTTTGGAACGTTCCCCTCGGTTCCGAAATTCATTCGTGTCCCTCACTATTCGTCTTCTTTCAATTCGAGAGCACCCCATAACTCCATTTTGAATGATATCTATTATAGATCGGCGGTCTCGCCAATCTTCGAATGATTCGTAAAGGAGCAAAACTCCTTTATAATAGGCATCGATTTACCGGAGATTTCTGTATCCTCGGTTTACGATGCTATCTATTCCCTGCTATACCTGAATCCCATCTCTTGAGATCGAATGTTGATTTACCTCGAAATTCAACATCGATCTTATCCTTGAAGTCACAGTCGACCCGGTTAAGGTTGCCCGCGATTTATATAAATTTATCAATCTTCCTACTTTGTTACTAATCATCGTATCTTTGTTTCGAACTTATCTTCGAATCAAATTTCTCTTTGATTTGAGTCCATCAAATTTGAAACCCTATCCTTATTTTGAAAATTCATTTCTGTATCGTCGAGCGAAGAAATGTATTTGAAAACTAATATATATAAATGTTTTAATATGTTGTGTTGTTTGAGTTGTTGATGTTGATTTGGGTTTCCGATCGATTCGTCTGATCAACGCTATCGATAGGATTTCCAAAACACTTGAATAGAACAAACCGACACAATATTGTTTTCAAAATATGGTAAACAAAATAGTTTTGTATGATTATATTAACTAAATTGTTAATGAATTATTGTCAGAAATGATAATATTTGATTTTCATGTATTGTTTTGTAAACAATTTACTATTTCAATATCAATAAATGAATTCATAAACTTGGCTATAATTTGATTTGAAATTTGAAATGTATTTAAATCAAGAATTTGAGAATTTAATTTTTCGAAAATTTCAAACCTTGGTTTTAAAGGGTTTAAAATGTATTATCTAAAGTATTTTCGAATAAAAATCATTTCATAGAAATTTTAGATAAGTGCTCTTCTCTTTGTCGCTGGAAAATAATTTCGGTGATGACGGCCGCATCATCGACATTCATTTTCGAGTTTCGAAGTGGAGATACTATTCTGTAGCTTTGCGGCGGTTTTGTTTTGAAAAATATTTTGATTTGAATTTCTTCAGTATAATTTGATTTATATATATATAGGTATCTTATTTTAAAATTTAATTTGATTTGATATAAATATATTATATATATCTCTAAATTGTTTAAAGTAAATCGGAAATATAATTCTTAAATTTTGTTAAAGGATGATTTTAATTATAAATAAAACCAAAATTTGGAATAAATATTTAAACTTGAATAATTGAATTGGGAAATTTTATTTGTATATTGTTCAACTGCATTCTAATATAACTTACCTAAATCATTCAGAAGTTGAATATGTGATTGGATAATATATAAGATAAATTGAATTTATAAATAAAATTTGAGTGTTTATAATAAATGTTATACACTAAATTTTGATTATAAAGATGTTAATAGAGTTAGATAGGATAATAAGTAAACTCAGTTAATAATGAAATAAATTTGTTTTGAAAGAATTAATAAATTGAAATTTGATCAACATATGAAAATACCTTGAATTTAAAAGAAATTAGTAAATATAAATTATTTTAAATCGAAACTTTTATGGTTTAAATTAATTTATATGGGTTAAATATACGTGATTAGATATATTAAGTAGAATAAATTTGACAGTAATTTGGAATAAAGAAGAATTTAAAATTGCTGAAGAAATATGATTATAATAAAAGACTATTCAAATTTATGGTTTTAAAAATTATAAATTGAAGAAATGGGATAATAAGATAATGAATTTAGAAATAGTCGAGATTGATTTTAGTGAAATCAAATGGATCAAATCAATTATTGAATATCAATTAATTTAAATTTGAATTTATATGGTTTAAATTAATTGTTATTTTGTATTTCAAATCTGGTTTTCTTTCTGGTTATTTCTATTCTTCTACCTCGTTCCTTTTCGGGGACGAAAAGTTTTAAGTGGGGGAGAGTGTAACGACCCGTAAATTTCAACTGTTTTAATAACGTAATTAGCTGAAATTTTGCGAAATTTTAAACGATAAAATTTTGAAATATAAATTTGATATTTGGAATGCGTCTAGTTAAACATAGCAACTGGTAAATTTTCGTCCGAAAATATGAAAGTTTATTTCGCGCGTAAATTTACTTCAATTTAATTAGTTAAAAAGCGATGAAAATAAAATTTTTCTGAAACCTAAATATTTTTACATAGAAAAATTCTAAACCATCTTCTGAGTAAGATATCAGTTCGTCGTTTTTCCAAATTCGGACATCTTTGGCTCCGTCGATCTTATTTTTCAGTGTTTTTCCCGTATTTTCCGTTATTAGAAAATTCGAATTTTTATAATTCAATCGTACCACTGATATTTGTATATCGTTTTGATCGTCTCGTCGTGATGATCTCCATGGTATATCTGTTTGTCTGTTTCGGCATCCGGGGGACGGTGAAATCTAAAGAACGATTTCTATATCGGTTACCCGTTTTGAGCCTTTTGGTTTCTTTGTCTCTTCGTTGTCCAACGTGAAATCAAATAGCCAAGCAATTAATATTTTAGCTTCTGACTTTTGTTTTCCGCACTATAATCTAACTGCCATCAACTATTGGTATTCACAACAAATTCACGTATTCGACTTTTTCTTTTCCCGATGCTTACCATTCCTTTGATATAATTGTTGTTCTCTGCTAGCCCTTCTGATCAGTCCAATTCTCCAAATAATAAAGCCTATATTTACTGTTTGCATACCTTTACGTGCAACACTTTAGTTAGTTTACTTTATATATGATATAGGTTGCAACTGTTCATTTTCTTAACACTCTACTTCTTCCAGCCTTCCTAATGCCATGCCTCCACAAGCAAACCCACCACCGATTCATTTTTCTCTCCTCTGCTGCAATCTCAGCACCTCAACTCACGGCAGCCACAACCAAACCTCCGCACTATAATTTCTTCTCCACCGCGTGCAGCCTCGACTTCCGACGCACGCAACCCATGGCTGAAGCCTACTCCGCCTTTCCCCTCTTTCTTCCTCGCAAGCTTCCGCCCTCGGCTCGGCTTCGTCAAACTTTCCCCAGCCACCGCGGTTGTCGCCTTCCATAGCAATGGCCATGCGCCGGCTCACTGTCCCTATCTCAATCTCATCATCTTTTTCATAGGTGAGGAGGTTGTTCGTTATATATCGACGATTATTTCTATAAGTTTTATAGGTGTATAATATCACATTTGTGCATATACTTTAAAATTTAACTTGTGTTTTGACATTGGAATGTGCATATGAAAGTTGTTTTACGAAAGTTATGTATACCAGAGTTTTTAGAAAAAGGTTATAATGGGTGCAGTTTTGCCCTTGGAATGTATAACCTTGTTGAGTTTGGTCTGCATGCATTTTTTTTTATTTTGTTGTTTCTCTGTATATATGTTTTGAAAGTATTTAAGTTATCTATTTATATATCTGTTACTTACATATTTTGGGTTTAAAATATATCACGTGTTTTACATATATCAATTTATACGTAGTATATAACAGTAGTTGTGTCATGTGCTATGATAATCGCATGCATCTAAAGTCTTCGGCAGGATGTATATTGTATTTTTATTGCCGGCTGCTTTGCTTTCATTCGTGCATATTTATATAAGCTGCAGTAGTAAATTTCATTTATGATAATAAAGTAAATTATAAGTTGAAAGCTTAGGGGTCGTTGTTTATAAATGCTATTACAGTATATGGGTTATAGAAGTATTTACATATGTTTTATAAGTTATATGATGTTTATATTGCATATGTCCATTTTCGTAGGGTTCTAAAGTATATATATTATCAAATTTTGTTCACATATATCTATATAAGTATTATACAAAACTGGGATGTTGTATAAACAGTTTTACTGTCAATTGTCTATAGTTCAATTTTATATATATTTAGTTTTCGAAATAACAGCAGTTAGACTACATGTTCACGATATCATATCTCACTCATGTTTTATCGGAATGGATTGATTTTATTTTTATAAAAGAGTTGAAGTTACCTAGTTTATGCCTGTCAAATTTCAGCAAAATCCGACATCGTTTGATTAGTGGTCGAGGATCTGGAAGTTAGACCCAGGCAGTTGTTCTTTTGTACTTGAAATTATTTTACACTGCTGCAAACACGACCTGAGTTCATGTTTGACGCATCGTATCTCTTCCGTCTTACGTCGGAATACAGTGATTCTTTTTTTGTTGGAAAGATTGAGTTTTCTATTTTACGTTCACGAATTTTCAGCTTCATGCGAGGTCATTTGATCCTCTGTTTCTCATTTGGAAGTTAGACCCAGGCAGCTGTTCTTTTGTACTTAGAAATTATTTTACACTGCTGAAAACATGGCCTAAGTCTATGTTCGTGACATCGTAACTTTTCTCGTCTCTTGTCCAAAACAAGTGAATCTTTTGCAGTTTAAAATACAAGTTTTGATTTTTATTCATACCAAATTTCAGACCATTTCGATCTCGGTAGCACAAAGAACTATATTGTTAAACTTTGACGCAGGACATGTTTTATTTGGTGCTATGTTGAATGTTTTAATTTGATTTCATCGATTTCTGTTATCATCTTTGATCGTTGACCATTTCTGTTTTAATTTCATACCAAATTTCAAACCATTTCGATTTGTTTGCTTGGATTCGTAACTCAATCTCTATGTCTGTATCAGTGTGCGTATCCGTGTCATCTTCTCGTGCATCTCTAGCCTCGAAAGGTGAGCAATCACTCACGATTAACGTTCTTTTATTTATTAAATTTGATTTCGATTGAAACGACAATTGAAATATGCTGTTGTTAGTTAATTACACTGCTATATATGATATTACCTGTATCAGTTCACCTGCGACATCTGACACCATTATCTGTTAATTATTTATGCGATGATAATACAGTTTGGCTGATAATTGATTGATTGTTGATGTTTATATTGGATGTTAAATTGTTAATGTTAAAATGATAAATAGTATGCAATTGAAATTGATATAGGATAGTTAAATGTTAAATTTGATTAAATGACATTTATATAATATGGCCCATTTAACTGTCAAAATTTATTGACACGTAGGATTTGTTTAATTTCATCTTGAACCACTGAATGTATGTTGTTAAATTGATGATGGATGAAATTGTAATAGATGACAAGTGAAAATCGTAATGTAATAATCTTTAATCTACATGAAATGATAGTGTAGATTCTAGAAATAATTATATTAATTCGCACAAACAACAATGCGAATTAATACGATTATTTCGGGATTATTGATTTGATTTTTGGATTGATATTGGTTGTTGTTATTGCTTGTTTATTTACTTTGACACCATCCCAGTTATCACACTGCAAGTTCCCTTTGCTATGTTTTGATTTTGAATTAAATTGGAATCGGGTTGAAATGATAAATACCCAAATTGAACTTTGACCTAGGATAGAGAATTAAATAAAAACCCGATTGGTCAATAATTTGATTTAAAAATAAACGAAGATTTTATTTGAATAAATAATATGGTTTTGAAATGAAGTTGAAATTTGAATTTTGATGAAAGGAAAATGTTAATATGTAATAATCTGAAACAAAATATTAACAATGTAATTGATAAAAGAATGTTGTTTAATTTGAGAAATGATTGAATTAAGTTTGAAATTATAAGTAAGTTTGAAATTATTAAAATTTGAAATTATTTAATAATTAAGTTTTGAATTATTTAATAATTAAATAAGATTGAATTATTTAATGATTAAATTAAATTGAATTTGTGAATAAGTGAATTTTACTTCGTAAATAATTGAAATTGAGTTTCTTTATTAATTAAGTTTGGAAAATTATTTAAGTAAGTAAATAAGTGAAATTGAATTTCTTTAACAAGAAATAAAATGTGATTTATTGAAATTAATGTAAGACTTGAAATTTAAAGAATTCGATTTGATGAATTTAATTTAATTCAATTTGTAAGTTTTGTTATAAGGAAGTTGAATTTAAATAATGGATTTAATGAATTGGAAATTTAATAGAAATTGTTTTGAATGGCAAATTTACTTAATGAATATTGAATGAAATCGATAAATGAAGTTAAATTGATTTGAATGTTAAATTAAATTAATTTAAATGATTTCGGAATGAAACTTATATGAACTTGAATCAATATTTGAATTGTTTTAAATAGAAATTGAAATTGAATTATAAGATTTTGAAATTATGAATGTGGAAGTTTTGAAACGTAAATATTGGAAATTGATTTAGAAAGACAAATGAAATGTTGGTTTACGAATTGAAATTGAATTTGATTTGGTTCTTGAAATATATATATGACCAATCGGTGTAATAATTACGAAAGTTATTAAAGAGACCGGAATCGGTTATGGATATACTCTCTATCTAAACCGAAACCACTTTAATAACTATACGCGGAGTGTGATCCAGAATGAAGTGGTTGGAATGATGTACGTGATGATTGAAGAAAGAGAACGATGATGGATAGCCTTGACACTTGTGTCAAATTGGAAATGACTAAAACAGGAGCCGTGCCGGGCCAATGGAGGTCAGCTACCTCAAGTGAACACACTTCTTCGAACTACTCATTACTTGTTGTCGATTGGTGCACCCTTGATTTTGGGAGTGTTGTTTCACGGTGTTGCGATCGCTGCGGCGATGCGTTCTCACCAGTCCGGATCAGGCAAACGGTAGTATCACTACCTTGGGTATTGCCTCATGTGCCTTGTCATACTTGTATCCCTATACGCGACCACTACGATTTGTTTTGTACCTTTAGTATATGGATTGCCCTCTGGTGACTTCCGGTTTTGGGGAAACTACGGTCTTATATATGCTCTTGGGAATAAAAATGTGTTAAGGGGGATAATGGTAACGCCTTAACACTATTTTGATATCTTTATATTACTGATAGACATTATCTACTTATCGTACACTACTACCTAGTAGATAGTTTAACGGATCCTTAAAGGATGGTTATTCCAAACATCCTTTGAGTTACTTGTATTTCAATTGCTATTTCACTTGAGTTGGATTTATAAATATAAGAATGTTAATCCTGACTCGAGTGTTTCGTGTTTTGCTTTACGCTCGGGTCAGACTGAGTGTACCAGTATTCGAGACTCACCTTTGATGTTGGAGCTTTGCTTGAAGATCCAGCCATCTATTCTGCTTTCAGTATTCGATGATTCCAGTGATGTATTCTGATTTGTATCTAATGTATCGTGTTACTCTTTCGTTGTATCTGGTTTAACTTTGATGTATCGTATTACTCTTCTGTTGTAAACTCTGATGTATTTTATATATTCATATAGTAGCTTCATGAACTACTATCTCTTTTATTTCCGCTGCACTTATTACTCTGTGTCTGTGATCTGTGATTATTTATTTACTGTATATGTTCAGTTTTGCCAAATTTAAATTAACAACGCGGTATTTTGAGCAATTCAATTCCGGCATGAGTGTCTACCTATACACTTATAATGGATGCGAATGGTCCAAAATATCGGGTCGTTACACATATTCACTTCAAAATCAATTTCATGTCAAAATCATTTTATTCACTTCGAAATCAATTTCATTTCAAAATCATTTCAAATTTCGACTTAGGTTATAACTTCATTTTAACCACATTCGATTTTAAATCAACAATTTAAATATAAACAGTTCCCAATATGAATAGTTTGAATTTTTGAAAATAGTTAAAATAGTTTAGGTGTTAAAATAGTTTGAGTGTTGAAAATGGATTGTATACTAAAAATGATTTGAAAATTTAAATAATTTGAAAATTTAAAAAGATGAATTTTAAAACTGTTTATAGAAAAATAGTTTATAGTGAAAATAGTTTCAAATTTAAACTGTTTCTTTCCATTTCCAATAAATCTGGACTTAGGTCCCAAATTTCAATCAAACCGATTCAATTTCAAACCTTCGAATTCAAATCATCTTTAATCTCAAATCAATCCAAATCGACTCAATTTCGATTTCAGTTCAAATCAACTTCAATTTTGAAACATTAATTTTAACTTCAAATTCGATTCAACGATTCGATTCAATGGTTTAAATTCCAATTTAATTCTTATTTTAAACCATTTCAATTTATATAAATTTCAAGTCCAAATTCAATTTACTGATTTAAATCACTCAAATTAATTTAAACTTCAATGTTTAATTTAAGGTTCAAATCTTTAAAATAATTCAATTCCGAGCCCAAATTTGAAATATCCTTTTATATCACTTTTACTTAGATAAATTCGAAGTTCAAGTAAAAGTTCAAACCTTTAAAACAATTCAATTTCCATAATTTAAGTTTTCCAAAATAAATTCTTTAAACAATTTCTTTTAACTACACCTCATTTCAAAGCTTAAATTTGAAAATGATTCACTCTTTATAAATTCGATTTTTATTTCTTTAAAACAAAATCATTTAAATAGATTCAAATTCAAGAATTTTAAAACCATTTCATTTAACCAATCCAAATCAAAGTGTCATAGGTATGTATCATTTCAACCTATTTCTTAATTTATTCGAAATAATTCAAACAACAGTTTTATATAATGTCAATAATATACAGGGTGACAACGGGATATGTATAAAATAAATAAACATCCTATCATCCAAAGTATCAACCAATAGCCATCCATCACAATCAACATCCAAATTCAGTCAAAATATCACAATAGTTAACTAGTTATCAATATCGGGTGTTTAACTAGCAATTTGATTTCAATTTCGATTTAACAGTCAATTTAAAATTTCTATCAGTTCAAACAATATATCAATTTCAATGTCAGTTAAATTACCAAACAACGGTCAATAAAAATAAATCACTTCTTGATTTTGATCTAACTAACATAGAATATTTTAGTATTTCGTAAGCGGTTTAAAACACTCATCCTTATTTGAAACTGAAAATTTTTCAAATTCAAATAAATTCCAATCCAACTCCATGTCGTAGGAGATGTCGATAGAATCCAACGCAACTTGTTTCGCTCGAAACAGACCTCGTAGGAGAAAGTTACGAATTAATTAGCATTCAAAAATAATTTAAAATTTAATTAACATAACTAACTTAAACATTTAAACTTATTACCTTTCTTTCCTCCGACTATTCACGTGCGTCTCTAGGCTCGTGCCTCCTTCCCAGTCGAATGCGATTTTTTTTTGTTGAAATCTTGATCGTACCACCAACCAAGACACGCGGCCGATAACCCACGCGTCGCCTCGCCCGCCACTCCACCCTCCTGTGTGCTTATGCGCGAAAAACCCTACAAAACCCAAAAAAATGCAGTCGAACGCGAGTGAATCTCGGCCACGTTGAGGGATGATTCGACGATCCAACCGTTGGTCAAGCTCATATGGTCATGCTCTATGTTTTCCTAGTTGAAGTTGAAGGCTAATTAGGCTCCTAGAGGCTTCGATTGACGTTGGTCATGGGATTAAGGGTTGTTTAATGGTGGCTTAGGTTTAGGGTTTTAGCAAATGGGAGAAGGTTAAGTAAAGGCTATTTATAGAAAATTTTCGTGGCACTATTCATCCATGAAAATTTCAAATTCCAAACGAAGCGTGCCACCTGTCATTCTATATGTTATACCTCTATTCCGAACACAATGGAACATATATCGTGAGCCAATTCTATCATATTCGGAAGATAGCTTTTTAAAATCGTATTATATTAATTAAAGTCTAAAAATAAATTCTATATGTTTCAAGCTTGCATGACCAAACGATAAGTCCGATCGGTACAAAACTTGAAATCCTAAAATAACTCACTATTACGGATCCAATGAAACTGGTTTCATCGAAATTCGAGACGGTGCCCCAAAATGTTATTTTTACACGTTAATTAAAAAGAGAAATTTCCAAAATCAAATTAATCAATTTTAATTTCAAATTTAAAAGTTAACCATTTTCGTTCTTGTTTAAATAAAAATTTAAATCAACTTCTGAAATCATTTTCATTTACACTAAATTCAAGATTCGGTTATTTAAATAATTTCAAATATTAAATATAATAGTTAAATTGTCAAATAAATAAATACTATATTTGAAATATAATTTATTTAACTTATAAAATTTTCTTTTAAAACGAATTCAAATAATAAAACAACCACTTCCATTTTACAATAATTCAACATCTTTGCAATTATTGTACATAGCAAAAATTATTCATTTCTTACCAAATAAATGTTTTCTTATTTCTAAAATTTATACTTATCAAAATACAATTTCACATAAATAAACTTATGCTGTTACTTCTAATAAACATTCATTTGATTCTTTATTAACTTAACATTGATTATTTCAATTTCTGTTATCAATTACTTACATTTGAATTTACTTTCTAATATAAGTTATCATCTTTTATCTTATTGAATTTTGTTTTTTAATTTTTTTTATCTAAGTTCATATCTATTAAATTACATAAATAAATCATTAATTTTTATTTCTAACCTTTTTTTCAATAATTATATTGAATTTAGTAATTTAAAATAGTTAAAAATACAGGTCATTACAATCTCCCCCACTCAAAACTTTTCATCCTCGAAAAGGGATTAAGTAAGGAATCTAACATTTGATATATTTTACTCAAAATAATCAACATACAAAACCTAAAATATTTTTTACAAAACCTTTATTACACTTCTACTACGCCACTCTGATATAGGCTTATTTGTAAAACAAATCATAAAATTTTAAAGTCTCAAAGTTTTTCTAACACCTGAATTTATGGAAAATTTTGGCAGCGTCTCCTTTGTGTGGCTCGATCGGAAAAATTTACAACACACATATATATATATATGTATATATATAATAACTATATATCTCATCTCGGTGATGATTCATCCCGTAGGGGAAAAAAATAAAAGTTAGGTATGTAATCTGAGATATGTACCTTATTATTATTAATATGGGCAAGTTCGCTCATATTAAAGCAAGCAAAAGCATGTCGAATCGCATATACTTCCAAACGGTCTTCGTGTGTACCTATCTCAACTCAAGTTTGAATATTAGTCACTTATAATAAGATATAGAAAACATGCATGGGTTTAATAGAACTATATAACATGTATTGTTAATCCAAATCATAAGCATAAGCACTAATACACAACATAAAATCATTGTAACTAAAACAGTTATAATAATGATTTGCAACAAAAGAAACCATTCAACAATTAATATTCATCTAATTAATCCAACTATATCAATTTACATTATCCAATGTCAACAGTTTATTTATACACTATCATCTCTTATTAACATCCAATTGGTTTACTTCCAATTTATTCACACCTATTTCATTTACATTCAATTTATTCAAATTTCAATTATTTCACTTTGTGCTTAACACATTTCATATCAAATCATTCATGGACCATTTTATAAAATCATTTTATTAATTCATTTCATTTCAATAAGTGAAAATTATTAATTTACAGAGAACGTATAACTATATACCGGGTTTCTTTCCAAATAATTTTTGAAATAATATATATACTCATATCTTTTATATATATCAAATAATATTTAGAATTTTAAATCAAAAATCTGTTTATTGAATCAAATGCATAGCAAAACTACTACGTTGCCTCCCCTACTTTGAGACTCGAAAGTGAATGTCGTGGATGCGGCCGTCATCACCTAAATTATTTTCTAGTGACAGTGGGGAGTGCAGGACTTACTTCTTTCTAAAATCCCTTTTGAAAACAACTTTTTTCATAAATATTTTAAATAATACTAATATTATTTTCAAAATCTTAGAAAATAATTTCAAAAGCACCAGAATTCAAGTTCTCAAATTCTCGGTTTAAATTTCATTATTTTAACTTAAACTAAAGTTAGATTTTATTTTCATAAATCATTACTTAAGCTTATAAACATCCATAAACACAAATCAGTTAACTTAATACTTCCAAACTTGATTTTATAAACATTCATCAATACAATACTTAAGTTAACTTTCTCTTGCAAATTTTCTTAAGTGAATAAACATCATTGACTCAAGTTCAAATTAATATAATACTCTCATATCCTAAAGAGTATATACTAATTCAGATTTTTTTTCCTTATCCAAATTTACTAAACAAACTTCCAAACTCCCTTATTTCACTATTTTAATAGTTCGAAAATTATATACTTACGAACTACCAAAACGTGACGCGTTTATTTTAATTTATTTTCCAAACCTTTTATACACAAGTTCAAACACTTTTAAACTTTACCAAACAAGTTCAAATACCTTTAAAACTCATATAATCATATTATATCCTAGCTTAGCTGAAAATCTCAAAAGTTTAAACACCAAATTTTACATTTCAAAACATTTGGAAATAATGTCATACATATTTACTTTATATATCAAATTATATCTTTGAAACATAAACAACTTGTTTTAACCAGAAATAAATTCCTTTTGGTAGCAATTCTCAGTCGGAAACTCGAAAATAAATACTAACGATGCTGCAGTCATCCCCATAATTATTTCCCAGCGACCAAAGCAAGTTCAATGCTTTATTTCTTTCAAAATTCTTTTTAAAATATATTTCTAGTCAAAAACACTTCCAAAATAATATTATAATTATTTCTGAAAAATTTGAAAACAATTTTTGAAAATCTACAGGATTAATTTTAAAATTCTCAGCTTTTAAATCCATTCTATTTATAAGTCATATTATAAACAGACTTATACAATTCCATTGCCTTGTTATGAAAACATTTTGTTAATTTACATCTTGGTTATTGCAAAGAATCTTATTGTAACTAGATTTCAGTTCAATCTAATTATCGAATGCTTCGTGAAATAGAGTTCACAAAGTATTCGTATTTGTTTAATTCAACCAATAATCGATGATAACTAAATATTATCATCTCCTAACAATAAACATCCATAAATAAATTCGTATTTTCATAAACCTATATAGTTATTTTTGGAAGATTATTTCTTTTTACATACAAAATATAATTTAGGTAAAATAATTTCATTTACCCTATTTAAAAAAAATATTATCGACTTGCCTTGTTTAAGTGTTTAGAAATCCCTATCGATAACATGGCACCTCATGTACCGACCAGAATTCATAATCAACTCAACAGATAAGTAAACATAATATAAAACATTTTTATAACACTAACAAATCGCACTTAATATATACATATATATATATATGTACACCCACCCAAAGAAACTCATTCTATGGTATTACTAACCCTATCTCTAATGAGTCCAACCCCAACAAAGCTAAGGTTATCGCTAAACCAAAGCTCAGATGCCAACTGCGACGACCCATATTTCGGAAGGTTTAAGTTGACAATAAACCACACATGTCTAACTCAAAACAATCTGAAACACAGATAATCAATGGGGTTTTATTATGAAAAGTAAGAAAAGAAGAAAACAAACACAGAATCTCACAGCGGATTGACAAAATATAATAATCAAATAAACAGTTCATGAAGCTGTTTACACTATACATTTGATTTTACTTTTACAACATCTATCGGAGTTATATATACAATAGAACAATAGAAAATTTGTAACGCCCCACTCCGAGACCCACTGTAACAAAGAGTATTACGGGAGTAATACTGTCTGTTAAAGCGGAGAATAGAGTATAGTGGGAGCGACCATTTATAATCAAGCTATAACTATCTACCGAATACGTCGAAAGGTGGAATCTATTTAAATTTTTCTCAATCAGGTGGTTCGACATATTCGGTAAATACTTATAACGAAATTACAAATGGATAAAGATCTATCAGGACAAAGCATAATAACATAATGAAATAGCATCACAGAACAGAATCACATAACAGATATAAAATCCCAGAACAATACATCATTAATACAGATCCAAATACTAAAAGTGGGTACAAAGCCACTGCCCACACATGTGAGTCAAAAATATGTACATATCAAAGTCTGAATAATAACAGAGTAGCGGAAAAGTGGACAAATAAAAGCGCTATCTAACAGCATAGCAGATAATGTCCAAGCGGAAGCATAGAAGCTAAGTCCAAAGACCTAACCTGAAACAACTCAGTCTGACCCGAGCGAAAACACTCGGGTCAGGCTAGCTAAACAATCAGTAATAGCTGAGATATATAATAATGCGGTACATAAATAAAACAATACTTATCCAAAGAGAAGTATATTATGAACCACATGAATATAATGACGATCCCTAATCATCAGTAAACGATAAAAATCTCCAAAGAGAAATCAACACCAAAGTGTAGAATAAATAAAATCGCCTCATATCATCGGCGTAGCCAAAGCTATAAAAAGGTGCCCATAGGCAATAATCCCAATAGTGACCAGAGTCTGTGATCAATGCCCAAGCAAAGATCGATGCTCCAAAGAGCCATGGGGATATACTGAAAAGTCAATGAAATCAAACACTGAAAAGCAGTGTCCAGAGACACTGTGGATCCATAAGGTAATCGCACTTACATCGTATGGTTCCATAGAACCAACACCGAATGGCGGTACTCGAATGGATATAAAAATAATCAGATAATACAAGTTTTGCACGTGCACCGACCAGAGTCGTTGTTGCCAAGTACTGTAGAGTTGTGATCGATCACTCGCACCGATGCGAAACGCGCGAGACGGCGAGATCCTTCCCAGAAGGATAAAGGCCCAGAGGCACACGCCGAAAAATAAACTGCTCCATAGAGCAGGTGTCCAGAGACGGTTGCCCAGAGGCGTGATGACCCAGAGGTCCAGTACTGGCCGCCCAGAGGCTAATGTGTCACTAACTTCTTGGAGAGGAACCCGCAAAGTGTTAACAATGAGTCCCATACCCCACGTTCGCACTAAACGGTTTCCTAACCAATAGCAAGCTCACACTCCAAACAATAAAAAGTCTACCTCATATCATCGGTAAACTAGACCCAAAGGTCAAAACGATCAATCGAATAGGTCGGGGATTAACCGGAAAGAAAATACACACGGTTTCCATAGGCCGGAGATTTCCTAACCGTTTAAGCACCTTTCCACTTCGCTCGACGTGCTAAAAGTGAGTGTGAGATTTTTATTATAGAAAATAATGGTGTAAAACGGATTTATAATTGATTTTCGGAATCACTTTTAAAACGGTCTTTTGAAAGGTCTCCTATTATGGAGTAATTAATTTAATAATTAAAATAATATTATATAATAATTTTCAAAAGCCATTTAGGAGTGAAAAATCTTTTGAAAATGATTCATAAAACCCGTGTACGAAATCTAGAGACAAATCTCAAAGAAATCAATGAAAACCAGAAAATCATCAAAAATATTCTAAGTGTTTGTAAACATTCAAAAACAGCTGTGAACTCAAGTTCGATAATTTATTTGGACCAGCAAACTGCGTCCAAATGTCATGAAAATTTGCAGGCATGTAGTCCAACATCCCTACTTTAATATGCAAAAAGAATTTCTGGATTCCGAGTTGAGACGAAGTGGCAGCGACGTCTCAAAGTTGGACCCAGAACAAGATTTACACTGTTTACAAACAGCGACTAGAGTTCAACTTCGACACGAAATTCGAAGTACCAAACGAACTCCAATGTTGTCCAAATTTTCCTGAGATGGAGTTCGGAACTCCATCTTTCTAACGAAACCAAAAACGTTGAATTCCGACTTCCGATGCGAACGTGGAGGCATCGCGGAGTGGCGCTCAAAAGCTGGAAACAGAAGGGATATTTGATTTTCATTCCAAGTGTTTGACCATTCAAAAACTGCTGCGAACCCAAGTTCGACAATTTATTTGGACCAGCAAACTGAATCTAAATGACATAAAAACTGGTAGGAATATAGTCCAACATCCCTACTATAAGATGCAAAAAGAATTTCTGGAATCCGAGTTGAGACGAAGTAGCAGCGACGTCTCAAAGTTGGACCCAGAACAAGATTCACACTGTTTACAAACAGCGACAAGAGTTCAACTTCGACACGAAATTTGAAGTACCAAAAGAATGCCGATGACGCCTAAATTTTACAGAGATGGAGTTCGAAACTCCACCTTTCCAACGAGACCAAAAACGTTGAATTCCGACTTCGGATGCGATCGTGGCGGCATCGCGAAGTGGAGAAAAAAATCTGGAACAGGGTTTAAAAAAAAATTATTTATTATTTTTTTTCTTTTTTTTCTCGGGACAGTGGTAAGAATGTACAATTTTAACCAAAATAACTTCGAAATTTCATGAAACTCAAAACATGAAAGTTTTAGCTCTAAATCTAAGCTTTCCAGAACATCCAAAATTATTAGATTTGGATAAGAAACGAGAGAGATACATGCAAAACAATATCAGATTGAAACTCAAGATAACTTGTTAAAGACAGAATTGGTCTTCTGTCTTTGAATGCATTTCAGGTCATCTAAATGGCAATATTACAGAAAACTCACTGAACAAAAATTGTAGCATATGTTTTAAGCTTTCCGGAACATCCAAAATTATCTAATTCGGATCAAAAACGAGTAACTTATGGCCAAATCAATTTCAGGGTTTTATTTTATCAACCTTGTAGTTTGTTGTCAGGTCAGCGACAAACAAACGTGATTTCGACCATTGAAACCACAAAATTAGGCAAAGCTCAAAACATAAAAGTTATAGGCTACAGAATAAGCTTTCCAGAACTTCAAGAAAATCTTAATTCCGATTTAAGATGAATGAGATATGCCTAATTTACTAACAGCAATAAACTAATTATAATTTCAGCTAGCATATATTACCTCTTTCCAAGCAATGAAAAGAAGATCAAAGAGTTTCACAATCTAAATGCACAAAAAAAAGAGGATTACAAATAATTTCAGAAATTAAAGAATGAATTAGATGTGGGTTTTGTGATTGCTATTACCTCTTTTAGTAGTTTGGATTAACTCTCTTTGATTTGGTGTAGATTGGAGTCTTGCTTAGGAGGCCATGACTAGGTTTTGGAGCTTTCTAATTAGGTTTTAGTAGTTATGAAATGAAGTGTTGGCTGAAATGGGAGAGTAAAAGATACTTTATAGGCTAATGGTTAGGGTTATTGGATCTAATACCCATTAGGACTTTGTATTATTCATGTGCATACATATATAGGCAATTTTCTCTAAGTACACTCTACATACAAATTACTAAATACATTTCAAACCATAGAAAATTATGAAAATATGTTAACAATTACTTTTAGCCATTTCATAAAATCCTATATCAACAATATTTTACATTTTAACCCCTAATTTTTCCAAAACACCGTTTATAGTTAATATTAGCCAAAATCACCATTTTGCAAATAAATTGCAAATTAATTTCCCAAATCAAATATTGCACTATTTTACACATATAAAATTTTGCAATAATATAAATTACAAATTTCCCTAATTAATTTCCTTGAAATGCTCCATTTTACACTTAAGCCCAAAATATTAATTTATTCAAAATGACTAAATTTTGAACAAATTAGCCACATTAAAAATTCATTAATAGCTCCAATTAAATTAAAATCCCAATTTTAATTTATTATTTGGTAACCGCAATCACGGGTTGTTACAAAATTGCAGTGGAACAAACAATGCGATGGAATAATACTAGTAATGATAAACCAATCTTCACCTTCATCCTCTAGAATAATATGATCTTCATTGCAGTGAAAACTCAGGGCTGACCAAAGCACAAAGGAAAACACCTAACAGGAGTCAAATCAGAACTAAATATTCTCATGCAAGTCAAATCAGTATCACATATAACAGGAGTGTAATAGCATCAGAGATGTTTACGAGGTTTTACATCTCCTATCCAGTATACAACGTGCGTGCAATAACTTAAGAGATGTTACGGGATTTTCCATTTCTTAAGGATCTGGTAAAATATTTATATATAGTAGAATACGCTATATATGTAATGTATAATCAATAAAATAAATATTTTTCCTAGCATTAAGGCTTTACATTAATCCTACTTAACGCATTTTTAAGCATTGTCATACAGTTTGCATATAACACAACCAATAGAACGTCGGTAGATAAGGATTCGCCGCGATACGACAACCCTAAACCAAACTCGTAGTGGCCTCGTATAAGGATAAAAGTATGAGAAGGCACATGAGCAATGCCCCAAGGTAGTATACTACCAGTTCGAGCCACTAAGCTGGTGGTAACGCGTCGCCGCAATGACTGCCCACCGCGTCCACCCATCCAATATCAAGTCAAAGGGAGGTTATCCCAAATAAAGGTGCACCAATCAAAACCAATAACAAAGGTAATAGTATGGACTAAGTCCACAAGAAAAAAATCGAAGAACGGGGGTCCACAATGGGTAGCTAGCCCACTTGGCCAGGTTCAAGCCGTCCTGTTTTAGTCATTTCAAATTGACACAAGTGTCAGGATTATCCAGCATCGTTCTCTTTCTTCAAATCCAGCAGCGTACACCAAATCCAACCACTTAATTATGGAGTCTCCTCCACGTACATAGTTGTTAAAGTGGTTCCAACATTGACAGAGAGTATGCCAATAATCGGCCCCGGTCTCTTTAACAACCAAACGTCATTTTACACACCGGTTGGTTCTTTTACATTTCAAAACGATTCATACTTGATATCAAAGTATCATATTCACTTCAAAATATTATTCATTTCAAAATTATCATATTCACTTCGAAATCAATTTCTTTTAAAAATCATTCTATTCACTTAGAAACTAATTTTATTTCAAAATCATTTTATTTACTCCGAAATCAATTTTATTTCAAAATCATTTCAAATTTCGACTTAGGTTGTAACTTCATTTAAACCACATTCGTATTTAAATTAATGATTTAAATATAAACAGTTCCCAACATGGACGGTTTGAATTTTTGAAAATATTTTGAATAGTTAAAATAGTTAAAATAGCTAGGTATTAAAATAGTTTGATATAAAATAGTTTAATTATTGAAAATGGGTTGTATATTAAAAATGTTTTGAAAATTTAAAAAGATGAATTTTTAAATAGTTTATAGTAAAATAGTTTATAGTGAAAATAGTTTCAAATTTAAACTCTTTCTTTCCATTTCCAATAAATCTGGACTCAGGTCCCAAATTTCAATCAAACTGATTCAATTTCAAATCATCCAATTCAAATCATCTTCAAAACTCAAATCAATTCAAATTGACTCAATTTCGATTTCAATTAAAATCAGTTTCAATTTTGAAACGTTCATTTTAACTTCAAATTCGATTCAACGATTCGATTCGATGGTTTAAATTCCAATTCAATTCTTATTTTAAACCATTTCAATTTATATAAATTTCAAGTCCAAATTCAATTTACCAATTTAAATCACTTAAATTAATTTAAACTTCAATGTTCTGTTTAAGGTTCAAATCTTTAAAATAATTCAATTCCGAGCCCAAATTTGAAATATCCATTTATACCACTTTTACTTAGATAAATTCAAAGTTCAAGTAAAAGTTCAAACCTTTAAAACAATTCAATTTCCATAATTCAAGTCATATCTCGATTTTAACTTCAAATTCAAAAATAAATTCTTTAAACAATTTCTTTTAACTAATTTCATCTTCAACGTTTCAAAGCTCAAATTTAAAAATGATTCAATCTTTATAAATTTGATTTTTATTTCTTTAAAACAAAATCATTTAAATAGATTCAAATTCAAGAATTTTAAACCCATTTAATTTAACCAATCTGGTGTCCATATATAATTTTCTATCCTATGGCCAACTGATCAGTTATTCGATTTCAATTTCAAGAATGGATATATATATATATCTTCAATCCAAATCAAAGTGTCATAGGTATGTATCATTTCAACCTATTTCTTAATTTATTCGAAATAACTCAAACAACAGTTTTATATACTGTCAAAAATATACAGGGTGACAACAGGATATATATAAAATAAATAAACATCCAATCATCCAAAGTATCAACCCATAACCATCCATCACAATCAACATCCAAATCAGTCAAAATATCACAACAGTTAACTAGTTATCAATATCAGATGTTTAACTAGCAATTCAATTTCAATTTTGATTTAAATGTCAATTTAAAATTCCTATTAGTTCAAACCATATGTCAATTTCAATGTTAGTTAAATTACCAAACAACGGTCAATAAAAATAAATCACTTCATGATTTTGATCTAACTAACATTAGAATATTTTAGTATTTCGTGAGCGGTTTAAAACACTCACCTTTATTTGAAACTGAAAATTTTTCATATTCAAATAAATTCCAATTCAACTCGATGTCATAGACAATGTCGATACAAATTCAACACAACTTGTTTTGCTCGAAACGGACCTCATACGAGAAAGTTGCGAATTAATTAGCATTCGAATATAATTTAAAATTTAATTAACATAATTAACTTAAAAATTTAAACTTATAACCTTTCTTTCCTCCCACTGTTCATGCGTGTCTCCAGGCTCGTACATCCTTCCCATCCGAACATGATTTTTTTTCGTTCAAATCTCAATTGCGCCACCAGCCAAGACATGTCGTCGACAACCCACGCGTCACCTTGACCGCCACTCCACCCTCCTGCGCATGCTTACACGTGAAAAACCGAACGAAACCCAAAAAACTACAGTTGAACACGAGTGAATCTCGGCCACATCGAGGGACGATTCAACGATCCAACCGTTGTTTAAGCTCGTATGATCATGCTCTATGTTTTCCTAGTAGAAGTCAAAGGCTAATTAGGCTCCTAGAGGCTCCGATCGACATTGGCCATTGGATTGAGGGTTGTTTAATGGCGGCTTAGGTTTAGGGTTTTAGCAAATGGGAGTAGGTTAAGTAAGGTCTATTTATAGAAAATTTTCGTGCCACTATTCGTCCATGAAAATTTCGAACTCCAAACGAAACGTGCTGCCTGGCGTTCTATATGTTATACCCCTATTTCGAACACAATGAAGCATATATCGAGAGCCAATTCCATCATATTCAGAAGATAGCTTTTCAAAATCAAATTATATTAATTAAAGTTTTGAAAATAAATTCTACACATTTCAAGCTCGCACGACCAAATGATAAGTCTGGTCGCTACGGAACTTGAAATTCTATAATAACTCACTATCACGGATCTAATGAAACTAGTTTCGTCGAAATCCGAGACAGTGCCCCCAAAAAGCTATTTTTACATGTTAATTAAAACGAGAAATTTTCAAATTTAATTTAATCACTTTTAAATTCAGATTAAAAGTTAACAATTTTCATTCTCATTTGAATAAAATTTAAATCAACTTTTGAAATCATTTTCATTTACACTAAATTCAAAATTCAATTATTTAAATAATTTCAAATATTAAATATAATAATTAAATTGTCAAATAAATCACTATATTTGAAATATAAGTTATTTAACTTATAAAATTTTCTTTTAAAACGAATTCAAATAATAAAACAACCACTTCCATTTTACAATAATTCACCATCTTTGCAATTATTGTATACAGTAAAAATTATTCGTTTCTTACCAAATAAATGTTTTCTTATTTCTGAAATTTATACTTATCAAAATACAATTTCACATAAATAAACTTTTGCTTTTACTTTTAATAAACATTTATTCGATTCTTTATTAACTTAACATTGATTATTTTCAATTTCGGTTTTCAATTACTTACAATTCAATATCATTTAATTTACTTTCTAATATAAGTTATCATCATTTATCTTATTGAATTTTGTTATTTAAATTTTTTATCTAAGTTCATATCCAATAAATTACACTAATAAATCATTAAATTTTTATTTCTTACCATTTTTGTTCAATGATTATATTGAATTTAATAATT
Organism: Allium fistulosum; assembly: GCA_030737815.1. Taxonomy (NCBI): domain Eukaryota; kingdom Viridiplantae; phylum Streptophyta; class Magnoliopsida; order Asparagales; family Amaryllidaceae; genus Allium; species Allium fistulosum. The sequence continues at coordinate 427,567,366 of CM060902.1, forward strand.
TTAAATAGTTAAAAATACGAGTCGTTATGTAACGACCCGACTTTCCAGACCCGGAAAATCGAACCATTTGATTTAAGAAGAAGAGGTAGAAAAAGAAAAAAACAGAAAATCAACAACAGAATCTCACATCGCAGTGGAATAAAATATAATATATACAAAACAGATCTTTACTCAAACAGAAAAATATATCTGTTTATACAATATATCTACAGAATACATCATCAGAGTTCATCACATCAATGATATACATCCAAATACACAGCGGAACAATAAACAAATACGGAAGTACGTATCGCCATCTAGCTCGTCTCCTGAGCTCCACAGCTACAATCTGAACCTGTTTATCTCGGTCTGACCCGAGCATCATATAAAACAATACCCGAGTCAGTCTGGAAAACCAGCGTGAGAAAATCACACTCAAATTGATTATTAAAGTTTCAAAAATCCTTTTGAAAATAAAAGCATCTCGTAAGACCACGCCACAAATAAACATGTCGGGTTTTTACCTTACGATAGCTAAAACACTTTTTATAAAATCCTCTGATATTATAATAGTGTCTATTTACAAATACTTATTAAAATAGCTGAAATTGTTACATGATTAAATTCCAGCATACTAGCCACAAAGTGGGTAATACAAACAAAACTCGTACAAGGCACGTAGGGAGAATGGATTTCCAACGAATGACTAGGCACTGGGGTACCACCTGTCACAGTACGTGGCCTAGATCACAGTACCGAGGAGTACGCCCGCTCCCCTGCAACACAAGACCGGAATCATACCTTACTGGATAATTCCAAATAAAATCACCCCACGGTTGGGATCAGCAACCGCACCACTAAGCCGAAATAAAAGGGACATCTATACAGGGATGACTTTACTCTCAAGTGGGTGCTACCCACGAAGCCTTGCTGCATAACCCCTGATTTTCAGTCATTCCCGGTTGATGAGGCTCGAGGCTAAACGATACCTTTTTCAGAACATATCCCTTAGAATGCCCATCGTCCACCTGACGATGTCACGAAAGCATTCGTCCATACAAGTCCGTCCCGGGTCCGAACGGAACCGAAGGCACTATTCCTACTACATCCATTTTGGAAATATCCTCAGGATTAGTAGCGACTAGCCCTTGCACTGCACAGCTCCATCTTCGACTCTGAACACGTTACACGAAACGTACAAACCGAATCGAAGTGGTATTCGAGTCTCCAGACCTAGAATCCCGGTATACGGAAACTCGATCCCGGTCTCTTCGAAACGATCAGCGCATTGGCCAATATTGATAGTCGGTTATTTAACTGTCAATTCACATCCATAGCAACCATCACACAATAAATAATTTCCCACATTTTTTATTTGCCCAAATATCTTTCCAAGATATATTTCTATTTTCAAACTCCTTTTGAAAACAATTTCAAACAGTTTCTGCTTACGGAATACATTTCCCAAATAATTATTTCCACTGAATCACCAAGTACAAAATATTTTAGATTTAAAAAATAAATTAAAAGACTTTACTATAAATATACTTTATAACATTGAAATTTTAAAACTACTTTAATACTTTATTAAAATAAAACCATTTATAAATATAAACTAAATTTCTCTTTAAACATATTACCAAATCACTTTTATATAATTACTACAATGATAGATTTTTGAAAATACTACTTTAGGCCTTAACATTTAGAAATAAATCAATTTTCTAAAATATGCTTTTTAAAACGTATTAAAACTTTTAACTTATATTTAAAATTTCTTTGGAAAACGTACTTGGCTATCCAGAGAAATACACTTCTCATTTCCATCTTTTAAAAATAAATCAACATTTATTTTTAAACCAAACCATATCCTTTTATAAATTCCCACCTTGAATTTATATTTTCTAATATCCACTGATATTCCATTTCACTTTATAAACCCAGTTTATATCTTCAAAATCTCATTTCTCTTTAAATTTCAAATCCCAAAGTATTTAAATCAATTAACAATTGATTCTCCGATTTAATTTACTTTGAAATAAATTTCCTTACTTAATCCATTTATTTTCAAATTCTTTAACTTCCAGATTTTATTTCTCATTATGATTTAAAATCTTTAAACTGAAACACAAGTTTCAGATTTCCCAAATTCCTTCTTTCTTTTTAATTACATTTAAACATTTAATTAAAATAAATTATTTAATCCTTTAAATAATATCACATAAGTTTTTAAATTCAATATTTCTCTGTTTATTCAAAATTCCTCTTTTCCATATTTAATTTATTCGAATTCACTAGAATTACTTAACTTAAATTTTATTCTTTTATTCTTTCCAAAAATCCAATTCAATTGCTTTTGATAACTCATTATACTGGGAGATTCAATCCAACCAGATTATCCAATATAAATCATCACAGGATATCAACAATCAGATCACAGAATATTTAAACAAAATTAAATATTTTGAGGAATCCAGTTGGATCCCTCCAACCTGTTTCCCTGCATCCACAGACGTTAGCACAATACCAATTCCACTTCGAGGTGGAATATCGCGGTATATGGGTTTATAAAATATCATCCGCTATTATGCGGCGCATAGGGTCTCATCCGCTATATAATGCGGGAATATCAACTCCGATATATACATATGCCAATATGTATATATTCCTATATACTACTATATATAGTATAGCATATCAATCAATGCAATCATCCAATCAATTATTTAAATTTAACCATTCAAATTTAAATTCAACTGAGTGAGATTAACTCACCTTTGCTTTTTAATTTGCAGGCCAATCCAAACCGACTCGCCTCCTTTCAGATTTTGACCTTGTAAAAATGATTATATGATTTTTATTAATATTCGAAATAATCGAACAATCACTTATTATTATTTATTTAATTGATTGACTAACAATTTTATCATACTGAAAATTTTCTTCTTAATAAAATTTTAAATAAGTTAATTAGACAAATTAGTCACCTTACCAGATTATTTTTAGAATTTAAACTAGTGGTTTAAAATATGCATCTTTACTTTATTTTCCCCTTTTTAAACTGTTTACAAAAAGAATCAATACCCCTTTAATGAAAATATATTTCTGTTTATCTTTTGTAAATGGGAATATATGTGTATATATATATTACCAGGCTTTAAAAGACGAATTTTTGAATTTAAATCTACCTGTAGTAATATGTATGAATAAATAAATAAATAAAACGTATCGATACCTCAAGATCGACTCACCCTCAGGCACTACCGTATCCCCGATGAGAAGCTCGAATTCCCTTCAACCCAACGCGGGCTACTACACTCGATCGTGCTCGAACGCACCCTCTCAAGTCAGACGAACGATTAGCATGCTAGTATCGCTACGAGCCTCCAACGACGCCACTCTGCTCCACCAGGCCACCTCCGAGCACCGCTACCCTTCACCTCGTCGAGTGCCGCACCCATCCATCCCTAAAAATCCACAACCGCTCGCCTCTAGGGAATCACGACTTCGACCTAGAACAACGTCGCGATGTCGTTTCCCCTTTGTTTCATAATTTAGGTGATACGATTTATGGAATTAGGACTTGGATTCGATTGAAGGTATGGGAAAGGAACTCACGAATTAATTTGGGAATAGGGAAACGAACCGGTGTTCAGTTGATTTTTGCTTGGCCATAACTAATTATTTCCGTTTGCAAAAGATTTCGATTTATATTTTTTTTCGTGAAAGAAATCTGATGGAGGGAGAAGACTTGTTCGGCCATTATATTTTTTTTTATCGAAGGGGATAAGGTGCTGTTATAAGCTGGGATGGAAGGGCGTATTACATAAGGTAGGGCTTAACTTTCTGAACGAACAAATATCTTCTTTTATTTATTTATTAAATGTAGAAGCTTACTAAAGAAGATAACGCGATTTTGTAAAAAAAACACAAAACCCCCAAACGTGATGTGAGCTGCAGTATTCAACTAGACTATAAAAGTTTAAAACTGAACAACCTACTGTCCATTTAAATTTTACAAATCTATTATCTTCAATACTATCAAAATACATTTTACAAGCCTTCAAATTATATTTAACAGACTTAGAACTCCAAATTCAATAATTTATCCAATTTCAAATTATTTAACTTAATAATTTAATTGTCAAATAAACAGTGACATTGGAAGTTCATATTCAAACTAACTATCGAATATGTAAAATTAATTAAATATTCTAATTTAAATTGCTTGAAAATTCCGGGTCGTCACATTCCTCCCCCCTTAAAAGAATTTCGTCCCCGAAATTACCAGTTAAGAGAAATGATTCGATACCCGTTCTATTTCCCCAATCCAAATAGTTTTAACAACTTTCCATAACAATTCTTTAAATAAAGACACTATCCCTCTTACTAACATTCCCAAACCTATCCATAAGTCGTATCCCATGTCACTTCTTATCAATTAAAATTTAAATTTGAATTCAAATTTTGAACTATCAAAATTTTCTCAAAAATTTTCTAACTCCTTAAATTTCTGAAATATTTTGCTAGCGTCTCCTTTGCGCGGCTAACTCGGTACTACTACAAAATGGCACTACGGCCTCCCAATCTCAAAAAGGAAAATAAAATGCCAAGTGGCCGGATCAAAAACCCAATCAAATTTCATACAGAAATTCAAATACATACCTTTTGTCGGGCCATTAAATTTTATCTTCTAAAATCAAAAATCCCAATTTATCCATTGCTTTTATACACCTGTATATCCTACTAAGCAATAATATTCAATCACAATTCCAAATTCATTTTATACTTTCCTTTACAAATTTACAATATTTGTTTTACTTAAGCCCGTACGATGCACATATATCATCCGTACGCAATATCACATTCGATCGCTCAATCGATCACACAATTTCACTTCCGAACTAGTATCGTCCACTCGACTTCCTAGTGCGGACTCAGATCTGGTTTCTTGATCAGAAACCATCATTCTCCTTGCATAGTCACAAACTATGATAGAGAATATCCAGAATCAATCAACAATCCATATCAAGGTTCGCCGTCGAAAATCAAGTAGGAAAATTCCAACTCGGATCGATATATCTATCTCGAAATTCTGTGCTCGAATCCGGATCAAATAGCTATGCGAATAAAATAATATACGTACATCTTACGTATAAATTCCAATTGATTACCAATTATATCAATTTCCTATTTATTCACATTCAGTTTGATTTTTATCCACTTTCCACAATTATCCCATTTCACAACTTCCAATTTAACCTTTCATGCAATTATCCACTTAGAATAATTTCCTCAATACCCACTTCACTTAAAGAATTTCATTTTTCCAATCCTTAAGTTTAATATAAATATTTATACACTTCTTACATTAATTTTCACTTTACTATCAAAGTTTATTTTCATTACTATTCATTCTGCCCATGCAACTTCATTTGAATTCAAATTGGCTTCCATTTGACTATTGAATTAGTTCCACTTACTAATTAATTTAAATCTCAATTAAAAGTTTATTTGCAAGCTTACTTTCCTTAGTTCTTTCGATTTCACTTACTTTACATTCATATTTAAACTAGATTCAATTATTCGGTTGCAATTCCATTTGCTTAGCAAATTTAGATTATTTATCGTTAATGAACATTTCAAACATTTTCAAAAATTTCAAAAATTTTCTAACTCCCAAAATTTACGGAAAATTTTGGCAGAGTCTCCCTTGTACGGAGGGACTTCTGCGATATCGCAGGATGCACAAATATATATATACATCGGCCTCAGGCCGGAAATCACAATATATAACAATATAAACAGTTCATATATCCTATTTGAATTTTTGCGTAGGCGTACCTTTATTTTAGCATTTTTAAAGCAAGCGGCTATTTATTTAAGCAATTAACGCAGTCAAAATCAGCCAAACGGGTTCCCTGAACCTGTACTAACTCAATTTAAACAGTTAAGTGATAATATACAAAATTTATAGCATTTCAATTCATTCAATAGCTAAATCATGGGTTTTACAAGTCATACTTGCCAAATAACACTTAAAAGTAATTTATAAAGTTTCAACCACCAATTTAATTGTTTCACTCGCTTCCAACCAATTTTAGTGTCATTTCGTTCAATTCCATTGGTTCACAATTCAATTCCTTATATCCCATTCATTTGAATCCAAACGAACTTATATTTATTACAATTGATTCAAAAACCAATTATATTTACTTCCATTAATTCATAGAATTTTATTCGATTTCATTTTAATTGATTTATTCAATTTATTTTACATTCCATAATCATATTCAATTTATTTAAATTCATTTATTAATCTTGGAACATTCCATAATATTTACATCAAATATTCGTTTCATAATTCATTTACAAGCAAAATACTTGTCACATCAAATTTATATCTGACTTGCATTTAACCAATTCAGGTTCATCTCCATATTTCATTTACCAATTCATCATCTATTTATTTTTCAATACTTGGTTTTTTTTTTTCCAAATATCACTTCATTTAATTTCCTTGAGTTAAATTTATTTTATAATTCAAGTTTGAATTATTCATTTATTTTCCAATTCATCCAAAATATTTATTTTGCGGTTTCCATCCCACTTTCAGTTTTATATGTCACAACTTATGATTTTACACATTTCCATGGATTTTTAATTCTTTCACAAGTTATTCTAATTTATTTATTCCAATCTAATTCCTTATCCAATTTATTCAGGTAAGAATCCAATTCCATTTAATAACTCAACTGGATTTTTATTTTCTTCCAATTCAACTTAACTCAGATTTATTTAATTCAATTCGATCCAATTTTATTCAAATACAACTGGATGTTATTCTCAACCTATTTAATTAATTTCAATCCAGTCAAATTTTTATTTCCCAATCCAAGTTAAGTTCATTTTTAACTTTTCACTTTACAGGTTAATGCTAACATTCAAAGCTTATATTCCCTTCCTGATTTGAAAATCATTTCAAGTTATAAGCTTACAACTTATTTCATCAGGATTTCCCTTTTTAAACACCGGCTTTTAATTTCAAATCATTTTGGAATCTCCAACATCTCCAAATCACACTTCTCAAAAATTTAAACCAATCTTGGTTTTTATTTCCCACAAATCCCCTTTGAAAATTTCAAAAACAAAGCAAATTTTTCTAAGTAAATCAATTTGGCAGCAATCCGTCACTCAGAAGTTCGAAAATAAATTCTGAAGATGCGGCCGTCATCCTCCGAATTATTTTCCAGCGACTGAAGTGAATTCATTGCTATACCCCTTTCAAAAATTTATTTGAAACAATTTCATTTCCAAAATTCTTTTCAAAATAATAATGCTATTATTTATCTTCAAAACACTTTGAAAACACTTCCAAAATCTCCGGGTTTTAAATTTACCAGTTTGATTAAATCAAATTTTTTTAGCTATAATTCATTTGTACCATTTATACTTATGCAAATTCCCATTGATTATGTATATCTTTCTAATTTTATAATCTTACCATATATATTTTTTTTCCAATTTTATTTGTTAGAATATTTTCATCCAACATCCAAATACTATAATACTTTACAAAAATCTACATTCTTTATATACAAAAATAATTTGGGTAAAATTATTTCATCTACCCATTTAAAACAATATTGTGTCGAACTGTTCTATTCGAGTGTTTAGAAACCCCTTCGATCCAGTTTCGAGGCTGTGCCGACGAAGGTTCATATACCACTCAATAAATCAATCAACACAATATAAAACCATTTTATATTCACTAACAAATACGCACTCATATCTATTATTACACTCAAAATTCCCACCAGAGCCAAGGTTATCGCCAACCTTTGCTCTGATACCACCTGTAACGACCCGACTTTCCAGACCCGGAAAATCGAACCATTTGATTTAAGAAGAAGAGGTAGAAAAAGAAAAAAACAGAATCTCACATCGCAGCGGAATAAAATATAATATATACAAAACAGATCTTTACTCAAACAGAAAAATATATCTGTTTATACAATATATCTACAGAATACATCATCAGAGTTCATCACATCAATGATATACATCCAAATACACAGCGGAACAATAAACAAATACGGAAGTACGTATCGCCATCTAGCTCGTCTCCTGAGCTCCACAGCTACAATCTGAACCTGTTTATCTCGGTCTGACCCGAGCATCATATAAAACAATACCCGAGTCAGTCTGGAAAACCAGCGTGAGAAAATCACACTCAAATTGATTATTAAAGTTTCAAAAATCCTTTTGAAAATAAAAGCATCTCGTAAGACCATGCCACAAATAAACATGTCGGGTTTTTACCTTACGATAGCTAAAACACTTTTTATAAAATCCTCTGATATTATAATAGTGTCTATTTACAAATACTTATTAAAATAGCTGAAATTGTTACATGATTAAATTCCAGCATACTAGCCACAAAGTGGGTAATACAAACAAAACTCGTACAAGGCACGTAGGGAGAATGGATTTCCAACGAATGACTAGGCACTGGGGTACCACCTGTCACAGTACGTGGCCTAGATCACAGTACCGAGGAGTACGCCCGCTCCCCTGCAACACAAGACCGGAATCATCCCTTACTGGATAATTCCAAATAAAATCACCCCACGGTTGGGATCAGCAACCGCACCACTAAGCCGAAATAAAATGGACATCTAGACAGGGATGACTTTACTCTCAAGTGGGTGCTACCCACGAAGCCTTGCTGCATAACCCCTGATTTTCAGTCATTCCCGGTTGATGAGGCTCGAGGCTAAACGATACCTTTTTCAGAACATATCCCTTAGAATGCCCATCGTCCACCTGACGATGTCACGAAAGCATTCGTCCATACAAGTCCGTCTCGGGTCCGAACGGAACCGAAGGCACTATTCCTACTACATCCATTTTGGAAATATCCTCAGGATTAGTAGCGACTAGCCCTTGCACTGCACAGCTCCATCTTCGACTCTGAACACGTTACACGAAACGTACAAACCGAATCGAAGTGGTATTCGAGTCTCCAGACCTAGAATCCCGGTATACGGAAACTCGATCCCGGTCTCTTCGAAACGATCAGCGCATTGGCCAATATTGATAGTCGGTTATTTAACTATCAATTCACATCCATAGCAACCATCACACAATAAATAATTTCCCACATTTTTTATTTGCCCAAATATCTTTCCAAGATATATTTCTATTTTCAAACTCCTTTTGAAAACAATTTCAAACAGTTTCTGCTTACGGAATACATTTCCCAAATAATTATTTCCACTGAATCACCAAGTACAAAATATTTTAGATTTAAAAAATAAATTAAAAGACTTTACTATAAATATACTTTATAACATTGAAATTTTAAAACTACTTTAATACTTTATTAAAATAAAACCATTTATAAATATAAACTAAATTTCTCTTTAAACATATTACCAAATCACTTTTATATAATTACTACAATGATAGATTTTTGAAAATACTACTTAGGCCTTAACATTTAGAAATAAATCAATTTTCTAAAATATGCTTTTTAAAACGTATTAAAACTTTTAACTTATATTTAAAATTTCTTTGGAAAACGTACTTGGCTATCCAGAGAAATACACTTCTCATTTCCATCTTTTAAAAATAAATCAACATTTATTTTTAAACCAAACCATATCCTTTTATAAATTCCCACCTTGAATTTATATTTTCTAATATCCACTGATATTCCATTTCACTTTATAAACCCAGTTTATATCTTCAAAATCTCATTTCTCTTTAAATTTCAAATCCCAAAGTATTTAAATCAATTAATAATTGATTCTCCGATTTAATTTACTTTGAAATAAATTTCCTTACTTAATCCATTTATTTTCAAATTCTTTAACTTCCAGATTTTATTTCTCATTATGATTTAAAATCTTTAAACTGAAACACAAGTTTCAGATTTCCCAAATTCCTTCTTTCTTTTTAATTACATTTAAACATTTAATTAAAATAAATTATTTAATCCTTTAAATAATATCACATAAGTTTTTAAATTCAATATTTCTCTGTTTATTCAAAATTCCTCTTTTCCATATTTAATTTATTCGAATTCACTAGAATTACTTAACTTAAATTTTATTCTTTTATTCTTTCCAAAAATCCAATTCAATTGCTTTTGATAACTCATTATACTGGGAGATTCAATCCAACCAGATTATCCAATATAAATCATCACAGGATATCAACAATCAGATCACAGAATATTTAAACAAAATTAAATATTTTGAGGAATCCAGTTGGATCCTTCCAACCTGTTTCCATGCATCCACAGACGTTAGCACAATACCAATTCCACTTCGAGGTGGAATATCGCGGTATATGGGTTTATAAAATATCATCCGCTATTATGCGGCGCATAGGGTCTCATCCGCTATATAATGCGGGAATATCAACTCCGATATATACATATGCCAATATGTATATATTCCTATATACTACTATATATAGTATAGCATATCAATCAATGCAATCATCCAATCAATTATTTAAATTTAACCATTCAAATTTAAATTCAACTGAGTGAGATTAACTCACCTTTGCTTTTTAATTTGTAGGCCAATCCAAACCGACTCGCCTCCTTTCAGATTTTGACCTTGTAAAAATGATTATATGATTTTTATTAATATTCGAAATAATCGAACAATCACTTATTATTATTTATTTAATTGATTGACTAACAATTTTATCATACTGAAAATTTTCTTCTTAATAAAATTTTAAATAAGTTAATTAGACAAATTAGTCACCTTACCAGATTATTTTTAGAATTTAAACTAGTGGTTTAAAATATGCATCTTTACTTTATTTTCCCCTTTTTAAACTGTTTACAAAAAGAATCAATACCCCTTTAATGAAAATATATTTCTGTTTATATTTTGTAAATGGGAATATATGTGTATATATATATTACCAGGCTTTAAAAGACGAATTTTTGAATTTAAATCTACCTGCAGTAATATGTATGAATAAATAAATAAATAAAACGTATCGATACCTCAAGATCGACTCACCCTCAGGCACTACCGTATCCCCGATGAGAAGCTCGAATTCCCTTCAACCCAACGCGAGCTACTACACTCGATCGTGCTCGAACGCACCCTCTCAAGTCAGACGAACGATTAGCATGCTAGTATCGCTACGAGCCTCCAACGACGCCACTCTGCTCCACCAGGCCACCTCCGAGCACCGCTACCCTTCACCTCGTCGAGTGCCGCACCCATCCATCCCTAAAAATCCACAACCGCTCGCCTCTAGGGAATCACGACTTCGACCTAGAACAACGTCGCGATGTCGTTTCCCCTTTGTTTCATAATTTAGGTGATACGATTTATGGAATTAGGACTTGGATTCGATTGAAGGTATGGGAAAGGAACTCACGAATTAATTTGGGAATGGGGAAACGAACCGGTGTTCAGTTGATTTTTGCTTGGCCATAACTAATTATTTCCGTTTGCAAAAGATTTCGATTTATATTTTTTTTCGTGAAAGAAATCTGATGGAGGGAGAAGACTTGTTCGGCCATTATATTTTTTTTTATCGAAGGGGATAAGGTGCTGTTATAAGCTGGGATGGAAGGGCGTATTACATAAGGTAGGGCTTAACTTTCTGAACGAACAAATATCTTCTTTTATTTATTTATTAAACGTAGAAGCTTACTAAAGAAGATAACGCGATTTTGTAAAAAAAACACAAAACCCCCAAACGTGATGTGAGCTGCAGTATTCAACTAGACTATAAAAGTTTAAAACTGAACAACCTACTGTCCATTTAAATTTTACAAATCTATTATCTTCAATACTATCAAAATACATTTTACAAGCCTTCAAATTATATTTAACAGACTTAGAACTCCAAATTCAATAATTTATCCAATTTCAAATTATTTAACTTAATAATTTAATTGTCAAATAAACAGTGACATTGGAAGTTCGTATTCAAACTAACTATCGAATATGTAAAATTAATTAAATATTCTAATTTAAATTGCTTGAAAATTCCGGGTCGTCACACGTTACAAGGTGGCATTCTTTACAATTAGGAGTTTTATGACCTAGATAATTACGATAAGAAAACTAGAAGCTCATATAATAAGCGGATTCATCGCAATATGGAAAAGAGTTCAAATTCAGGTTCTCTAGGAATTTGTTTGATGTTGGAAATCGTTAATGATATCTTATCATTGGAATCCTATCAATCATGAATATGGAGGAAATACTTCAACAAAGAGAGTTCTGTCATCTAGATAACAATAACATGAAATTTAGAAGTCCCTAAAGAATTATATCGTTATATAGAGGAGAATTTGAATTCTTGCTTTATTTAATGAATGATTCATGTTTATTCTAACGAATAAAACATACCTGGATAATATGAGTTTTCTTGTCCAAATAATAAGAAAGCCATAAGTCTATATGGAAAAGAAATCCTGTAACACCCCGAAAAATTCAAACCCTTCATCTTCGAATATCTCAACTTTTGGAAAATGGTTAAATATTAAAAATATAATTTTATAACCTTGTTAAACACTTTTTAATTAATAACTAACGATAGAAAACTTCTTCCTAAATTGTGTTTACAAAAATATATTGAACAAATATTGAAAATGTGACCAAAAACATTTTGTTAAAAATCAACTTTTTATTTAATAAAAGTTGTCCAATATCGTTAGGCTTAAGTAACAAACACATGAAAACATTAACAAGTGCTTATACCTTCTTATTACTAATGGAAATTAATTAAGATAAAAGCTTCTAGAAAGAAGGATTAAAGGACCCTTGATTTAAGGAGGAAAAGATGGAGCGATTTAGGGAAAGCATGGTGTGTAAGAGGCATGGATGCATGTAACTTCATAGTTGACTTAGGAGGGTATTGGTGGTCTTTTTCCATTAATTCCTAAGCATATAAATAGGAGGCAAGGGCTCTCTTTATTCTTATAAATTCACAAACTCAAAGTTCTAAGTTCTTACACTTCTTTCTCTTCTCAGAGTTCTTAAATCAAAACAACTCTAAGCTAGTTCAAACTCCTTCAGACTCAAGCTATCATCCTAATATAGCTTCTAACATAATTCCATCATCTGAAATCTACAGAATTTGGAGCTATCCTCTCCAAATACACTAAGACCATACCCAAATTGGGTGAGTCAAGGCTTCTTTGTGCACTTCTAGGCCTCCTCCTCTCTTGTCTATACTTGATTTAGCTTGGTTTTGTGCTTTTGTGTTATTGCTTAGTAGTAGTGTGTTATTGCTTGGTAGTAATAGCTTCATCCTTGGATTATAAGTGAGTTATCTCACTCATTAACTAAAATCATTAACCTGACACTTAGTTAAACCAAAACTTGACAATTTTGCTTGTTATAAACTATGATAATATACCCTAACTACTTAAAGTTATAAACCTTAATTATCTGCTCTACAAAGAATGTGATTTGGTTAAGTATTGTTCCTTAAAACGCTTCGATTTGTGTTGTTAAAATAAGCACATATAACTGGATAATTTGAACATTGAATTTTGACATGTTATTTAGTACATATGTTATTACATGCTTCCTTGTGATATGACTTGAATTTAGGAATCATATATGCTTATATAAGTGAATGATATTAAATATTGAATTGGATACGGAATTATCTGTAGAGCGATAGTCACTATAAAAGCACTTTGAAATCCCTTTTTTTATCTCGCTTTTTAAACTCCATATTTTGCTTATTTTCGAATAAAATGTTTCCCATACTTATAGAAGTATAAAAGATAGTAAGAAGGGAAGTTTAAATGCTATTTTGTTTATAAAACAAAGTTAGTAGAGTTATGGTCCATATGGTGATAGTCGCTATAGATGCTCTTTGGAAAAAGCAAGTTTTTGTGAAGTTTAAATATTATTACTTCGCATATTTTTATGGTATCTTTTCATTCGAGTTTTATAAAAGATATATAAGTATTTTAAAGTTATATATAAGTCTATAAAACTATTTTTAACTCTTTTATTAAAATAAGAACTTTATATACTTTCCTTCCTTAACTTGTTCTAAATTCTATATTCCTTATTAAATAAAACTGCTATACATATTTATATCATTTTAAAAGAGTTTCTAACTTATTTATACAAGTAATTTCAAAAGACTATTGTTTTAAAAGAAGGGATGAAACGTAACACCTATGTATTGACCTTAGTTTGATTATTCATGGAATGTTAGTATTACCATGCTTAACACTAAAAGTCGAACGAGGTAGGCTTCTCTATTTGTGAGTGTCAAGATTGTTGTTCGAGTAAGGACAGAGCAATAGAGCTATAACGTATCGGCTTCTCTCTTGGTCGAGGAATAGTTAAGCTGGAAGATTAGAAAACTATTAAGTATACGAATCTTGATTTCTATAAACAAGCGCTTAAGACTCGATAGTCGATTAGTCGACTACCGATGTTGATTTCTATAAACTTAATTTAGGAAGTATACGAAAGGCTTCGTGTACCAATGAGAACCCCCAGGGAGGAGCATTGGTACAAAATTCCTCTAGCTTTTGGTTACTTCTAAAAGAACCGGAATTAAGTTAACTGAAAATTCACCGATTAGTTTTGAAGAGTCCGGGATCAGTAAACATTTTACATACCGAATACCACTTCAAAACTATTATACGGTTCAACGTTGGAAGAGGTCACCGAAGTGGACTCTGTTCGAGTAGGAAAACTCGTGTGAAAGATGCCGAACGTAGCCTCAACATCGGAAAAATGACTAAAGGCGGATTAGGATGCACGATCCTGGGTTTATCTGACCCATGGGGGGTATAACAACTATATATCTACAATATGCTTATAGATGTTGCTAGCGAGGGTTGTTGATACGCGTTTCACATTGTTCATGGGAGTGTTCGGATGATGGGCCAGTTGTATTTACCTTATGATATATTTTATCTAGAGATATACAATGCTCGGAAGGTAGTTTCTGATCATTGTCATAAGTGATCGGTCTCAGTTTACTAAGGTCTCTGTGGAAAATCCATTTATATGAATGTGCCTTAGTGGTTTTTAATGTACTCTAATATGTTGTGGTGTGACTAATGTAAGCATCACAACTATTTTCGTATTTATATTACACACCTTAGACATTATCTATAATATCACCTAACGTAAATATCAATTGAGTTGGGTTCTTCCGAGGAGAAACCAATCTAATGATTAGGTTGGTCTTGGAAGTATTGTCATGTATTTATATGCATTTCTCAGTTTCTCATACCAGACTTATATCTGACACGTGGGGTTTTATTTCCCAAAACTCCTCATGTAATCTTTCTAGTGGACTGACTAAAGCAGGTCTTAGGTTGGATGTTCAAGCTTATGGAGACAAGATGTGTGATGCCCCACCTCTATACTCACACTAGCCAAGGACACTACGAGGTAATGCCATCGATAAGCACAAAGAATAAGGCTGTTGAGGAGCGACCATCTGTGTAATTTCTTTGTGCGAGTACCGATATGTCTGATAGTATGACATGCATTTCATTTCAAGAGGAAATCTGACATATCCAATACAAACTCAAAGCTACTACACAGTGGCTATCATGCCTTCGGAAACAAATATAAAATAAGCATAACACAAATCAGTCATAGATATCCATATCACTAAGGCGGAAACAGATATGAATATAACACATAGAAGTGAACATCAAAGTAGTGGTCATACAAGATCCACTACATCACAAAAGAATAGGTACAAGTGCTAGATAAAAGAATATGTATACATCAAGGAGTCTCTATCTCGAATGTATAAAAATAAAAACTACTAAGCTAAAGTAGTTAGCCAAAAGTCAGAAGCCGGTCCCTGCTAAGAAGTCAAGTGGAAGCACCTGAAACACCTCGGTCTGACCCGAGTATTATTTAAGAAGAAAAATAATAAATGGATCAGTCTAGCTATAAATATCATGTAAGATGAGATAGGATAAGAGATATGACACAAACATATGATAACAATAATACCATGTTGTGACAAGTATATATTTGATAACAAATGAAAATCATACAATATCTCAAATTTTCTCAAAACACCAAAAAGAAATATCATATTCTTTAACTTATTCACCAAACCTCAAATATTGACAAAACATATCAATGCCAATCACAAAAATTGGTGAAACACAATTTCTTGAAATCAATAATTAGAAATCCAGAAAACACAAAGGTGGAGGCCTATCACAAATGGGAGCATGAAAACTCACCAACACGTGTATCATAAACGGGACGTTATCCCATAGGTCGCTAACCCGTAATGAGTTGTACATCGACGTACCTAAAAAGATACGCCTTATGGAAAGAATCGAACATCGATGCACCTAAAAAGATACGCCCCATGCACAGACTCATTGAGCCGATTGCTCCACGAACGGTCAAAAGACCATGGGTCGCTACCCCACCAAATTGAGCCGAAGCTCTACAGAACGAGGCATAGTCCCCCACGCAAACAAAGAGACATTGCATATCGCTAGTCTAAACCATAAAATGATCATCATTGATCAATAAGTGTAGATTACATCAAGCTAGTAAATAAATGAGTTTAGCTTCATGTTCCATAACCACTGGCTTAACTTAAATATTTACGAACAAATTGTAGATTTCCACTCGAAAATTGTCACAAGATTTCAATCGAACAAGTCTAAGAATTAACCGATGAAGTAAACGCAAGCGCTTCATACCACTTGTTTTGCTAAGTCGTTTAGTTGGATTTCTCATACGAATGAGGTAAAGGTTTGTATATACTAATAGATTGGAAAACGATTTTAAAAACAAGCTTTGTATTAAAAGTAACGTTGAAATCATTTTTGTGAAAGAGTTTGAATATTTACTACTAGTATAAAAACCTTTGTATTTTAAAGTGACAAATCACAGAAATGATTGTAAAAACAATCTACCAACAAAAATCTACATTCGACGACGTGATTTAAAACCATGAATATCTATATCAAATCCATCAAATGGATATTCCCAAAAATCCAGAAAAGAAGTCATCAAAGTCGATAATAAATGACAACAACTAACCGGATCAACAAAAATCGATAAAAATTGAAAATCCACTCAAAAATAAGCAAAATTTAACAAGACAAGACGTCTGGTTGGTTTGGCCAGACGTCTGACCCGGAGTTCTGGAAATTTTATCCTTTTTCTCCTTTTTCTTTTTATTTTCTTAAGCCTCCCAGACGTTTGGTTGGATTTAACCAGACGTCTGGTTCTGGGCTCTGCCATTTTATTTTTTATCGTTTCTTTTTTTCTTTAGGAACCCCAACCAAACGTCTGGATTTTTCAACCAGACGTCTGGTTGCCTGTATTGGGCAACAATTTGCCTAGGCCATTGATGGCCAAATCAATTCGAAAGCGATCGAACGAGCGATGAAGGGATTATGCCAAGCGACTACCCAGCCCTATAGGCTCTTCGATACACCCCAAATAACATGTCCAAACATCCATAGTAGGATTTTCATAAATTTTGACTTCAAAACCAAAATTGGAAAATTCACCAAACCAATTCAAATCAAAAGCAATTGAAAATGAAATAGATGTTAGGAATTCATACCTAACAACAATGAAAGCTATAGACATAGATGTGAGTTCAAGAACTCACCTTTAAACTCAAATATAGAAATGAGAAGCTCTAAAACAAGCTAAGATTGATTTCTCTTCAACAACACCTCTAGAATCTTCAATCTATTATCAAATGCAATGAATTTCCTAAGTTAGGTTATAGGAAAAACCAAAAATTGAAGAGGAATTGAGATGGAGAAGATGAAGAGGATGCTTACCTAAGCTTCTCTTTGATTTTAGAACTTGAATTTGAATTCCTAAGAGAAACTAGGGCTTAGGAATTTTAGTTTCCTCTTCCCACCATTCTTCCTAGGGCTTGAGTGTTAGGAATTTAGAAAATGGAATGAATGAATGAAGAGGAGTGGAGTGGGAGCTATTAGGTAGAAGAGTTTGGGTCTCTTATTGGGTTTATGGGCTAGAACCCAACCCAAAGCCACCAAAATCTTAATCAACTCCAAACATATCGATGTTTATACTTAAACAAGTTGTAAACGTCATTTTGAACTCAATGAAAGTGGTCTCAAGTCCGAATTCGACTGTTTACAAAAAGTCACATTTAGGACTTTAATTCAACTAACGATGCTATATTTAAATAAAACATTTAAATATATAATCGTAAAATATGCGGGTTGTTACAAGATGGATGCTCCCACATGTCTATCTACTTATTTTCATTTACGTTTACAATTATATGTGTATTCAGCATTGTGAGGATAGGCAGTTATAACTGTCCAGGTTGATTGTAGTACTTATTATTTTATAACTCCGAGATTCATGTATGTTGGAGTAACTCTTTGTACTACACTTTTGGTATCTATCCTTCCACATGTGAGATTCTCATATTTTGTTCTTCTTTCTTGTTTAGTTTCCTTTTCTTTTATTTTACCCTAACTTTCTGTCTTTTCAGCACTTGGATGCTCGGCACACGAATACTGCGGATGTATTTAGTATCGACATTCAAGGATCGAAAAGGCGATCATTAAAAATCCACAATCATATATAAAAGAGAACCCTTATTCAAATTCTTTAAGAATCCACCTAATATGGGAAATTATAATAATATCTTATCTTGAGAATCCTATCGGCCATGAATAAAAAGGAAACCCTTCAATAAAGAGAGTTCTATCATAAGGAATCCAAATGTCCATAAAGAATTCCATTGTCATATTGAAGAGAACTTGAATCCTAATTTCTACCGTGTAGAAATTTAAATTTGATGATAAGAATATCGTGAGTTTATGCGGATAATAAGGTTCATCGCCTTGAATATTATTCAGCCTTTGCCTTTTATACTCTAGTAAATTTCTTCAATGGATGAGAGTCTATTGGATAATGTTAAAGAAGATTAGGAATCCATTAATCAAAGAAATCCACTATTGCTTGATAAGAAACCCGAATCAAAGCTTAAAATATAAGAGGAGATTCTTTGGTCTCATTATTTAACCTAATAATTAGAAGAATGACATTCCAAGTCTCATCATCCGTGTTTGACAAATAATTTAGAATCCCATAGAGTTACATCCTTGTTTTTACCACCTTTTTTCTCAAAAATTTTGTGACAAGTGCTGTTGCTGCTCAATGTATATTTTGAAATCGAGAGGATAAGGATGTAACAGCTTCAAGTAGATTTACTCCATTTGGAGGCAGTCAAAGACTACGTCCTGGGATAGACCTTGCTAGACTAATAGCTTCCATCTTCCTCCACCAACTGATCACTTGCGTAAAGTAAGCAAAAATATATAATGTATAACTACTATTTATCTACCATAACAATAGATGACATAAATAGCATTGTGTTCGTCTCTCAAACAAGAAAAGTTTAAAGCTTAAGTTCAGAATGAACTATGAAGCAAAATCATACATGAATTTTCAAACTTCATTTGTGTTTGCATTCCTAGACAATAAGAATATCATGTTTTTCACAAATTTTTTTAATAATGTAAGTACTTAATTCATATTTGCATTTGTTTGTGCGTGGGTGTATGCATGACCAAAAATTTTATACTAACGTCAAAATTATTTCAAATTCAAATGGGATGTAGAGGAACAGCACATAGTAAACTTCTTTGTTAAAGAATAAACTAAATTTAATGATAAGTTTAAGAGTCATGTCTATTGAAGTGAAGAGTCGTGTCCATTGCAGTGAAAATTCGTGTCTATTGAAGTGAAGAGTCGTGTATGTTCGGTGAAGAGTCATGTCCATTGAAACGAAATATGTCTATCAAAAGAGTCGTGTCTATCTATAAAGGTGTGTAGTCCACTATAAATATGGGGTCATTTTATTGTATGGGAATAAAAGAAGAAATTTGAATTAAAAAGAAGTAATAGAATCAAAGTTATTTATATACCTCTTGTCTAAAATTATATTCCTCTCCTCTCTCAACAAATTGGTATCAGAGCTATGGCAAATTCCGGTATTATATCGCTGGGGAAGATACCACTGCTACAACTCCCCAAGTTGAATTACGACAATTAGAGCATTCTGATGCATGTGTTGCTCTATGCGCAAGATGCATAGAAAGTAGTCAAAAATGGCTACAGAGAACCAGAAGATACTGGAAACTTGTCAGCGAATTAGATAAGGGCGTTGAAAGAATGTGTATGAAAGACAAGACTGCACTCTACTTCTTGTTCCAAGTAGTGGATGAGTCGGTGTTCGAGAAAATTGTCGATGCAACAACTTCGAAGGAAGTGTGGGACACTTTGCAAAAGGTCTTCATGGGAGCCAACTAAGTTAAACAAGTGCGACTTCAAACTCTTTGAGGCGAGTTCGAAGCGATGAAAATGAAGTACTCAAAAGGAATATCCGACTACATCACACATGTGCAAAAGTGGTGAATCAACTCAAACATAATGGAGAAAACCTAACTGACGCAAGTGTTGTGGAGAAGATTCTACGGTCATTGACCAAGAATTTTGAGAATGTTGCACAGTAATTAAGGGGTCGATGAATTTGGCAGAAATGATCATCGATGATCTCGTAGGTTCTGTTAAAGCACATGAACAATGGAAGAAGAAAACGAAACAAGAGTTGCTCGAGGAGGCCTTACAAGCTAAGGCAACTATCAAGGAAGACAAGTTGATGCACACACATCAAAATCAGGGATGGGGACGTGGTCGTGGAGGTTCTGGTTTTAGTCATAGTATAGGCCGTGGCTATGGAAACAATCTCAAAGAAAAAGGCCAACCGAGCCAACAAAATTCGTGTGATCGAGGACATGGTCGTGGAAGAGGCAGCCTATCAAATCATCCAAATGTTAAGCGCTACAACTATGGCAAGTATGGACACTATGCGAAAGAGTGCTATTTCAAGAAAAAGGTGGAAGTAAACGTGAATCTAGTTGTGGAAGAAGAAACAAGAGACGGCACTGTTCTCTTGATGGCCTATAAGGAAACGCTTCTGATAGCGACATAGTGTGATATCTCAATACCAATGCTACTAATCATATATGCAGGAAAAACACCTTTTTGTGGAGATGCAAGAGGTAATGGATGGACACGTGTCATTTGGAGATGCGTTAAAAGTTCAAATCAAAGGTCAAGGTAAAATTTGTTTTTCTCAAAATAATGGTAAAGAAGGGTTGATTGAAGATGTCTATTATGTGCTCGAATTAAAGAGTACCATCCTTAGCATGGAGCAACTATTAGAGAAGGGTTATTCGGTTTTCATGAAAGGTCGGAGGTTATATTTGAAGGACAAAAGGGCAATTCGCTTGCAAATGTAGAGATGGCCAAAAATCGAATTTTCATACTGAATTTGGGAAATGTGCGAGAAAGGTGTTTTCAAGACAACATGGAGGATAAACCTCATTGTGGTACATACATTCAAATACTTACATTGCGGCAGCATAAAAGAGTTAGCAAATAAGGATATGGTCATGGTTTACCATACATGGATTACATAAAGAAATTTTGCGATGGATGTGTGCTCAGCAAACAAACCATGAATAATTTTCAAAAGAAGACTGAATATCATCCAAGGAGATCTCTCAAGTTGGTATACACTGACATAAGTGGCCTAATCACACTGAAGTCATTCAACAAGAAGAGGTGCTTTATCACTTTCATTGACGATCACACAGGGAAGACTTCGGTTTACTTTTTGAAAGAAAATCTAAGGCATTTAGGCTGTTCAAGAAATTCAAAGTGTTGGTAAAGAAGATGACCGGTCTTTATATCTAGGCCTTACGATCAGATAGAGATGGAGAGTACATGTCAACAGCCTTCACGAGCTATTGCAAGGAATAAGGGATCAAAAGAATCTTAACCGCACCCTACTCACCTTAGCAAAATGGTGTGGATGAAAGGAAAAACTGGACTATTCTTGACATGGTTCGATCGATGTTGAGGAGCAAAGACATGCCAAAATAATTCTGGGTAGAAGCTGTACAATATGCAGTGTATGTGCAAACCTAGTGTCCACATGCGATATTGGCAGACCAAACACTGAAGGAAGCTTGGAGCGGACAAAAACCAACTGTATCACACTTATAAGTATTCGGTAGTTTGACCTATGCACATGTACTAGATCAAAGAAGAATAAAACTATATATAAGAGCAAGAAGTACGTATTCATCGGGTATGATGAGAAGACAAAAGCTTTCAAGTTATTCGACCCAATTGAAAAGAAGGTGACTGTGAGCCAAGATGTGCAAGTGAATGAAGAAAGAGCATGGGATTTGAACAATTAAATGGAGGTGATGTAGAAGGAAGATAAAGGAGAAACATCAATTGTTGCATGATATACACACTAATAACCCCTCAAACATCTAATGGTGAAGAAGAGCCAAGACAACCAACACTAATCCAGAAAAGATGTTTTCCAACGGATATAAGCGTTATAAGTAATTTTACCAACACTTATATGTGTTGTCGCTGGGGCGTGGTTAGTCACTTTCCCAGATGTTGCAACGGTTATAGGCGTTAGAAGGCATTAGTTTACAACAGTTATAACCATTGCAACTATCTTTTTTGCAATGCTTATATCCATTGTTGATTTCTATTTGCCAATGGATATAATGGTAGGAACTGTAAATTCTGTAACACTTTTATATGCTATGAAATTTACTTTACCAACAGATATAAGTTGTGAAATAATAACATATATAAATGTTAGGACTTGCTATTTCTAACACTAATAACTATTGCAACTGTCAATGCCACCAGTTTTGCATAACACAAGTTGTGTTCAATATACACCATAAATTAATGTTCTTGCATTTGCAAATTATAAATAAATCAAATCAAAAAGAAATATTCATTAGCATGATAACAACACACACATATAGAACATCAATAGTAGAGTTTAGATGCTACAACTTCAATACATAAGTTACCAAGTCCTTAATAATATATATCCTAGAATTACAAAGGCAAAATATAGTTTATAGTTAAAGTCTAGGAATCTACAAATAGTGAATACCATAAGTCCTTCCCATAATTTATCCTTGTAGAAGTCATCTACCATTCTCCATTCTTTGTATTTAATAGGCATGTAACAATGAATCAAATCACCAAAGAGAAATTCATCTAGCTGCATGTTTACCCTTCGCACCTCATAGTGAACCATTATTGAGTACTTTTTACCTCTAGATGGTGGAGGATGAGTCTTCAATTCCACTTGTTTCCATTGTATCCAAAGATGCGCTAGCACTAGAATTGTTTGCCATTTTAGTATATAAAAACCCTGCCAAATAATCATAAAAAATAAGAGAACTATTGATTCAGTAATTAGTATAAATGAATGATAATCAAGTAATTTAAATAATTTTGATGAAGTAAACTAGTATTGACATTAAATAAAAAGATAACAAGCAATTTAAAAGTTTACCATATGTTGAATTTGAATGATACTTATACCGTTTAAATAATTCAAGTAGTCTAGATATATGGTTTCAACTTGCCTTTTATAAAAAAATTAATATCTATCACAAAATAAGCTTGCTCTATTCATAGTTACAATATAAAACTATTGCATATACAACCAAATGATGCATCAGCTAATAAGGTTATTTTTTAATAATTACCAAACAATATTATGCAATTTTTATTTGGAACGAATATCAAGCTCTAATTAATTACCTTTAAAGCAGCATTACTATTAACAACCTTCCTTTGACTATTTACAGCACCAAGCCTACACTCAGAAAATAAATGGTTAAAGTGCCGAATATGTTATTTTAGAATAAGAACAAAAATGGTAGATTTATATAATGATGAATAATGTCAAACAGTTCAATGACATGCAAATAATTCTAGTGTAGTGATGAGGCAATATTTAATGATATGCAAACAATTCAAGGAACAAGTTGTAACAAAGCTTCATTTATGTTCAGTATTATTCAAGAATCCAAATACATATTGGTTTGGAATCTGATTATACTTTCTAAAAGAACAAATAAACATGTGTGCGCGCGCGCATATATATATATATATATATATATATATATATATAATGTTAGTCACAAATATGGTATCAAAATAAATCAAGATAAATACAATAATAATCAAGTAAAGTGGAGCAAACTTAATTGATTTAATTGTAATTCAAAAATATGGTATTATGTCCATTAAGTGTGACTACGTATATTAGAAATAAGCAATTGATTTAAAAGCTTGGTAACTGTACATAACTTTATGCAAATATGGCATAAAGCTTGACAAGTCAGGGTCACTCTTATTATTTACTATAGTTTACTTGATTAGAGTGAATAGAAATTTTCTACTCAAAACATTTAAGGTACAATTGTTGACGCAGCGGGTTAATCAAAACGATGCAAAACGGTGAATGTAGTAATCGGTGGATTGGAAGATACTGAAATGCCCAAATTCGTTGATCCGAAGATACCGAATTCTAGCTATCCCGAACTCGTTGATCGCGCACGATACCGAGTTCAAAGATCTTCAATTCTTCAAGCGTTGATCAAGCGCACTTGATTCCGCGAATCGGCTTCTACAATCGTTGAATCGAGCGCACTCGATTATCCGAAAGAGGAGATAGGAGATTACACTCAACTACCAATTTAAATTGAAAGCACAAAGCTAACAAAAGAGAATTTTATTCAATATTCAACAACCATTACAAAATGACTCACACGGCCTATTTATAGGTGTTTTACAACTCACGCAAAGAAAACAGAAAATTTACATAACTCCTAAGTCGGAAACCGACTTATAAACCCTCCGACTTATGACTTAAGAAAATGTACAGCACATTACGACTTACATAGGTCGTACACGACTTAGAGTACCTACGACTTAACATCAACGGTTCAGATGGACGCGGCATCAAGATCTTCGGCTACAAGTTTCTGCGACTTAAGAAACATGCGCATCCATATCAGCGACTTAAGGAATTCAATGGCAGAGATTAACTCGTTAGCAGATTCAACGGTATCAGGCTTCAGCGACTTACAAACAGGTGGCATCAACGACTTAAGGAAATCAATGGTTTAGATTAACTCGCAAAAGAATCAATGGCAACATCTTCACACGACTTACGACTTAAGAACTTCACGAGTTAAACTTCAGCGACTTACGAGTTAATTCTTCTAGGTCGTAACTCGCTCCCTCTTCATGCCTTTTGTTAAGTCGTGGACGACTTATACCTTCAGCTTTGTTAAGTCGTGGGCTTTTACTAGGTCGCTACCGAGTTATACTAAGTCGCTGGGACGACTTAAACCCTTCGTTAGGTCGCGCACTCGAGTTAACTCGTTCACTAGGTCGCTGCCGAGTTATACTAAGTCGCTGGGACGACTTAAAAGCTTTGTTAGGTCGGCTGCGACCTAAAACTTGGTTTTTCCACCATTTCTCACCAAATCCTAACTCGTTAGCTTCCTTGCTAGGTCGGTCTCGACTTATCCACATGTTAGGTCATACACGACCTAGGACTTCTCCATTCTGGCCTGCATCAATTGTAAATTTATTTTATTAAGATATCATTTTGATGGCTAACAAATTACAAATCTCATCAGCGATTTATTAAAAAAATACTGACAGTCCTTAACAACATTTTACAACTACACTTCTAGCCATAATTAACATTGCTTATTCTTTACCTTTTCAAAATTTGATGAACTTTTTCCTACTATTGATTACTAAAATGTCAGTTGGGGATATTAACAATTTTAAGACCCAATCTGACTTATCAAACTCAATACCCATGCTTCATGTTTTAATGTGATATAATATAGTACAATTATGATAAGCTACAATGTAGAAAAGCAATGCAATTACACAAGTTCTATTTTGATGTGCTACTGGTAACAAATTACATCATAAATGCACCATCCAACAACTTATATAGCTTTTATTTTTACTTATTCCTTCAATCAGTAATCATAATGCATTGACTCACATAACCATATTCAACCATGTTAATTTCTGAACATTTTAAGCAACAGTGAAACCTTTCAGTTGAAGTTTATCTAGTTTTTTAAGGTTCTCCAGCAACAAATAACACATACCAACACTAACCAAAGAAGGAGCATGGCAGCACCAGCCATCCATGACAGCAACCTCAACCGTGTAGATGGAAAAAACACACCTGCAGCTATTGGTAAACCGGTCAAGTTGTAACCAAGTGATCAAATGAAGTTCATTCTTATCCGAGAAAAGGTTCTTTTTTAAAAGATTTATAGTAGTGATCATATCTTCTAAATTGCTTCTCAATAGAACAATATCAGCTGCTTCAATGGTTGTCAGTTCCGGCACCTATTGCCATGCCCACATATGCAGAAACAAGAGCTGCCGAGTCATTTATTCCATCTCCACCCATAGAAACAGTCAATTCAGTGTGTGTACATACACACATACACACTATAGTTAGCATAATATACCAAAGAATCAAAATTTAAACTAGATAAACAAAAAAGGGAAAACATTATTTCAGCTTACTTTAGTTGGATTTTGTTTGTGTTGCTATTGGCACCCAGCTTTTTCTTCTGGCCACCAAAATTAAAGATCACCTTATAAAACAATTTCATTTCACTCTTTCTTACACCAAATACCATTTTTTACATGAATGGCACCCAAAATTCAAACCGATTAATTCTCTTTCTTCCAGAATGAACGCCGCTGTCGGAGGAAAAATGAAGATGTCAAGTCAATTGTCAGCAAGTCACAAGCTCAATGCCTCTCAATAAATTATGCAATCATCAAGTAAGCATTTCTTCTGCAAAATCCTAGATTTTCAAATCATGGTTAAATTGGTTGCGATTGATTGATTTATTGAAGAATCAAAAAACTCTAAACAACGTATACATGATTGATTTGTTGAAGAAAAATAGACTTAACGTATGAAAAGGAAACTAACATCTTTGTGATTATCACAATTGGGATTATCTGCTAAATCTTCACATTTCATCATTTATTGAGTAAAAAGATTTTTTTTGTTGGGTTTAGGGAGTAATTTTTGATAAATATGTAAGATTTGTTGAAAATAGATGAGAGGTACGACTATGTAAGGCTGAGTGAAAGAATAGAATACAGTGGTCTAAAGTACATAAAAATATATCGATGTCTAATAAAATTGTTATGGTGGCCGGAAGAAAAAACATGGGTGCCTGTAGTAGCACACTACTTTTTACATGTAAGCACTACAACAAAAATACCCTATTACAACTGCCAAAAACAGTTGTAATACGTCTATTACAACGGACGGCGGCCAGTCGTCATATCCAGAGTTGTAATAGAGTCCTAACTTTTTACAACTATTTTTGGCAGTTGCAAAATAATCTTTTACAACTAACTAAAGCAGTTGTAAAAGATTCTTTTATAACTGCTATCGGCAATTGTAAAAGTTTATTTTTACAACTGATAATTGGCAGTCATATAAGATTTTTTACAACTGCTATTGGCCGTTGTAGAAGAATTTTTACAACTACTACAGGCAATTGTAAAAGACTTTCTTACAACTGTTATTGACGGTTATGGTAAATAAATACACAATAAAAAAAATTAATTTACACACACATTAATCGAGTATAGCAAGAAACAGATAATCATAAATAATAGGATAAAGATAACAATATAAGCAATTCAAACATTACATTATTAATTATTATCTACAAAACTAATATATCAAACAAACTAGATAACCAAATCAATGAAGTTGTAATCATTGTGATATTCAATCAAATTTTAATACATCTGAACCTTGCACTACTCCGTAGCAGCTATAGACAACTTCTGAATTACACTCCAGAACTGTAAATGCAACCTCCAAAACTTTAGCAACCTCAAAAAGAGGCTATAGCCAGCAGCCGGCGGTAGCCATCTCTAAAACTGCAACTGCATGTATCTGAACCTTGCACTACTCTGTATCTGAACCTTGCACTACTCTGTATCTAAAACAGTAGCAGTCTCTAAAATAGTAGCAGCCAGCAGCCAACAATTTCAGTTGAGTACATGAACTCGATTAGATGAGGTCTCGTGTGATTTAAAGTTTTGTTTTTGAACGAATCCCTCCAAAAACTACCTCGTCCATCTATAGTTCCATTATTGCCTGCATTGAGAAGTACCATATCAACTTGATGAGAGGGAAATTTTTTGCTTACCACTATTTTAAGAGTGAAAAAAGAAGATACTACTAAGAGTGTTAGCTTTTAAGCTTCTCTTTAAGAACTCTAAGTATGCATTTAACCTTAAGTACATACTCCAAATAAACACAGGGATATCAGAATATGTAGTCTGTCAAGAATTGTTACTTCAATTATTTTGTTTTTAATTTTCTTCTTGTCATCATCTTCTAATCTCAATTTCAAACTGATACTGTCATTATTTACGAAGAAAAATCATACTTGTAATCACAACATCTGTGAGATTATATCCATAAATCGGGCTTTGATGTCTTTGGCCAGGTAGCTCTCTACCTCGCCCATATGAAGGCAGCGGATCAATTAATGGCCAGTGAGATGGATCCTGAGATAAAATTAATAAATATCAGCAATATTCATAACTTCAACTGTCATAAATTACATTATTATGCATAAATTCATAACTCTTAATACCATAGACCATAATACGTGCAAGTACTACATGTTATTAAAGTTTCCAGCTCACAATCATCCAACAAATCAAATTTTGGTATTGAACTATGTGTATATACATACATAAGAAGAATAAAAATGTGCTACAACTCGGTAAAATTTACTATCACATTCTAATTGGCATATAGATTCATACCACTGTATTCAGATTCATGTTTCTCCACATTCAATTCAATGTGAACACTAGGAAACTAAACCCTATATGTCATTCCTATAGTAGAATGATGATTCCAGTGCCCTATACTAGCTTATCTTATCAAAACATCGGCAAACCTATGAAATTATAAAGATCAATTTTATTCTTAAACAAATGTGTTCATAACAAAAAATGCGAATGAACTTACATTTGATCCGATGATCACAACATCTTTATCCAAGGACAGCGTCAAATGACTGGTCAGAACTATACTGCCAGTCAACCAACGTCCAGCTGAGCCCCACCTTCAAAACTGAAAATTATTAATCATTTCTACTGCACAAATATAGTGT
Source organism: Allium fistulosum (assembly GCA_030737815.1). Classification (NCBI taxonomy): domain Eukaryota; kingdom Viridiplantae; phylum Streptophyta; class Magnoliopsida; order Asparagales; family Amaryllidaceae; genus Allium; species Allium fistulosum. The sequence goes on from CM060902.1 coordinate 427,596,485, forward strand.
TAAAACTGAAAATTTTGCATTCTACAGTCCTCATCTTGAAAAATGTATGATATATATTAAGACTTAAACAACTTAGTTATTCAGATAATTCACTTACGAAGATTAGACATGAAAATAGTTTAATATCACAAAAACCATCCATATTGAGTTAAAAAATATCACCACATTCACTGCCAAAGTTTTGTGAAACCAGACGAGAAAAATGGTGCACCACATTCACTGCTAGGACCTTTGTCGATTTATCATTCATTCCATCCTACATCCATACCTCACTCTTTCTCTCTTTCAAAATACTATGTATAATTTCTCTGTATATTACCACTGTATATAGGGTACCTGCAATCATATGCACAAATCTTCCACTTGATCATCAAACCAAACGCTGATAAAAGCTGTATCCCATTATTCGTGACTAAATATAGAATAAATCTAAATATGCTTATTCTACAAGGGAGCAACTACACCACCTATTCTTGATAAGGTTGATTAATTTTTATGTTTTATTGAAAGTGCTAAATAATTTATTTTTATTTTCACCTGAAAGTGGGAGGTTTAGCAGGACACAGTTTCAAATTCCTGAAGCTTTTCGGTTGAGTTGGAAGAAAAAGCATATCTGCCCAGTCCAGTTTCTGTTCTTCTGATACAACAAAAGCTTGTCCATACCCTTCAGTACCTCCAGGTACCTGCGCATACACTTTCTTTTCTTCAAGTGGTAATTTGAAAAACTCTTCTAAATTCGAACAAGAATTTTAGTAATATGATGCAATTTTACCTCCTTTATTCCTATGCAGAGTAAAGCAGTAGCTATAAGAACAAGAATTGCGGCAACTGGATCAACAACAACATCAAGCCTTAGGATTGTGGCACGTGAAAGGAAAAATGGTAAACTGTCTGGTCCACCTAATGCTAATGCATGGATAGAACATAGTAGGCAAAAATTATTAATCAGCGTAACTTAAAATAAGTGTATCAGATTCAAAATATTTGCTACTGACTAGATATTATGACAAATTAACATGGCAACAGTATAATATGGCAAATCAACTGGTCTTATAACAGAGGGATGAGTTACAAATTTATAAATGGAAATGCTCACAATGTGGAAGCCTGAAATACGCAGAAATCAGCATTCATTAGTAACCACGGCCTAACAAATACTAGTACCAGTACATAATGGAAGAGACCTATATGCTATAATGCTTTCTATTACATATGATTCATTATTGTCTTATATGTTGGGTATTAGGCTATGATAATTTCCAACATGAAGCCCCGTCGTACCATATAAAAACACACACAATAGTTTTTTTTCTTTTTTCTTTTTCAAGGATAGCCTCACCTCAGATGGCCAGCAATGATGACCACCTGCAGCTTGCTTGATCCAGTAGTAGCCCTCAGTCCTCCTTCAACGTATACAACATCCCAAGCTGCACTTCACTTCATCTATCCTTGAAACATATCGACCTGAAGCACAAAACAGAGACCATATTTAAGCTCCTATCCTCCCTCAACTGCAGTTTAATTTATGTTCGATATCAGTTTTAGGTGCATTGCCTTTTGGGTTAACCATGTTAGATAAAGAATTAATATGTGATCTTTTTTATATTTTTGCAAAGAAGAATTTGGTTGCCTCATCCAGTTGGGTTAACCATGCACGATTGAATTTTATTTCAATGACATTGCTAACATGTTATTCCCTTTTAGCTTCATACTAGTTACTTGAATTGATTTCAGTGTAACTTGAATCCGACAGTGTGCACACAAATATATATATATAAATATATATATATATATATATATATATATATATATAGGAGCGCCCTATGACATTCTTATTTGGGACTACCCTTATTAACGCTAAATATAAATGTATGTTAAATAATTTATGTTTTGAAGCAGTGAAACCCAGTTACCTTCTTCCAAAATTTGGAACTAAAGTGAGAGTAAGATGTAATAAACATCAATTCAGCAACCAATATAAAGACTGCAGTGGAACATTGGCAAATATGGGACATTGGTCGATTAAATGGTGCGGTGGAACATTGACAAATTTAACGAAGTGTGCAGTGGTTTTGAAAGAGCTTGAAATGACGGCTTGCTGTTTAGATTTTGAGGACGAGACGAAATGAGAGGAAAAAAGAATGGCGCGGTAAGAAAATAAAAGCATCGTGCTTCAACCAGGTAAAATGAATGGTTAGCTAGTTCGAAGTACATATTTGTGGTCAAAATTTGGTCAGATTGATAACACTTTTATCATAGACAATCAAAGCAAAGGTTTAATGAAAGTATTATTCTCCGTTATTTGTTAGCTGAGGCTTGACTTATAGAGGCATCTTTACTATGTCCTGCATGGTTTTAGGACTATTCAATAGCTCTTTTAACCTGTATTGACAATATCAAGGGCCTTTAGCGTGAGTGAAATTCTTCAGTTTTGATGAAAAAATATTTTGAATCATCAAACTAAAGAATTGCGCTCAGTCTACCAAGAATTTGTAGATAATAAATATAAGATACGTGTACACTTTGTACATGTTAAGTACATGAACTGAGCTACAACTCCTATCAGGCGCGTCTCTTCTTGGTAGCTTATTTGATGGAGAAGTAATAAAGGAGAGAAGGATTTCAAAGAATAGGAAAAGGTACTGGTTACACGATTGGCAACAGAACAGAACTGTAAAAGCATATATTGCTCTATTATATATCAAACTGTAGAATATGGAAAAGAGATCTGACATAAATAGGCAGGAACAACATTAATATATTTGAAAATCTAATTATTATTTATAAGAAAAGAAGAAATATAGAAATGTAACGTTTCCAAATAATAGCAAAAAACCTACCAGTAGAGTCTTACCATGTTACTTTCCAACCACAATGTCAGTCACGAACAAAACACGAACAAAATTTGGGGAAAATTTGGGGAAAACTTCAATTTAGATGATTATTTTTTTTGCAAAACACAAACTAAAGCTGAAATAACAGATCCAATCTACAATGGAAATTGAGGAATATAAAACTAAATTACCTACCATGGTCCAGATTTGGCATAGAGAGATTCTGATTCCATGAACAAAGGGCAGCCAGAGCAATGATCGGGAGCGGCAAAAGCGGCGAGCAGCAGCGGAGGCGAGCGACAACGGAGGCGAGCGAGCGCGTTTTAGTTTCCTAGATGGAAACGGCAGAGGGTAGCAGACGAGGTTAGGGTTTAGGTTTAGAAATAGGAATAGCAAATTTTGCGGCCATTTTACTTTAATTTAACATAAAATGAGCGGTGAATGAAATGGAGGGAGGGAAATGAAAATTTTATAGCGAAAAAATATAGTAGGGAGACAACCGCAGAAAACAGTTGTTATAAATATATTTCTACAACTGACACAAATTAAGCAGTTGTTACCGATCACATATTACAACTGCTGCACAAATAAAGTTGTTAAAAATGCTTTTGTTACAACTGCTAGGATAAACAGTTGTTATAGAATAGCTATTACAACTGTCAGTTTATGTTGGTTGTAAAGGAAAAGTTGTAATATGGTTGTTTTGTTGTAGTGAAGAAGAAATGCAATTGATATTGCTACTTGGATTTCCATATTTGTTAACTGAGTACAAAATTGTATTGGCAAATAACATTTAAAAAAAAGATGTGTGTGTGTGTATGATTTTAGCTTACCATTTATAATAAGATTAATTTGTGTCGGTAAATAAACTTATTATTTTAATACATACCAAATAGAATGATTACATATACAAGAAAAATGGTGCATCAGCTAATAAGCTTATATTTTAATAATTACCAAACAATAGACACACACATACATATGTGTGTGAGAGAGAGAGATTTCAGCTTTACCATTAATAAAAAGATTAATTTGTGTTGGTAAAAAAGCTTATTATTTTAATAGATACCAAAAAGAATGATTACATATACAAAAAAATGATGCATCGGCTTATAAGCTTATATTTTAATAATCACCAAACAATGGGCATATATATGAGTTCAGCCTACCATTTATAAAAAGATAATTTATGTCGGTAAATAAGCTTATTATTTTAATATATACCAAATAGAATGATTACATATACAAATAATGATGCATTGGCTCATAAGCCTGTATTTTAATAGTTACCAAACAATATTATGCAATTTTTATCAAGCTCCAATTACCTTTAAAGCAACATCGCTATTAGTAATCTTCCTCTAAGCATTTATAGCACCAAGCCTGTGTTCACGAAATAAATGGTTAAAGTGCCTCGTATGTTACTTAAGAATTAGAACAAAAATGGTAGATTTATTCAATGTGAATAATGCCAAACAATCAATGACAAGTAAATAATTCTAGTATAGTGATATGGCATGTTCAATGATATGCAAACAATTCAAGGAATAATTTGTTAACAAAGCTCAATATTTGTATTCAATAATATTAAAGAATCTTCAGACTGGTTTGGAAACACCATTCAAATATATATAAATAGTTCCATATATAAATATTAGTCACAATATAGTAATAAGAAGAAAAAAAAAATTGGAAATTAACCACAAGGGCCTTTTTAGCATGTGAAATTAGTTTTTAGGACACACAATTGAAATAATTATTTTCAAGGACAAAACGTAAAATAATTAGTTTCTAGGACCTAAAAACCTATGAAATTATGTCCTTGAAAGTAATTGGACGGTTGACTTTGTCTTTGAAAATAATTATTTTGCTGACTTTGGCCTTGAAAATAATTTCTTTGAATCTGTGTCCTAGAAACTAATTGGACTACAAAGTTTGTCCTTTTGGTGAAATGCCCCACAAGAAAAATACAATCGTAATCTAATACAGTGGAGCAATCATCTAATATTTAACTGTAATTCACAAATATGGTATTAATGCCGATTGAATGTGACTACATATATCTTAAATAAACAATTAATTTAAAACCCAATAACTGTATGTAACTTTATGCTCTTTGATATAATTAGCACTGTTTAGTATCCATTTTATGTTTGATGCCAATTCAAATATTTGAGTTTCCTTATAGACAACTAAAATATGTATTTGAAATTGTTTAAAACAAACATTTTTTACATTTTTTATTAAGATGACTAAACTTGACAAGTTATGGACACTCATATTATTATGTGGCTTAGTTAAGTAAAGTGAATAGAAATTGTCTGCTCAAAACATTTAAGGTATAACTATATCTTAAAACACTCAAAACAAATTCAAGGTGATAAATAATAATAAAAAATGCACTATATGGACTACCAGGTCGTACACATTTACTGTCACTCAAAAATACTAACAATATAATCTGAAAGGCTAAAATTACATACTACAAGCCGAACAACTAAAGTTCAACTAGACACGGTTATTATATGCACAATTCGGTAGATTAATTAACCTATACTTAAAATAGAAAATTTCATAATGTTAAAACACGTAGTATATGTTCACTAGTGTGTGCTTGATATTTTGAAATTTGCTGGGAATAGCATGTAACATTTATCGATATTTTCAAAACAATACCTTTCTATGTTACAAACAAAGTGATTCATATAAGGAGACCATTTTATATATTTCTCAGCTTTAGATATCTTATAATTTTTTTTAAAATTGGATGTCAATATAGTAATTAAATGTGTGTGAACATACTGTAATTAGAGGACTTTGAAATTAAATTGGATACACAAAAAAGTCAGATCTTTAACCCAGTCTATTTTTCTCACCATATTGAGCATTAATATCTAATGTTTACTTTTAAAACAGTATAGGCATATTTTATAGATTACACAAAAGTAAATTTCCAAATATATTAGTTTCTTCTCAGAGTATACATAGACTATAAAGACCAATATTTAAACAAATATGTAAAAGGATAAAAATCTATTTCTTCTTCACTTCTAGTTCATAAAAAATTTCAAATATTCCCTTGATGATAAATTGAATATGAGAAATGCAAAATATATTTCATATCCACTCGGATTTCTAGGTCTTTTTGTTGAGTATAAAACTATTTTGGCAAGTAATATTCAAAAAAGGATATGTGTGTGTAATATGGTTTTAGCTTACCTTTTATAAAAATATTAATCAGTGAATAAGCTTACTATTTTAATATTTGTCAAACAAAATAATAACATGCACAACAAAATGATTCATTGGCTAATAACCTTATATTTTAATAATTACCGCATGATATTATGCAATTTTTATTTGGAACACATTTGAATATCAAGGTCTACATACCTTTAAAGCAACGTCATAATTAGCAATCTTCCTTTCAGCATTTAAAGCAGCAAGCCTACGTTCAAAATATAAATGGTGAATGTGCCTAATATGAATCTAGAATAAGAACAAACATGACAGATTGATATAAGGGGCTTTGTACGACAAGTCCCTATCAGTAAGCACATCCATTTCTTTTATAAGTGGTTGTTATTCACATTCTTATTTAAAATCCACAACCCATTAGTTATCAATCTTCAAAACATAATAACATTTTTTATAAGCATCGGATTAACAAACCGTTTTCACCGAAAATCATAAATTTTCTTATCAATCTAATGATAGGTATTAAAAAATAATATATATGTAAAAATCAAAATTTCGAAAATCAACTTTTTCAAATTCGAATTTTTAAAGATTTATTTATATAATATATTATTATAATGTAGTATTTAACTGCATTTTAAAGTGCAGTTAAAAACTACAAAATATTAATGCAGTTTTTAATTGCGTTTATAAAATGCAGTTAAAAACTACTGCATATTAATGCAGTTTTTAACTGCATTAATATGCAGCACTTTTAAACTGCATTAATATTCAGCAGTTTTTAACTGCCTTTTGTAATTCAGTTAAAAACTGATGCATATTAATGCAGTTTTTAACTGCATTAAAAAATTATGTAGTTAAAAACTGCGTTAATATGCAGCAGATTCTTATTTTTAACTACATAACTAAAATGCAGTTAAATACAAAACTGCAGTTAAAAACTGCTACATTCCTATATATGATAGAAGGGAGGAATTGAATTCACGACCTCAAGGTTGGAAAAGCTTGTCTAGAGCTGCTACACTAGCACGTACTTTGCAAACATGAAATAAAATATCATTTTTAAAATAATAAACTCGGTAAACTATCTATCTTCTCCAAACTGTTGCCTCCATTTGGGGGGAGGCCGTTTGGCTGGCCTAGTCCTGAAACCAGGCCTATGCATATATATATATTTCCTAATTTTGAGTATATAGCCTAAGCCATTTGAGTATATAGCCCTGAAACTCGAGACCACTTCCATTTGTTTTGCATGTGGTAAAGTTTTCCATAAGATGCACAAGGTATTTACGATATGTTTCCTAATTTTGAGTATTTAGCCTAAGCCAAAACCCAAGATAGGTTAAATGAGGTGTCGGGCACTGCTTTTTTACATACTTATACAAAAGCTACTTATGTTTGACACATGTTAAAATAGTATCTTTTATTGACACATACAACATCAAAGTGAACCAATTTTAGCAGGCAGAGTACTATGAAGCATTATATCATTATAAACAGCGTTAGACAGAATAGCATGAAGCATTATATAAAAACAACAAAACCACATGCTTATGCAGATTTGTAGAAGTGATGACACAAGCTAGAAAAAGTTTTGGAACTCATGAAAGTTCAGTGTTTGCATCATGTAGCTACCAGTATGTACAAGTAAATAAGTTATAAGTGGCATATATCATGAGTCAAATAATGGTAGTAAAATCAAATAGTATTTCAGGTATAAGAACTTCCTAAAACAGTAACCCAACGTATAGCCTACTTAGTTAATGAATAATTTTCATCTTTGACCAAGTATTTAATTTAAGACGCTTTATTCCCCTAGAATAGATACTAAGTGAACTCAATTATGTCACAAAAAATACGATGTCATCTAACTTGTATAATTGAAATGACCCACATCAGCTCAAATTAACAGCAGCTACGTATGTGTTTGTTATCTAGTTTATTAATTTAAAGTACATAAACCTATACCTCAAAGATTTTGGAGGAGTTGCAGCAATATCACATGCTTCATAGCGATTAACATGTGTGCTGGCGCATATGTGTGTATAGTTTTAAGGAAAAACTTTTAAACAAATAAATTGCATATCTATACCAAATTTTGAAAAAGGCTTGAATTTATTTCTCAATTCATCTACTAATCGCGATAGCAACTCAAAGATGTTCACTTTAAATTGAACGCAAATGATCAACAGCTTGGATTTTAATTCATCGCGACGGCTTGAAAGTCCCAAAATTGATCGCTATGGCGAAAATTGATCGTGATGGCGAAAATTGATATCGATGATCTCAGAACTGATCATGATGACTAAAAACTGTATATTAACTAATCTTCTTGGCAACCAGTTCCAAAATCGATCGCGATGATCTCCAAACTAGTCGCGATGACCAAAATTGCGATGGCAAAAATTGAATTAGTAAATGAATTGAGAATAGAAGAATTAAAATCCAAACTATCGCGGTGAATTGGGATTGAGGGCACCACGGTGAGTTGGCGAGTTGCCGCGGTGAGTTGAAATTATGGGCATCACGGTGAGTTGTGGAGTTGTTGTAGTGAGTTGAAATTGAAGGCATCGCGGTGAGTTGTGGAACTGTCATGATGAATTGGGTGTTGCGATGAACTGGGATTTGAAGTAGCTTTATGTTGAAATCATGCCGTCACCATGAGTTCATGAGTTTTAAACAATGATAGTTAAAAAAATTTAAATTCAACAACTTTCAAAAATTCGTATCTTTCTCTGTATTAAACTGATTTTAAAAATTCTTTGACCATCGTGCCTACAAAAATATATAGTATTTAAAAAAAATTCCAAATGAAATTTAATTATTTTCAAAATGAGGGGTATTTTGGTCATTATTTAAAAATCAAGAGTATGTCCTTGAGTTTAACTCTCAATGAAAGCACCAGAAAATGTTCCAAATTTTAGTCTAACATTTAAGTATTATTGGATTTCAATAAAATTGCAATAAATACGAAATTTGAAAATATATGTAATCTTCTTCATCCGATGGCCAATATGCAAGAAATACAAGTCCCTTTGTTCAAATTCAAAAAAAAAAGAAAAAAAAAAGATAAGCAAATTCATATTTCTAAAGGTCCTTTTATCCAAAAGTGCAAGCCATCTTCTTCTTCGTCGGCCATTAAAAGAGATCTTAAGCTCCCTAGAAGCTTAGAAATGTCCAACCCCAAAATTATGATTTGTACCAAGAGAAAGAAAGAAGAGAAGAACCACTTTTTATGTGGAGATGGGTTTCTATTTATAGAGGCTGAAGAGTGGTATAGCTCACTTGGATTGGATTGATTGATCATAGTTGACGTGGAATAGTGACTTGGCAAGATGGATGGCATTGATGGTGCCACTTGTCATTATCTCAATACCCTAGTAATTCATGCGGATCGTTATCTTGGCTATGCTATTAACAAAGGTGGCATGGTTGTATAAGAGTGCTTTGAAGCTTTATTATACATAATTCCCTTCATATTAATACACTACTTCTTTGTATAGGCTATTACTAGGATTTCACCATTATATGATGGCTTTAATTGGCACATGAGGGCTCTATTCAACACACAACGACTTTAATCAATAAACGATAGCTTGCGATTCATCATGATGGCTTGAACTATCACAATATCATGGTTTACCACGATGGCTCCTTACCCATTCGATAGCTTGAATTATTATGACGACTTGAATCATCGTGATGGCTTTGATGACTTGAATAATTGAATCATGATAGCTTGAATAATTTCATCGCGATGGCTTGGAAAACATATCATGAAGGCTTCGATACTTCGCGATGGCTTGGATAACATATCACGAAGGCTTCGATACTTCGCGATGACTTTGATGGCTAGAATCATCGCGATGGCTTTGATGGCTAGAATCATTGTGATGGCTTTGATGGCTTTGATGGCTTTAATCATTGTGATAGGTTAAATAATCTCCTCGCGATGACTTTAGCGTTTCCATTTCACGACTGCTCTAATGGATGTCTCATGATGACTCCCAATAGCACAAGATGGCTTCCAATAGTATTCGATGGCGTCACTTCTTTACTTGATGCCTTTGGACTATTCATAACAACTTCAATTAGACGCGATGACTCCCAATAGCATGCAATGGCTTTTTGTTCATTCCCTTCCTAGAATTTCTGGTGTGTGTGTGTATTACAACACATATGTATATGGAGCGGCTAATATGTCAGTTGTGGTGTAAATCCCAACACTTATATACATACATGTTAAACCATGTACATTGTATTTGTTGCGTGTGCACGCACACACATGTGTATACAATACGTATTTTGTATTATATAACATTAAAATAAAACTTTATTTACAGATTAAATAAAATAATGATTTTATTTAAAATTAATTTAGATCTGATCTAAATGAATTTAGACTTCATAGGTCCAGTAAGATCCAAAATGGAATAATTTTTTTTGAAATTTAGCAGTTTCACCCACTGCATGTTGGCTCTGATCAATAACTCTAGCTTACTAACATCGATATCACTCTGAAAGATAGAGCAGTATACCCCTTCATAAGGAGGTCTCCATTCTCATATGTTAGGAATAAGTTCCTAGTATTTCTTAAATACTTCAGTAAACATTTTATACATTTTACAACCACGTTCAAAGTTTTTATCCAGGATTAGGCAGGTATCGGCTTACACATCCCAATAAGTATGCCACATCTGATCTAGTACATAGCATAGCACATATTATGGAACCGATCGTCGAAGCATATGGTATCCTCTTCATACACTCTTTCTCCTCATCAATTTGAGTAGCATCCTTCTTAATGACGATTCCAGATTGCATCGGTACGTTTACATGCGTGGATTCTCCATACTAAACCTTTTCATTTATCTATGTACAAGGAATGGTACTATCCTAACACCCTCTTAAATCTATCTATGTAGATCTTTATACCTAGTATATAGGTTGCTTCTAACAAATCCTTCATGGAGAAATTCTTGTAAATCCAAGTTTTCACTGATGCAATAACAAAACATCATTTCCAATCAACAGCAAATCATCAACGTATAGAACCAAGAAAATGATAACACTTCCTAGTTCCTTTCTGTACACGCATGCTTCCTCTGTGTTCTGATTAAAACAAAATAGTTTGATTAATTTATAAAACACTTCTTCCAAACTCCTTGATGCTTGTTTATGTCCATAAATGGGCTTTAACAACTTGCATGCCTTGCCCTCACTCCCACTGACCTCGAAACTGTCGGGCTACGACATATAGATGGCCTTTTCTAATAACCAGTTACAAATGACGTCTTTACATCCATTTTCCATATTTCATAGTCACAGAATACAACAACAGCTAACATTATCTGAATGGATTTAAGCACTGCCACAGGAGAAAACGTTTTATTGTAATCAACACGTTGAATTTGATGAAATACTTTTGCAACTAGTCTTGCTTTGTAAGTCTCCACTTATCCATCAGTATTTAGCCTTTTCTTAAAAATTTGTTTGCAGCCACTGAGTTTCATTCATTCGAGCATGTCAGTTATGCCCACACTTTGTTTTCATACATGGAATCCATTCCGATTTTGGTAGCTCCAAGCCAAAGTGCGGAGTCTTTACTCCGCAATGCTTGTTGAAATGGTAGAGGAGTGTCATCATCTATTATTCGACCCATGTTCTCACAGTCCATGATAAAACCGTAGTATCTCTCGAGAGGATGAGATTCCATATTAGACCTTTTAATAGGTTGCATGTTATCATATATAGGTGAATTTGATTCTCCTATTGGTTCGGTCTCCATTTTATTTCTTGGATTTCATCCAAGTCTACAACCTCACTATTAATTCTTTTAAGAGAAATTCCCCTTTTTAAAAGACAACGTGCCGAGAAATAATAACCGTTTGTTCCTTGGTATTGTAGAAAATATATCTCATTGAGTCCTTGAGATATCCTATAAATTTACACAACGCCGATCTTGCCTCGAGTTTATTAGGATCAACGTTCTTAACATAGGCTAAACAGCCCCACACCTTCAAATATTCGAGTTGCAGTTTCTTCCCATAACACATATCATATGGTATATTAGGCACAAATTTAGTGGGCATCAAATTCAACGTATACGTTGTGGTTTCTATCGCATATCCCCAAAACGACAAGGGTAAATCATCTTTACTCATCATGGATTAGACCATATCTAATAGAGTTTGATTCCTTCATTTCGAAATACCGTTATGTTGCGGAGTATAGAGTGAAGTAACTTGGGAGACAGTCCCATTATCTTTTAAGTACTATAGGACCTCTTGTTCAATGTACTCACCTCCTCGATCGTATCAAAATATTTTAATCTTTTGGTTTGTTTGATTTTCGATCATGTTTTTATATCCAATAAATTTCTCACGGACATTGGATTTGTTCTTCATAAGATACACATCCTAGTCATGTAAATCATCAGCAATTATTACAAGATAAGAAGAATTATCTTTGGTAATTACAGGCATTGGGCCAGATACATCAGTATGTATGAAGTGAAAGAGTTTGTTAACTCTTTCATTGCTCCCACTAAATAGGTGCTTAGCCATTTTTCTTTTGAGAAATGACTCACATGTGTCAATGATTCAGAATCAAACAACGGCAGAATACCCTTGGTTTTTAGTTTCTGTAGCCGTTTCTCACCTATATGATCTAGCATAAAGTGCCGAAGATAGTTATTGTTTATGTCAATATTAGAAGAATTATTCGCAGCACAAACATAATTAGTATTAATCACAGAAATGCCATTATCTAAAAAAGCATTGCAGACTTTGTTACCATCTAACATAATCACTACAACAAAAAGAGTCATCAATAGCGGCTATAAATCGCTATAAACGATAAATATAGCAGTTCAGTAAACACTTTATATCGATGTGTTATAAAAAATAATGGCTTATTAGCACAAAAAACCGCTATAAAAAGACATTTTTTATAGCTCTTTTTATCCACTATTGCAAGTTTTTATAGTCATTTAATGCACGTTATATATCGACATGTTTTAATAGATACTAAACTATTTATAATACAAAAAAGCGCTATAAATTTATTTAATTTGATAACGCTTTTCTTATAAGTTTTCTATATCGTTTTCTAAGTGTCATGGTTTATTTTTTTTATTTTATTTTTTGCATTTTTAAAATCTGCCACATCCCTATATATCACAATAGTCAATCCATATTAAAATGTTGCATTAAGAATATTTCTAAAACACAAATCCATTTAAATAATGAAAAATCATAGAAAACATTAGATATAAAAATATATACATTGTATTAAACATAGCCAAATATTTATAAGCATAATACGCCACAATTTTAATTACATAATATTCTATTATACATATAAACACAAACCACAAAGTGGTAGCTAATGTTATAGCCAAAACATGCAGCTAGTTGTTTGCATTAAAAAGAAGAAACACACCAAATTATTCGTTCTCTCGCCTGCAAATGAAACGAATATTAACATTCAAAATGGATATAAATATGAATATGAATAAAATTGAAAAATGGAGTATCTACATTAGAAAACACTTTTTACTAAAGATTTCTTATCAAAAATATACCAAGTGTCTAAATTTCTAAATTTTTTTGCCAAAGTCTCCTTTAGGCACCTAGCACCGAGAAAAATCCCAAACACAAGAAATAGATTTACATGATCGAACTATGATTGGAATCATAATATAACAATCACAAACACTCGCACGGGTTAACTATCCAAATATTTACGTATATTTACCTTATAAAGTGTGTGTCACATAGCAAACACACTTGTTAAGCGTTAAAACGTACCTTTTAGCAATATTAGTGAGTTCGCCAACATATTCCCAAAGAAACATGAGCATGAAATGAACCAAAAGCGAGTCAAGAGCCATCAAATACCCACACTTAACTAAAAGAAGCATATAAGCGCATATATTTATGAATTTATACAATTAAACCCATAGTAGAAAGATTATGACTTTTAAACAACATTAATTTTGTAGGTAACGAACAAAAGTTCAAAACAAGAGCTAGTTTCCTAATAAAATAGTGAATCATAATAGTAGTGTGCATTATCATTTACTAGGACAAGACTTAAGGAATTATTATTTATATTATTAATAATCATTCTCTCCCTTAAGACATCGATACAATTTTTTTTTAAAGGAACTCTTTAAACTGTTGTTTTTAGCAAATTTGTAATTAAGCTTCAAAATCCAATTAAAACAAAATAAAGTGGCTGTATATATAGGCAAATTATCCATATTAGTAGTATAATTATTATTGAAGAATCTTTTATTTTGGTCGTACTTAGTTAATTTTTATAAACTTATTTAATTTTTATAAAACTTAATTAACGAAGTCAATTATATAAACTTAGTTGATTTATTATTTTTATTATTATATATAAATTTAGTTAATCTTCTTAAAACTTAGTTAATTCAGTTAATATTTTATAATTTAATATAAGTATTAGTATTATAATTATTATTATTTTAAACTTAGTTAATGTTTATAAAGCTTCGTTTATTTATTGTTATTATAATTGTTGTTGTTGTTATTGGTATTATTATTATGAACTTAGTTAATTTTCATAAACATTAGTTAAAGTATTATTATTATCAACTTACTTAATTTTTATAATCTTGGTTAATTTATTATTTATTATTGTTATTATGATATATAAATTTAGTTAGTTTTGATAAAACTTAGTTAACTTGGTTACTATTTCATTATTATTATTATTATTATTATTATAAACTTAGTTAATTTTCATAAACACTAGTTGTTATTATAATAATAATTATTACTAAAATTTAGTTAATTTTTATAAACTTAGTTGTTGTTGTTATTATTATTATTATATAAATTTAGATAACTTGCATAAACATTAGTTGTTGTTGTTATATAAATTTAGTTAATTTTTATAAACTTAGTTAAAATTATTATTATTATTATATATAAAATTAGTTAATTTTTATAAAACTTAGTTAACTTAGTTAATATTTTATAATTTAGTATTATTTTTCTTCAAAATATAGTTAATTTTTATTATAGTACAACCACATATTACAACAAGCATAGTACCATGAATCCTTTTTCAATGAATTCAACTTTTAAACCAAAAAGAAATGTGCTACTACACGTTACTATAGCTATCCATTTTTCTCTATATACATCAGAAGTGAGATAAAGACTACAAAAGGTTTATTGTTAGAGAACCATATATTATCACAAAACCAATTGGTGATGTGAAGGGAGGTCTCTTAGTATTTATGCATGATTTATATTGTAAATCGTCCGATGTGGGACTAATTTCAACATGCCCCCGCACGTGTGGCGTATCATCAGCCAAACACGTGGAAATTCAATGAGGGCGACATGTGACATGAATTAAACCCGCTCTGATACCATGTTAGAGAACCATATATTATCACAAAACCAATTGGTGATGTGAAGGGAGGTCTCTTAGTATTTATGCATGATTTATATTGTAAATCGTCCGATGTGGGACTAATTTCAACATTTATCAAGTACAAATAATTAATACAAAATATAATTATATATATATATATTGACAATATATACAAATAATTAATACATTACTACTACACACTCCATTTACAAACTACATACTTAACTCATCATATTATTGATCACAGCTTCCATCTTCTCCATGCAAAATAGTTCACATGGTCCTCTATTCTGATTGTTAAAGGAAATTTATACTGAAATAATTAGAGAATTAACTAATTGAATAATAATTTGTGTAACAACTGATGATCCATCTTCATTATGTTTGTGTTTTCTGATGATGAATTCAATTCTAATATTTCACTGTCTTCTCCGGAATTCTCCTCTATACATTTAAGAACAAGTTTGAAATATGATCATCAATATATCTATGTTACTCATGTATAATTGATATACTCATGCTGTGTTGAAGAACAGAAAAGAATAAAGAAGAGACCATCAATATTATCTAGCTGCATTTGTTGTTGACAGGGCAAACTAGTTGTACTATAATAATAAAACATACATGTTTCAAGTTTCTTTTAATTTCTGAACGTAAAAATTTGAAAATCAATTGCATCTTAAGGTGATATTCTTTTTCAAAGCATCAACAAAATGGTAACAATCGAGTAAAAATGATTAAAGGGAGTTGGATGTATTGTTTTCGCATATTCAGCTGATACAACAATAAAATATCAATCAATGTAGACAAGTTTTGGACTTGCATCAAGAGTAAATAGGAAATTATTTATGCATGAAGCAGGTCTATGTTATTGAAATAAGGAGAGATGACCTGTTGTAGTATGACCCCGTGTTTCCACAATGAGTACTTGATGGCCAGCAAACATCCATGTTTCCCTATCCCAAAGAGCTATATCAATGTTAGATATTCTGTCCTTATCCTCGATAGAACCAAACCAATCACCTAGATGTAGTTTTTGTGTGTGTAAGCTATATATATATATATATGATATCATAAATTTCTACATCCTAGGGAAATTACACCTATTACCACTTGAATTTACAAATTTGACTTTTGTAAACCAAGAAAAAAAGGTTAACTGTCCACGGATGTGCAACATCAGCAAAAAGGACATGTTAAAGCGAATATTATCTTTTTAAGTTCAATGAATGTAATTAAATGCAGAATACCTCCATATACTAGGATGGAGCTTTGTATGCTCCTAAATTACATGAAGAATATTAAACAGATAGGTTTCAGGCTATACTGCAATGTATTATTTTCCATAAGCCAACAACACAACCTAAGAGCATAGCCAACAATGGCTTATTTAGTTGCTAAACAAGCCACGGAGCAACCAGGTGTGGCTTATTTCACTTCACCGTGGCTAGTTAGTGCTATTCTCGTGGCTGGTTCACTGAACAGAGGCTAGTGATTATAACGGCGTAGTCTTCGCCGTTATATGTTTATAACGGCGAAGTCTTTACTGTTATAAACTTATAACAGCGAAGACTTCGCCGTTATAAAATATAGCCAATCATATTACACGGTTTGAATTTATAAATACTATGCTATAAATTTATAACGGCGAACTCTTCGCCGTTATAAACCTAGTGATTTTTTTCCCATTGGTCCGTGGCTAGTTTGTACATTAACTGATTGTGGAGCTCATTCGGTCAGTTCAAAAGTATGAGAGAGAGTGAACTGAACAAACCACATTGTTGGTTATGGTCTAATAATTATTCATACAATTTCATAACTATTTATACGCTGGGAAAACTAGCAATGTGCCTGCTTCTATTAATGAAGTTAAATTTGTGGCTGAACTTGTTACATTAAAGCAACATTGACGAAGTTAAATTTATAGTTGAACGTATTTATTTTTTACAAAACTTAGTTAATAAGGAGAAAGAAATAACCAATTTCACAAAAGATCACAGAACGCATTCTTATGTAGGTTGAGCTAGATGTGTTGTAGTAATCTATTGAATATTCATAAAATTAACATCCACACCTATTTCTATATGAGTGCATTTTCAATTTTTTGACTGAGTAGATGAAGGGGAATATACTTTTATGTTTCAAATTTTGATCATTACTCTGTGCGTTGATTTACTGTTTAAATATAGGTACACATATACACACAAACACCATTTATATACATATGTTACTACTGCCATAATGTGGATGTTAATAGGTTAATGGTCAGAAAGACAGTCATCCATAAAATATAAATATACTATATTTAATAGTTTGATCATTAACCTCATTCAAAGAAAACCCTTAAATTCTAGTAGTCTTTTGCGTACCATTTCCGAGATATATAACATAGTAATAAAATAACCTGAGATGAATAATAAAAATCTGATGCGAATAAACTTACTTAACATATTTTTGTGCCAATTTTGCAATAACAAATATGTAAGCTTGATTAATATAGGCTATACAATTGCCTTCCCTTATACAGATCACATTTTTTTATACATGTCTCATTAATTTTTATTTTCAATTTGAAAGTGTGGCTCCATGAAAAATCAAAGACCATAATACTCTTATTATAACATAATAAGATATACACAAATTATGATTGTTGTTGTTGTTGTTCTTAGAATTTTTCTAAAACTTAGTTGATTTGGTTAATATTTTATAATTTATTATAAGTATTATTATTATATTATTATTATTTTAAATAGTTAATTTTTATAAAACTTAGTTTATTTACTGTTATTATTACTATTATGATTGTTGTTTTTAGTACTATTGCTAAAAACTTCGTTAATTTTCAAAAACATTAGTTAAATTATTACTATTATTATTATTGACTTAGTTAATTTTTATAAGCTTATTTAATTTTTATATAACTTAATAAATGAAGTTAATTTTTATAATTTTAGTTAATTTATTACTATTATTATTATTATATATTATATATATAAATAAATTTAAAGATTAAATTTGTTACATAACTTAATTAAATATGTTATATAATTTAAAGATTATTATTATTATTACCACTCTCACAAAGTAGGTAAAAATGGATACTCTACATAATTCAATATATATATTCATTTTGTAAAGATCGCATTAGTAAATTCACCCCTATTTTCTAAACTACACTAATACCACCGTTCCTTTTGTTATTTGAATAGAAAACATCCTAAATCACATGTAAAATAGGAATATATACTAATCTTTCACTTCTCAAATGCTCTTTATAGCAAGTACTACATAGATTAAAAATCTTCCTCTTTAAAATAAAGAAGATTAATACTTTTGATGTATACAGGTAACTAGAAAAGTTTGTATGTATAAATATTCTAAACTATTTACATTTAAAAATTAAATGTGCATTGGAAATCTAATGCATGGATTCATTCACAAGTCATAACATGTGAATAGTAGAAGAGAACATAGAATGTGCAAAGCATCTTCATCTATTCCATACTATTATCATCCGACACAGTAACCAATGGTATAACAATGCTTAAAATACCCAAAAACTAACACTGTAAAAGTATTCAAATGTCTCTTCCACTTTTGAATAAAAACTGAGTACAAACAACAAATAGTAAACACATACAGGAAAAAAAATCATGTAAAGGAAAGTTTAGTGAACGCATACACCAAAATTATTCAAAGATCTTTAAAATTTTAATAACCATATTTACACATGATCATTTTAATAGTTTTGGTGATTGAAGAAGTTAATAGTTGTAGTTTCTGTCATTTTTTGCAGCAACATGTTCTCAAGCAACAATTTAATGTCATTTAAGGATAAGGAAATGGAAGGCATAAGACTAGCAGATTGCACTACTAGAAAAGCTTGAAATACCGATGACATTTGGCGATGGTTTTCGACGGCTTTCAATGAGCCGTCGGCGGCCGTCGGAAACCGTTTGAAAGACGGTGTCAGGGGCCGTAGGAAACCGTCGAAAGTTCGCGTTATACAAGTCTCCGCCAAGACCTTTCTTCCTCAAATGAACTAAACGAAACTTATCTTCCAAAATCCCTAAAACCTCATTTTCAAGCCTCCAAACCTCAAATTCAAGCGTTCGGATCTTGCACGGCTCCTAAATCACTCTCTATTGCTTCCAGTCTCATGTATAACCTCTATTTTTTTGCAAAAAACCTAATTTTTAACCTAAATCTAGATTTTCCTAATTTGATAAATTATGGCAATTGGTGATTCTAATTGTTTCTAATAGCCTAATGATGGTTTATAGTATCACATGGAATACCTATTTCATTTGTTAGCTTTAAATTGTGAAAAGTAGGTATAATTCGTGAATTTGTGTATATATGTAAACCATTATATATGTGTTATTTTTAGCATTGTCTTGTGTTAATTAGGGTGTTTATGTGTTCATATATGTGTGTATATGTGTTAATCATTATATATATATACACATATACACACACACATACATGCATACTAATAATTAAATAAATTGTTTTCTATCGAAAACGTCGTAATAAAATAATTTACATATCTACTATAATACGCTGAATTAACCTTGTTCGATAAAATACACAGAATAATATGGTAAATTAATAATTTTTCGAAAGATATAAAATTAGTAAATTTTCAACCGTTTACAAACAATAATATATTATATAATAAATAAGAAGACAAAGTATAAAACTTCCAATTTTTGTATAAACTACTTTTTTATTACGTCCCTTAGAGAGTTTTTGGCCCCTTCCGACAAGTGTTGTACATGATCGTTATAAAAATATTCATTTTTGTCACAAAACGGAAATTCATATTCA
Source organism: Allium fistulosum (assembly GCA_030737815.1). Classification (NCBI taxonomy): domain Eukaryota; kingdom Viridiplantae; phylum Streptophyta; class Magnoliopsida; order Asparagales; family Amaryllidaceae; genus Allium; species Allium fistulosum. The sequence continues at coordinate 427,616,764 of CM060902.1, forward strand.
TCTGGTACAATTCTTGCTGGATTTTTCCATGCATTGAACAAGTTATAAACACAGTTGTGCAGTTAACGCCCCGCTATTACTCCGTTATAACCCTGCTACATCTCATAACGGGTTTCTACTGCTACTATGTTTCCATATAGCCCCAAATATAGCCTTTTCGCTTTAAGTCCCGCTATTTCCGCTATATCCCCTTATTCCCGCTATATTTTCGCTATATCTTCTTTAAAAGAAATGTATTGAAAAATGACATATATACATTATAAAAATTATGAAATTAATTTATTTAATTGAATATTTAATATATTTTCAAAAATGAAAATACTCTAATATTCTACTAAATTCAATTATGTTATATAACAGTTTTATATTTATTTACAGTATATTCACACGTGTTTTTATTTCAAATTATTTATGTATTAATTATAATACAATTGAATGTTAATTTTTCATTTAATTACCATTTATATATTTGTAAAAACGTTAAGTATGAGTTTTATATGCTATTTTAAAGTCATATGCTATATCCCGCTATATCCTCGTTGTATCCCCGCTATGACTTTTTGCACCTCCGCCGCATTGAATCTACCGAGCGCTTTAACTGCACAGAAACACGGTAAACAATTACATTTCGTACATTATTTCATTTCAAATGGTTCACAAAATTTCGTTGTCACTTTTCTTTTTTGTTTTCTGTGTACGCGCATTTGTGTACAATACAGGAAACAAAGGGAAAGTGCTTCCGAAATTTTGTTGGATCGTTTAAAACAAAATAATTTACGAAATGTAATTGTTTATTGTGTTTGTAATGGAAAGTAGAATGACTGACTATCAAAATAGAAAACCATAAACCAACGTTTCAATATTGTATTCTTAAGTTGGGTTAAATTGAAGCGTATAAGATTATGTATCAATACATTGAAAAATAAAATCTCAATCCATAAAATGGCCAATATTTATTTTTGAATTTGTGACATATTTTTTTAAATAGGAAAAATGATCGATTATTTTGTTGATCGGAGGAGATTGATGTACCAAAGAAAGGACTGAGAGGCTCAATAAAGGAAGATTTTTAAAATGGTATAAACGTATTTGTTGAATTCGCTTTAAGTAATAACGTAAACGATGTACAAATTCATTGTACGTGTAGTAGGTGTAAACATTTGAAGTATTTGTTACCAAATATCGTGAAAGTTCATTTGTGCAAAAACGGTTTTGTAACGAAGTATTATGTTTGGGATCGTCATGGGAAAGTTGTAGCACATAATCCTGTAGAGTCTAAATTAGAGGTGGTTGGTAATGAAATTGTTATGACGAATCGTATAGAAAATATGGTTGAAGATGCAACACGATCAATGTTCTCTATGGTTGAAGTTGATGACGATGATGTAAATGTTGAAGAACCAAATATTGAAGTAAAAATTTTTATGATTTATTGTATGCTACTAAGAAACCTCTTTGGGATGGCTATAAAAGCGGCACTCGGTTATTAGTAACCACAGAATACATTGCGATGAAGTCAAAATACAACATCACCGAAGCCGGATTTGCAGCTGTTGTACAAGCTGCAAAATGACATATGCCGTCTGATAATTTAATGTGTGAAAATCACTATGAAGTTAAAAAACTTATGTCGACTTTTGGTTTACCATATCAAAAAATAGATACATGTTTAAATGGTTGTATATTGTTTTGAAAAGTGGACATCACTCTTAGGAAGTGTAGAATATGTAACGAGGAAAGATACAAACCAAGAAAAAAGAAGGGAAAGGAAGTTCCATACAAACGTATGCATTACTTGTCCATCACTCCTAGGCTTCAAAGACTATATGTATCTTCTGTAACTGCACCTCATATGAGATGGCATAATGTGAGAACAGAGGAAGAAGGTACGTTGACAGATCCAGTCGATGGAGAAGCATTTTGACAAAACTTATCTCACTTTTGCAGCGGAGAGTCGTAATGTTAGACTTGGATTATGTACAGATGGTTTTTCACCATTTTCTCAATTTGGTGCTTGTTACACTAAAAATCAACCTTTCGACTAAGACGAAAGGTCTATCAACAAAAGCAAAGGAAGAGAAACACAGTCCAAAACTTTTGAAAGAGTCGAAGGGATGCAATCATCAAATTTCATTAGCATCAAACCTTTCGAAGGAGTCGAAAGGTTCCGTCTCTAGTATCCAAAGTGTTCTTACCTTTCGAAGGGGATGTAAAAGTCAAAGCAAGTGTGAGAAAGTACTTAATGACCTTTTCGAAAGCATAATAAGCCTTTCGAACTGGTTGAAGCACATCCAGAGTACCTTTCGACAATAACGAAAGGTTTATGAAGAAAGCAGCACTCACAAGTCAACAAAGAATGAAACACAACCTTTCGACATCATTGAAGAAGAGCAATCTTTCGACAAGGTCGAAAGGTTCACAATAAATAAGAGAAGAACAACCTTTCAACAACGTCGAAAGGCTCACAACAACCAAAAGAAGAGCAACCTTCCGACAAGGTCGAAAGGTTCATAACAGTATAAAGAAGACAAACCCTTCGATAAAGGCGGAAGGATCATGGAGGCATAAGAGTAACAAACCTTCCGACAAAGGCGGAAGTTCATAATAGCAGATGAAAAAGCAAACCTTTCGATGAAGATGAAGGGTTTAAGGCAGCATATTAAAGGGAGACCTTCCGACCCAGTCGAGAGCATGAAGTCGAAAGGAGGGCCGTCTGCATCTATAAATAAGACCCAAGGGGTCCAGTTTTAGGGGATCCGATCTCTCTAATTCTAATCTTGTAATTTCTTAATTAAAGAATTGTAACTCTAATTGAGTTTGATTTGGGGGAATTTAATAAAATGAAGCTTTTACTAGGAGATAAAGGGAAGTACTTGGCTTTGTAATTACCTTACTGTTTTCTTAAACCTTTATTGGATTAACTCATATTTTCAGGTTAAAGCCCATTCGGAAGGTTCTTGTCGACAAGGTTAACAACACTTCTATTATAATTAATAACTACAACCTTTCGAGGTCTTCAACCTTATAATCTAAACCTTTTGACAGAGTCGACAACTTATTTGGATCAACATTCACCGAAACCTTCTGAAATCATTGATTCTTTGATCAAAACCTTTCGACTGGGCTGACGGTTCTTTATACATTAACAATACCTATACCTTCCGAAGCTACAAACAAGGAGGCCTAACCTTTCAACAAGGTCAAAATCTAGAAACGTAAGGTTCAATCCAAAGGTGGACATTCACATACCTTTCGACTAGGTTGAAACCAACTTCATACAAGCGATCAAACCTTTCGACAAGGTAGAAAGCTTCTACATATCACCAAGGAAATTGATATCCTACCTATTCACAAAGAGGGATATTACTCTAACCTTTCGACAAGATTAAAATCAACTTCAAAAGGGTGAACTCAAGGTACTTTAACCAATCTACAAGGAAAAACTCCACAAGAGATCTTCTATAAATCCAACCAAGACAAAAAGTAATCTACTACAAGGTCCAAACCATTTGTCAACGTCGAAAGGTTTAAGCCAAAAATCATACAAGTAAAGTTGAGTATAAAGGCAATTTATAGGGATATCGAACCCTTCATTCAAACCAGACTAACCACACTAGCTGAAATAGCTTTGGGGTGTTGACCATAAATTTGGTTAACAGTGCTAAATATTCATCTTGGTCCATTATCATCACACCTTATAATTTACCTCCGTGGATGTGTATGAAACTCCATATATGTTTCTTACTGTTGTCGTTTCTAGTCCTGACGATCCGACATAAGGAATCGATGTTTATTTACAACCGTTGATTGAGAAGTTAAAAGCACTATGGAACGAAGAAGTAGAAACATACGACGTTTCAAAGAAAAAAATTCGTATGTTTGTTTCTTTGTTGTGGACTATAAGTGATTTTCCTACTTATGCAATGCTTTTAGGATGGAGTACATCCAATCGTCTAGCTTGTCCTTATTGCATGGAAGAAACACGGGCATTTTCTTTACCGAATGGTAAGAAAATTTCATGGTTTGACTGGCACCGATGTTTTTTCCATGTCAATCATCCCTTCAGAGGAGATAGAAAATACTTTTTAGCTAATAGAGTAGAAACCAGAAAACCACCAACGATATGGTCAAGTGAAGATAGATATAAACTTGTAAGGGACTATCCAAAGATACATGAAACTGGAGTACAAACTTGAATTGTAGGTAAATAGACTATTCATAATTGGTGCAAACAAAGTATATTTTGAGAGTTGCCTTATTGGAAAGATCCACTTTTTATAATATTGATGTGATGCACAACGAGAAAAATGTATTTGATAATGTTTTAACACAATTTTGAATGTCAAGGGGAAGACTAAGGATGATTTGAAATCAAGACGTGATATACAAGAATTATGCAAACATCATATCTTCATATGAAACCAAACAACAATAAAAAAAACCCAAAGCATGTTATGAGTTAGATAATAATCAAGTTAAAGTTGTGATAAAATAGGTGGAAGGATTAAGATTTCCTGATGGGATTTCATCAAATCTTCGTAGATGTGTTGACTTTAAAAAGGGTAGATTGAGTGGAATGAAAATCCATGACTGTCACATAATGATGGAAAATTTATTACCCTTTGTATTCAAAGAACTATTGCCCTTAAAAGTTTGGAAGGTAATAACGGAACTTAGTTTCATTTACAAAGAGCTTTGTTCGACTACGTTAAAAGTTCAACGTTTATGTAAGCTTGAAGAAGATATTCCTATATTGCTCTGCAAATTGGAGAAAATATTTCCACCAGGTTTTTTAATGTAATAGAGCATTTACATATTCATCTCCTACCTAAAGCACGACTTCGAGGTCTTGTGAAATATGGATGGATGTATCCATTCGAGAGGTATGAAATATGTTGCCTATTAATTTAATTATATTTGTAAGTAAAAGTTAATGTAAATTAATTTTTTATAGATACTTAAATCATCTGAAGTAAAAATTGAGGCAAAAAGCACGAGTTGAAGGTTCGATCTGTAAATCATACATCGAAGAAGAAGCTTCGTTCTTTTTCTCTCACTATTTCAGTGACCATGTGAACATATCATTTGAAAGTGTTTCACGTAATGATGAAGGCGGCGAACAAGAGTCCTCTCAAACAATGTTATCTATTTTTAGATAACATGGTCGACCTTCTAGAAAATGTGTAGACGTATGATTAGACGATAGAGATCTTCATGTAGCACACACTTATATTCTTTTTAATTGTGCTGAGGTTGCACCATTTATTAGGTAATATGAAATAATAATTCATGATTTATTCATTTCAATAATGCACGTGCATGTAGAATATAAAGCAATATTTTATTCATATATGCAGTATTTATGAAAGAGAACATCCACGCGAAGATCTCAGTAAAGAATTTTTTGATTGGTTTTCAAAGTATGTTTATGAACCGCAAAATTGTGTGGTTGACGAAGGATCGAAACATCTTGCATTGGGACCAAAAAGAAATGTCATGACATATCCAATATATTTCGTCAATGGATATAAATTCAATACCAAAGAATATGGTGCTGAAAAATTAACTAATAATACATGTGTATTTGTTAAAGGTAGCGATGATCCATAAAATCACGTAAATGATTTTTATGGTGTTTTAACCGAAATTTTGCGACTAACATGTTTCTCACGACCTGCGGAAGATGTTTTTCTATTTAGATGCAATTGGTTAGGCAATGTTCCAGGTACTGCAATTAATATGCACATGGATTATAATCTTATTGAAATAAAACACACATCGCATTATCACAAGTACGATCCTTTTGTACTAGCCAAACAAGCATTGCAAGTTTATTACGCTCCTTATCCTTCTCTAAAAAGAGATAAAGCACATCAGTTTAAAACAAAGGCAAGATTTACGTTTGATGGAAAGAATATTCTAGACGAACAAGCTTATCAGGCAGATCTTGAGAAAAGCAACGAAATAACAACAACAAACGATCGTACTGATTTTGGACCTCTAAACGATGAATCAAACATTTTGGTAGAAGCATTTGAGAGTAGAGAGGAAAATAATGTAGAATATGAGACCGATCGAATTTGAATCAGAAGATGATGAGGATTGATAAAAATATTATGTTGAATTCTAATGTATTATGAATTGATGACATTTATTTTGCAAGTTATGTAATTTATGTCATTTATGAAACCAATCAGCTTATCGTCATTTACATAATTTATGTCATTTAGTTAGCAATTTATGTTAAAAATGCTATATTTTGCTTATCGTCGAAATATGAGACCCAATTTGAATCAGGTATATTTTACAGTTTATGTACTTTATGTCATTTATGTCATTATTATGCAATATATGTCTTTATTATGCTATTATTCTCTTTTAAAATGATGTGTTTATGATAGGTATCATGTCGTCCAAAAGGAGGAGCTCATCCCATTCATCCGGAGGTGATGGCAGCGGCCCATCACAGCCGCCACAGCGTCCAGCTGTGTATCTGGTGCCTAAAGCGGAGGGGTAAGTATTAAATTTTTTCAGCATCATAAATATTTTGTGTACAATATAATAATCTATATCGTATTTACTATAGGGGGTTCGACCTAGAGCCGTCAGCTGTAGTTCTATCAGTTTCTAGATACTCATATAAGAGTCAGATGATGGCTTGCTGGCCCAAGTGGGATAATATCCCTTCCCACATCATGGAATGCATATGGCAGGATTTCACTATAAGTATAATTTTCTATTTTCCATTCTCAATTTGTTTGTCGCTTATTTATTGTTCTCCTTATATTGTTTAATTATTTGTTGCTTGTTTATCATGAAATGCAGGCCGCAGTCGACGTCCAAGCAGACGACATGTTGCTGGTACGATACTACTGGATGCAGAAGATTAACAAGAATTACCGGGATTCTATGTCAGCTGTGAAGCATAAAGAGGAAAAGCCGAACTGGATGGGTGCGAGTGTGTGGGAGGGTTGTGTAGCGCATTGGGATAGCGATGAAGCAAAGGTAAGTGTACTAATCTTTTATTAATTATTTGATTGATATGTAAATATCAAAAAATATTTGGTAAGTAAATAATGTATTGTTTATTTAAATGTACAAACAGAGTCGTAGAGAAACTCTATAAATAGGAACAGGAATCCTGTCACTCATCGAGGAGGGTCTAAGTCGTTCCAACAATATCGTTAGGAGTTGATAAATTTAGTAAATGTGAATTGTAAATAGTTATTATGCTTTATAATTTTGAATATACAATAATAGTAAGTAATAATTAATTTCAGGAAGCATAGGCACATGGTCCCGTATCGTACATGGATATATTTACCCGTACCCATGCCGTCGAGCATGTAAATCCAAACGGGACTATTTCATATACATGACAAGAAGATAAATCGCGGAAGAGTATGTAAGCATATTTTAGTTTATATACTATTAGTAATTGTTTTAATTATTAAAGTATAATGAATTAAGATATTATGCTATTAATTTCAAATGTATTTTTATTTATTTATGCAGGCACGTTTTATGGAACAAAAGCAGAAACTCCTGGTGGAAATAGGTCGAGAGCAGCTGACTATAGACGAGGAGGATGTCATTTTTGAGTCAGTCATGGACCCACCTTCACGGAACAGGTGTTACGGTTTGGCAATCAAGCGGTAATGAATATTATATTTAGATATAACAATTTAGTAATCTTTCGGTTCTAAAGAACGTCACATCACTTTAGTTTTGATAATAAGTTTATAGATATAACAATTAAAATATTATGTTGTAGCTTCGATAGTAAGATTACAGTAATTGAACTTTTACTAAATTAAATAAGTATTGCAGCGTAGACAAAGGAGAGTCAGCCAAAGCAGAGCTCAGATCGATCTAGCAGAGATCGAGGAATTGAAAGCTAGGGCGGCGCAACTAGAGGAGCAGAACCGTTGGCAGGTCTTGAGATGACATAGCTACTGGACTAGCGTATTACTGAGTACATGCACCAGTATGGTGGCCATTTTCCATCTTCAGCTTGTTCTGGAGGTTCTAGAGGTGATTGACAGGAGTAATAGGTACGTTTTTTTGTTATTCAACATTGTTTAGTATTGTTTGATGATAAATTGAGATTTGTTTTGTATATTATTTGATGGTGGTGAGTTGTTGATGATAACATTTGAGTTGTTGCACGGATATATTGTATGATGACATATATGTATATTATGTTAACGAAGTTTTGGTTGGTTTAATGTTATGTGAGTTATGGTTGGTTTAATTTTCTTTATGTGATTTGAGTATATTTGTACGATTTGAGATTATATTGAATATCTGAATTCGATATGTGGTTGTGTATGATTATATTATATTTCTGAATTGTGTATGTGAGGCTAGCATGTAGCAGAATTCTAGAAAAATGCTTCAAGTTTTCTGATGGTTTCCGACAGCTGGCGACGGCTTACAGGTCAACACTTTTTGACGGCTTCCGACGACTAGCTGCGGTTTTGTTGCTTCCTCTTGATTGGCCACATATCTACGATGGCCGTCTAGAGCCATCGGGTCTTTTGTCGCCAGCCGTCGAAAATCGTACGACGGATGCTGTTGGAAGCCGTCAGAAAACTATACGGCGACGGGACAACTTTCAACGGTTTTTTCCATCGATTTCCGACGGCTATCGACAGCCACCAACGGTTTTCAGCCATCGAAAACCATACAATTTCTTGTAGTGTTGATTGTGAAAAGGATTTCACATTGAAAATGAAAAGCGTATAATGGTGCTTTATAGATTATTCTTTTTAGTACGTTCTAAACTCGGAATTTTATCATGATGAGTATTTCTTTCCTGTGAAATAACAGCTAAAAATAAAGGTGAATAACAATGAATATGCATTACCTGCATAAGTGCAGCACCTTTCAGATTTTTCAGCCGACCGTAAAATAATAAATTGTCCTTGTCTGTTAATGTTCCCTACAACAAGCTGTAAAAACCAATTACTGATCAGTCAAATGGACTGCTGATGACCAGCTTGCTATGTTGTCATAAATATTCTTTAGTTGATAGGTGTAAGAAAGAAAAATGTTACTCATGGTAAATTACTCTTGATGTAGAATTACAAGCCACTCATGGAAAATGTTATATACATGATTGGGAATCGGAATTGAGTTGGTACCAGCAGTAATAGCAAGGGCTTTTCTTTTTTCACTATCGTCGCTATCTTACGCTTTCTTGATTTGTATGTGCTTTTTGTACTGGTTTCATTTGACAGCAGTATCTTCTGTGGAGCAGCCAATCAAAGCATAACATACTCCTTGCAAGTCGCTCTAGATAAATAGGAGAAGATTTGACCCAAAATAGTGAGAGTAGTGGACAGTATGAACTTCTCTTTCTTAGACGGCACCACTTTCATTTTCTCATCCACATTGCCAATGTTACACAAATGAACAACCGAACTATAGCAAACAAAGCATCTCTACAATCACACACCCAGTCTCCGATGCTGCAATCTCCATGAATCTGAGCACAGAGTAGAAGATGCATCCAGTCCAGGTGACACAAGGAGCATAGTGGCATTTCAACTTGTAGGCACACAATTTTAGATTCCAAGACAGACCCTGATGTAATATATGACAATATCGAATTCATTATCTGGTCAAGGAGCAACATCTGATACGTCATGTGACGATGTCCAGACTTCAATCACGAGTAAATCACGACTTATAGATAATTCGACATCGTGCAATTGAAAAACCCTAGTTAATGAGTTTAGTCCAAACTTTAGAAGTTGATGGCAACTTCAAATCGGTAGTGAGTCAACTTAGACAGGCATTAGATTCAATTCTATCTAGGAGTGTAATTCAGGATTCTGAAATGGAATTTTAAATAGAGAAATCATTATTGTTTCAACAAAAGGAGAAGATGGTCGCTTTTGTCGATAAGCAAAGTGCTTGAGGCAAGCTACGATCGGCAACACGAGGCGAGTAGGAGGAGTTAGGGGCGGGGCAGTGATAAAAAGGAGATTTTGTGATCGAGGATTTGATGAAATAATATCAGGAATAGGAAAGAGGGAGAATATTGGAGAAAGAGGGAAGATGGAAACAAGTTCGGAATTTTTTTCGTTTTAACCCAATTTTTGAAACTTATTAGGTAGCCTTGTTTACAACTTATACCAAACATAGACCTGTTTTAACCACACTGGCGCCAGTGTATTTTTTATTTTTATGTCGGTCACGTAGTGGCGATTTTTCAAAAGTCACCCACTACATTTGTAGCAAATTGTACACTGACGTCATTTCAAATGTCGCCAATGTATTTCTTTTATTTTTACATTAGTCACGTAGTGGGCGACTTTTGAAAAGTCGCCCACTACGTGACCAACATAAAAAAGAATACACTGGCTTCATTTGAAATGACGCCAATGTGTTCAACGCTGAGCTGGTCAAAATAAGGCTATTTGCGTAATTATTTTCAAAAATCGGACTAAAATGAAAAAGTCCAATAATCTAAGGAATAGGCGGCCTTCAAACTAATTTGGGTAGCCTGCTTTTTCAAAGCGTTACATAACTGATCCGTTTTTTGAATAAAACAAACAATAACACTATGGAATAAAGTGTTATCTATTGGCGTTATAAAAATCAACTTTTCTTGTAGTGAATGTTTGTAACATTATTATCATAGCGAAATATATAATTGGTCTCATACAATCTAGACATAGAAATACTACCATAAATAAAGTCTTTTACATAATAGCATTTATTTATTATCAAAACCAATCCGTTTGGCAAACTTAAATGAAAATCTCCAACTGTTGTTGCATCTACTAGAGATCCATCAACAACTTGAAGCCTCATTTCTCCTTTTGCCACATGACATCTGTTCCTAAGTCCCTGTAATGAATTTTGGATGTGAGCTACAGATCTAGTATCTAAAGCCCAAGATAACTTATTTATTGCAAAATAATTTTGGATCATGAATATACATGTAACGTCATGAATTTTCATGCTCGAAAATCGACATCCATACTTTACATCGTACTCGAATGCCTTAGATTCGAGCGTTAAAATCCGAGTCGCCGGAGCTTATAACACAGTTAAGTAAATAACACAGCGGAAGAAAAAGAATAATACATTGATATACAATATCTGATACAACAGAGTGATACAATGAATATCAATATACAACAGAGATATGATACAACAAATAGCAGCGGAAAAGGAAACGATAACATCAGCAGCGGATAGAATATCTCCAATAGAATGCTCCAATCCATAGCTAGCGAAAAGCAAGGTCAGCCGTCCAAGGACTGACTAGCTCTAGATAATCTACTGAACCTGAATATCTGAAAACCCCAACTCTAGACTGCCCGTGTGGAAAATAGTAGGCACCCAGAGTTTAGGAAGGGAACAATAAACTCCGGGTCAGTCATGGGACTGGTATGAGCAAACAAAAATAGTTTATCTTTAAAACAAGCAACAAAGGCTTTTAAACATTGAAATCCGCAATGCTTTTCGAAAATGAAACTACCATAAGACCTCCTGCCACACACACAATGCAATCGCAGAATTGGAGGAGATTTCTTCTTATGATAGTCAAACATGCTTACTACGCAAAAGAGAACTCTTTTGATATTATTACTAGTGCATAGTATGAAAATCCTTTCGAAAGTATAATATTAATCTTAGCCAACATACGACCAGTATCGTATGCCTACTATAGCTACCATTTTCAATAACAGGTTACCGCCATATTCCATGGCAGGTTATACAACTAAAAACCGTACAGGGTTCGTATTGTTTCTTTGGATTTCCAACAAATGATCAGGCTAAGGAACTTCCTTATCGAAATAGAAACGCCTCTGGAAAGACGCCCCGAGAACCTAACCGGATCTCTGCAAACAAAAGGCCTACGCTACCTCACGCTTTAACCAAGCTGTAACTAGGTAACTAACACACGAGTCATGTCATCCCCCGGTCGTCACCGACCTTTATCCGGGATCCCAAAAACCAACAAAGCAACATTACACAGTAATAAATTACAGTTTCCACACGAGTTAAGTATCTGGGCTCCATACCATGATACCACCCTTTATCCAGAAGGAAATGACATATCCTAGGGGCGCTACCCCTAAAACCTTTGTCGCAACATTCCTGTTTCGACCATTACCGGGTTGTGAGGCTCGACGAAGTCTCGTCCACAAAGCTACACTTTTTCACAAAGCCACGCTTTTTCACAACGCCACGCTTTTTCACAAAGCAACGCTTTGACCAACAAATGATCATCAGCACTTCGTATGCCACATTACCAAATTGGGAATGTATCACTAGTAACCATCAACTACATAACCTCTGAGCTCGTACGTCTCAGAGAAGGGTGTTAAGCTAAGAGAATAAATTCTCCGCCACCAATAGAAATGTATTTGATAGAAACCAGCTTTACATCTCAAAGTGTAACGTCAGACACACATCCATATAAGTCCGTTCCGGGATCGAACGGAACCGAAGGCACTTCCAAAGAAGCCCTTGCAAATCCGGATAATTTCTAATCACGTCCGGACTTCCCATCACAAAGGGTAATAAAATCTCTATACCGGGGATCAGCCGATGCAGAGACAATCAATGGTAATCCTTTCGTTTTCGAAAGTATCCGGTCTTCACCACCGGTCTTCAAATGCCATCCATATACGTCGTATCATTATTCAGAATGGGTTATACGACACAAAGGTCCTTTCCCGGCTAACCCGAATAACGAGCGCAATTAAAAATCATATGGATACTGGGGTCTCAGTTAAATCACAGCTTTAAAGCTTAAAACTTTTCATTCGAATGGTAAAACAAATTACCATTTCCAATCTTTTAAACAAAAAGATTCATTTCAAAAACCTTCAATGATTTAAACAATTTCCACACTTTTAATCTTTTAAACAAAAAGATTCAATTCACAAAGTTCACCCCATTTACAAAGATTCATTCATGGATTTCAAAACAATCTCCATTTCAATTGGATTAACTCGTTAAATCTTTAAGTCAAGATTTAACTTATAGCTTTCAAAACTCATTTCCAAAGATTCATTCATAGTCTTTCAAAACAATTCCAATTCAAGTTGGATTAACTCATCCGGTCTTTGAAATCAAAGACTCATTTCATAGTTTCAAAACATTTCAATTTTATTTCAAACTTGAAACCGTTCAACACAAATTGGGAGTTCATTACTTATGTGAAAGCTTTTACTATTTGAAAACAAATAGTTCCATTTTCAGAAAAATCCAGTTATATTTACACGAGTTAAAACCCTTGAATTAAATTCAAATTCCCAAATCAATACTTTAAAATGGTTTAACCCATATATAACTTGTACACCATCTTTAAATCTCTAGTTTCAAATCATAGAATTCAATTTCAAACTTGAATTCAAATTTAAATCAAATTATTTAAATTTCCAAAACTCGATTAAGTTATTCGAAATAACTTTTATCTTTGAAATTCCATTTCCAAAGCTTTTCACTTTAAACCCAAATTTCCAATTTCAAAATCAATTGAAATTAAAATTTAAATTTCAAAAACATTGAATTTAAATCATCTGTGATTTAACCGATTTCCACGTGAAATCCATATTTGTGTGTGTAAGAGTGTGGTCCAGGGGTTTTACACACAATAGTGCAACATCATCAATCATCACAGATATATCAATATCGATAAGCGGTATAATCCATAACGCTTATCTTCATTCACAGATTCATAGATAAAATAAATTTATCAGTCACAAAGATTCATCATTACAATTCGATGTGGGTTTCGGATAACCAACTGGAATCCGACTCCCTGTCGCATCGAAATTCAAATGTCGTTTACGGGTCAAGGGGTTTCATATTCACATAGTAATATATCACAGAAACAGAAATCACAACATAAATCATGATATATCACAAAGCATCATATATCAGGGATATCAAGCAATTCAATCATCCAATGGAATCCAAACATTCATAAGTAAGATCAATTTAACCAGCTGATAAATTTTTAAACCAGATTAATTACTTATGAATAAATTACTAATCCTGGTTAATTAATTATTAATTGCAAACCATTTCTATTAATTAACCTTAATTAATAAATCAATCCACCTTAAATCATTAAATAATTAACCTTTAATTAATCAAAATATTCAAAATTAATTACAATAAGTGATAAATCCTTAATTACTTTCGTTAAGTAATCATCCTTTAATGAATCTCATTAATCAATCATTAATCACCTTTTAACAAATAAACCGGCTTAAACTTTGAAGTAGTTCGACAATTTAAATTTAAAACTTAGATTTAAACTTATTTCAAATTTCTATTTTACCATTTTAAACTTTCAGTTTAAATTCATAACTCAATATACCTTTACACTTAAAAGTCGTTAAAACCAAATTTAACTTAATAAACTTGATTAATTTTTTTTTTAACTTAAAAACTGTTTTGCACAAAATTCTCAAACCCGGGCCAATCCCCTAGTTACCCCGAGACCTGCTCCTAGTCACGCGCGAGAAAATCTCATTTTTTTGCTTAACACTTAACACTTGAAACAGAACCATTTATACCTGAGGAAACCAAGTGTTAATCGAACAAATACCCGAGTTCTAACACCAGAATACACGAAACAACTCACGAGTTTCCCCTACCTCAACTGCTTCGAGCCTATCACGAAGAACACTCGAACTCGGCACGAGATAAAGCCTTCTTCCCCAAACCTATTTCTCGTGTCACCACTGTGCACGTGCACACACGACTGTCGCCGATCCAATCACCTCTGACGATGTCCACCAGACACTAACGAACCCTTCCAACGTTTCGACCACCCAGATATCAAGATTTCTTCGCGTCAAGCAAACGAGCCTTCGAACGATGACAGAACCCAAACCACACTGGAAAAACTGGATCGCCACGACGATCACGGCGACTGGAACTCGCGTCCCTCTGACTTAGACCTCGTCAACGCCCCCACACAGCTATTTTAACACTCACAGTCGAACTCGACGTTCCGATAAAGACGAAATCTCCTCGCCAATTACACTCAACAGAACACCCTTCCAAACCCTAATTTACCTCCTTTCGGCCACCATGGCTCAAAATAAAATACAGTCTCATTTTTCCCATACTCGTCAGACCTCTAGACAACTTCAACCAAGATCCCGATGAAATTCACCATGCCGATCGCCAAATATTGGTGAAAACCTCCAAATCTTTCAACCTTGATTTACTCAGAGAATGCCACACTAAAAATTGTGAATCTGGTCCCTAAATTCATCATATCCCATTACAAATTTGTTTGTGCCTTTGAATCATGAATTTAAGATATTTTATTTTAAGCCATATTCAGATTATTCCTGTAATATTTCATTTTTGAAATAATCTCTAAATATAAAACTTTAAAACTATTTTTAAAATTTGTATTACACTAAGCTAATAATATTTCAATATAAATCATAACTTATTTCTGAAGGTTTGGGAAGATATGAATTCTATAAAGAAATTGTTCCTGGATTTAACAGAGGGGTTTTTATATTATTCATACATATTCAGACATAACAGATCATATGTATATTAATGCATTCATATCAAACACTAATACCAATCATACTGCTCAAATCATTCATCACAAGCAATAAATCAAATAACCAATTGTTTACTCACAGGTAAAAGATATAAAGAAGGCTAGTTTAAAAGTTTGCTCACAGTTTTGAAAAGGCAGAGGCTTGAAACTTGATTTGAAAACAAGAGGACTTGCAAAACTGACAGTTGAAAACTTTGCATCTGTTGTTGTTTTCCAGAGAACGATATCTTGCTTTCAACTTAAAACTGACAGCTTTAAAAATTTGAAATGCTAAGACAGGAACATGATGATTCAACCCCAGACTTAATTCCAGGTTTTTGATTTGAAGATGAAACCTGGTTATAGCTTATAGGAAATTGCTTACAGGGTTTTGGTTTGATTTTCTTTGATTTGAAAATGGTTACAGAGTTTTGAAAATGTTTCAGAGGAGATGATTTCTGTTTTGCATTATTTTAATGAACGAAAAGGAAAGGAGTCTTGATATAAAGAAAACAATGCAGAGGCTAAGTTGTATTTGTACAAGATTTTTACATTTTGATCAGAGATTTTTATCTCTTTAGCTTATCAGGAAGGTTTGGTTTTGGGGCTGAGATGATTTTCAACATTTCGAATTGACATAAGTGTGCTAGCATTTAATGTTTTAAGTACTTATGTTTCCTTACTTCTTTTCTTTGCCTGCAAGTCTCAATTGCCATAGTACATATATTTGTCTTGCTTTGTAATCTTGTATGTATTTTATTTTGTTTGAGACTTACCTCTTTTTTTGCCCTGCGAATCTAGATATTGCTATAGTGCAAATATTTCTATATTCTATTTTGTTTTAGACTTGTTACTTACATATACACATGTTAATAGTATATATATATTTAACTTTGTTTTAACAAAGTTGTTATATTTATTTTATTATGTTAGCTTGTGAATTTAAATTCTAATTTTACATGACTACTATTTTATTTCTATTTATAAACTTAATGTATTAGTGTATATTTTCTAATTTAAATCTTAATTTATCAAACACTTTATTGATATTTATTTATTTTATCTTTACTTATGTTAAACATGTTTAAAAGTATATATATTAATACGTACATTTAACCTTATATTTGTTTTATATTTAATATTTAATATTGACAAGATCTATTTTAATTTGAACATTATTACTAAAATTACATCAGAAATATATATAGATCAAAAAGTGAAAAAGTAGAGCTTTATTTAAATTTAAGATAGATCTTTCATTTTAAATTCTCAAATTATAATTTCCTTCTAAACACATAAATATAAACATTTATATAACACTTATTAAATTAGAAATAATAGGACTATTTAAATTTATTTATAAAATAACACAGATTAAATTTGTAACTAATTATTCTGGTTAAAAATCAATTTATAACCATAATTACATTATCAATTTAAATTTAATTAAAATCCGAGGTCGTTACAGACTTCCCCCCTTAAAAGAATTTCGTCCTCGAAATTTGCCAAGGAGACAAAAAGATAGATGGAGAACATTCCATCAAATCAAACTGAATATTTATTCTGCATTTGGCTTACCAAATCAGAATATCAATAACAGATACAAGAACGAATCTGTTTAACACTTCACAATATACTCGGGTTATCCAGATCTACGAAATATGCAGTGGCATCGGTTAGTTCAAAGGGATAACTAACCATTCGTAGAACATATCGGAACCCAAAGAATAGATAGATATATGGATACAATTTCAAAAAATTTCAGTTTAGAAACTAAATTATACTTATCAACCATAACAATCAAAGCAAACAATCATCCAACAAACAATTTTGGCCTTTTGGAGTTTATGTCCCATTTTAATGTATCGAATCTTTTCCTGGATCTACCAGAAATTATCGAAGAATTTAGAAAAGATGCTGAACAAAAGAGATTGATATAGAAAAGATTACTTCCTCGTTGTTACAGGGTATTGACCATTTACAGTCGTATTCCCCTGTCCCCTATCTCATCCTCTTCTTACACTCATACTTACTATTTGTGTATAGCAAGAGAATTTACTGAGGTATTCGAACAGATATCTGAGAATATACTCATTCTAGAGTTTACTTCACTCTATATCTAATGAGCTACTTAATGTGTTACACTCCTGAGCTAAAGTTCAACCTTAGCTCTGATACCAAATGTAACGTCACGAATTTTCGCGCTCGAAAATCGACATCCATATACTTTACATCGTACTCGAATGCCGTAGATTCGAGCGTTCAAATCCGAGTCGCCGGAGCTTATAACACAGTTAAGTAAATAACATAGCGAAAGAAAAAGAATAATACATTGATATACAATATCTGATACAACAGAGTGATACAATGAATATCAATATACAACAGAGATATGATACAACAAATAGCAGCGGAAAAGGAAACGATAACATCAGCAGCAGATATAATATCTCCAATAGAATGCTCCAATTCATAGCTAGCGAAAAGCAAGGTCAGTCATCCAAGGACTGACTAGCTCCAGATAATCTACTGAACCTGAATATCTGAAAACCCCAACTCTAGACTGTCTGTGTGGAAAATAGTGGGCACCCAGAGTTTAGGAAGGGAACAATAAACTCCGGGCCAGTCATGGGACTGGTATGAGCAAACAAAAACAGTTTATCTTTAAAACAAGCAACAAAGGCTTTTAAACATTGAAATCCGCAATGCTTTTCGAAAATGAAACTACCATAAGACCTCCCGCCACACACACAATGCAATCGCAGAATTGGAGGAGATTTCTTCTTATGATAGTCAAACATGCTTACTACGCAAAAGAGAACTCTTTTGATATTATTACTAGTGCATAGTATGAAAATCCTTTCGAAAGTATAATATTAATCTTAGCCAACATACGACCAGTATCGTATGCCTACTATAGCTACCATGTTCAATAACAGGTTACCGCCACATTCCATGGCAGGTTATACAACTAAAAACCGTACAGGGTTCGTATTGTTTCTTTGGATTTCCAGCAAATGATCAGGCTAAGGAACTTCCTTACCGAAATAGAAACGCCTCTGGAAGACGCCCCGAGAACCTAACCGGATCTCTGCAAACAAAAGGACGATGCTACCTCACGCTTTAACCAAGCTGTAACTAGGTAACTAACACATGAGTCATGTCATCCCCCGGTCGTCACCGACCTTTATCCGGGATCACGAAAACCAACAAAGCAACATTACACAGTAATAAATTACAGTGTCCACACGAGTTAAGTATCTGGGCTCCATACCATGATACCACCCTTTATCCAGAAAGAAATGACATACCCTAGGGGCACTACCCCTACAAACCTTTGTCGCAACATTCCTGTTTCGACCATTACCGGGTTGTGAGGCTCGACGAAGTCTCGTCCACAAAGCTACACTTTTTCACAAAGCCACGCTTTTTCACAAAGCCACGCTTTTTCACAAAGCAACGCTTTGACCAACAAATGATCATCAGCACTTCGTATGCCACATTACCAAATTGGGAATGTATCACTAGTAACCATCTACTACATAACCTCTGAGCTCGTACGTCTCAGAGAAGGGTGTTAAGCTAAGAGAATAAATTCTCCGCCACCAACAGAAATGTATTTGATAGAAACCAGCTTTACATCTCAAAGTGTAACGTCAGACACACATCCATACAAGTCCGTTCCGGGATCGAACGGAACCGAAGGCACTTCCAAAGAAGCCCTTGCAAATCCGGATAATTTCTAATCACGTCCGGACTTCCCATCACAAAGGGTAATAAAATCTCTATACCGGGGATCAGCCGATGCAGAGACAATCAATGGTAATCCTTTCGTTTTCGAAAGTATCCGGTCTTCACCACCGGTCTTCAAATGCCATCCATATACGTCGTATCATTATTCGGAATGGGTTATACGACACAAAGGTCCTTTCCCGGCTAACCCGAATAACGAGCGCAATTAAAAATCATATGGATACTGGGGTCTCAGTTAAATCACAGCTTTAAAGCTTAAAACTTTTCATTCGAATGGTAAAACAAATTACCATTTCCAATCTTTTAAACAAAAAGATTCATTTCAAAAACCTTCAATGATTTAAACAATTTCCACACTTTTAATCTTTTAAACAAAAAGATTCAATTCACAAAGTTCACCCCATTTACAAAGATTCATTCATGGATTTCAAAACAATCTCCATTTCAATTGGATTAACTCGTTAAATCTTTAAGTCAAGATTTAACTTATAGCTTTCAAAACTCATTTCCAAAGATTCATTCATAGTCTTTCAAAACAATTCCAATTCAAGTTGGATTAACTCATCCGGTCTTTGAAATCAAAGACTCATTTCATAGTTTCAAAACATTTCAATTTTATTTCAAACTTGAAACCGTTCAACACAAATTGGGAGTTCATTACTTATGTGAAAGCTTTTACTATTTGAAAACAAATAGTTCCATTTTCAGAAAAATCCAGTTATATTTACACGAGTTAAAACCCTTGAATTAAATTCAAATTCCCAAATCAATACTTTAAAATGGTTTAACCCATATATAACTTGTACACCATCTTTAAATCTCTAGTTTCAAATCATAGAATTCAATTTCAAACTTGAATTCAAATTTAAATCAAATTATTTAAATTTCCAAAACTCGATTAAGTTATTCGAAATAACTTTTATCTTTGAAATTCCATTTCCAAAGCTTTTCACTTTAAACCCAAATTTCCAATTTCAAAATCAATTGAAATTAAAATTTAAATTTCAAAAACATTGAATTTAAATCATCTGTGATTTAACCGATTTCCACGTGAAATCCATATTTGTGTGTGTAAGAGTGTGGTCCAGGGGTTTTACACACAATAGTGCAACATCATCAATCATCACAGATATATCAATATCGATAAGCGGTATAATCCACAACGCTTATCTTCATTCACAGATTCATAGATAAAATAATTCATCGATAAGCGGTATAATTTATCAGTCACAAAGATTCATCATTACAATTCGATGTGGGTTTCGGATAACCAACTGGAATTCGACTCCCTGTCGCATCGAAATTCAAATGTCGTTTACGGGTCAAGGGGTTTCATATTCACATAGTAATATATCACTGAAACAGAAATCACAATGTAACGACTCGGGTTTCATATTCACATAGTAATATATCACAGAATAGAAATTACAGCTCAGCACAAAGTAATTCATGTCACAAAGCATCATATATTGGAGATTTCAGACAAATCAAATCGTCCAATAAAATCCAAGCATTCTTAAGTAAGATAAATAAATTATCTGATTTATTAAAACCAAATTAATTACTAATCCAGGTTAATTAACATTAATTAACTACAAACCTTAATCATTTATTAACATTTAATCACTTATAAATTAATTAATAATCTTAACCTAATTACCATTAATTAGTTAATTCCATAAATTAAGTATTCTTTAATCAATTAAGTAATTAACTCTTTAATCACTTTTTATTAATAAATCATAAATTTTAAAAGATAGAACCTTTTATCCTAATTTATCACATTAATTAACTTTCTTTTAATTTATCTCATAAATTATTCATCTTAGGATCATTAAGTAATTACACTTAATTACTTTTATTAATAAGACATCAAATATTTAGGATAAATCATCATCAATTCATTAATTAACTTAAAATCTTTAAGTTGGATTAAGGATTATAAAACATTTTATTTTCTCAATTTTCACTTAATTACAAAAATTAAGTTTGTAAACTTTAAAATGAAAATTTTATAGATTAAAACCCTTTTAACTCCACAAGATACACGAACAATGCCCGAGCCAATTTCAGACATACCCGAGCAAACTGGGTTTTTCTCTCGAGCCGAACTCGAGTTTCTCTCGTGCGCTCCCCGAGTCTGCTCTCCTTCTCTCTCTCGTACTTCTTCTTCCCCCATTTTTCTCTGCTCAGTTTTAAGTTTTAAAACAACTGCTGAAACAAACTACTCGAGCACACGAAAACCCGAGTATCCCTATTCATCTATTCGAACGTTCTTCGAGTTCCCCCTGCCTCTTCTTCGAGAAAACTACCCCAAAAACCCGAGTAAACTCCGAGACAAAAAAAAACAGCGCACCCCAAAAAAAACAGCCCCTTCCAATATGCACGTGCACCGTGCCTCCAGCCACCTCCGGTTGACGTCTCATCGTCGAACGAGTCGAAGTTCATCCAAGCATCCTCTTCCGACTTCAAGAATTTCCATCAACCCCTCGAATCAAAATCGAGTACAACTCGATACCTGTAACAACGTACCACCTCAACCCAAATCCTATCAACGTCGCGCTCCTTCAACTCCGGCCACCTGAGCGTCAACGACTTCGTCCACGTACTCGCAAACTACCCAACTATCATTCCCCAAAAACTTACTACACTCGATCAACTACACCAGTCGTAGTGACCGATTCATCATTTCAAGTCAAAACTAGGGTTCTAGATGAAAATTCACTACCGCAACTTCCACTGTGAATTTCAACACCTTCCAGAATTTTTCCCATCAACTCCTAGCTCTCCTTCATCATCTGGAAGAACCTCGAGCCTCCACGCTTCATAGGTCACCAGAAAATTCAAATTTTCCCTTTCCAGTTCAAACATGAACTGCACTTAACTCCTAATTCAAAAAATCTTAATTTTTGTTTTAAAATTCATGATTTGGTTCAAGTATCCCACTGATATTCTTGAATTCATGAATTTAGAAGTTTGGATTTTCCACTTATACTTATCTTACTCTGTTATTCATGGCTTCCAGTGAGCTTCTAAATTTATTTTCACTTAAATCAAATTTTAACAATTTATTTTATGATGAAACAACCAACTTTGGTTTAGAACTTAAATCCTAACAAAGCCTAGATCAAAATGGAATCAATTTTGTTTAGATTTTTAGTTTTGAAACTATAAACAATCAATTTACAGGTTATACAGTCAGGCACATATTCATGCAATCACATATATACATGCAAAGACATGCCTGCATATTAACACTCAAACAACTAACTTTAACATCATCAAGGTACCATAGCAGTTTTAAATTCAAAAAGGATAGTTTACTCACCTGGTCAAAACAAAGAAGTCTAGAAAAACAAAGTTTCTCACTTGGAAATGTTTGAAAACAGAGACTAAATTTGTTTAGCAGCCACAGTTTGATCCTTCTCCTTTTTTTTTCTTTCTTCAGTAATTTGTTTTCAACTTTGAAATATATAGTGATGTCTTCTTTTCTTTTTAGTTTCCTGTTCTTTGTTGGGTTTTACTTTGAACGAAATGGAACTATGGTCATGTATATAAGGTGGTGTGCAGGTGAAAATATAGGCAAGTACAGGTTTAAGATGTATAAAAGAAAACCAAGTCATGCTTTTAATACAATCTGATGGGATCTTGTACATGCGGACAGTAATAGCATTTAATAAAAGCAAGTTTTGTTCAGGGTTTGTATATTTTTAGCATGCTATTCGATTTGCTTTCCTGTAAGTATTGATTCTTCTTTTGTGCTAGAGGTGATGGAATTAAATGCCTTTGCTTCCTTTGTATGTTACAGCAGCCTTATTATATGGTTGTGCAAGTACTATGTCATTGTTTTGTTTCTTCTTATATATTTGTTCAACTTGAATAGATATTATCTTCATTTGCAATTCTTGACTTCGGCTGAGGTAAGTTGTATTTGTTTGTATATAGGTAGTTATATTTGTTTTATTACTTTGAAATGTTATATATTGTTACGTTGTTTTAGTTATTTGTATAAATTTAACTTAGGTTGCATACTTATCTTTATATGTTTTGTTTACTTTGTAATATAACAATTTTCTACTTTAATTTGTTGTTAGATTCATATAACAATATATATATCACATATATATACAAATTTTCAAATATTTTTAAATTTAAATGATTTACATAAAATTTATCGGTATTCGGGGAAACTTGCTTAAATTTATCCATTAATTAAACAATTTTAATTCAAAAATTCTTTAAATTATCAATTTAAATTTATATGAAATTCGGGGTCGTTACACACAACATAAATCATGATATATCACAAAGCATCATATATCAGGGATATCAAGCAATTCAATCATCCAATGGAATCCAAACATTCATAAGTAAGATCAATTTAACCAGCTGATAAATTTTTAAACCAGATTAATTACTTATGAATAAATTACTAATCCTGGTTAATTAATTATTAATTGCAAACCATTTCTATTAATTAACCTTAATTAATAAATCAATCCACCTTAAATCATTAAATAATTAACCTTTAATTAATCAAAATATTCAAAATTAATTACAATAAGTGATAAATCCTTAATTACTTTCGTTAAGTAATCATCCTTTAATGAATCTCATTAATCAATCAGTAATCACCTTTTAACAAATAAACCGGCTTAAAATTTGAAGTAGTTCGACAATTTAAATTTAAAACTTAGATTTAAACTTATTTCACATTTCTATTTTACCATTTTAAACTTTCAGTTTAAATTCATAACTCAATATACCTTTACACTTAAAAGTCGTTAAAACCAAATTTAACTTAATAAACTTGATTAAAAATTTTTTTAACTTAAAAACTGTTTTGCACAAAATTCTCAAACTCAGGCCAATCCCCTAGTTACCCCGAGACCTGCTCCTAGTCACGCGCAAGAAAATCTCATTTTTTTGCTTAACACTTAACACTTGAAACAGAACCATTTATACCGGAGGAAACCAAGTGTTAATCGAACAAATACCCGAGTTCTAACACCAGAATACACGGAACAACTCACGAGTTTCCCCTACCTCAACTGCTTCGAGCCTATCACGAAGAACACTCGAACTCGACACGAGATAAAGCCTTCTTCCCCAAACCTATTTCTCGTGTCACCACTGTGCACGTGCACACACGACTGCCGCCGATCCAATCACCTCTGACGATGTCCACCAGTCACTAACGAACCCTTCCAACGTTTCGACCACCCAGATATCAAGATTTCTTCGCGTCAAGCAAACGAGCCTTCGAACGATGACAGAACCCAAACCACACTGGAAAAACTGGATCGCCACGACGATCACGGCGACTGGAACTCGCGTCCCTCTGACTTAGACCTCGTCAATGCCCTACGCAGCTATTTTAACACTCACAGTCGAACTCGACGTTCCGATAAAGACGAAATCTCCTCGCCAATTACACTCAACAAAACACCCTTCCAAACCCTAATTTACCTCCTTCCGGCCACCATGGATCAAAATAAAATACAGTCTCATTTTTCCCATACTCGTCAGACCTCTAGACAACTTCAACCAAGATCCCGATGAAATTCACCATGCCGATCGCCAAATATTGGTGAAAACCTCCAAATCTTTCAACCTTGATTTACTCAGAGAATGCCACACTAAAAATTGTGAATCTGGTCCCTAAATTCATCATATCCCATTACCAATTTGTTTGTGCCTTTGAATCATGAATTTAAGATATTTTATTTTAAGCCATATTCAGATTATTCCTGTAATATTTCATTTTTGAAATAATCTCTAAATATAAAACTTTAAAACTATTTTTAAAATTTGTATTACACTAAGCTAATAATATTTCAATATAAATCATAACCTATTTCTGAAGGTTTGGGAAGATATGAATTCTATAAAGAAATTGTTCCTGGATTTAACAGAGGGTTTTTTATATTATTCATACATATTCAGACATAACAGATCATATGTATATTAATGCATTCATATCAAACACTAATACCAATCATACTGCTCAAATCATTCATCACAAGCAATAAATCAAATAACCAATTGTTTACTCACAGGTAAAAGATATAAAGAAGGCTAGTTTAAAAGTTTGCTCACAGTTTTGAAAAGGCAGAGGCTTGAAACTTGATTTGAAAACAAGAGGACTTGCAAAACTAACAGTTGAAAACTTTGCATCTGTTGTTGTTTTCCAGAGAACGATATCTTGCTTTCAACTTAAAACTGACGGCTTTAAAAATTTGAAATGCTAAGACAAGAACATGATGATTCAACCCCAGACTTAATTCCAGGTTTTTGATTTGAAGATGAAACCTGGTTATAGCTTATAGGAAATTGCTTACAGGGTTTTGGTTTGATTTTCTTTGATTTGAAAATGGTTACAGAGTTTTGAAAATGTTTCAGAGGAGATGATTTCTGTTTTGCATTATTTTAATGAACGAAAAGGAAAGGAGTCTTGATATAAAGAAAACAATGCAGAGGCTAAGTTGTATTTGTACAAGATTTTTACATTTTGATCAGAGATTTTTATCTCTTTAGCTTATCAGGAAGGTTTGGTTTTGGGGCTGAGATGATTTTCAACATTTCGAATTGACATAAGTGTGCTAGCATTTAATGTTTTAAGTACTTATGTTTCCTTACTTCTTTTCTTTGCCTGCAAGTCTCAATTGCCATAGTACATATATTTATCTTGCTTTGTAATCTTGTATGTATTTTATTTTGTTTGAGACTTACCTCTTTTTTTGCCCTGCGAATCTAAATATTGCTATAGTGCAAATATTTCTATATTCTATTTTGTTTTAGACTTGTTACTTACATATACACATGTTAATAGTATATATATATTTAACTTTGTTTTAATAAAGTTGTTATATTTATTTTATTATGTTAGCTTGTGAATTTAAATTCTAATTTTACATGACTACTATTTTATTTCTATTTATAAACTTAATGTATTAGTGTATATTTTCTAATTTAAATCTTTATTTATCAAACACTTTATTGATATTTATTTATTTTATCTTTACTTATGTTAAACATGTTTATAAGTATATATATTAATACGTACATTTAACCTTATATTTGTTTTATATTTAATATTTAATATTGACAAGATCTATTTTAATTTGAACATTATTACTAAAATTACATCAGAAATATATATAGATCAAAAAGTGAAAAAGTAGAGCTTTATTTAAATTTAAGATAGATCTTTCATTTTAAATTCTCAAATTATAATTTCCTTCTAAACACATAAATATAAACATTTATATAACACTTATTAAATTAGACATAATAGGACTATTTAAATTTATTTATAAAATAACACAGATTAAATTTGTAACTAATTATTCTGGTTAAAAATCAATTTATAACCATAATTTAAAACATCACATTATCAATTTAAATTTAATTAAATCCGGGGTCGTTACAGGCTTCCCCCCTTAAAAGAATTTCGTCCTCGAAATTTGCCAAGGAGACAAAAAGATAGATGGAGAACATTCCATCAAATCAAACTGAATATTTATTCTGCATTTGGCTTACCAAATCAGAATATCAATAATAGATACAAGAACGAATCTGTTTAACACTTCACAATATACTCGGGTTATCCAGATCTACGAAATATGCAGTGGCATCGGTTAGTTCAAAGGGATAACTAACCATTCGTAGAACATATCGGAACCCAAAGAATATATAGATATATGGATACAATTTCAAAAAATTTCAGTTTAGAAACTAAATTATACCTATCAACCATAACAATCAAAGCAAACAATCATCCAACAAACAATTTTGGCCTTTTGGAGTTTATGTACCATTTTAATATATCGAATCTTTTCCTGGATCTACCAGAAATTATCGAAGAATTTAGAAAAGATGCTGAGCAAAAGAGATTGATATAGAAAAGATTACTTCCTCGTTGTTACAGGGTATTGACCATTTACAGTCGTATTCCCCTGTCCCCTATCTCATCCTCTTCTTACACTCATACTTACTATTTGTGTATAGCAAGAGAATTTACTGAGGTATTCGAACAGATATCTAAGAATATACTCATTCTAGAGTTTACTTCACTCTATCTCTAATGAGCTACTTAATGTGTTACACTCCTGAGCTAAAGTTCAACCTTAGCTCTTTTTTCAATGACCCTTATTGTGACGTTGATGGCGTTCACCATTATCGGCTAGAGCAATCTTCTTATTCTTCTTATAAACAATTTTCCGTTTGTTTGGACCTTTCGAAGATGATGCATTCCCCTTAACCACGAGTACCATGCCATGATCCTTGCACGAAGACTTGACCAACCTCAACATATTAAGGAGCTCCAAGAGGCTTATGTTTAATTGGTGCATATTTTAGTTTAATATAAACGACTCAAACTGAGGAATAAGAGACCTTAGGATCGGATCAACTTGCAACTCGTTTCCTATTGTTATGTCCAACTAAGAAAGTCTATTAATATAGCCTTTCATCATAAAAACATAATCGTCCACTTTCATGCCCTTCATCGTTTTCGTATTGAACAGTTTCTTCGTAAGTTCGTACCTTATGGAATGAGATTGTTCCGTAAACAAAACTTTGAGGCTATCGAAAATTTGATGGACATTCATGTTTTCGTGCTGTCTCTACAAAGGTTTGTCTAACGTAGACAACACGTAAACTTAGGCAATTTCAAGGTCTACGACCCTATAACGACCCAGATTTTCGTCATTTGATTTTGAATATTTAAATGGTTTTAAATATTGAAATTGGAATTTAAATTGATTAAGTACAGCTACTCGAAGGCTATTGGGCTAGATTTGGGTTGTGTAATTACATATTAAATAAGCCTCTTGCCTAAAAACGCTAATATAAGGTACGTTTTCAGATTAAATACCGCAAATGATATAAATATTGATATATATTGTGTTTTCCGACCGTGTGGGTCGATGTATATATTTTTATCTCTCTTGTCATATTGCCAAAGGCTCTCCGTACAAAGAAGACTCTACCAAAAAAATTCGGAAATTTAGGTTGTTAGAAAAATTTTGAATTTTTTTTTAACTAAAGGTTGATTTTTGAAATTGAAAGTTGTAATAAAGGGTTTTGAGTTAAAAAGGGAACCTAAGTGTTTTGGAGGAAACTAAAGGGTTTAGAAAAGTGAATATTGAATTTTAACTAAGTGGGTTTGGATAAGTTAATGGTTTTGGATCATTTGTCCTACCTTAGCAATTTCGGGGACGAAATTCTTTTAAGGGGGAGGAAAATGTAACGACCTAGATTTTTCGTCATTTGATTTTGAATATTTAAATGGTTTTAAATATTGAAATTGGAATATAAGTTGATTTTGAATATGGGATTACTGGTTGAAATTTTAGAATGAAACTAAATTTCAAAATATAGCGATGTATCGTAACACGGAAATGGTAAATAATTGAAAATTAGAGTTGAATTTGAATTGAAATGATTTCTAATGTTGATATAAATTCTATTTGGATTAGAATTTAGTTAATAAGTTTTAAAACTGAAATTTCAAGCAATTTCGTCAATTTTTGAAATCATCGATTTAATCGACGCGTTAAAATAGCGATCCGGGGCACAGTCTCGGAATTCGATGAAAATAGTTCCATTGGATCCGTAATATTATATTATTATCGGATTTCAAATTTTGTAGCGTTTGGATTCACGGTTTGTTCGTGCAAAGCTGAAACGCATAGAAATTTATTTAAGTAAATTTAATTTAAAATAATTCGATTCGAAAACATATCTTCCAAATACGATGGAATTGGTTTCCAATATATATTCCATTGTGTTCAGAATAGGGGTAAAACATTATAAACGCCAGGCGGCATGCCTCGTTTGGAGTTCAGAAATATTTCGCGTAAATAGTGTTTTAAAACGTTGCTTATATAAAGGGCCATACCCTTCAAAACCCTAACAAACTAGGGCAGCCGCCAGTTAGAGATTTATGGCCAGAAAATTCGATTCTTTCTCCTCATTTTTCTTGCAATCCATCAACCGAATCGAGAAACTATCAACTACAAACTTGTAGAACTCGTCGAAATCTCTCTATATCCAATGGTAGATATCTGAAATGGTGCTTCGTGGTGGTCGAAATAGGGGTTTGAAGGGGTTTGGTTCGTTTACGTTATTCTAGGGATAGGGGTGACCGAGTTGAGCGTGGCTCGGGGAGGGAGTGGCATGCGTGTTGGCGGAGTTAGTAGTGGCCTATGATCATCTTCTAGTGGTCGGAGCATGGAGCGGCGTTCGATTATTCTCGTGAGTGATGGGTTCGAAGCATAGCCTGGTAATGCGCATGAACGATGAAGAAGAAAAGAAACAACGCGGCCCAAATCTGAAGTAGCAGAAACGAGCAGCCTAGATTATTCCAGAGGTTTAAATAAAAAAAGATTGTAAATAAATTTATATTTAAATTAGTGTGAACTTATAAAAGCTATAACTCTTTCATACGAGGTCCGTTTCGCATGAAACGAATTGCGTTGGGTTGGTATTGTTGAGCACTACATTTTAGAGCTGGATTGGAATTGATTGGAGCTAGTGAAATTTTGGTTAAAATTAAACGCTCGTTTAATTTTAATCGAAATAAATCGCTATCGCGACGACTGCAAGCAAAGTGAGTAAATCTCACTCATTTTTGGATTGCTAGTTTAATATAAAATGTTGAAAATTTAATTATTGGCTGATTGGATGATTTGATAATTATTATTATTAGTTGGATGTTATAATATATATAGTAGTATATATTAGTAGTTGGATTGATTATTCCCGCCAATTGGAGCGGATGAGACCCTATGCGCCGTGCATTATAGCGGATGACCATATATTACCGTTATATCTCGCATCGAAGCGGGATAGGTATTTTTATGTTGTATTAACATCTGTGGATGTAGGGAAACAGGTTGGAGGGATCCAACTGGATTCCTCAAAATTTATATTGATTGTCTTTTATATATAATAATATATGATGTGTTAGAATAATTTGTTATAGATTATTGTTGTGATGTGAATTATTGGATGCTATGGTAGCACTGGCCTAACTTTTGGTATTATAAATACCATAAATATTTATTTTTGGAATTTGAAAGGATGTAAAAGGAGATTTAAATATAAAAATATTCATATCGAAATTTGGATTATTTTTAAAAAATTGATTTGGATAAAAACAATAATTGATTTTGGTTTGTACTTAACTATTCGTAAAAATATTTTAAATAGAGATTTTTAAAATAATTTATATAAAGGATTTTTAAACGATATTTTTGGAAAATATGAAAAGGAGTTTGAAATCGATATTTTAAAATAGATTTGTGAAATATATGGAATTTATTAAGAAATGGATTTATAAAATGAGATTTTATAAATGGGATTAGTTTTATAAACAAGTGATACTCAAAGGAGTTATAAAATTTATAAATGATGTTTTTAAAAAAGGGAAAATGATATCAGTTGATAAATTGGAATATAATTTCACAGGGTGAATTTATATCGAGATATGAAAAATAGAGTTTTGGGAAAAATAGTGAATTCTATTTTTGAAAAGTGAGGATGGTTAGGAGAAAAGAGAAATAAATGGAACTTTCCTAAGTGTTGAGAAGTAAGGGGTTTAGAAAAATATATTTTTAAATATTTTTCTAAGTGTTGAAATAAGAGATGGTTTGAAATATCCTGATATGGATATAAGTATTTGAGTTGTCTCAAATATTGAAAATTTGGAAGGGATTTGAATATATATCTTATAAAGATATTTTGAAAATAAATTATGGAAAATTACAATATGGGCCAAGTGACTGCTTATGGATGTTATATTGATAGTTAAATAACCGACTATTAAATATTGGCCAATTCCGTTGAACATTCCGAAGAGACCGGGATCGGATTTAATTATCCGAAAACCACTTCGATCCGATTGGAGCATTACGAATGGATATCGTGAAGATAGTGAAGACGGTGATTCGGTTTGTCCAGACCTAGGACAACTTGTATGGACGAATGCTATCAAAACATCATCATTGGAGGACGATGAGCATTCTAAGTGGTATTGTTCTTCAAAGGTAAACGTTAGCCTCAAGCCTCATCAACCGGGAATGACTAAAACAGGGGAGATGCAGCAAGGCTAAGTGGGTCGCACCCAATTAGGGTATGTTATCACCTTTCTAGATACTCTCGAAAATATATATAAATTATGGATATGGTTGTGCATGGAAAAGTGAGCGCTCGATTTTAAAGGTGGGAACACCCGGGGTGAGAACATATTCGGTATTATCCAGGTTAGGGGTAGGCCGGTCTTGTGTGGCAGGGGATCCCGACGAGGTCCTCGGTACATCTTTCTAGAAGTGTACTGCGACGGGCGGTACCTCAGTAGCCCAGTCATTGTATGGAATCCATTTTCCAATAAGCGCCGTACGATTTTGATTGTGCCAAACTATGCTGAAACATGAGATGCAAGCATTTTAGCTATTTTCTATTTACTTTCTATAGACACTATTATAATATCAGATGATTTTGATAAAAATTATTTTGGTTATCGTAAGGTAAAAACCGATCGTATTTATGTGTTACGTAGTCTTACGAGATACCTTTGTTTTCAAAGGATTTTGATAGAAGTTAATAATTCAAATTGAGTGTGTTTTCTCACGCTGGTTTTCCAGACTGACTCGAGTGTTATTTTATTATAATGCTTGGGTCAGACCGAGTATACAAATTCAGGGTAGGATGCTATGGAGCTCAGGAGAAGAGTTGGTTGACAGAGACGTATCTCCGTACTTGGTTTATAATTCCGCTGTGTGAGGACAAGTTATTATAACTGTCCAGATTGATGTATTGATTGTTGTACTCTGATGATTGTAAGTATAAAACAGTTATAGATTCTTTTGTATAAAAATTTGTTATTATATATTATATTTTGTTCTGCTGCGTTTGTAAGATTCTATGTTGTTGTTCTATTTTCTTCTACCTCTTTCTTCTTCATCCCTAGCAATCAATATTTCCGACATGTTATACAGTGAACGTATTTATGTCGATTTTCGAGGGTCAAAAATTCCGGTTCATCACAGACCCACTTGTTATAGATTATTTGTAATTTGTGGTCCACATTATCAATGGGTTTTCCCTTAGAGGTTCGATTATCTACGATTATAGACATTCGTTTAGTAGTGCTATCTTTATTGCCCTAGTCCGGTGATTTTGTCATTTTTAGAAAACAACTTAGTTGTAGACATTTTATGTAAATTTTAATTTAGTAGATAAGGACTTTATCATAGTAGATGTTCTTAAAAAGTAAGGTTAAACGTTACATTTCATTTTACTAATAAGCTCCCACTACTCTTTTATGTTTCTCAAAATCCTAAGAAAAAACATAGAAGCTTTTTTTACCTCACTAGTGGATGTTAGGACTCGTTTTTCTTGGGATTCTTACCTTGAGTTCGCACAACAAATCATAAGCCCACAAATGGTGGATAACTTATCGGTCATATCATATACAGCTCTCAACCCGTGGTTTTACCATAATCTCATTTCGACCTTGAGTTTGCTCAGTATATTAAAGAGATTCGCTCGTACCTACGATTTCACGATGGCCTTAAAATGGTATATGTGCCTTGAGTTTGCTCGAAAAATACATATAGCTATCTTACCTCGTCTATTATATATATATATATATTAATAATACTACACATAACAATTCTAGCTTGAGTTTGCTCAACAACCAAAGAGTATGCAAATAATTTATTAATGTATAAAGGGTAAAGGATAACTTGTTATATTAAAGATTCAAAATCTTTAATACATTTAGTTAAGTGATATCGGCTTATGAAATAATGTATTTCTTATGGAATACCCTTGTGATTCAAGTGTTTAACACATCGGAAATTATTCCTTAAATTTAATTTGGGTTTCTTATTGTTCCACCTATAATTATACATTCAGATTATATAATTTAATTATTATATAACTTTTATAATTAATTAATTTATATAATAGTATTATGTTTAATCTTATATCAATATTATTAATTAAATATTAATTAATTAATTAACATTTTAATTAATTTTATGTTATTCAATTTAATATTTTATATTGAGTATGTATACTATAACATTTATAATTATGCAGATATATCTTTATATATATGTATCATATTATTTATTAGTTAACATTTAATTATTTTATTTAGTTAAAAAAATTAATTAATTATTTTAATTTATAAAATTTCATATATATTTACATCATCTTATAATTCAAGATAATATAACATATATCATTATATATATATATATACATGTTATATAATTCAATTAATTAACTATTTAATTAATTTTTTGAATTTATTAATCTAATTAGTAATTAATTAATTTATAAATTTTTCAAATTAATTTATAATTTTCAAACCAATTTGAATATCATATTATAATATTTATAAAATTTTTCTTATTTTAAATTTTATTTTAATTTTAAAATAGAAATTGAAAATTATCCCACCAAATTCAAATTGGACATTTTCTGTTAGGGATAACCTTTGGGCTCACTTCACCGTTCGGCCCATATGGCCAGATAAAGCATGGTACTTGATTACCGAAACCCACCCTAAATCCTACTTTTCTAGACACCCTACTAAATGGGTAAGATTAATTTATTGGACCTAATATGACTAATTTAGATTATATAGGTCATTTGACCTTAATACCATTGTTGGATCAGGGCCCTCATGCAGCGGGTCAAATATGTGAATTTCAATTTTTTTACCATTTTAGATCTTATTGGGTCTATGAAGTCTACATTGTATCTGATCTAAGCAAATTTTAAATAAAATCATTATCTTATTTTATTTATTAATAAAAGAATTTTATTTGATATTATATATATATATATAGTGCGTACATGTATATCATATAACATGTATGTGTACATCCACGTGCAATATATACAGTGTGCATGGTTTAACATGCCTGTATTTAAGTCTTGGGATTTACATCGCAATGAATATGTTAGCCCCTCCATATACATATGTTGTCCAATATATATATATACATATGTATACATACATACATACATACATATATATATATATAATTAAAACCCTAGTTCGAAGAGTAGAGCAAGGGATACAGATAGCCCGGCAGCCGACCTTCCCTTTTAGCCAGCCCGGCATAGAGCATCAATCCCCAAAGCATTATCGCCTTTTCGAAGGATAACCGATTCACATATTAAGAGTTACGCAGCACAGCTTGCTAGGACTTGAACCCGCGACCTCAAGAAACTTTGTTCCATGATCGCTAGGCAGCCCTGACCAACTGAGCTATGCATATTATTAATATTATATACAAATTATATTTATATTTGATTAAATATATATAAAATAATAATGTAGAAGTAATCTTTTGTATATACGCACACATAAATATGTCCTAAAATAACATTTACAAATATAAATAAAAAGATAAAAAATTTAAATTTAAAATTTGAAAATTTGATTTGGATCTGAAAATTTCTTTTAAAGTTTAAATTAAAATTTAAATCTTGCTAATGAATTATATATTATTAAAAAATATATAAGCATGAAAAAATCAATACATAAACATATATATTATATTAATACTTTAAAATAATATTTATAATATGAACCGATATTGAATAATTAAGCATATATATACACTATTTCGGCCATACTCAAATTTGACAAATTCGAAAAATAAAAATGTTAATCAACTCGCACGGATTTATTCCTTTAAAAAATTAAAATTTGTATGGAAAAACCAATTTTTTGGTGTAATAAAATATTTTGTAATGTTTGTAAATTTGTTTATATTAAAATATACATGTGTATATTTATAAATTATTAAAATCAATTTAATACAATATATTTTTCTAGCAAGGCTAGCGGAGTTGGTTAGCGGGACTAGTCTATTGAAAATAATAAAAGGGATCATAACAGCAATGATCCCAAAAGGGAAAAAATTAGGGATGAACAAAGAAAAACAAAAAATCAACTGCCAACTCCAACACAAGTAAGAGGCCTCATCGTATTTGAGTGGGCTAAAGT
Organism: Allium fistulosum; assembly: GCA_030737815.1. NCBI lineage: Eukaryota > Viridiplantae > Streptophyta > Magnoliopsida > Asparagales > Amaryllidaceae > Allium > Allium fistulosum. The sequence continues at coordinate 427,652,103 of CM060902.1, forward strand.
ATAAGCCTTATTTGATATCATGTAAGATTTTAACCCGAAGCTGGGGATCATATTTAGACTCTCCTATAAATAATCTATCATTTCTTTCCCTCCAGATTGCATTAATGATTTTTTTTTTCAAAACAAGTAGAGGAGTTAGGCATTCGGCATTCCTCCATCTTGTTGCCTTTTAAATTAGCACCCAGCTGCACTATCCCTGTTATAATTGTTTCTTCCAAGTTTTCCATTAACCTGCACCGCAAAGGGGATAACTTTGGACAATTGAAGAACAAATGCAGACTGTCTTCCACCTTATCTTTGCAAAACAAGCAAGAATCATCAACGTTCATGCCTCTAGATGTGAGATTGGACTTAGTATGAATAGAATTTTTCAGAACTTTCCACTACAACATATTTTCACCTTCTCTATAGAAGAGTTCCAAATTCACTTGTTCTAAGCAAAGGAGGGCAACATATCTTGTTTGGAAATACATTTGTACCATGGTTCAAAATTCCGGCGGAATTCCGGTTTTTCCAGTGATTCCGTTCCGGTTCCACTCATAACCGGAACGGAATCCGGTTAAAATTCCGGTTCCGGTTCAAATTTCGGATTTCCTTTTCAAATATTGAAAAAAATTATAAAAAAATACAACAAACATATGGTAATTAAAAAAAGGAAAGCAAATTAAACAGGACAATAAATAAATGGACAAAAAATCATGTGTATGGACAAAAAAAGTTGTTATACTTTTGTTAATTTATATCGAATCATAATAAAAATTTCAAAAATTGATCAAAATTTTAAAATTTCAAATGAACAATACAGAATCTTAAATAATGGTTTTTTAATTAAAATGTATTTCATATGTAATGTAAAAAATGTAATATAAATTTATGACAGTATTGGATATTTATTAGCGCAAATAACAAATTAAAGCAAAAAAAGTACCGGAATTAGAAAACCGGAATTAAAACGGAACTTACGAAATTTTCGAAACGGAACCGAAAATTTTAAAATTACCAACGACCGGAACGGAAACGGAAAACGGAATTTCGAACCTTGATTTGTACACTACTGCAATCGAGTGCTCCTTAAGGAAAGGAGACCGGACCACCCTTTCATTGGCAGAAACAGGATATGGAGTTTGTTGTAAAATATTCCACGGCTTCTAATAAATTGATTGCTAGAGTATGAAAGGGATATAACACCATTATTAATATAATCTTTAGCATGGGGATTAGGGTTTATTCCAGTCTGTGCTCTCTGTTGATATGTCATAACATTCTTTAATAATAATCCTTGTCGAGCCCAAGGATCATCCTAAAATTTAGTATTTTCATCCATAACTGTTAGAGTTCTGATGTACGACACCATCATGGGTCTGAGATTGAGAATGCTACACCAAACCCAGCTGCAGTTTTGTGGCATCAAGATTGAAAATTTATGCTTAGACCAGAAAATTTGTAAAATTCTTGTAAGACATCAAGCATCCAATGAATAGATGGAATAGTAGGCTTGGTAAACAATATGACATCATCAGTAAACATTAATGTTGTGATCAAAGGTTTTTTACATCTAGGATGCAGCAAAATGAGCATAATGGCAACACAATGAGAGATCATACAAGTGAGCACTTCTATAAGAAGTATGAACAAGTATGAGGACATAGGATCCCCTTGTTTGATACCCTACTTATTTTTGAAATAACACACTGTAACAACCCGCATATCTATCGATTCTATCTTTAAATATTTTATTTAAATATTTTATCGTTAGTCGGATGTTAGTCCGAAAAGCTACTTTTTTTCATACGGTCAAATTAGGACTCGAGACCACCCCCATTGAGTTCAAAATGACGTTTGCGATCTTTTTGAGTGTAAACTTCGATATGTTTGGAGATAGTGAAATTTTCAACACTTTTTCCCGCCTTTGACTTTGGTTTGGACTGCACCCCTTTAGTTCAGCCCAACCATCTTCCTCACTCTATCAAAACACTTCAAGCTTTGTCAAAAATGGTGGTGGGAAGTGGAAATTAAAACTCCAAACACAAATTCTATTGCAAATCCGAGATTCAACATCAAATTCACGTGAAGACCATTGATTCAAGCTTGTTGGTGTTCTTGCTTTGCTCTCAAATCTCCATCTTCATCAAATTCCATGAAAAGGTGAGATTTTTGATCTCACATCTTACCTATATCTATCTTGGACTGTTGGGAATGATCCCCTATTGCATTTGCATCAACATTTGCATTTGGTTTGGATTGGATTGGCGAAAAACTTCAATTTTCAGCGTTTTGGTGATTTTTCTGGCCTTAAGTCGTTTCTGGCCTTCGCTGAGTCGTCCACGAGTTAAGCTTAAGTCGTAAGTCGTTCGCGAGTTAAAGGCTTGAGTCGTTCACGAGTTAAAGTGATGAGTCGTTCACGAGTTACTGGCTTGAGTCATTCGCGAGTTAAAGTGTTAAGTCGTTCTGGGTGTTCTGCCTTCGCTAGGTCGTTCGCGAGTTAAGTGCTAAGTCGTTCGCGAGTTAAGTGATAAGTCGTAGCTCGTATTTGAGCTTAAGTCGTAGCTCGTATGGCTCTTAAGTCCTAGGTCGTTGGCTTTTAAATCGTTAAGTCGTAGGTCGCTGCTTCTACTAAGTCGCTAGGCCATGCCAACTCCGCTAGCTCGCAACTGTTAAGTCGTATGACCTTAAGTCGTAGGTCGTCCCCGACCTAACTCCACTAGGTCGTTCCAACCTTAGCTCGTAGCTCGAATTGAAGCTTAAGTCGTTAAGTCGTTCGTTCCACTAAGTCGTTCAAGGCTTAAGTCGTAAGTCGTTCGCGAGTTAGTACTTGGTCGTTTGACCTGTTTTCCCCTAGGTCGTTCGACCTGTTCTTTTGCTAAGTCGCGTGGCATTCTCCACTTAGGTCGTATGACCTTATCCCTTAAGTCGTAAGTCGTTCGCGAGTTAGTACTTGGTCGTTTGACCTGTTTTTCCCCTAGGTCGTTCGCGAGTTAGTACTTGGTCGTTTGACCGGTTTGGCTTCTCGAGACCGCTTGCCTTCACTTGGTCGAACCCCGTATTACTCTGCGTAGGCAATCTCTTCTGAAAAACATTTATCAGAATTTCTACTTTGATGATTTTGGGATTGACTTCTTTGGACTTTACTCACGTCTTCGAACGTGAATTGATTTATTTCTACAATCGTTTTATGACTTGTCACTTTAAAGATATATGAAGGTTTCAATACTAATAGTAAATATCAAAACTCTTTCATCAAAGCGATTTCAACACTATTTTAAATATCAAAAGTTCGTTTTCTCAAACCGATTTTCAATCTACTAGTATATACAAGCCTTTACTTCACTCGAATGAGAAATCGACTTAAACGACTTAGTAAAACGAGTGGTATGAAACGCTTGCGTTCACTTCGTCGGTTAGCTCTTGGACTTGTTCGATTGAACCCTTTTTGTGACAATTTCCTAGTGAAGATTTACAGCTTCTTCGTAAATATTTAAGTTAAGCAAGTGGTTATGGGACATGAAGCTAAACTTATGTATTTACTAGCTTGGTGTGATTGACACTTCCTTATGATCATGACGATCATTTTTGTGATTTAGACTAGCGATTGAGCGATGTCTCTTTGTCTACGTGGGAGACTATACCCCGATTATGTGATGTTTCGCCATCACATTTCTAGGGTAGCACCCTACGGTCTTCGGGCCATTCCTGTGTGAAATTTAATGGATAGCTTCCATGAGATAGCTTCTCGTCATGTGTTTACGCGTAGGTGAGTTTTCATGCTCCCATTCATGTGTTAGGCCTCCCCCCCTTTTATGTGTTTTCTGGATTTCTGATGATGATTTCTGGAATTTTGTGCTTCACCAATTTTCATGATTTTCATTGATATGATATCAGTTTTTGTGCATTGGTGAATTCATGTGTTATTGACTTGTTATGAATACAAGTTTAGGGTATGATACCCTACCTTATCTTTGAGAAGATTCTTGTGATATTGATTAATCTTTTGTTGATTATCATTTACATACTTATAGTAGTATGTCATAATAGTTATTTCATGTTCATGTCATGCCATTTACTTTATACCATATCATCTGATATTTATAGTTAGACTGATCCGTTTATTATTTTCTTATAAATAATACTCGGGTCAGACCGAGATGTTACAGGTGCTTCTGCTTGACTTCTCTTCAGGATATTTCTGACTTTTGGCTAACTACATAGATTAGTAGTTTTTGAATGTACACCTTTGAGATATAGACTCTATGTTGTGTACTTATTCTTTTGTATAGCACGTGATGCTATTCTTTTGTATTATCATGGATCTTTCTGACCACTACTCTGATGTACACTTTCATGTGTTATATATTTATTCATATCTTCTTCCGCCTTTGTGATATGGATGTCTGTGACTGATTTATGTTATGATTATTTCTATGTTTGTTTTCCGAAGATTATATATAGCCACCGTGTGATAGCTTTGTGTTTGTATCGGTATGTCGGATTTCCTCCTTAAAAGATATGCATTCTATTCTATCTGACGTATCGGTGCTCGCACAAAGAAGTTACATGGATGGTCGCTCCTCCACAGCCTTATTCTCCGCGCTAATCGACAGCACTACATCGTAGTATTCTTGGTTAGCGTGGGTATAGAGGTGGGGCGTCACACACACAATCTTACCATTGAAACAAACAGAGAAGGTGGGTGTAGAGATACAAGCATAGATCCAAGCTACAAAGTGTTTGGAGAATTTCATTATGGCCATTGTCTTGATATTTTTTTTTTGAAAAGAATATATATATATATATATAACAGAATGGAGAAAAAATGCCTTTCTCCGGGAGCTTACAGAAAGATAAAAGACATCCGAAAATATGCCTTCGAAAATACCAAAACAGAAACAAGCCTAACTAGAGAACAAGAGGAAAAGAATGCACCAAAATCCACTGCCAAAAGAAAACAAAAAGTCCCTCCTGAGTAAAGAGGAGCAACATCCCACTGAACCAACTACCCCGCTACACCCAAGAAGGTGTAGGCCAGACCACCTGATAGAAACCAACCACCACCAGCCAAAGAAAGACCGAAACCAACCAAAAACAAAACACCATCAAACAGACAGCCGAAGACAAGCTCTACTCGACAAAGGATGGAAATCCAGAGGAGAACACCAGAGTAGAAACCACAACCAAAGACAGCTGCAACCTACCCAACAGGGAAGACGAAACACCACAAAGACACCTAAACCTGAAACACTAGCAAAAACATCAAAACCAAAAATAAAGGGGGGAGGGGGGATCCAGATTGCTGGATGAACGCCAGCAATCCGCCAGGAGGACCTAGCCAACGCCAAGTCTGGCAGTACTCGGCACACAAGAAATGGAAAGAAGACGGACAAGACGATGAGCATGGGAGCCCAGGTTACCCCTAAACGGTCTACCACGGAATGCTAGGAATACATCATTCCTAACTAGATGAATAATGGAGGAGGGGACCATAGGAGAGTCTTCGAAGATTGCCTTATTCCGTGCACACCAAATGTGCCAGCAGATAAGACAGGGAACCAAACGATGAATAATCGAACGAAGAGATTTCCTAGAATTCCACGCCCACCAGGTAGCAGAAAGATCGTTAGCAGATCTGGCAACCCCACGGACACTCAAAAGGTTACCAAAGTAATTCCAGCAAGCTGTGGCAATAGAACCCTCGAAGAATAAATGGTTCAAGGATTCAGAATCCCCGTTGCCGCAGCATTTGCAACGGGAGACTAATGGAATGCCTACCCTTTTGAGATTCTCATCCAATGGCAGTCCATCATGAAGGATACGCCACATCAGAAGAGAAACCTTAGGAGGAGAGCGAGAATCCCATATGTAGGAAAACAAAGGACGAATAGGACAAGAAATTCTAACCGATGACCAAGCTTTCAGGATGGAAAACGAAGCGCCATCCCAGCCCGCTAGACCTCCATGAGAATCAGAGAAGGTCTTCACAGACTGCATCTGCTTCCAAGTCTCACTAGCATAAGACGGAGTTCCCGAAAAGTTGGAACCTGCCAGCCTATGGTACTTAGCATGAAGGAAGTTAGCCCATAAGGAGTCATTAGCACCAAATCTGTACCACAGTTTACAAGCAAAAGCAGCACAAATATCCTTCGGATGCCTAAGCCCCAATCCGCCCTCGTTCTTGGGACGACAAATCGTGTCCCACGAAATCCAGTGGTGGCGACGGCGATCCTCCTTGGTGCCCCAGAAAAAAGACGAGACCAAAGACCGATACGAACGGAAGAAAGAAGATGTAGGGGTCATTGCCGCATAGACATGAGTGCCCAAAGAATCCAACACAGACTTAATAAGAACCAGTCTGCCGGCCTGGGAAAGAAAAGCCGCATTCCAGCGAAAAATCCGGCCCCTCACCTTGTCAGTTAAGGAATCGAACAAAGAGTTAAGCTTCCTACCACGGTATAGAGCAATACCCAGGTATGGTAACGGCAGAGAAGCTTCCTTGAAGCCCGAGAAGGTCTCAATCCAGGAGGATCGAGACGAAGAACAGTCCTTCGCACGAACGAAACAACTTTTGGAAGGGTTAACAAGCTGACCAGAGGACCTCTCGTATTGATGGATGAAACAAAGAAGACGACGAACGGAGCAACGACCCCCGTTTGAGAAGATAACAATGTCATCAGCAAAGGAAAGAGAAGAAATAAGAGGACAACCCCTAGGGATTCCAAAACGCTGAATCTGACCAAAAACCATAAGGGTATGAAGACCGCGAATGAAAACTTCAGCCGCGATCACAAAAAGAGTGGGCGAAAGCGGGTCTCCTTGGCGCAAACCCCTCCCTGCTTTGAAAAACCCGTTAGTCCATTGTCTTGATAATTGATGGCATTGCACCATGTCAAAAGCCTTACTGATATCAGATTTGATCATAGCCCTTGTCAAAACATTAGCATTGTTATAACCCTTTAGAAGTTCATGAGATAATAGAACATTATCAAGGATGCTTCTGCCAAGTAGAAAATTAGCTGCTTGGTTCTGGGAGATCAGAGATGGAAGAAGCAATTTAAGTCTATAAGGAATAACCTTCGAGATGCATTTGTAAATTATATGGAAGCAAGCAATAGGCCATAAATTCAAAGACATTACTAGGAAGATTATATGTTGGAACAAGAGCAATGTTGGTGGCATTGATGTCATTGGGAAGTTTGCAATGCTTGAAAAAGTTTTTGACAGCTCTGCATAAACCTTGGGAATAACTTCTAAGCATAAAGTGTAATATACTGCATTAAATTCATCAGGGCCTCCACACGAGTCCTTATTCATGTTGAAAATGCTTTGCTTGATTTCATCATCAGAGATATCTATAGAGATCATAAATATCTGCTTAGTTGACAAGAAAGAAAGGTTTAAGTTAGAAATGATGCTTAAGTCAGGAAAAAAGTTATTGGAGTTTCCTAGCAAATCCGTATAATAGTCGAGGAAGGCTTCATCAATAAGATGAGGGGTGTTCGCAAGTTTTCCATGCTGATCTTGAATGTTGTGTATGTGAGATTTAGCTTGTTTGGGTTTAGGGAAGCATGAAAGAATTTTGTGTTTCTATCTACCAAAGATTCCCATTTTTGCCTAAGTTCATGTTTCTTCATGTCAGCCTCACAAGCAAGGGCTCTGGTGTATTGCATTGAAAGCTCACTCTCTAGATTGGAAGCATTGATGTCAGAAGGATTGAGAAGCAAATTGTTTTGAGCAGATTACAGCCTGGACTTTAGTTGAGAGGACAAAAGAACACCATTGCCATACCTTTTTTTTGCCCAAACCCTAAGAGCATTCTCGACATTCTTCAACTTTTGCTGAAAAACAAAGATAGGGTTACCAAGACTAAGCATTGAGAATAATATTAGAAAAGTTGATATATAGGGTCCATGCATTAAAAAATTTAAAAGAAGATTTCTCTATAATATTAGCATTTCAAACTTTAATTATTTTAGGAGAACGGTTAAAAATGAAGGGGGAGGCAAATGAGAACTGATGGAAGGCCATTTGATGAGAGTGGAAAGATTACATAAGGTATTTCTATCTTGCTATGAGTTCTAATACTACCTTTGTTTTTGTTGTTCCAAGAGTATCGAGCACCAGTTGTACCGATCCGTATTTTACGTATCGAAGAAGCATAAATTTTTTTTATTTAATTCGTATAAGGTCGTATGATTCTATAATTTTAGGATATGACCTTTAGGGTCATTTTACACACCTAATTTTTCCTAAATTTCTATGTGACCATTTTGACTCTGAAATCTTGTTTGGGTTATAACTTTTGATAGGAGTTGAATTAGGGTCTCAAACAAGTTTCATTACTTCATAATGATGGTTTCCCATTCCATAGAGTGGCTATAATAGAAAAACGAACATACGGTTAGAAAATTATACCTATTTTAAAATTTTAAAGTTTTCGGCCGGGATTAGTGTGTAATTAATTAAGCCCATTAGTCTAATTAGAGAACACTAAAAATAGAGGGCTGGAGAGTTAAATTAATACTTTTCCCTCTCATTCTAAATCAGGTCTAAATCCTAATTATCCCTAAATCCATCCTAATTCATCTAAATTTCTCTCTAAATCAAAGTAGATTGCGGATTAGAGATTAGATCCTCAATTATAAGATATAGATCATCGATTTGCTTGATTTGGAGCGCTTTTCTTCGAAGTTCGGATAGATCTACATACAAATTGGATGAATTTGATAATTGGTGAGTGCTTTATGTCTCATTATACTATACATGTTTATATGGTAGAATTTTAGGATTTAACATGTTTTAAATTGATTTTTGGCCATAAAACCTTTTATATTTTTAATTACATGTTAATCCATGAATATGATTTAGATTGATTGGGAATCACACTTTCTCATTTTATATTCATGTTATATGTAGATCTATGTTAGAAATTGACTTGTTTATCTTATTTCTAGAATTGCATGTTTGAATGGATGAAATTGCATGTTGTTCTATGCTTGTATGTTATGCTTTGATGTTATTTGTTAGTGTTGTGATTGCATAGAAAGATAGGTTGGAGAATTGAGCAAATCGGAGGCAAAGTTGGTCGGAATCAAATGAAACATGGCGGATAGGCTCTGGGGCATGGTTGGAGGCTATAGGATAATTCGCACCTTGATTGGATGCAAGGTCATAAGTGGGACTCGAGTCAAGGGGATAGGTCGAACCCGCCTTATGGTGGTAGCTCGTGAGTGATGGTCGACTTGATGACTTGGAAGGGTATGGTTAATAGAAATTTTCTATGGCAAGAGTCTGGATGTAACAACCTGCCATTTCAAACCATTCAAATCGACAATAATCCACACATGTCAGACTTGAATTTCTCAAAACAACAGATTGTTAATTTATATTTGGTAAAACTTAGCATATATAGTAAATAAATCAATCATAGACATAGAGTATTACAACAATATGCACTGAAATAGATAAATAGTAGTTCATGAAACTACTACAGAACATTAGAGTCTAAAACAAAATACAACAGAAATCCCAAATACATAGAAGTCTCTAATACAAAAGCAAGTGACAAGTCTGAACAAAAATAACCGGAAATAACTGGAATAACAGAACGCTGAATAGATAAAAGATAGATCTCCAAGCAAAGCTCCAAAGGTGAGTCTCAAATGTTGTGACACTCAGTCTGACCCGAGCATAAAGCATAACACAAAACACTCGAGTCGGGATTAACATTCTTATGCAAATAAATCAACTCAAGTGAAATGTCCAAATGAAATGCAATATAACTTAAAGGATGTTTGAGATTCCCATCCTTTAAGGATCTGTTAAACTATCTACATACATAATACAATACACTATATAGATAATGTCTACAGTAAAGTAAAATATTAAAATAGCATTAAGGCGTTACTCTTATCCCCCTTAACACATTTTTATATAATTCCCGTAGTCTATACAGATACTGTAAGCTCCACCAAACCGGTGGGATACTCAGGGAGTACTCCATAGGTACGGTACAAACCAAACTCGTAGTGGGCGCGATAAGGCATATGACAAGGCACGCGAGGCAATGCCCAGGGTAGGATACTACCGTTTTGCGGATCCAAACTGGTGGTAACGCATAGCAGCTACTACCGCCCACCTCGAGACACACTCCCATAATCAAAGGTGCACCCAATCAAATCACAAAGTAATAGAATGGTATCGAAGAAGCATGCTCGATCAGTGGTGCGACCTCACTTGGCCCGACGTGGTTCCAATTTTAGTTATATCAAGCTGACCCGAGGGGGTCAGGGCTGCGTTCATACCTCATATAGAGGTTCGCCAAACCATCCTACTTCATTCTAGATTCTCCACCACGTGCACAGTTATTAAAGTGGTTTTCGGTATTGGCAGAGAGTATGAGAATATCCGATCTCGGTTTCTTTAATAACCAAACGCTTATTTCACACCATGGTCATTTTTATTTTCAAAAAGTAGATACTTCGTATCAAAATATCATATTCATTTCAAAATCATATCACTTTTGAAATCATATTCACTTTCGAAATCATAACCACAAAATAGGTTAAACCATCATATCAAAGTATTCACATTTAAATCTATTAAATCTAAATCATAACAGTTCCAACTTAAACGGTTTGAATATTGAAAGTAGTTTATATATTAGAATAGTTATACATTAAAAATAGTTTATATTGGAAAATAGGTTATAGATTAAAATAGTATAAATATTAGAAATAGTTTATGTATTAAAATATATATTAAAAATTGTTTATAAATTTAAAATAATATATATTAAAATAGTTTGTATGTTAAAAAAGTTTATATCGAAAATAGATTCAAATTAAAATTGTTTCTTCCAATTTCACAAATCAATTCAAATCAACTTTAGTTCCAAATTCAATTTAAATCAATCTCAGTTCAACAATTTCAATTAAAAAGTTTAAAGGTTTAATTCAAATTCTCATTAAAACCATTTTTAATTTATATCGATTTCAAATCCAGGTTTGAATTACAAATTTAAAATATTTCAAATTAAATAGGTTTCAAAGTTTAAATATTCAAACAATTGACAATAACTCAATTTAATAAATTTCATTTATATTTCAAAATTCTACTTTTATTTAAATTTGAAGTTATTCACTTAATCATTTTTAATAACATTTAAGTAAAATCTCAAATTACAAATTTAAATCAATATTAAATATTCAATTTCAATTTTATTCATTTAATCACCTTTAATCAAAATCCAGTTATCAAGTTATAAAAATCATATCTTTAAAATCTCAAAATCAATAAGTTAAAAATCAATTCTTATTTAAATATGATTCGTAAACAAATTAAATTACAACTCAATTCCAATTTCTCTTCCCAACCTTAATTTATTAAAGTTATTACAAAATCTATTTTCAAAATATTAACATAAATTTTAAATAAATATTTTAAACATATTATATATATTAGTTGAATTAAATTTTTATTATATTAAATCTATTTTATTATATATTAAATCTTATTTATATATTTAAAAATAATAATGTTATAAGTAAAATTTTAGAATTTACATTTTAAAAACTTAACTTATAATTTTTAAAATTCTCGAAACATATAACTTCAAAATCTAAATTTTACACATATATTAAAATTAGAATATCTTTATATTATATTCTAAAAATCAATACACATATATTTCTCATTTCAAAAATTTGGAAACCATTTAAAAATAGACCGACGGTGTCCATATATAGGTTTCTATCCTATGGTCAAGTGATACAGATATTTATCATCTCAATCCGCAATGGTTTAAATTTTACATGTATATATCATTTCAACCCGCAATCCAAAAATTCCAAAATCAAGAAAATCGCTTGGGTTTATCATTTCAACCCATAACGATTTTTCTCTAATCTATAAGATTATTCGGGTATCTATCATTTCAACCCATAGTGATTTTCCTAACTACCAGGGAACTTGCAGTGTGAGAATAATATGATAATAATATAAAATAACATAACATATCAATTTCAAGCATGGATCGTAACTAACAATTTAAATATAATATGTATACAACAGGTTATCGGTGTCAGCATTGTCAATTAGCATAGGTGAGCAAATGCAAATAATAACATATCATATTTAATGATTTAATTACTAACAAATTCAAATTTAACTGCATATTTCAGTCGTCAATTCATGTGAAATAAATTTACTAACATATGAATGTTAATCGTTAGTGATCGCTCATCTTTCGTGGCTACGAAGGTGATGGTAAAATAATGGAGCAAACCAGAGATATACAACAAATCAAATCTAAGGTCGAAGCAAACCAATTCCAATAACACGAATCAACAACCATGCTTTTGAAGGCAAACTCCACAGAAAAATCCAAAGCAAAGCGAGCACTTGAACTTGATGAATCAAAATGTATATATATACAATATATATATATATATATATATATTTCCTTTTCTCTTTTTTATATGTATAAGAGGAGATGAAGGCTAGTGGTATCGTCCAGGGAAAATGGACAGCTGCGGAGAGAGTGGGTGGAAGGTTCAGATGGTGGTAAGGCTGTGGGAAGGTCTGGTTCGGGAGGTAGAAAAGGATCTGCTGCTCGGAGAGGGAAACGGTCGCGGAGCTTCTGTTTGTTTGGAGAGGCGAAGGATAAAAATGGGTGAGGAGGTGGAGAAGCAGGTCGGTAGGGTTCTGGCAGAGCACGACAGTGGGGTGTTCGGTGAGTAGTTGATGGGAAGGCGAAGGGTGCGATGCTAGAATGGGTTGTGGTGTGCTGTGGGAATAGTGGAGCAGTTCAAAGGCGAGTTGTTGCATATGGTTGAGATGGAGAGGGCAGCAAATGGTCTGAAGGTGGTGGGTTATGAGTTGGCCTAGGCGTATGGTTGCGTACGTTTGACTGGGCGTGGCTGTTGAGTTGGAGGGGACTTGAGTGCAACAGGTGGAAGGGCTGTGGTGTTGGCGCTGTCGGGGAGAAGTGGAAGTCGAGCAAGGCAAGGTGGTTGGACGGAGCAAAAGTCGAAGTAGTGGGACTGAGTGAATGGAGGAGAAAGTGGTGGCGCTCGGCGACTGTCAAGTGAAGGTACAAGCAGGTGTAGGGTTGCTTGGTGGGTTGCGGATCCTTGCGATGGGCGGATCTGGTGTTTGGGTCGCTGCATGCTGTGGGTAGGTGGGGTCGCATGGAGGAAAAGGTGAGGGTGGCGGAGAAAGGATGGTGCGGCGGAAATGGTTGAGCACCAAAGCTTGATTTCGGTGATAAAGATAATGAACAGGCTTCAGCAAAATTATAAACTTCATATATATTATTATTTTTTCTCTCAAAACGAAACAAAGAAGAGAAAGAGGCAGAGAGAAATGTACCACTATATATATAAAGCAATGGGAATGGTAAAAGTCAAGCGCGAGAATTTAGGGAATTATAAATGCAAATGGCTATTTGGTTTTACATGGTGGATAGTTGAATGGCCACAGGGAAACCAAAATGCCCAAAATAGGTACCGATACGGCTAACCGTTTCGCAGATTTCACCGCGTACCGGACGCCGAAATGCACAATTGAATATACTGCGAAGATCAGCAAAACGAGACGAACAGAATGGTACATAGATACCAGAAACACGACCATCCTATCAAAACTCGATATTCGCTGTCAAAACTGCTGCTAAAACGCCGAAAATAATATAAACGGAGCTAGAGCAGTCCAAATTTGGCGAAACGAAATATGACGTCTCACTCAGAAAATGATTACGTTTTTCTTATATAAAAATATTCAGATTTCAAAAATATTTTATTTCCGGCAAATTTAACTGATTTTAAATTTTGAATTGAAAATTTCACAATTTAACAAACTTACATATTTTCCAATAAAAGTTACCACTTGCTATGTTAATTTAGACGTATTCCAAAAATCAAATTTTCATTGCAAAAATTTTAATATATATTTTCATGAAAAATTTAGTTAATTACGTTATTTAAATCATTAAAAATTTTGGGTCGTTACACTCTCCCCCGCTCAAAACTTTTCGTCCATGAAAAGGAACGAGATAGGAGAATAGAAGCAACAGAAAGGAAAGATAGATTCGAAATACATAGTACCAGATATAACAATTAGTTCAAAACCATATAAATTTCATTTTTGGACATCTTATTACTTACAGTTATATTGTATATTATTCAATTACATGTTCTCATTACATTCAAACTTTTTCCCGACAAGTTTAATTAATGTTTTTGAGTGTAATTGAGCACTATACAATTAATTGAGCACTATACAAATTTACCTTTTATTTACAACATTTCTATTAAGCAAAATTTAGTTTGAACATTTTTATTACTTAAGTTTTCTCTTATATAACCTTTAATTACAAATTCACATTAACATTTAGCTTTCTGAATATTTCAGGTAAGTTATATATATTTTAGAATGCAATTGAGTATTATACAAATAAATTTTTTCCTAGTTTAACCATTTGTTGTTTCAATTCCATTTCTCATTTTAGACACCCCAATTATTCAAAAAAATTGCTTCATTTCAATAATTGAAACCATCACTTAACATAAAACTTAAGAGTTAAATTTCCGGTTTCACTTCAAACCATTTTGAAATAAATATATACATATACATATATATATATTATACATCAAATCGTATCAAGAAATTCAAATCAAATCCATTTTCCAAAACAAAAGTGTAGCAAAGCTACTAAGTGGTCTCCCCACTTTGAGTACCGACTTACTTCTTTTTTTAAAATTCTTTGGAAACAATTTCCATTCGAAAATACTTTCAAATAATTTTTTTTAAGAACTTTGAAAACCAAATTTTGAAGAGCACCGAAAATTAAATTCTCAATTCCTTAATTTTAAATTCATTTCATTTGCAAATCAGATTTATAAACCATGTTTTAAAAATTTCATCTCCTTATAACATACAATAATAGTTAATGGTTTAGGAATGTTGACAAAACAATAAATGATAATCTAGTACTATCATTTCTAACAACCAATTCATTTAACTATCTAATTTCAGAAAATTATACTATTATATATAAAATATAATCATACATAAAATTATTTCATTTACTAATTTCAAAAACAATATTGTGTCAGTTTGCTTTCTTCAAGTGTTTTGGAATTCCTGTCGATAGCGTTTGCTAGATGAATTGATCAAAATTCAAACTTAACAAATCAAAAAACACAATATAAAACATTTTTATATCAGTCACAAATACGCTCCCTCATAGGATGATTCAAGAATGGATTTTGGAACAAGGACAGCGATTCAAATTTAGAAGGACCCTAATCAAAGATAATTCTAACTAGGAAGATAGGCTCGAAAGGAAGATAAGATAATTAAATTACAAAAGAGGAAATATAGATAGACTTATATTAATCGCGGCAACTTTAACCGGGTCAACCGAGACTCCATTTTCAGAAACAATGTGCCTAAGAAATCAGACTTCATCCCTCCAGAAATGACATTTAGAAAATTTGGCTTTCAACTGATGACTCCTAAGAGTTGGGAGAACCTAGCCTAAATGTGACTCATGTTCCTTCCCAGACTTAGAAAAGATGAGAATATCATCAACGAAAACCAGGACAAACTTGTTGAGAACATCGTGGAAATGCGATTCATGAGATCGACGAAGAAGGAAGGAGCATTGGTAATCCAAAGGGCATGTCTAACCATTCATAGAAACTATTCGTCTAGGAGGAATGACAACAGATCGAACTCCGGGAATAAGATTGATGCGGAATTCAATTTCCCGCTTGGGAGGAAGAGAAGTGACTTCACCAAGGACATCCGGAAAGAGTTGGACAACAGGGGTGGAGTCAAGATCACTAGGCTGAGAATTAAGCGGAAAGATAAAACTGCCTGCAATAATCCAAAGGCATTCGACATTCGATCACAAGAGAATTACCCTGGTCGTCTACTAGAGAAACGGTTCGGGCTTTGCAAGAATTAACAGTATAAAAACCGAAGACATAGAAATCTCCGGTGAATCGACGCCTGTTGTAAAGGAGTTTCAGCCTTTACAAATCATACTAAGGTTGGCGGGACCGCCGATGGGATTAGTCATACAAAATCAGAGTCTTGAAAATCAAGAAATCAGCAATTTTCAAAAACAAAGTGACCGAAGTCGAAGGGAAATCCAGATGAGGAAAACACAAAATATCAAGTTCAAAATCGCTGAGATTCAAACTAGATGTGAATGAGAAATCAAAATCACTCAGTTTGCAACTGGTCCAGCTATTTTTCATCACAGTGTAACAGGTACACAATGACACTCATAGCATAGAACAAAAGTGGAACAAAGTCCAAAAGTCAAAATGGCTTTAATTTGCCAAATTAAAACAAAATCAACATCGGCTAAATCAATTCAAAGCCAAAAACACAAGAATAAGCGTTAGGAATTCATACCTAACAGTCAAAAATAGTCATATGTAAAGATGAGAGATAAAACATCGACAAATAGTTGTAACACAAGTTCCATCTAAGTTATGTTTTATAATTGTCCTAAACCTCAGGCTCTGATACCAAGCTGTGACGCCCCACCTCTATACCCACGCTAGCCAAGAACACTACGGTGTAGTGCTGTCAACTAGCACGGAGAATAAGGCTGTTGAGGAGCGACCTTCTATGTAATTGCTTTGTGCGAGCACCGATATGTCAGATAATAAAACATTGCATTTCATCTTTAGAGGAAATCCGACATACCGATACAAACTCAAAGCTACTACACAGTGGCTATAATAGTTTAGGACAATAGATATAAAAATAACACAGATAACATAAATGCGGAATAAAGATGGAACGAAAAGTCTCATATATACAATAACTGATATCAGTTACAATACATTTGACACAATACAAATGATACAACTACAATTGTCGACTCAAGAAGTTATATATACAAGTACATTATCGACTAATATACATGAATACATTATCATCTTAAAACAGACACACTGACTACTTCAACAGGACGAAGACCACTTCAAATGGTATAAAAAGTCTTCATAGCTCTAGCAGCAACCCAAAGCTAGAAATCTACAACCTGTAAATACTCGGTCTGACCCGAGTATTACATTCAAAAGAAAATAATACTCGGATCAGTCTAATTCAAAATCAGTTATTAGAGCATAGAAGCAATAATAATCAATCTTAATATAGATGACAGTCACAGAAATCTCGTATATCCAACTCTCGATACGAGAATTGGATAACGGCAGATATAACACTAAACAGTGTTAATCCACAAAACAGAAGTCCAAAGCAGTTTAAGCAATTGAAATGTCAATTTAAAAACATCAATGCTAATTGGCTGCAGTACACGCTAACGTGTACTGCCTCGCCAATACAGCCTACGAATTACGCAACAGTTCAATGAATTAAGAATGAAAGAAATATCAATTAAAGTCTGCCAATTCGGTGTGGCTGCAGTGCACGCACGCGTGCACTGCCTCGCCACAACAGAATATAAAGTCGCCACAACTCCAGGGATTTATAGCAACTAATAAGTCGAAAATCAAAATATCCAACCCAGAATGGTCAGAGGAACCACAGTACAAAGTGGTGAAAGCAAACTGAGATGGCAACATGAATCTACATAAAGGGATGCCATCCAGAGATAAACGAGTATGTGTACCTAAATAAGGCCACAGCGACGACTAAATCATTTAAGCATAAGAATGCAAGTGGAATGTCACTGAGAAGGAATGTTTAGTATACATATAAATCAATTTCATATGTACATCAAACATAAAAGACTACTCAGCAATGCAAGTGGATGACAGTCTCAAGCAACAGCAACTATGCATGTTCGAACGGAGCAGACGTTCAAATAGAGCAAAGAGATGGCAAAGTGACAGTGGATCAAGTAAACAACTCAAGTGCAGCTATAGTGAACAAGTACAAGACCCTGTTCCAATGCAGACATCACTGACAGTACATAATATATATGAAGTGGACTTAAAAAAAACAGGATTAACTAATTCATGAAATCAGAGACCATAATCAAGCAACAACATGAATAGGTCAGTGAACAAAATGACAAAAAATGCAAATGGTACAAGGCATCAATGCAATGTATCAGATTCGAGGACAAGGCGTGGTGGGCAACATGAATTAATGAACTCATAGGGATAGTGCAATCAAAAGCACAAATATGCAGCAGTTACAAACAATATCTCAAGTGTTCGGTAATGTAACAGTGACATGCACATCAACCAAACAACCTACAAGGTCAGGGAAGCAATGACCGGACCAAACGAAGACCGGAAAGTACAGGCTGAAGCAACATGCTGTTGCTACCAAGTGAATCAACTCCACAATGTCAAAACTGCATATATATATATGAAATGGATACACCATCAATGCAGACCAGAAGTGAGACCAGACCAACCAATCAACAAACAAGGTATACCAGATCAGACTATGATGAACAAAGTCGAGAGTGTCCTATGATCAAGTGTACCCGTGAACGAATGCAAACAGGCCAGATACAACATGAACCCAAAATAGTAAAACTGCACACATGCAATGCATACATGCAGTTCAATATCCAAGTAATATCAGTTCAAAACCAAAATGAACAACAAATACCATAGTGACAAAGAACAGGCTCGAAGTTCAAGCTAATGCAGACTGGAGAATGAAATCAATGCAAGTAAATATGGCAGCTAAAAATACTGTGAAACAAGTCAAAAGACTGGAACACAAAACCAAACTCCCAAAGGTACATCAGTGAAGTCAACAAGGAACCACACGAAAATAAAATTGACCGAGAAATAGAATGTTAGACAAATGTTTCAAAATCCAGTGATGCAAACAGTATGGAAATGTTGAATGCATCAGCAAAGCAAATGCCAACCGGATAAAATGGCCAGAGACGAAGCTCATAGTGGCCAGAAGATCAAGGCAATAAGTCATGGAAGTAAGCAAGTTCGAGTTTAATGCAGACGAAGTCGAGATGAAATGGAAATTCACGAATACAATAATTGACCGAGATAAACGTATGGTCAAAGCAATGTGTATCAAGCTATCAAATATATCAGGAAATTCATAAATCATAGAAATCGCCAATATCTAACAACTTCGAACGACCGAGTAAATCAGTCGACAAACTCAAACATATATATACGAACTCAATAAAGGCGAGCGAGTTGATATAAACGAAGTCATGAAATCTCACAACATATATACACAGCATTTTGAGTTAGATGTGAGTGGAAGCACTCACCTTTGCCACGAACGGAGCTGTCGAAGTCGAGGCCGAAGCAATCGAAGAAAACAACAGGAGATCGATCGAGCCAGGATAAATCGCGCACAACCAACAATCGATCGAAATAGTATCGGAGCTTCGCAAAGCCCTAGCCAACCTCACAATCGAACTAAAGCACTTTCTCACAAGCCCTAGTTTTCAGATCGAAGGAACAAGAGAAGAAGCGGCCACCATTTAATTTCTCCAGAGCAAAGAAACTGAATCGGGTTCGAATGAAATAATTAAGAGGGGATCGGGTCCTTAAGGCTAATGCAATAAAAATATAAAAAGGAACTTGGGCCCTGATTTTATTTAAAGCCCGCATACATTTCAACAAATTTTTGAAAGAATTTTAAATCAACTCAAAACTGCAATAGCGAGTAACAAACGATTAGCGAGAAAAAAAGAAATCGTCTAAAGACGATAGTTAATCGATACGAAATACCGGGTTGTTACAGACTCCCCTCCTTAAAGAAATTGCGTCCTCGCAATCTTAAGGAATAAGTGGAAACAAGGTAACAACCATAAGAGCATGGCAATGTCGAATGCATAAGCAAGGCAAATATCAGCAGGGGAGTATTAGATATGAAATCAAAAGGTTCGACTGCTTTAAATCAAAAGAATCAACATCGTGGGGATCAAGGAATCAAAATCAGAAGACTATCAAAAGCAAGAATCAATCGAGTTCTAGCAATTGAAAGAAAAGGGATCAGAGCAGAAATCACGTACTGCACGAATTGAATGTGAGTAAATCAAATTACTCACCTGAATCGTCAGAGAAAAAGACGAAGCTCGAATCTCAAAATCGCAAATATTCAATCATCTAAAACGATAATCGAATTTTCACAAATATCTGATTATCAAAAACGATAATCAGAAATCACAAAGGTTCGATTATCAAATCGAAAAATATTTAATTATCTCAAACGATAATCAAATTTCACAAATATCTGATTATCAAAGACGATAATCAGAAATCACAAAGATTCGATTATCAAATCGAAAAATATTTAATTATCTCAAACGATAATCAAATTTCACAAATATCTGATTATCAAAAACGATAATCAGAAATCATAAAGATTCGATTATCAAATCGAAAAATATTTAATTATCTCAAACGATAATCAATTTTCACAAATATCTGATTATCAAAAACGATAATCAGAAATCACAAAGATTCGATTATCAAATCGAAAAATATTTAATTATCTCAAACGATAATCAAATTTCACAAATATCTGATTATCAAAAACGATAATCAGAAATCACAAAGATTCGATTATCAAATCGAAAAATATTTAATTATCTCAAACGATAATCAAATTTCACAAATATCTGATTATCAAAGACGATAATCAGAAATCACAAAGATTCGATTATCAAATCGAAAAATATTTAATTATCTCAAACGATAATCAAATTTCACAAATATCTGATTATCAAAAACGATAATCAGAAATCACAAACATCTGATTATCAAAAACGATAATCAGAAGTCATAAATATTCAATTAACGAGTCCGGAATTAACCGAAGTAGTAAAAGTATGGTTTCATAGTCCGTACTTTTGCTAAATCGTTTAAATCTCTTTATCGTTTCCTTGAAAGTGCAGGATTGTGTGTTTTAAAAATAACATTTCACATTCTCAAACGGACAAGTCCGGAGTTAAGCGAATCAGTAAAAGAAAGGGGTCATAGTCCTCGATTTTTCTGAAACGTTTAAATCGCTTCCTCGTTCTTTTGAAAATGTAAACTGTAAAAATTTTGAAAACAATTTTAATTTATATTTTTGAAACAACTTTTTTTTTTTTAAAAAAAAATAAAGAATTTTGAAAACACGTGATTAAATTAGCAATATCAGTAGCAACTTAGATAAGGAAATTGCACTTTTCAAAGTACAGTGAAAACGGACAACAAATTCAGCATTGCGGGAGAACCGCTTGTAAATCCATTTTAAAATTGACGGTTACTGAAGTTAACACGTCAAAATCTCATCAAAATAACTGGCATCAAAATATAATACCAAATGAATTTTCATTCATCAAAAAATGTCACAAGAATCTTCTCAAAGATAGAAAGGGATATCATACCCTAAACTTGTATTCATAACAAGTCAATAACACATGAATTCACCAATACACAAAAATTGACAAAACTTGTCAATAGAAATCACGAAAATTGGTGAAGCACAAATTCTAGAAATCATCACAAGAAATCCAGAAATCACAAAAAGAGGGGGAAAAGAGCCTATTAGAAAACGGGAGTATGAAAACTCCAAAACACCGGTTTCACAAGACGAGACGCTATCTCATGGTGGCTAACCATTAAAGTTTCGCACAGGAATGGTCCGAAGACCGTGGGTCGCTATCCCACGCGTGTGAGTCGGAATCACACAGATTGAGGTCTAGGCTAACCTCGCAGAGAAAGAGACATCGCACATTTGCTAGTCTAAACCATAAAAAGGAAAATGGAAATGCCTATCACAAAATGGGAGCATGAAAACTCCAAAATACCTGTATCACAAGATGAGACGCTATCTCATGGAAGCCATCCATTAAAGTTTCACACAGGAATGGTCCAAAGACCGTGGGTCGCTATCCCACGCGTGTGAGTCGGAATCACACAGATTGAGGTGTAGGCTAACCTCGCAGAGAAAAAGATATGTGTGAGTGGAATCACACAATTAAGGTCTAGACTAACCAAAAAGCAAAAAGGTATGTGTGAATGGAATCACACAAGTGGTGTCTAGTCTAGTAAACAAAAAGATATGTGTGAGTCGGAATCACACAAATTAAGGTCTAGACTAACCAAAAAGCAAAAAGGTATGTGTGAATGGAATCACACAAGTGGTGTCTAGTCTAGTCTTGCAAACAAAAAGATATGTGTGAGTCGGAATCACACAAATTAAGGTCTAGACTAACCAAAAAGCAAAAAGGTATGTGTGAATGGAATCACACAAGTGGTGTCTAGTCTAGCCTCGCAAACAAAAAGACATCGCACAATGGCTAGTCTAATCATAAAATGATCGTCATGATCAACGAGAAGTGTCAATTACACTAAGCTAGTAAATATATAAAAGTTTAGCTTCATGTCCCATAACCACTTGCTTAACTTAAATATTTACGAACAAACTGTAAATCTACACTAGAAAATTGTCACAAAAGGTTCAATCGAACAAGTCCAGGAGTTAACCGACGAAGTAAACGCAAGCGTTTCATACCACTTGTTTTACTAGGCCGTTTAATTCAATTTCTCATACGAGTGAAATAAAGGCTTGTATATACTAATAGATTGGAAAACGGTTTAAGAAAAAGAGCTTTGTAGTAAAATAGTTTTAAAATCGTTTGGAGAAAAAGAATTTTAATATTTACTACTAGTATAGAAAACCTTTATATTTTTAAAGTGACCAATCACAAAAATGATTGTAGAAACAATCAATCACAAGAATTCACATACGAAGATGTGAATAGAATCCAAAGAATTCGATTCCAAATTCATCAAAGTAGGAATACCAAAAATTCCAGAAATAGAAGTTATCAAAATCAATAAAAGTGATAACAACTAATAAGAGAAGAAGAATCGATTATCAACTGGAAAAACAAAGCAAAACGAGCAGAAATGCATAAATGACTTCAACAAAAGTAAGAATAAAGTCAATGTCGAAGTCAACAATTAATAGCCGCAGTCGAGTACAAAATGAATCAATCATCATTATCAAAGAAACCAACGGCAAACAAAATCAGAGTCTTGAAAATCAAGAAATCAGCAATTTCTCAAAAACAAAGTGACCGAAGTCGAAGGGAAATCCAGATGAGGAAAACACAAAATATCAAGTTCAAAATCGCTGAGATTCAAACTAGATGTGAATGAGAAATCAAAATCACTCAGTTTGCAACTGGTCCAGCTATTTTTCATCACAGTGTAACAGGTACACAATGACACTCATAGCATAGAACAAAAGTGGAACAAAGTCCAAAAGTCAAAATGGCTTTAATTTGCCAAATTAAAACAAAATCAACATCGGCTAAATCAATTCAAAGCCGAAAACACAAGAATAAGCGTTAGGAATTCATACCTAACAGTCAAAAATAGTCATATGTAAAGATGAGAGATAAAACATCGACAAATAGTTGTAACACAAGTTCCATCTAAGTTATGTTTTATAATTGTCCTAAACCTCAGGCTCTGATACCAAGCTGTGACGCCCCACCTCTATACCCACGCTAGCCAAGAACACTACGGTGTAGTGCTGTCAACTAGCGCGGAGAATAAGGCTGTTGAGGAGCGACCTTCTATGTAATTGCTTTGTGCGAGCACCGATATGTCAGATAATAAAACATTGCATTTCATCTTTAGAGGAAATCCGACATACCGATACAAACTCAAAGCTACTACACAGTGGCTATAATAGTTTAGGACAATAGATATAAAAATAACATAGATAACATAAATGCGGAATAAAGATGGAACGAAAAGTCTCATATATACAATAACTGATATCAGTTACAATACATTTGACACAATACAAATGATACAACTACAATTGTCGACTCAAGAAGTTATATATACAAGTACATTATCGACTAATATACATGAATACATTATCATCTTAAAACAGACACACTGACTACTTCAACAGGACGAAGACCACTTCAAATGGTATAAAAAGTCTTCATAGCTCTAGCAGCAACCCAAAGCTAGAAATCTACAACCTGTAAATACTCGGTCTGACCCGAGTATTACATTCAAAAGAAAATAATACTCGGATCAGTCTAATTCAAAATCAGTTATTAGAGCATAGAAGCAATAATAATCAATCTTAATATAGATGACAGTCACAGAAATCTCGTATATCCAACTCTCGATACGAGAATTGGATAACGGCAGATATAACACTAAACAGTGTTAATCCACAAAACAGAAGTCCAAAGCAGTTTAAGCAATTGAAATGTCAATTTAAAAACATCAATGCTAATTGGCTGCAGTACACGCTAACGTGTACTGCCTCGCCAATACAGCCTACGAATTACGCAACAGGTCAATGAATTAAGAATGAAAGAAATATCAATTAAAGTCTGCCAATTCGGTGTGGCTGCAGTGCACGCACGCGTGCACTGCCTCGCCACAACAGAATATAAAGTCGCCACAACTCCAGGGATTTACAGCAACTAATAAGTCGAAAATCAAAATATCCAACCCAGAATGGTCAGAGGAACCACAGTACAAAGTGGTGAAAGCAAACTGAGATGGCAACATGAATCTACATAAAGGGATGCCATCCAGAGATAAACGAGTATGTGTACCTAAATAAGGCCACAGCGACGACTAAATCATTTAAGCATAAGAATGCAAGTGGAATGTCACTGAGAAGGAATGTTTAGTATACATATAAATCAATTTCATATGTACATCAAACATAAAAGACTACTCAGCAATGCAAGTGGATGACAGTCTCAAGCAACAGCAACTATGCATGTTCGAACGGAGCAGACGTTCAAATAGAGCAAAGAGATGGCAAAGTGACAGTGGATCAAGTAAACAACTCAAGTGCAGCTATAGTGAACAAGTACAAGACCCTGTTCCAATGCAGACATCACTGACAGTACATAATATATATGAAGTGGACTTAAAAAAAAACAGGATTAACTAATTCATGAAATCAGAGACCATAATCAAGCAACAACATGAATAGGTCAGTGAACAAAATGACAAAAAATGCAAATGGTACAAGGCATCAATGCAATGTATCAGATTCGAGGACAAGGCAGTGGTGGGCAACATGAATTAATGAACTCATAGGGACAGTGCAATCAAAAGCACAAATATGCAGCAGTTACAAACAATATCTCAAGTGTTCGGTAATGTAACAGTGACATGCACATCAACCAAACAACCTACAAGGTCAGGGAAGCAATGACCGGACCAAACGAAGACCGGAAAGTACAGGCTGAAGCAACATGCTGTTGCTACCAAGTGAATCAACTCCACAATGTCAAAACTGCATATATATATATGAAATGGATACACCATCAGTGCAGACCAGAAGTGAGACCAGACCAACCAATCAACAAACAAGGTATACCAGATCAGACTATGATGATCAAAGTCGAGAGTGTCCTATGATCAAGTGTACCCGTGAACGAATGCAAACAGGCCAGATACAACATGAACCCAAAATAGTAAAACTGCACACATGCAATGCATACATGCAGTTCAATATCCAAGTAATATCAGTTCAAAACCAAAATGAACAACAAATACCATAGTGACAAAGAACAGGCTCGAAGTTCAAGCTAATGCAGACTGGAGAATGAAATCAATGCAAGTAAATATGGCAGCTAAAAATACTGTGAAACAAGTCAAAAGACTGGAACACAAAACCAAACTCCCAAAGGTACATCAGTGAAGTCAACAAGGAACCACACGAAAATAAAATTGACCGAGAAATAGAATGTTAGACAAATGTTTCAAAATCCAGTGATGCAAACAGTATGGAAATGTTGAATGCATCAGCAAAGCAAATGCCAACCGGAGAAAATGGCCAGAGACGAAGCTCATATTGGCCAGAAGATCAAGGCAATAAGTCATGGAAGTAAGCAAGTTCGAGTTTAATGCAGACGAAGTCGAGATGAAATGGAAACTCACGAATACAATAATTGACCGAGATAAACGTATGGTCAAAGCAATGTGTATCAAGCTATCAAATATATCAGGAAATTCATAAATCATAGAAATCGCCAATATCTAACAACTTCGAACGACCGAGCAAATCAGTCGACAAACTCAAACATATATATACGAACTCAATAAAGGCGAGCGAATTGATATAAACGAAGTCATGAAATCTCACAACATATATACACAGCATTTTGAGTTAGATGTGAGTGGAAGCACTCACCTTTGCCACGAACGGAGCTGTCGAAGTCGAGGCCGAAGCAATCGAAGAAAACAACAGGAGATCGATCGAGCCAGGATAAATCGCGCATAACCAACAATCGATCGAAATAGTATCGGAGCTTCGCAAAGCCCTAGCCAACCTCACAATCGAACTAAAGCACTTTCTCACAAGCCCTAGTTTTCAGATCGAAGGAACAAGAGAAGAAGCGGCCGCCATTTAATTTCTCCAGAGCAAAGAAACTGAATCGGGTTCGAATGAAATAATTAAGAGGGGATCGGGTCCTTAAGGCTAATGCAATAAAAATATAAAAAGGAACTTGGGCCCTGATTTTATTTAAAGCCCGCATACATTTCAACAAATTTTTGAAAGAATTTTAAATCAACTCAAAACTGCAATAGCGAGTAACAAACGATTAGCGAGAAAAAAAGAAATCGTCTAAAGACGATAGTTAATCGATACGAAATACCGGGTTGTTACAATTTCGAACCATTCAAATCGACAATAATCCGCACATTTCAAACTTGAATTGCTCAAACAACAGATTGTTAATTTATATTTGGCAAAACTTAGCATATACAGTAAATAAATCAATCACAGAATCACAGACATGGAGTATTACAACTGTATGTAGTGGAATAGATAAATAGTAGTTCATGAAGCTACTATAGAACATCAGAGTCTAAAACAAAATACAACAGAAGTCCCAAATACATAAAAGTCTCTAATACAAAAGCAAGTGACAAGTCTGAAAAAAAAAATAACTGGAATAACTGAAAGATCAATAGATAAAAGATAGATCTCCAAGCAAAGCTCCAAGCCCCAAAGGTGAGTCTCAAATGCTGTGACAGGAGCATAAAGCAAAATACAAAACACTCGAGTCAGGATTAACATTCTTATGCAAGTAAATCAACGCAATTGAAATGTCCAAGTAAAATGCAATATAACTTAAAAGATGTTTGGATTTCCCGTCCTTTAAGGATCCATTAAACTATCTACATACATAATACAATACGCTACATAGATAATGTCTACAGTAAAGTAAAATATTAAAATAGTGCTAAGACATTACCCATATCCCCTTTAACATATTTTTATATAATTCCCGTACTCTATACAGATACTGTAAGCTCCACCAAACTGGTGGGATACTCAGGGAGCACTTCATAGGTATGGTACAAACCAAACTCGTAGTGGGCGCGATAAGGCATATGACAAGGCACGCGAGGCAATGCCCAGGGTAGGATACTACCGTTTTGCGGATCCGGACTGGTGGTAACGCATAGCAGCTACTACCGCCCACCTCGAGACACACTCCTATAATCAAAGGTGCACCCAATCAAGTCATAAAGTAATAGAATGGTATCGAAGAAGTATGCTCGATTGGAGGTGCGACCTCACTTAGCCCTGCGTGGCTCATGTTTTAGTCATATCAACCTGACCTCGGGGGTCAGGGCAGCGTTCATACCTCATACAGACGTTCGCCAAACCATCCTACTTCATTTTGGATTCTCCACCACGTGCACAGCTGTTAAAGTGGTTTTCGGTATTGGCAGAGAGTATGTGTGACAGCCCGGAAGATTTTCAACCCCGAAAATCGACACTATTACGTTCACTATATAGAGTGCCGAGCAATCGAGTGCCGGAAACCCCAGACTGTTAGGGTTAAGAAGAAAAAGAGGTAGAAGAAGAAATAGAAAACAACAACACAGAATCTCACAATCGCAGCGTAACAAATATAATATACAAATAACAGCATTCTATAAAATGAAAAGCTATAACTGTCAATATATACACAAGATATCAGAGTACAACAAATCTGGACAGTTAAATAACCTGTCCTCTACTACTGTCTATACAGTATACTACACCGTGGAAAATAATCAATACGTCTCTGCCATCCAACTCGTCTTCTGAGCTCCAAACGTCCTAACCTGAAAATCTGTAATATACTATCTGACCCGAGCATTACAATAAAGTAACACCCGAGTTAGGCTGGAAACCAGCGTGAGAAAAACTTATTTAATTTGAAATACTAAAGTTGTAAAAACGCCTTTGAAAATCAAGGTAACCCGTCCAACATTACGAGTTCTTATCTTTTATAACCAACACTTTGTTGCTAAGTCCATTATTTAAAATAATCTTTAAATGCAGTTACTTATTCAAAATAGTCGAATTTACTTAATTTTATTTAATTCCAGCCTATTTGATTCTACGAATCAAACCCATAAAGATTGAAGTAGTTATTAAATCGAAGTGGTTTCGGATATTACTGATATCCGATCCCGGTCTCTTCGAATCCAAACGCCATCTTTAAGCCCAGATGTTTTTAACAAACATTTCAAATTTCAGAATGCCAACCTTTCCATAAAAATCCCATCACAAAGTCTATTCAAATAAAACATCTCACATTTTATAACAAATTACTCTTCCCTTATAAATCCCCACCGTGAATTTATAATCCCAAATTATCCACTAATAAAAATTTCACTTTATTTATAAACCCCGTTTATAGATTCCATAATCTCCTTCTCTTTTTAATCATTATTTTCAAAACACTTAATTGATTTTCAAACTGATTCATTGCATTAAATTACCTTCAAAGTTTATTTCTCGATTTATCTAAATTTATTTCAAAATCCGTTAATTCCAGGTTTACTCCTTTGTTATGATTTAAAATCTTATTTAAAACTGAAATACCAATTTCATGCTTCTTTCAAGATCCTCTTTTATTTTTTTCTCCAACTCATTCTTGAATTTAAAAATAAATCCTTTTCTTTAAAACCGTATCACTTAAGTCCTCAAACTCTTTTATTCCAATTCATTTAAAATCTCTATTATTTTTCACACTCGGACTTTATTTAATAAAATCTTTAAATCAAACTTTTATTCTTTTCCAAATTTAATCTTTATTTTATCCAAATTTACTATAATTATTTTACTTAAAATTTTCTCTTTTATTTTCCTTCAAAAATCCAATCTTATATTTTTGATATCTCAATATACCCAAAATATATTCGGTCAAACCAAACATTCAATATTTTCAATTACCAATATAATCCATCACAGATTACTAATTAAATCATATCACAGAATATGAGATAATTCAATGTTTTGAGGAATCCAGTTGGATCCCTCCAACCTATTTCCCTGCATCCATAGATGTTAGAACAATATAAAAATACCAATCCCACTTCGAGGGGGATATCGCGGTATATAGGGTCATCCGCTATTATGCGGGGCGCATAGTGTCTCATCCGCTATATAATGCGGGAATATCAATCACTCTAATATATATATACTACTATATATAATATCACATCCAGATTGATAATACTTATCACATTCAATCAACCAATAATTTAATTCAACTAATTAAATTAATCAGTAATCCAATTTGAGTGAGATTAACTCACCTTTGATTTTTGTTTTGTAATTCGATCCAAATCGGCTATTCCCTTCTCGATTTCAAACCTTGTAACATTATACGGTCTATTAACATTTGAAATAATCGAATAGTTAATTACCATTTATTAATTTAATTAACTAATGATTTAATTTTAAACTAATAGTTTCCCTCTGGAAACTACATATATATACTTATAAAAATAATCTATATTACCATTTAAAGTTTCTATTTTCCTAAATCTTATCTTCATATATATTCTTTTCTGTTTTACTATATATACTCATATATACATATATGTTACCAGATTAAAATAAATAAATCATATACATACATACCTTGTTGTTGTTAGACTTTTATTTTTCCTGTTTACTGTTATTATATCTACCAATCTGGACTTAAATTAAACCCTATTCAAATTTACGGCAGGTTCATGCATATATATTATATGTTTTCTAACCCATATATATATATTTCTAAATTAAATTAAAAACAAATAAAATAAAACTGCTACCTTCCTACCGAGACACCCCAACCCTAGCATACATCACCACTCACGACCGAGGGCCACCAATAGCAAGGCCGAACTCACCAGCATCGTGACCAACCCCAGCTCGTTGAGATCCCAAAAACCGATCGCAATTCGCCCTACAGCAGTACGCGAAACCCCACGCGACTGAAAATCGTGATTTACACCATCGCGCCTTCACTCGAGAAGCGTCCGCTTTCCCCTCCACTTCCCTAGCCTCGTCGAACAACCTGCCTTGCCGAGCAACTGGCCTCGATGCCCTCGCGAGATCCCCTCCTGTCGAATCGATCGATGTTTTCTCTTCGTTTTTTTGGAAACGAACGGTGAATTGAAACAAGAAAAAGGGATTTCGAATTTTGGGGACGAATGCGCGATTTTTATGAAGGAGGTCGCCTGGATTCCTTCTACGAATTTTGATTTGAAAAAGAAAGGGTGACGATACGCGATTTAACGAAGGGATTTGTCGGCTTTGATTTGATTTTGCACTGAGAGAAATAGACGGACGTGATTTCCTCTGCATTGAATGCCTGCTACAAAGAAGGAAAAAAATTTCGATGGTGAAAGGAAGCAGGCTGAGGGAAAAGGAATCTCAGCTGTGTTGAATAGGGTATATAAATTTATATATTAATTAAATACAATTTGTCTAGATAAACGCAACACGAAATTTTGACCTCCTATCGAGGTGTGCCGCTAAGCGTTTAAAATGTTATACCCCTATTCCGAACACAATGGTAAAGGTTTCGAGTCCTAATTCGATCGTATGGAGAAGATAGCCTTTTGGACCCAGTTATTATATTAAATTCCCGATATAAATTTCAGTGCGTTTACCTACCGTACAGCCACACGATAACTCCAAACTCTCCGAAATTTGAAATCCGATAATAATACACTATTACGGATCCAATGGAACTGGTTTCGCCGAATTCCGAGACTGTGCCTCAGAAGGCTATTTTTAAATATCAATTTAAACGATATATTTTTAAAACTAAACACAACACTTCCAAATTCAATTTTAAAAGTTCTATTATCTTCAGTATTGTTAATACAAATTTTATAAGCCTTCAAATTATCTTTAGCTGGCTTAAAACTCAAGATTTCATATTTTTCCCGAATTTCCAATTATCAAATTCAAATATTAGATTGCTCAATAAATAGCTATATTTGAAATCCACATTAAAAATCGACTTTTAAATATTTAAAATTACTTAAGTATCCCAATTTCAAATGTCCAAAATCCTGGGTCGTCATAGTATGACAATATTCGTTTTCGGTCTCTTTAACAACCAAACGCTTATTTCACACCGTGGTCATTTTTATTTTCAAAAAGTTGATACTTCATATCAAAATATCATTTTTATTTCAAAATCATATCACTTTCGAAATCATATTCACTTTCGAAATCATAACCACAAAATAGGTTAAACCATCATATCAAAGTATTCACATTTAAATCCATTAAATCTAAATCGTAACAGTTCCAACTTAAACGGTTTGAATATTGAAAGTAATTTATATATTGGGATAGTTATACATTAAAAATAGTTTATATTGGAAAATAGGTTGTAGATTAAAATAGTGTATATATTAGAAATAGTTTATATATTAAAATATATTTTAAAAAATTGTTTATAAATTTAAAATAATATATATTAAAATAGTTTGTATGTTAAAAGAGTTTATATCAAAAATAGTTTCAAATTAAAATTATTTCTTCCAATTTCACAAATCAATTCAAATCAACTTTAGTTCCAAATTCAATTTAAATCAATCTAAGTTCAACAATTTCAATTAAAAATGTTAAAGGTTCAATTCAAATTCTCAATAAAACCATTGTTAAATTATATCGATTTCAAATCCAGGTTTGAACTACAAATTTAAACTACTTCCAATTCAATAGGTTTCAAAGTTTAAATATTCTTACAATTTACAATGACTTAATTTAATAAATTTCATTTATATTTCAAAATTCAATTTTTATTTAAATTTGAAATTATTCACTTAATCATTTTAACAAACATTTAAATAAAATCTCAAATTACAAACTTAAATCAATATTAAATATTCAATTTCAATTTTATTCATTTAATAACCTTTAATCAAAATCCAGTTATCAAGTTATAAAAATCATATCTTTAAAATCTCAAAATCAATATGTTAAAAATCAATTCTTATTTAAATATGATTCTTAAACAAATTAAATTACAACTCAATTCCAATTTATCTTCCCAACCTTAATTTATTAAAGTTATTACAAAATCTATTTTCAAATTATTAACATAAATTTTAAATAAATATTTTAAGCATATTATATAAGTTGAACTAAATTTTTATTAAATTTTATTATATTAAATACTTTTATATTAAATCTATTTTACTTTATAATCTTATTTATATATTTAAAAATAATAAAGTTATAAGTAAAAATTTAAAATTTACATTTTAAAAACTTAACTTATAATTTTTAAAATTTCCAAAATATATAATTTCAAAATCTAAATTTTACACATATATTAAGATTAAAATATCTTTATATTATATTCAAAAAATCAATACACATATATTTCTCTTTTCAAAAATTTGGAAATCATTTAAAAATAGACCAACGGTGTCCGTTTATAGTTTTCTATCCTATGGTCAAGTGATACAGTATTTATCATTTCAATCCGCAATAATTTAAATTTTACGAGTATATATCATTTCAACCCGCAATCCCAAAATTCCAAAATCAAGAAAATCGCTTGGGTTTATCATGTCAACCCATAACGATTTTTCCCTAATCTATAAGATCATTCGGGTATGTATCATTTCAATGCATAGTGATTTTCCTAACTATCAAGGAACTTGCATTGTGAGAATAATATGATAATAATATAAAATAACATAACATATCAATTTCAAGCAAGAATCATAACTACCAATTTAAA
This sequence comes from Allium fistulosum, assembly GCA_030737815.1. Classification (NCBI taxonomy): domain Eukaryota; kingdom Viridiplantae; phylum Streptophyta; class Magnoliopsida; order Asparagales; family Amaryllidaceae; genus Allium; species Allium fistulosum. Next base: position 427,685,116 of record CM060902.1, read on the forward strand.
TATAATATATTTACAACAGGTTATCGGTGTCAACATTGTCAATTAGCATAGGTGAACAAATGCAAATGATAACATATCATATTTAACAATTTAATTACTAGAAAATTCAAATTTAACAACATATTTCAGTCGTCAATTCATGTGAAATCAATTTACTAACATATGAATGTTAGTTGTGAGTGATCGCTCACCTTTCGTGGCTACAAAGGTAATGATAAAATAATGGAGCAAAGCGAAGATTTACAGAAAATCAAATCTAAGGTCGAAGCAAACCAATCCCAATAACACAAATCAACAACCAAGCTTTTGAAGGCAAACTCCATAGCAAAATCCAAAGCAAAGCGAAGCACTTGAACTTGATGAATCAATATATATATATATATATATACACAGAGAATATATATATATATATATTTCCTTTTCTCTTTTTTTATATATAAGAGAAGATGAAAGATAGTGGTATCGGCCAGGGAAAATGGACAGCTGCGGAGAGAGTGGATGGAAGGTTCAGATGGCAGCAAGGCTGTGGGAAGCTCTGGTTCGGGAAGTAGAAAAGGATCTGCTGCTCGAAGAGGGAAATGGTCATGGAGCTTCTGTTTGTTTGGAGAGGCGGAGGAAAAAAATGGGTGAGGAGGTGGAGAAGCGAGTCGGTAGGGTTCTAGCGGAGCACGACAGTGGGGTGTTCGGTGAGTGGTTGATGGGAAGGTGAAGGGTGCGAGGCTGGAATGGGTTGCGGTGTGCTGTGGGAATAGTGGAGCAGTTCGAAGCCGAGTTGTTGCGTATGGTTTAGATGGAGAGGGCGGAAAATGGTCAGGAGGTAGTGGGTTATGAGTTGGACTGGGTGTATGGTTGCGTACGTTTGACTGGGTGTGACTGTTGAGTTGGAGGGGAATTGAGTGCCACAAGCGGAAGGGCTGTGGTATTGGCGCTGTCAGGGGAGAAGCGGAAGTCGAGCAAGGAAAGGTGGTTGGACGGAGCAAAATTCGAAGTAGTGGGACTGGGTGAAGGGAGGAGAACGCTCGGCGACTTTCAGGTGAAGGCACGAGCAGGTGTAGGGTTGCTTGGTGGATTGCGGATCCTGGCGATGGGCGGATCTGGTGTTTGGGTCGCTACATGCTGTGGGTAGGTGGGGTCGCATGGAGGAAAAGGTGAGGGTGGCAGAGAAAGGATGGTGCGGCGGAAATGGTGAGTACTGGAGCATGGTTTCAGTGATAAAGATAATGAATAGGCTTCAACAAAATTATAAACTTCATATATATTATATATTTCTTTTTCTCTCAGAACGTAACAAAGAAGAGAAAGAGGCAGAGAGAAATGTACCATTATATATATAAAGCAATGGGAATGGTAAAAGTCAAGCGCGAGAATTCAGGGAATTATAAATGCCAATCGCTATTTGGTTTTACACGGTGGATAGTTGAATGGCCACAGGGAAACCAAAAGGCCCAAAATGGGTACCGATATGGCTAACCATTTCGCAGATTTCGCTGCGTACGGGACGTCGAAATGCACAATTGAATATACTACGGAGATCAGCATGACGAGACGAACAGAATGGTACACACATACTAGAGATACGACCATCCTAACAAAACTCGATATTCGCTGCCAAAACTATTGCTAAAACGCCGAAAATAATATAAACGGAGCTAGAGCAGTCCAAATTTGGCGAAACGAAATATGACGTCTCACTCAGAAAATGATTTACATTTTTCTTATAAAAAATATTAAGATTTCAAAAATATTTTATTTCCAGCAAATTTAACTAATTTTAAATTTTAAATTGAAAATTTTCACAACTAAACAAACTTACATATTTTCCAATAAAATTTTACCACTAGCTGTGTTAAAATAGACGTATTCCAAAATCAAATTTTCATTGCAAAATTTTTAATATATATTGTCATGAAAAATTTAGTTAATTACGTTATTTAAATCGTTAAAATTTACAGGTCGTTATACTGGAAAATTTGCTAGGTGCTTAAGTTTATGACAAGTTATCATGTCATATTCGAGATGAGTTATCAATTTAAGATAGCGACGAGTTGCAATGGTTGGTCGGAGTTGGACGAAACTTGATAAATGTGTTCTAAAGTATGGTGGGAAGACACATGATGAGTCGCAACTCAAATAGAGCTAAGTACATAACTCCGCACCGATTTATGCCTATAACTCGGTACCAGCTTCTTGGGAAGGAAGCTATGAGTTGGTGGTCAGCATGGATGCATAGAACCTGGCTAGATGAGGTGTCCTATATCAAAGATGCAAGAGATTTGGCTAAGGGTTGATTGTACCACAGAATTATATCCAGAACTAGGAGGAGGAGCTTTAGATTGAATGTCGAGATATTAAGGAGGGATGAGTCAGGGTTGAAGGCAGTAGAAGGGGAGTACTAGAGACATGAAAGAGGAATTAGCCATTAGTTGGCTAACTGTATAACTCGACATGGAGTTATACCTATAACTCGATACCGAGTTATCATGGTGCTTGATATGGAGTTGGAACTTCTAGGGAATGTTTTTAAGGTTCTGTAGATCATGTTATTTTGGTATTGGCTCGTTCAAATTACATTGGATGATGATATAACAACATGATGAAAAGCTATGGTCTTCGGATGTTGGCTCGTGTTGGGAATAGGTTCCAAAGAAGGTGGTTCGTAAAGGAGGGAGCCGTATGATCGGGGAATGTGGAAGGGTTCCTCGTGAATAATGGAAACTAGATTGGGCAAGAAGGGCTTGATATCTAAATGGAGCAAATGTGGGCTCGGGTATAGGTGCTAAGGAATCATTGATGCTTGGAGAGTTTTCAATTGTACTCAAAGTAGGGGAATTGTAAGTAGGAACGCCCATGGCTCAATGGAGGGACCTGTATACCTTGTATGTATGCTTTGGGTCTAGTATCCAGCTTTGGGCTGCAAAACAAGTAACTAGCGTTGGGTTGTGAGATACGAAAGTACAAATGAAAATAGAGATTTCCATTAGCCCCTGACTTTAGGGCCATACGAGTTATCATATATTCAGGGCATAAGGAGTGATTTCTAGGATTGTTGATGGATGCTATAGATGCTTTGCTTGTTTTCTTCAGTAGGCTATCACTTATAGGTATTATAGGAGGAAGACCGGTATCCTTTATTTGGTTTGTGGTATATCTTTATGATATTGTAGAGTAGCATATTATAATGTTATATGCTAACTCTTTAGTTGTAGGGACATATCAGGTATGGTTCGTGTACTCTTGTTCTTTACTATATTTACCTATGTAGTATTTTGAGATTTATTTACCGCTTACACCAGACTATTATCTTACCCGAGGTTTTATGCTTTGCTCCTTATTATCTTGGGTACTCTTAAATGAGTAGACTAGATAAAAGGTCTAGTTAACGCATTAGCTATTCAAAGGACGAGCTGGAGGGAGCTATCTCGTACTATATACATATATGATTTTCAATGCTTTTTCGTTGAGCTACACTGTGGAGCCCGTGGCAATGCTTGCTTATTTCTATTTTTTGAGACAGTTTATTTTAGTTTACTTCTGTTGTATAAACTCTACTACATTTGATGTATAACCTTGTGATCTATTGCTCTGATAATGATTTGTTCATATAGTTATTACTGTCGTCTCTTCTATTATATCTATGATATTATATTTTGTCCGTATGTTGTGAGTTATGAATGGTTATATGCTATGTTTATTTTTTTCAACCTTGATGATCGTCTTATTTCAGCCAGGCACAACAGCAGTGCACTATTTATATGCCATTGGTGCCGGTGGTAAAGGACAATCGTCACATTTGATATTGGAACTTTGGTTACGTAATTAATTTAAGTTGATACCATGACCCAGTAGATATAAGGAAGGACTTATTATCTTAGACTGGATCTAGAGTATATATATAAGAGAGTGTGTACTTGTTGTAAGTTTGGTTTTCAAAACTATATAGTAATATAATATATAGTATATGTACATGAGCACTATAGACATAGTTTTCTTTATGAGAGACTGATTATTGTTGTTACAGATAAGAATAAGTTGGCATACAAGGAATACCGTGAGATCTATTTTAGGAATTGAAGAAGGAGCATGATTAGGAGCTGTTACGCCTGATTTTCAAGCTACGTTCAATGTTATGATGGCGACGATGATGAGGAATGCTCCTGGTATGGTTATTGGTGGAGGTACTCTAGTGCAAGCGCCTATGATTGATTTCGCTAAGTTGAGTAAGGATTACTCTACTCTTGGAGGAAAGCCATTCCATGGAACAGAATCAACCATAAAAGTGCAAGGTTATATTGCTACTTGTAAGCGCATCTTCAGTGATTTAGAAGTGGATGACACTATAAAGAGAAAGTTGGCTTTTAGAAAACTTTAGAGGCGGGCCAAAAATTGGTGGAACACCATGACTATTGCTACGCCTAATGATCAATTCAGTTGGGAACAGTTTAAGGCAAGGTTTGAAGAAGGATTTCCTGGAACTGGTGAAAGGTAAGCAGGTTATCAAAGCGTATGCTTTGGACGTAGTCTCAACTTCGTTGAGTGCTCCCTCGACAAAAGAGAAGGAAAGTGGAGACGTTATTCCAGTGACCCAGTAGGCAGATTGGGATTGACACCCGAGATAGTAGACCGACCCTTGATCATGGCGAGCCCTGTTGGAGGCTCCACCAGCCTTTGCATGGTTTTCCATGGTTTAGTTTTATCGAATCATGAATGCTCTTTTATTTTTGATTGCTTTGTTCTGAATTTCGTTAGGTTTGGGATTATCTTGGAAATGTACTGGCTAAAGAGGTATGCGGCTATAGTGGATTGTGACAAGCTATTGGTGACAATCGACGATGTGGATAGGCGAATGGTAGTGATTACACTACAACAAAAGGACCTTATTACAACTGTAATTTTACAACTGTCACAAAATGCCAGTTGTAATAAAGGTTTTTTACAACTCTTTTATTTTGCCAGTTGTAATAAACTTATTTGCAACAACTCTTTTATTTTGCCAGTTGTAATAGATATCTATTACAACCTTTCTTTTTTGTTAGTTGTAACAGACGTCTATTTTCAACAACTATTTTATTTTGGCAGTTGTAATAGAAGCATATTACAACCTTTCTTTTTTGCTAGCTGTAATAGGTGCCTATTTTCAAGAACTCTTATTTTTTGCCAGTTGTAATAGATACCTACCCTTTTTTATTTGCCCTTGTAATAATAAATTAATAATTATAATTGAATAATAATAATTAATAGTTAAATTATTAATAAAAATTAATAATAAATAATAATTACTATTAAATTATAATAATTTATAATTTCTATAAAGTATGACATAATTACTATTCAATAATTAACAGTTAACATACTAATTAATAAATAATAAATAAATATTATTATTAAGTAATTAATAATTAATAAATAAGAAATAAATTTTAATAATTAGTAATTAATATTATTAGTAATAACTAATAAGTAATATTTAGTATTTAGTAATTAATTTTGATAATTAGTAATTAACAATTAATGATTACCAAGTTTTTTCAGAAAGTTGTATAAACGTACTTTCAACAGCTTTTCTTTTACCAATTGTAATAGAGGTCTATTAAATATTAATAATAATCAATATTTTATAATTAATTTTTAATAATTAATTAATAATTAATCTGAAATATAATATAATTACTATTAATAATTAGTGATTAATAATTAATTAGTAATTAATAATAAATTAATAATTGATAAATTAATAATCAATAGTAAATATTTAATAATAAATAATAAATATTTAATTAATAATTTATAATCTATAAATAATGAACTATCAAATTAAAAGTAACAAAAAATTAATAACAAATTTTTTATAATAAATAATAATTAATAAAAATAATAATAATTAAAAGTTAATTTTTAATATTAAATAATATTGATAATTAATAAGTAAATTTACATAATAATATTTAATAACAAAATTAGTAATAATTAAATAAATAGTACTTTTAAATAATTAAATATTAATACATAATAATTAATAACTGCTATTATATAACAATAACTAAAATGTGAAATAGTTCCTATTAATAATTTGTAATTAAAAATATAAAATTGATTAATAATCAATAATCAATAACCAATAAAAAATAAAAAATATATAATTAGTCATTAATAATTTATAAATAATCATTATTATTAAATAATTGTAACTAATAATCTATAATTAATAATCATTTTTCATATTTGATAATTCATTATAATTAATCGTTAATAATTAGTAAATTATAGCAAATACTTGTTAATTACATTTAATAATTAATAAATGTAATTAATAATTAATATTAAATTACTAACAACTATATTTTATAATAATTACTATTAGTATTCAATATATTAAATAGTTATTATTACTATTTAGTACTTAATTTAATAATTAATAAACCGTAATTATTATTTTATCTAATTTTTAATAATTAATGATTAATATGTAGTATTTAATAATTAAGAAGTAATATTTGTTATTTAGTATTTAATATTGATAATTATATTAATAAACATTACATTATAAGCTATTACTTTCATATGCTTCTAGATATTTTCATTTGTAACTATCTATTTTGTCATATACAACTCGAAATAAAGAAAATTGGCTCCACCGTAAATTTTTGTTTCCCTCCAATCAAATTTTGGCCCCACGGCAAGATAATTCAGCCTCCTCCCATATAACAATACCAATTTATCAATCATCCATCTCCCCATCATTAGCTAATTTCGCTTCGCCTTCCAGCAGATCCATACCATCTCTCATCAGATTCAATCCACCCTAGACAAATCCTCCTCGTCAACCATCGCAAAACTTATGAAACCCGAAACTTATATCCACTTCCTTGTGAATTTCCAAATTCAAAAACCAATAACGGCGATTATCAAATCGCAAATTCCAAACTAGAATTGAAATCGAAGAATGGAGTTGTGGAATAGGTTTATGAATTGGCTGCGATTTTGGGTTTCATGGTTTGCGGTTTGTAGAGGATGGAGGCGATTGCTTGGTTTGGGTTGAAGGGGTTGTGGTTGCTTATTTATTGCTGTAGGCTCGGTGACGAAAGGCATATGTCTGCAGTGGTTAGTGGAATCGGCGAAGGAGAAGAGAGGTGTTGGCCGTGGAGAAGGGGAGGCAACTAAAGTCAGGTGATTGCAGTAAAGGAACGGGTAGTGTGAAGAGGCTGGAGGATGGTGGTGATGAATGGTTTACGCAACTGAGAAAGTTTGAAGGAGGCGTGGAGCAGCAATGTTGATGAAATTGGTTTATTTGTTGCAGCAGAGATTTTAGTGTAGGGTGGAGTATAGTTGATAGAAGTGTTGTTGTGGGTGGTGTAAGTGAGGTAGGGTTAATATTTTAGTTTGCAGTAATTGGTCAAGTGTATGTGCACAGTTTGCAGTGATGGCTGAGGTAGCGCAACAACTTTTAACTGTTCATGAATTAGTTTGTAGTAATGGTTATTTTGACAATGGATGTTAGGTAAGGATAATGTTGGATGTAGAGTATAAGACAGTATGCACAGTTGGTTGGTGATGTAGTGAAGATCAGTGAGATGGTGGAGACAAGGTGTGTACGGTAAGTAGGCAGTGAGCGGTTTGGATTGTACTATGGTGTACACTGAAGTTTGATAAATGTAGCTCCAAGTATGATATGGAAGTGAATGGTCGTGACAGGGAGAAGGTAAAGTTATGGTCATCAGTGGTTGTAACTGCAGGTAGTTTGCAGTGTGAACAGAGAAGTATGGATGGGTAGCAGTGTGGAAAAGTGTTGTTATGGGTAGGGGTTACTGAAGTGGGAAGTTGGTGGTTGTTGCAATGTTTGTATGGCAGTCAGGTCAGTTTGTTGATGAGTAGATGCACTGTAGGAAGTAGATGGAAGTAGGTGATTGTGGAGTATTGGTTGGTCTGTTGGGTGTGGCAGTTGAGTGATATTTGCTGTGGTAATTAGTTGAGTGCAGTTTTGTGGTCAGGGGATGTGAAATTGTGTTGTATTGCAGGATGTTAGATAGTGGAGTGGGTTAGTATTGAATGGGAGGTGCTGTAGATGAGGTGGTTTGGTTTGAAGTGGAGAAACAAGTTGGACAGTGTGATGTGTGCACTAGTGTGCAGTCAGATAACAGAGGAGGGATGGTGATAATGGCACGGATGTGTTTATTGAAGTGTATGAGTTGTGATTATGGAAAAGGCAGTGTAATGTTGTGAAGAGTGGATATAATTGACAGGAAATTGTGGGTAGATGTTGAAGCACTAAAGATGGTTGTAATTTGAGGGAGTGGATAGTAGTGGTTTTGAAAAGAGAGGATGATGACTGAATTGTGGCACTGCTTGTGCAGGCAGTAGTTTACAGGAGTGGTGTTAGTAGTATATTTTGCCTTGTACCATCTCCTCTGATCACTTCAAACTGCCCTGCAAATACCCATACTCCCCAAAACCATCCATCACAGCAATACATAACATCTTCATAACATCAGCAACTTCGGACATCATCACCTTTTCCAAAAAAAAATATCAACAACTTCCACGTCTTACAATCACACAACTAGAAACATTCCTCACTGCACCCACCTGAAAACAACTCACAAACCACTTGCCAATACCACTACACTACACATTTCAAACAACAACCATCATCCAAAATACACTGACCTTACTGCTGATCATCCAAACCCACCTAATTGTCACTCACAAGCATCATCTGATTACAAGCATCATCTGATTCCTCTTAAACATCCCCTATGCTTGCCTGATACACATTTTGCTGCTTAAACACATTCCACCTTATCATCAACTTCATGACAGTTTCATCTCTGCCTCAAATATCCTCTGCATCCCCTCATTTCTACAACCAAATCCCATCACCTTCATTCCATTACCTCAACCATCAGCCACCGACAATCACTCAGACATCCCTCCAAATCACGGCGACCAGACTGCTACTTCCTCTGCACTTCTACCACGAATCTGAACTCATCCTATTAGACTATGCTTGACACTAATTTATGTTTTGATGTAGGACTGTGGTTAGGCAGGGGTGATGGTCAGTGTAGATGTCAGTGAGTGGTAGTGGAATTTATGTGATAGCAGGTGACTGGCAGGTAAGTGATGATGGAATAGGTGAAAGGGATTGCAATTTGAACAGGTAAGTAATGATGAAACAGGTAAGTCGAAGTGTTGAACTGTTGAATGCTTGGGTTGTAATTTTAAGATGATGGTGATGCATAAATGTATGTGCATTGTGTTGAAGTTTGAATGAATGGTAATGGTGGCTACTTGTAAAGTGGTGATAGTTTGTGGGCAGAGGGTGTTGCTGTTGTGAAATGTAAGGCAGTGTGGTCAGTGGGAGTTGTTGTGTGGAGTGATGATCTAAATAGTATGTTATTCGTTTGAAGTTATATTGGTGAATGTGGCAATTTGTAGTGAATGTGTATGTGGAGATGAGATGGAGGTAGCAGATGAATGCTCACTGTATATGCAACAATGGTTGATGGTTCTTGAACTATATAGGGGTAGTCCGATTAAAAAGTTAGTGAGTTATGAAGATTGTTAACTGTTAACTGTTAAGTGTTAACAATGATGGGTGGTGTATGACTTTATACTCCATGAACAATTCACTAACCGACAACCTATCCACGAACCCCTCCACTCATCCACTTCATACGTCTGTACTATTGGACAACCAGTTTGGAAGATTGTTGCTTAGCACGTGAAATTTATCTCTTTTAATTAGTACGTATCTATATTTATATTCACGTATGTTATGGATTTAGTTATATTTTGCAATAAAATTATGAATTCAAAAATGGTGTAAAACTGAATTGTTTTAGCTTTTATTAAATGTGAATGGTTCATGTTGTTTCAAGTAATGTTAACAATTGTAGTTATTATTAGTGAAATATCGGTTTTAATTATAATGTTGTGAAATTTATGGTTAATGGTAGTTGTCGGAAGATGAATTGCAATTGTTGGTAGAAGTTGTAAAAAGATTTATTACAACTGTCAATAACAGTTGTAAATGAATCTATTACAATTGCCAAAAGCAGTTGCAAAAGTTATTGTTGCAATTCTATTAGCAGTTGCAAAAGAGACCTATTAAAACTGTCGATGCAACAGTTACGATAGACTTTACCACAACTTTCAAAAGCAGTTGTAAAAAGCTTTTTTACAACTGCTCATGCAACTGTCGGCAACAGTTGTAAAAATATTCAACTCTATTACAACTCCGGATATTAAGACTGGCGGCCGCCCGTTGTAATAGACCTATTACAACTGTTTTTGGCAGTTGCGAAAAGGTATTTTTGTTGTAGTGTTAGCTGCCTACCAAAGGATGTGGTGATAGTTAGCTTTCTATATTCGCTTGGGGTTCCACATGAGGATTTATCATCTATACCGATCACTAAAGAGTATCCGGATGTCTTTGAGGAAGTGACTCGATTGCCGCCGCATAGAGAAATCGAGTTTCGGATTAACTTAGTGAAGGATGCCAGACCTATAGTTATTCCTTTCAAACGTATGACACCCAAAGAGTAGAAGGAATTAGGAGTGCAGGAGAATGACCTTTTGAGGAAAGGGTTCATTCGAAGAAGCATATCTGAGTAGGGTGCACCTATAGTATTCGCAACTAAGGCAGATGGCTCTTTAAGGTTGTGTGTGAATTATCGTGAGTTGAATAAACTGATGAAGAAGAACAAGTATCCACTCTTATACATTGATGACTTGTTTGATTAGCTGCATGGTACGAAGGTGTTCTCTCAAATGGATTTGATGACCAGATTTAACCAACTTACATTAGCAAAGGAGAGTGTGCTTTTTACTGCTACGCCGTTAGGATTTTATGAGTGGTAGGTGATGCCATTTGGGTTAACCAACACTTCGGCATACTTTTGTGGATCTCATGAATTGGGTTTTCAGAAACTAACTAAATAAGCTCATGCTTGTGTTCGTGGATGATATTTTGATCTACTCCAGAACCAAAAAGGAGCACAAGATGCACTTGAGGATTGTGTTATAAATATTGAGAAAGAACAAGTTGAGAGCGAAGTTCTCTAAGTGTCACTTTTGGAGGGAAGAAGTGAGATTCTTGGGTCATTGTCATCTTGGGATAGGGTACAACGGTGGATCCTGCGAAGGTGGTAGCAGCCCAAGATTAGAATCAGCCCAAGAATGCTACGGATGTGAGGAGTTTCATAAAATTGGCTTGATACTATAGACACTTCATCAACGACTTCTCAAACGTAACGACACCGTTGACTAATTTAACAAAGAAGAATCAGACTTTTGTATGGGATGCGAAGTGTGACCATGCATTTATGATTCTGAAGGAGAGGTTGATGAGTGCACCAATGTTGACCATTCCAAGTGGAAATGAAGAGTTAACAGTATACATTGATGCCTATGGTACTGGATTGGGTGCGGTGTTAATGTAGAAGGGAAGGATTGTTGTTTGTGCGAGTCGACGGCTAAAGCCACACGAAAGGAATTACCCAACTCATGATTTGGAATTGGTGGCAATTGTTTTTGCTTTGAAGACGTGGAGGCACAATTTGTTAGAAGAAACATTGGGTTGTTTACGGATGACAAATCCTGGAAGTACCTTTTCACTCATAAAGATCTTAACCTTTGTCAGCAACGGTAGTTAGAGTTCTTGGCCTCTTACGATTTTAGTATTTCCTATACTCCGGGAAAAAGGAATGCAATCGCAGATGCATTGAGTTGAAGACATGCTGGGTTAGAAGCAATGTTCTTATAATGGAAGCAGATAGAATATATTGCTAGATTTGATTTTGGGCCTCACTTTGGGCTAGAACCTGAAATTTTGGCAAGCTTATCGATTAGACCTACTCTAGTTAAAAGGATTAGTACTAGTCAAAAGTGAGATGCTAGGTTAGCGGAGATCATAGCAAAGATAAATGAAGGAGTAGAATCTGAAGATATGAAATAATACAAACTCGACCGAGAAGGTTGGCTTTGTAAAGATGGGAGGTTGTTTGTTCTCGGTGTTAATGGGTTGCGTGTGAAGTGCTAAGAGAGTATCATTATTTCAGATCGACTATTTATCCCGGTGGTAACAAGGTATACTGAGATATGAAGCAAACTTACTACTGGGAAGGCATGAAGAGGGATGTTGGGGCATTCATCTCCAAGTTTATGAACTGCCAATTGGTACAAGAAAAGTAGAAAAAACCTAGTGGATTATTGCAACCATTAGAGATTTCTGAAGGGAAATAGAAGTAAGTATCGATGGGTTTTATTGATGGATTACCAAGGACTCAAGTAGGGTACAGCGGCATTTGGGTCATAGTTGATTGGTTGACCAAGAGTGCAAGGTTTATACTTGTTAAGTCAAGTAGAATGACATCCAAGTTGGCAAAGTTGTATGTAAAATGGATAGTACAATTTCACGGTGTTCCAAAGATCATTGTGACCGATCGAGACTCGTTGTTCACTAGTGGGTTTTAGAAGAGCTTACAAGAGGCATTAGGGATGAAGCTGCATCTTAGTACAGCTTATCACCCGGAAACGAATGGGCAGACCAAAGAGTAAATCATATATTGGAAGATCTCTTACGAGCATGCATTATAGACTTTGGTGGGCCATGAGACGATCATTTGCATTTGGTGGAGTTTTCATACAATAATAGTTATCAATCGATATTGGTATGGCTCTGTATGAAGCATTGTATGGCCGACCATGTAATGCTCCATCATGTTGATGGGAAGCGAGCGAGAAACTGATATTTGTGCCAAACATGATTAGAGAGACGCCGAAGAAGATTAAGTCAATCGGCAATCAATGAAAGCTACTCAAGATCGACATAAAAGCTACGCGGATAAAAGACGAAGATACTTAATGTTTTTTGTCAAAAATATGGTATTTGTGAAGGTTTTTCCTCTAAAGAATGTAGCTTGATTGGGTGGCAAAAGGAAGTTGGCACCGAGATTCTTAGGTCATTTTCCGGTAGTTGAGAGGATTGGAAAGCTAGCATATAGGGTCAACTTACCTCAAAAGATAACATGCATGCACAACGTCTTTCATGTCCCTTATCTATGGAAGTTTGTGCATGACTCGGGCATGGTGATTACACTGGATCAGGTAGAAGATGTAGAGGTAGAACCAGAAATTGTTGGATCTCGTAGGCCGCTTCATATTGTTGCGTATGATACGAAACAACTTAGGAGAAAGACGATGAAGCTAGTAAAAGTACAATGGAGCGGAAGTGATGATGATTGTACGCGGGAGATGGAGGAAAGCATGAGGACTAGGTGTCTGAAGCTCTTTGAATGGTAAGACCCAACATTTATCATATCTACTTTCACCTTTGTATATTATGCTTGATAGATTAGTATTCTGCATGCTAGGATAAGTTCACCTACACTATCGATTGCATGACTGCTTGTTTGAGATGTGTGATGGTTGTTTGGTTGGTAGGCATGCGGGATAACCATGGCTGCTTATATTTTGGCTTGTTTGGGATTTTGGGGGCAAAATTCCTAGGGGGGAGAATGTAACGACCCATATTCTATAACTGGAGGATCGTAAAATATTTTTATTTAATTTGTATAAGGTCGTATGATTCTATAATTTTGGAATATGACTCCTAGGGACATTTTACACACCTGATTTTTTCTGAATTTCTATATGACCATTTTGACCCTAAAATCTTATTTGGGCTATAACTTTTGATAGGAGTTGAATTAGGGTCTCAAACTTGTTCCATTGCTTCAGGATATTAGTTTCTTATTCCTTAGATTGGTCATAATAAAAAGAGGACTTACGATTAGAAAGTTATGTCTGTTTAAAGTTTTCTAAGCGGCTGGCCAAGATTAGTATATAATTAATTAAGCTCATTAGTGAGCCCATTAGTATAACTAGAGAACACTTTAGATAGAGGGCTGGAGAGTCAAATTAAAACTTTTCCCTCTCATTCTTAATCAAGTCTAAACCCAAATTAGTCCTAAATCCATCCTAATTCATTCAAATTGCTCTCTAAATCAAACTAGATTGTAGTTTACAGATTAGTCCTTAATTAGAAGATAGAGTTCATCGATTTGCTAGATTTAGAGTGCTTTTCTACGCTGTCCGGATTAGATCTACACACAAATTGGTTGAATTTCGTAATTAGTGAATGGTTTATGCCTTCTAACTATACTATACATGTTTATATGGTAGAATTATAGGATTTAACATATTTTAAATTAGATTTTGGCCATGAAACCTTTTCTAACTTTACTCACATATTAATCCATGAATATGATTTAGATTGATTGGAAATCACACTTGTTCATGTTCATATATTCATGTTATATGTACATCTATGTTAGAAATTGACTTGTTTATCTTATTTCTATGAATTGCATATTTGAATCAATGAAATTGCATGTTGTTCTATGCTTGTATGTTGTGCTTTGATGTTGTTTATTAGTGTTGTGATTGCATAGAAAGATAGGTTGAAGAATTGAGTAAAATGGAGGCAAAATTGGTCAGAATCGGATAAAACTTGGCGGCTAGACTTTGGAGCATGACAGGTGGCTATAGGGTAACTTGCAACATGATTGAATGCAAGGTGATAAGTCAGACCTGAGTTAAGGGGATAGGTCAGACCCGACTTATGGTGGTAGCTCGTGAGTGATAATCGACTTGATGGCTTTGAAGAGCATGGTTAATAGAGGTTGTTTATGGCAAGACTCTAGAAAATTGGCTACGTGCTTGAGTTTATGATGAGTTATCAAGTTAGGTTGGCGATGAGTTATCAAGTTAAGTTGGCGACAAGTTATAATAGTTGGTCGAAATTGGATGAAACTTGGTAGATGTGCTCTGGAGTATGGTGTAACGACATATGATGAGTCGCAACTCAAATGGAGCAAAGTACATTACTCGGCACTAAGTTATGCCTTTAACTCAAAACCAAGTTACGGGGAAGGAGGCTACAAGTCGGTGGTCAGCATGGATGGATGAGCATGGCTAGATGTTGTGACTTATATCAAAGATGCAAGAGATTTGGCTAAGGGTTAAGTGTACCACCGAGTTATCTCTAATACTAGAAGAAGGAGCTTTGGATTGAATGTTGAGTTATCTAGGAGGGATGAGTCTAAGGCACTAGAAGGAAAGTACTAGAGACGTGAAAGAGGAATAGCCAATAGTTGGCTAAGTGTATAACTCAACATCGAGTTATACCTATAACTCGGCACCAAGTTATCATGGTGCATGATATGGAGTTGGAACTTCTAGGGATTGTTGTTGAGGTTCTGTAGATCATGCTAAAGTTGTTGACTCGTTCGTATCTGGTTGGATGATGATATAACAACATGATGAAAAGCTATAGCCTTCGGATGTTGGCGCGTGTTAGGAGTATGTTCCGAAGATGGCGACTCGTAAAGGAGGGAGCCATACGATTGGGGAATGTGGAAGGGTTCCTTGTGAATAATGGAAATTGAATTGAGCAAGAAGGGCTCGGTATCCAAATGGAGCAAAGGTGGGCTCGGGTACATGTACTAAGGAATCATTAATGCTCGGAGAGTTTTCAGTTGTACTCAAAGCAGGGGTATTGTAAGTGGGGATGCCTATGGGTCTGAGGGACCTGTATACCTTGGACCTATAGCTTTGGGTCTAGTGTCCAGCTTTGGGCTACAAGACCCGTATCCATGTTTGCGCTGCGAGATACGAGAGTACAATAAAAACCAAGATTTCCATTATTCCCTGGCTTGGGGGGCATACGATTTATCATATATTCAGGACACAAGAAGTGATAGTTTGGATTGTTGATGGATGCTATGGATGCTTTGGTTATTTTCTTTAGTAGGCTATCACTCATAGGTATTATAGAAAGTAGGTATTGGAGATAGGAATACCTGAAAAACCGATATCCTTTATTTGGTTTCTGGTATATCTTTATGATATTATAAAGTAGAATATTATAGTGTTATATGCTAACTCTTTGGTTGTAGGGACATGTCAGCTATGGTTCGTGTACTCTTGTTCCTTACCATATTTACTGATACAGTATTTTGAGATTTATTTCCCGCTCGCACCAAACTGTTGTCTGATCCAAGGTTTTATGCATTGCTTCTTATTATCTTACTCTTAAATGAGTAGACTGGATAGCAGGTCTAGGTGATGTAGTAGCTGTTCGAAGGAGGAGCTGGAGGGAGCTATCTCGTATTATATACATATATGGATTTCAACGCTATTCTGTTGAGCTACGCTATGGATTCCGTGGTAGTGCTTGCTTATTTCTATTTTTTGAGACAATTTATTTTAGTTTACTTCTGTTGTACAAACTGTACTACATATAATGTATAACCGTATGATCTATTGCTCTGATAATGATTTGTTCACATACTGTTAAATCTTTTATATTTTATTTTGTCCATATGCTATGAGATAGCATATGTTATATGCTATATTGATTTATTTCAATCTTGATGATCGTCATATATCAGCCGGCAAGACAACGATGCACTATTTATATACTATTAGTGCCGGTGGTATAGGACGATCGTCACACTAGTGAAAGGCATTTGAAGGAGGAAAGTGGAGAAAATAGATTCATTTAGAGGATGGACTTCTTTAAAGGCAACTGGATTGCCACCGCCATATCATCAAGGTTAATTAAGCAATTGAAGTCACCTAGCACTATCCAAGGGTGGGTGTCTTGGGAGAAGTGAGGAAGGCAGTTCAAGAGGAGTTGTATGGAGCTTGAGTTATTATCAGCATGTATAAAAGTGATGTATATGGAAGTATTGGAGGGCATGTGGGGAATACGACAGTGGATAAATTGTCTGGTAGGGAGAATATGAGAATGTTTGAAGGTATTAGGATCATGGATGATCATGATTCGAACATTAGGTGCTTCAAGAAGGCTATGATTTAATGTCCAGGTAGGTTTTATGTAATCAGCAGCTTTGGTAGTAAGGATATGGCTGAGCTTAGTTTCCATAATAGCAGGAAAGTGGATATTTTGAGACTTAATTAGATCCTTTAAGTGATCAAGTTTAATCGTACTAAGTGCACCCTTTATGTCCCAAACTACAATGTCGTGTAACATGATTAAACTAGTGGGTAGTATTATTCTTTTGATTTATCATTCTCCTTACTGAAGGAGATCAAACATGTGGGCATTCAAGAACTATGCTTGTGCCAGGTAGAATGTTAGCCTCATCCAAGTCAGCTGAAGATTGCTTCTTGGAATTCCTTGCTTTTTTTGGGAGTTATGATTGTAGGCTTTGGATTTGGTTATGGGAGATTCAGAGCATATTGATGTGGCAAAGGAGGTTTTGATTTTTAAGGAGGAAGGATCATTATTATTGAAGTGAAGTCTAGCCATCCAGAGGGAGCAGCCAAGTGATAAAAGGAAAAGAGAGGGGAGGATATCATCACATTTAAAACAATATCAACTGAGGAGTTTAATGGCGAGGAAGAATCGGGAGGCTTGATATGTTGCAGGATAATAAAGATTAGCATATGAGGTGTTGCAGTTAGATAGAAGTTGTATAGATGAGGATAAAGCAATTTGCATGGAATTAATAATTTTACATGCATTGGAAGATTCTTTTTTATGAAGAAAGGGGACATTACATGAGAGGAGAGCCAATGGATTATTTTCTTGCCTGTGGATGTTGGTGGATATAAGTTTGGAGGCATTTAAATTAATGCTTTCATGTATTTTAATATTAAATTCAGAAGGAACTATAGGAGAGTTGATATCTGGAATATGAGAAGTTAAAGTGCTTTGCATAAACACATTAATGCCACTTGTGCATGCATGCACATTGGGAACCGAAAGCTCTTCTAATTGTGAGCTGTCAAAACTCACATTGTCTGGTGTTATTTTTTCCACTTCCAAGCACGTTACAATATCATCTTCATCGCATGAGGCTAAGATTATTATTACTAGTTTGAACATCGTATGTGAATTCAATTCGAAGTTTATCAACGGCTGAATTCAACTGAACAGCAGCAGTATCAGGAATGTCTTCATTGCTTAACCTTCTACCATTTGTTTGAGCAACATTGCAATCGAGGGGGGAGGGGCAATTCACCATAGATGCCATTACCATGAATTTCACCGTTCTTACTTTCAATTTTTTCCTTATTTCTTAGCACTTTCTGCCACATTTGTTTTTTAGCTACCTTATGTTTGCACTTTCCAACTTACTTAACAACGGTTTCATTCTAACTTTATTTCTCAACAATTTCATTATCATTTATTTTGTTGAATTTAATATCAACATTCAAACATGAAGAAGTACTATGCCCAAACATTTTGCAACAGATACATATCTCTGGTTTCCATAAGTAATTGACATAAATCATTTGTTCCTCTCCATCCATTAATTTAACACGAAATTGTTTCATCAGTTCTTTATTGGGGGGAGACCTCAGTTATGCATTTTGCATATTCTATGCGTTCAAGGCGCTTTGTGTACTCATCTATACATAATAGTTTACCTACCTTACTAGCTAGTCAATCTATACCTAAATATGACCAAGCATAGTTTGGAATATTTGATAGCTACACCCAAATCGAAACATATTTTATACTACTAACATACATTTCCTATTTCAGAATTCTATGACTTGATAATAAACATCTTGTTCTTCATCATAATTGGGCCACCCTAAAGATTTCTGGTTTTATCATCATCACAAGACATCAAAAATAAGAATTAAATCCATCAAATTTAACCTTTGAGTTTCCAAAGTCTTTTTAAGTGTTCGACCACAACGGTGTAAGAAAGCAGCTTATCAAAGAAGACACCAATAATATAATCATTTCACACCTACTAACAAGCTGCAATAAATTCAGGTGGAGGGACAATGGCATCACCATCAAAAGTGAAGTAAACTTCAGCTAGCATGTATTTTCTAGCATTCCTGGGCTATTTTTTGATCAGTGAAGCCCATATGAGTTGAGGAGAGATAGTGGATAGGTCAACAAGAGAGGGGAATGGAAGGAGGAGGAGGGATTTTGTGACGTACCGCCTTTCATTCCATTGAAAGATGAATCGTGAAATAGAAAGAAATAGGTAGAAAAGAAATTGATAGAAAGAAAGAACTAAACAAATCATAGAATCTCATAGCGGAACGGATAATATATATTACATAACATATATCACATAGTAACTAGTATAGTACATCAGAGTCATACTTATACTTGCATCATGTCCAGACAGTCGTAGTGACCTGTCTATTCATTACAAGCCAAAATACAGACATAGATACCAATACAGCGGAATATAGATATAGCTAAATACGTTGAAGCCACCTGCTCCAACTCCTCCTCCAAAATACATCGAGAGCAAACCTGGAATCACTTGGCTACTCATAAAAATTTGAGTACCCAAGAGTTTAGGAAAACAAAAAAATAAACTCTGGGTCAGACATGGGTCTGGTTTGAGTAAAACGGTTAAATTACATTAAATTGAAAACCATTTGAAATCAAGGGTGTCTCGTAAGACTCGCCGCACATAAACACGGACGGGTTTTTCCCTTACGATAACCAATACTGATGCAGCGCAGCCCACATTTGTCAAAGATATAAGTCGTGACCGACTTAACATGATAGAAGATTTAAGTCGTGACCGACTTAACAAGAGTAAAAGCATCAAAGGCATAAGTCGTGACCGACTTAAGGAAGGAGGTATAAGTCGTGACCAACTTAAGGAAGGAGCTATGAGTCGTCAACGACTTAAGGGACGTGCTGGGTTACGACCTAAGACTACAGGAAGAGCAACCCAAGTTGAAAAATGCGAAGGTTTAAGTCGGCAACGACTTAAGAGAAGTGTTTTGGTAAGTGTACGACTTAACGAAGCAGGGAATGAGTCGTTGCCGAGTTACGAATTAGTTGAGTCGCCTGAACGACCTAACGAGTCAAGAGTTAAGTCGCTGAAGCTCTGGATGTCGTTGAATCTTATGCCGAGTTAATCTAAACCGCTATATTCTTAAGTCGCTACTATGGATGAATCGTGAACTGGGTTAAGTCGTTAAGTCGTCTACGACTTAAATGTTGAGTCGTTGTATGGTATTATGTTGTATTTCTTTAAGTCGTATGTCGTCTGTACTTAAGTCATAAGATCGTAGACTTGTGTTTCTGTATTGTAACTCGTAAGTCGTATGATGTTTGTAAGTCGTGAGTCGTGTTTGTTAAGTCGGCTGAGGCGGGTTGTGTTGTAAACTGTTAAGTCGTAAACGATGTATGGTAGGTCGGCTATTTTGAGTCGTTTGTTATAAGTCGGAACCGACTTAGGAGATGATGAAATTTCTGTTGTAAAGTCAAATGCCTATAAATAGGCCATGTAAGTCATTTGTAATCGGTTGTTGATTTTTGAATAAAATTCTCTTTTGTTAGCTTTGTGCTTTCAATTTAAATTGGTAGTTGAGTGTAATCTTCTATCTTCTCTTTCGGTTAATCGAGTGCGCTCGATTCAACGATTGCAGAAGCCGATTCGCGGAATCAAGTGCGCTTGATCAACGCTCGAAGAATTGAAGATCTCTTCTCACGGTATCGTGCGCGATCAACGTGTCAGGGATAGCTAGAATTCGGTATCTTCGGATCAACGAATTTGGGCATTTCAGTATACATCAACTCATCGATTGCTACGTTCATCGATCTACACATTTTTTATTAATCCGCTGCGTCAGTTTTGGTATCAGAGCTTGTTCTAGCCAATCATAGCTAGATCGAGACTTGGAGCCTAATCATTTTGGAGTTTTGAAGAGATCAAGTGATAGCCGAGCTAAGTAGAAGAGTGGAGATCAAATTTACCTCATTTGGAGAAGTTGTGTTCATCGTGTTCATCGCGAAGTAGCAACAAAGTGGGAGTTTTCGATCCATTTCATTTTGGATCAAAGTTCGAATTGTGTTTGAATTTGAAGAGTTTGTAAAGTTTCAAGTATGCCACCAAGGAGAGCTAATCGACATCAAAATGTTGAAGCTTTGTATCGAAGAGAAGAAGCTGATGAGATGGAGCAAAGAATCAATGAAAACTTTAGTGAAAAGCTTAACGAAGGAATTGGACGGTTAGAGAAGATGATGTTAGAGATGAATCAAAATCGAAGAAGGGTTTCACCTGAATCTAACCATGGGGGAAGTAGAGTCTCACCGCAATCCAATCGAGAAAGAAGTATTGACAATGATCAAAGGCGTGGGAGGAACGTGGATGATCGAGAACGGAGGAATGTAGATAGAAGGGATGATGGTGGAAGACGTGATGGTAGTAGAGATGTGGGTGGACGAGATAGACAACGATATACATCTGATTTTGAAGAGGAGTATGATGGTGGTAGTGTTCGAGGACAAGGACGAGAACAAGGAAGAAATCACTCTGAGTATGATCACAAGTGGGAGTCGGGGATGAAGACTGAAATTCCTGAATTCAAAGGTGGTATGCAAGCAGAGGAGTTTCTAGATTGGGTGGCTAATGTTGAAGAGATTTTTGACTTCAAAGAAGTTCCAGAACATCGTAGAGTGAAGTTGGTTGCTACGAGGTTGAGGGGTAGAGCTTTGGCATGGTGGCAGCAAACCAAACTTACACGTGAACGGATGGAAAAGTCAAAAGTTGAATCTTGGAAGAAGATGAAGAAATTGATGAAAGCAACGTTCTTACCTTACAATTATCAATCGTTGATGTATCAACGTTTGCAGAATTTGAGGCAGGGCACAAAGAATGTTAATGATTACGCAGATGAATTCTATCAACTTATTGCGAGGAATGATATTATGGAAACGGAAGAGCAGCCGACATCTAGATTCATTGGGGGATTGCGAATGCAGATTCAGGATATGGTTAACATGTTTGATCCCAGATCTGTAGCGGAAGCACATCAGAAGGCGTTGGCTTGGGAAAAACAGGGTAGACGAGGAAGTGGTGTGTTTACTAATTCCAACAATCAAGTGAAGGGTGTTGGTGGGAGTTCTAATATTTCTAAACCTATCAGTAGACCAGTAGTGAAGGAGGCTGAGAAGACAAAGGTTAACAACGGTTTCAAATGTTACAATTGTCAGGAATTGGGTCACAAAAGTAGCGAATGTCCAAAGCCGAAGAAGAGAGCTATGATAGCGGAAGTTGAGGATGAGGATGAAGAAGCTGAATGTTCCAATTCACCACCTGATGAGGAGGAAGAAGAAGTGTCGGGAGACGAAGGTTATAATCTAATGATGAAGAGGTCCTGTTTAACACCAAAGCAAGAGGAGGATTGTAGTTGGTTAAGGAGCAATATTTTTCAGTCAACATGTACCATTCTGGGGAAGGTTTGCAAATTTGTTATTGATGCTGGAAGCTGTGATAATATAATTTCTTCAGAAGCTGTGAGGAAGTTGGCGTTGAAGACTGAGAAACATCCGAAACCGTACAAGCTAGCTTGGTTGAGGAAAGGCGGGGAGGTGAAGGTTGGACGAAGGGCTTGTGTGAAGTTTTCAATTGGAAAGAAATACAAGGATGAAATCTGGTGCGATGTGGTAGATATGGACGTTTGTCATTTGTTGCTAGGGAGACCGTGGCAGTATGATAGGGCGGTGCAACATGATGGGCGTACCAACAGTTACAGTTTCATGTTTGAAGGCACAAAGATTACTCTAGTTCCAAAGAAGCGACAACAGGAGGAAAACAAGTTGGAGGAGATTGAAGAGCTTAAAACCTTGTTATCTTTGAAGGAGTTTGTGAAGGAAGTAGAGGAGGAACCTGAAGTGTTTTTGTTGATTGGGCGAGAAAGCAGTAAAGAGGTTGAAATTCCAGAAGAAGTGAAACCAGTTTTGAAAGAATTTGAGGATGTGTTTCCCGAGGAGTTACCGAAGGAGTTACCGCCACTAAGAGACATTCAACATCAAATAGATCTTGTTCCGGGTGTTGTATTTCCCCATAGACCACATTATCGAATGAGTCCGAAGGAACATGAAGAGTTGCGGAGGCAGGTAGAGGAATTTCTTGAACAGGGGCATGTGCAGGAGAGTCTAAGTCCTTGTGCTGTACCAGCTTTATTGGTACCCAAAAAGGATGGAACATGGAGGATGTGCACAGATAGTAGAGCATTGAATAAGATCACAGTCAGATACAGATTTCCGATGCCTAGGCTTGATGATTTATTAGATCAGATCAGTGGGTCCGTAATATTTTCAAAGATTGACTTGAAGAGCGGTTATCATCAGATTCGCATTAGACCCGGGGATGAATGGAAGACAGCGTTCAAGACGAGGGAAGGATTGTATGAATGGCTGGTAATGCCGTTTGGTCTATCGAATGCACTGAGTACATTCATGAGGGTGATGAATCAAATTTTCAGACCATACATTGGAAAATTTGTGGTGGTTTACTTTGATGATATTCTGATCTACAGTGCTAGTACAGACGAACATGTTCAACATTTGAAGAAAGTGTTAATTATTCTACGTGAAGAACAATTCTATGTTGCTACCAAGAAGTGTGTTTTTATGGCGAGGAGTGTTTTATTTCTGGGGTATGTTGTGTCGAAAGAAGGAATACAGGTTGACCAAAGTAAAGTTGAAGCTATCAGAGATTGGCCGCAGCCCAAGACAATAACGGAAGTTCGTAGTTTTCACGGGTTGGCTTCATTTTATAGAAGATTTATTCCACACTTTAGTAGTGTGATGGCGCCTGTTACTGATTGTATGAAGGGCAAACAGTTTTTATGGACGGAGGAAGCAGGAGTTGCTTTTGAACGAATCAAGGAGTTGTTGACGACATCACCAATTCTAATATTACCAGATTTTCGGCTAGTATTTGAACTACATACTGATGCATCCAAGGTTGGGATTGGAGGAGTGTTGAGTCAGAGGGGACGTCCGATTGCATACTTTAGCGAGAAGTTATCAGGAGCAAAGATGAGATACAGTACATATGATGTGGAATTCTATGCTGTTGTGCAATCTATTAAACACTGGAGACACTATCTATTTCAGAAGGAATTTGTTCTTTACACTGATCATGAGGCGTTAAAACATTTACAAGGGCAAGACAAGATTTCAGCGAGACATGCATCGTGGATTGCATATCTGCAACAGTTTACTTTTGTTGTTAAACACAAGTCAGGGGTGACGAATCGAGTGGCTGATGCTTTGAGTAGAAGGAGTCATTTGTTGACTACACTGAAAGTTGAGGTGACAGGGTTTGATGTGTTGCCAGAATTATTTGTCGATGATCCTTATTTTGCGAAGTGTATTGATAAAGTCAAGGAGGGAAAGACGGATGAGTTTATGATGGTAGACGGTTTTCTATTCAAAGGAAATCGATTGTGCATACCTGATTGTAGTTTGAGAATGAAGACTGTAAAGGAGCTACACGAGGAAGGCCACGTGGGTAGAGACCGTACTTTGCAATTGATTTCGCAATCTTAATTTTGGCCATCGATGAGGAAAGAAGTGGAGAGGTTTGTGGAGCGATGTCATATCTGTCAGGTTTCGAAAGGAACTGCGACTAATGCTGGTTTATATATGCCGCTACCTGTACCAACTAAACCATGGGTTGATGTGAGTATGGACTTTGTGTTGGGGTTGCCGAGAACGCAGCGTGGTAATGATTCCATTTATGTGGTAGTTGACCGATTTTCGAAAATGGCACATTTTATTGCTTGTAAGAAGACGGCGGATGCTGTTCATGTTGCTCAACTATTTTTCAAAGAGATATATCGACTTCATGGATTGCCAGAATCTATTGTGTCAGATAGAGATACCCGTTTTCTAAGTCATTTTTGGCTAAGTTTGTGGAAGATGGTTGGAACGAAGTTGAATTTTAGCAGCGCTTATCATCCGCAAACGGATGGACAGACCGAGGTTGTGAACAGATCATTGGGAAATTTGTTGAGGTGTCTTGTGCAAGACAATCTGAAGAGTTGGGATGTGAAGTTATGCCAGGCAGAGTTTGCCCATAATCATGCTGTAAACCGAAGTACTGGGTTCAGTCCATTCCAGATTGTATATTCTAGTATGCCAAAAGGACCGTTGGATTTGACGGTAATACCACACTCAAAGGGGACAGTTAAGAAAGCTGCTGATTTTGTTGAAGGGTTGACGGAGTGTCATAGAACCATTCAAGAACGATTGGAGAAAGCAAATGAAAAGTATAAACGATCGGCAGATCTAAAGCGAAGAAATGTTGAATTTAATGAAGGTGATTGGGTTTATGCAGTGTTAACAAAGGATCGTTTTCCAGTGGGCGCTTATAACAAGTTAAAAGCCAGAAAAATTGGTCCTGTAGAAGTCGTGAAACGGATTAATGAAAATGCTTATAAGTTGAAGCTGCCAGAAGATGTGTACACTTCTGATGTGTTCAATGTTAAACATTTCGTACCATATCATGGGGACGAACGAGCTGATGTGGAAGAATTTACAAATTCGAGGTTGAATTTTTCTCAACCTGGGGAGGAAGATGCAGCGCAGCCCACATTTGTCAAAGGTATAAGTCGTGACCGACTTAACATGATAGAAGATTTATGTCGTGACCGACTTAACAGGAGTAAAAGCATCAAAGGCATAAGTCGTGACCGACTTAACGAAGGAGGTATAAGTCGTGACCAACTTAAGGAAGGAGCTATGAGTCGTCAACGACTTAAGGGACGTGCTGGGTTACGACCTAAGACTACAGGAAGAGCAACCCAAGTTGAAAAATGCGAAGGTTTAAGTCGGCAACGACTTAAGGGAAGTGTTTTGGTAAGTGTACGACTTAACGAAGCAGGGAATAAGTCGTTGCCGAGTTACGACTTAGTTGAGTCGCCTGAACGACCTAACGAGTCAAGAGTTAAGTCGCTGAAGCTCTGGATGCCGTGAATCTTATGCCGAGTTAATCTAAACCGCTGTATTCTTAAGTCGCTACTATGGATGAATCGTGAACTGGGTTAAGTCGTTAAGTCGTCTACGACTTAAATGTTGAGTCGTTGTATGGTATTATGTTATATTTCTTTAAGTCGTATGTCTTCTGTACTTAAGTCATAAGATCGTAGACTTGTGTTTCTGTATTGTAACTCGTAAGTCGTATGCTGTTTGTAAGTCGTGAGTCGTGTTTGTTAAGTCGGCTGAGGCGGGTTGTGTTGTAAACTGTTAAGTCGTAAACGACGTATGGTAGGTCGGCTATTTTGAGTCGTTTGTTATAAGTCGGAACCGACTTAGGAGATGATGAAATTTCTGTTGTAAAGTCAAATGCCTATAAATAGGCCATGTAAGTCATTTGTAATCGGTTGTTGATTTTTGAATAAAATTCTCTTTTGTTAGCTTTGTGCTTTCAATTCAAATTGGTAGTTGAGTGTAATCTCCTATCTCCTCTTTCGGTTAATCGAGTGCGCTCGATTCAACGATTGTAGAAGCCGATTCGCGGAATCAAGTGCGCTTGATCAACGCTCGAAGAATTGAAGATCTCTTCTCACGGTATCGTGCGCGATCAACGTGTCAGGGATAGCTAGAATTCGGTATCTTCGGATCAACGAATTTGGGCATTTCAGTATACATCAACTCATCGATTGCTACGTTCATCGATCTACACATTTTTGATTAATCCGCTGCGTTAAATACGCTTTCATAGGAAATCCAGTGATATTATAATAATGTCTAGGGTTTTCAAATAAATTATTCATATAGCTGAAATTGTTACATTAATTAAATTCCAGCATAATAGGTATACAACTAAGACCGAAGGCACTTAGTGGAGAATGGGTTCCATACAATTACTGGGCTACTGGGGTACCGCTCGTCACGGTGCATCTCTAGAAAAATAACACCTAGGACCACACCGGGATCCCCTGCTACACAAGACCGGACTACCCCTAACCTCGATAGTCCGAATAAGATTACCCTGTGGTTGGGATCAGCAACCGTGCCACATAGACCGAAATAAAAGGGACTCTAGATAGAGGTAACCTTACCCTACTTGGGTGCGACCCACTTAGCCTTGCTGCATCTCCCCTGTTTTAGTCATTCCCGGTTGATGAGGCTTGAGCCTACGATTACCTTTTAAGAACACATTCACTTGGAATGCTCATTGTCCTCTAATGACGATGTTCTGATAGCATTCGTCCATACAAGTCCGTTCCGGGTCCGAACGGAACCGAAGGCACTATCTCCACTACATCCATATTGGAATCACCCTCAGAGTTAGTGACAAATAGCCCTTGCATTCTGAATCTTCATTCTGGATCTTCCCTGGAATCTTCCCGACCGGATCGTTTATTTTGGATCAATGTGGTTTTCGGATGATACTGATATCCGATCCCGGTCTCATCGATTCCAAACGACAGATTTTTAAAGGCCAAGTTGTTTAAACAAACAATTCAATTTCAGGGTGTCAACATTCATATGGAAATTTCACTACATATGTTTATTTCTAACAAAACGTCTCAACGTTTCCATTTCAATCATTCAATTTATTCGGTCACTTAGTATCACATGCATAGAATAACTAGAAATAAATACTCAAGAGAAATCCAGTCAAATCACATATCCTGAACTATTTTAATGATTTATAGCCAAGATTTACCAATCACAATTATCATCTAGTTAAATTTAAATAATCCAAAATTTATCATATTCCTAACCTTGCTTTCTTATAATTAAAATTAATTACAAAAACTATTTATTCTTAATTTAATTAAATTTTAGAAATTCATTAATAATTATCTTATATAAATTAACATAGGATTTAATTGATTTAAAGTTTAAATTGTTTATTTACTTTAATTATTAAAAATTAATTTAATTATATGTTACCAAAACTTAACCGAGTGCATTAGGCAAAAAGGTTTAAGTGATAGGATAATTACAAGTTCCTATATTGTTTTTAAATTAAAGAAAAATAAATGTTTAAAGGTTAATAGGTTTTGAATGAAAACACTTGATAACATTTTATATATTTTTTAAAAAAAAACAAGACCCAGCCCATCGGCCCAAACCAAAAAAAAACAATCCCCTCTTCTCTTTAATTCCCCTGCCCTTTCCTTCTTCATTTTAAACGTGCACACAACCAACACTTGACCCATGCGTGCATATGCACACGATCTTCGGCCACCATCTATTGCCGCCGACTATTGCCCCAGGTCGCCTCCGACCTTGCAAAACCACCGACCATCCCAATTCCCCACGGCAACCACTAATTCGAAAACTCAAACCCAAACTCGCGTCCAGGAAAATGAACCATCCCCTTCCTCCACCTCACTCGACCACCTTCGACCGTCGCCAATACTGCGCCACTAGGACCGCCGAGACCTCTTCTTCCTTTTCCCCCTATACCGCAACCTTGAAACTCCTCCACGACACCACCATCCAACAACAATCGAACACGACCAAACCCCTCCTTCAAACCCTATATCACCTCCGACCAACCACCACGCCACTCTATAAAATACAACGCCATTTTTCACGAGTTCCCCTTCCACCCAGCTTCCTTATGACCAAATTCCGACCCCCACCATCGACTGGTTCGTCGTAATTTGGTCAAAGACCAAATTACGTTCATCTCCTTTTATCTCACCATATACATAATTAAAAATCGTGAAACTACCTCCAAAATTCATCATTTACGATGACGAACACATTAATATAAGCAAAGATCCAAACCATGATACTCGAGTTCCTTCCATATTGGGTTAACTTACTGTAAAATATGCTTTTCAACGTTTATACTTGATAATATTTCACGAAACCATTTTTAAAACAAAGTACAATCGAAAACAAACAGTTTTTCTTTTAACATCATAAACTAAAACTAATTAGAGTGAGAGATAGGGATTTTAGAAGTTAAGTATGACAGTTCTTTAACATACAGCAGAACAAGGTGATGTACATGACTATGGTTTTCCTGTTTATACCCCTTAATATACATTCATATATAAGTATATATATGTATATATATATATATATATCCTTCTGCAAGCATACTTATCAAACAATACTTCTACTTCCACATCCATGCACATAACAAAGATTATAGTATATAAAAGTTTAGTTCTACTCACTGTTTTCCACTGAAACAGAGCACTGTTTTGAAAAAAAATATGCTGCTTGCTTTTTGTTTTGATCTCCTTGTACCTTTGATTCTACAGAGTTTTAAAATGGTAGCTTGTATCCGTTTTATTTTCTTTCCGTTCGAATGCAAAAATATGAAACAAGCCAGTGCTATTTATAACAGGGAATAGGCTGTAGTTCAATATGTACAGCAAGTTCATTTTCTTCTTTTTTATGTATTTACTTTGATTTTTAACCAAGACCTGATTTAAAAATAAATGATTAGATTTCATAGTTGATTTGATAATTGAAAGAGGGATTTGATTTATTTTATGCTTGAGAGGACGTGTATTAAATGCTATGTTCCCTTATGTGTTTACATGTATATATACATCCTTGAATATACATATATACTACATACATATGTGAACATAGTTTTTTATTTATTTTACCTTTTTAAATTTTGTACATATACCCTATACTAATGTACAAATAAAGTTGTAACTTACATGAATTTATCCTTATACACACACACACACACACACACACACACACACACATATATATATATATATATTTACATGCCTAAGCCTTGTGTTCTTTATATAAATTTTACTTATATGTTATAACTACAAACAAATATAATTAGCCACTTATATGTATTTATTCTTATTCCTATATACATATATTTTATTTTAAATTTTATATCAAAGCTAAGCATATACACCCATATATATATCTATATATATAATTGTATCTTGTAATAGAAAAGTGGAGTTTTTATTTAAATATTTTTTTGAGAGATTAAAATTTTAGATTTTCAAACCATAGCTTCCCGAATATAAATATATATATATATATCTATAAAGACCGGAATTTATTATTTGACTTGAAAAAAATTTATATTATCAATAATTAAAATAAGTAAAATATTCTAATAACACGTGTCAAAAATCTCGGGTCGTTAAAGATTTGGAACAGAACGGAGAGGGAAGATGGGAAGAGATGAAGGAGGACTCATATGAGGGGCGATAGGAGGAGGAAGAGACGGGAGGTGGTAGAGAAGGGGAAGATGGTATAAGGAGCAGAGGATTTAAAAGTTAGGATAGGGAGAGAAAAGTGCTAATCTAACCAGATATAATAACATAATAAATGAGAAATAAAGATGTGAACAAATATGAAGTAAACTATTACCTCCACTATAGCCTAACAATGACACCTCAAATATTGTTGAATCAAATGAACTCCTAGGATTGAATCCGATCTCTTCCAGAAAACGCTACTGGCCAAAAAATATATGTAGCTTTCTTTTATTTGATTCGAATTTATGTTTAGTTCGAAAATAATGGAGGAGAGGGGACTGGAGTTTTCGGCTAGAGATTGAGAGACCAAAAAGTACTAAAAAGTGAGATGCAATGAGTTTAAATAAGAGAAAGGGGAGAGAAGAAAAGTGGATCTAGATTCATCATTTTCTCCATTGATTCAAACCCAAAAATATCAACATATCCCTTTCCTTCCCTCTAGTTTTGGTTGGCCAAACCATGGGCCCCTATTGCTTCCATTCCACTTCAAACCATATCAAATAAATTACATTTAGATCAAATTCAACCGTACATCGATATCATATATCGTTATCTATGTATATAACTTTTATATATGCACTATTTTCAATACTGATCAACGCAAATCGAATAAAATTCTATAGTTAATATTTCATAAATATTAATTAATTTAATTAATTTATAACAATTGTAATTTAATTAAATCAGGTGGTATTCGGAGTATTCAACTTTGCGGTTGTGTGATTCTTAGATGTAAATTTGATTAGCGATTAATATCGAATAATTCGAATATTAATGTGTACACATCACATTAGCTAGTAGTGTGACAGATTTGCTGAATTTATCACTTAAATAGTTTTGGTAAAATCCAATTTTACCATTTTAAACGGTTCTCGGTAGTGACAATTATTTACACCAACCCTCTTCGTCAAAACTATATCACATTATGACTTATGGAATTTGGCATGGGTCAATATCCCAATTTCATCCACATTCAACATGTATAATCCAAACACAAAGTCCTTGGTTCAATAATAATGATTATTATTAGTCGAACTGTTCTGGCCAAAGATTTTGACTTTGAGTTGACTTCAATTGACCATGATACTAACCTCATACAACCATGAAGACGAATTCTCTATTGAATAATGTTTCACTTCCAATGCTTTAACTCAAACCCAACTATCATCATTCGATGGACACTACACCATAATTTAATGATAATCAAAGTGGAGTGTCCACATTAAAGTTAAATGGTATTATCAAGTCAAGAGAACTTTGTAATATTGTCACTTTGGTATTTTCTTTTTGACCTTGATTATATTAACCAACATAAAACTATTGAGCAAGTCATTCCATAAGTATCCAATAACTATCATGTTGTAACCCCTTGGTGCCCCCCAGTAGTCATGAGTAATACACCGCCCAACATTTGAAGAGCATTATGTACTCTAACCTCAACAGATGCATCAATATATAGTCTGGATATTTCTTGGCTAGGAATATTCGATATGTTTATTGCATTGCTCATGATTACAACACATTGTAATTACTATCACAGAATATACCATTTATGGATTTTCTATTAATATACTTAAATTAGACAATTTATAAATGCAACACATTATAACAAATATGTAGTAGAAAGAAAAACACCTTTTATTTTGAATGAGCTTTTATTACCGAGTTAATAATTTACATTAGATTACAAAATTGCGCCCAGGGCATACCCCTAACTCTATCAATATACACCTCATAATCTTCCACTAAGACAATGACCATACATTTCATACATCATCAAATCTATTATTAAGGCAATGACCATACATCGCATATTCCATAAAGTTTATCAATAAGGCAATGACCATATGTCATATACGCTATTCAGTTTCTCAATAAGGCAAAGAACATGTGTCATATACACCATCCAATTTATAAATAATTTATCGTTAGCTTTCATATATCAATACAAGTGTCCCTAATATTCTTTATTTCATGATATCGTTCCAACTTTGTCAGATAGGCCTGTTTATTATCTTAATGTTGCCAATTAGACAAGATAAGATAGTATCGACCATTCTTTTGCCTGATGGGTCTAGGTTTGACCTACATCCCCTGTAGTAATTCAGATGTTTGATTAACATATTCAGACTTCTGAATTTATTTCAGACATCTAAATTTATACTCAAACATCTGATTAATTGATGCTAATTTTTCTTCAAACATTCAAACATCTGATTTTGGATTCAAATGTCTGAATCTTTAATTTAGACATCTAAACCCCAATTTTAAGCGATTGAATTAGGTAGAATTTTAATGTATTCATTTCTATTTTGATTTATTTGATTTCAGACATCTGAATTATTCAAACACATAAATTATTGTTACGTGCGTATTTTCGTCCTTTTAATGTATTTTTCACCTATCCAATTGTCTATCTTCAATTTAACAGTGGTTTTACATCTAAGTGCATCATAAGAGGATCATACTATCTTTTTATGGTCATTTTACTCTTATTCTTCTTTTCTTATTCAACAATTTCATTACTTACATCATTCTCTTTTTATTTAGTTGTTTTTTCCAATAATCAATTCGTTTACTTGATTAATTAAACCATAATCTAAATGTTATTATTAAACTTTATCACTAGTCTACCCATTATCCATATATTAGATTTGTTTTTATTGTCTTAACCACCTTCTCTTTATCAATAAAGGTTACAATTTAATTATAATAGCCGATTATTACTTCTAAACCCAATTAACAATATCCATATCTCAATTTAACATTTGTTTATGGGTTATGCACTTAAAACACGACCATTTATTTAACATAGACAATCAATAATGGTTTAAAAGCATGATTGGAATTATATAGTAAAGAAAATAAAACCCCACTCATAGATCAATAACGTTTGTATCTAACTTACTAGAAATCCACTTTATCTCCTGCTCTTCGAATTAGCTATGGCCTCCAAACTCCATCTAACCTTAACTTTGGGTATCTTCATATTGCCTTCTTCAATCTAATCTTTTTAGACTTTAATTTGATGGAGATTTTATGGTTTATTTGTAGACCTAGAATTTTAGATCTAGGGTTCCTATTGAGGAGAGGAAGGAGATGAAGAAAATGAATGTACTTTTCTATTTTGTACTTAGAAGTTATACTGGTACCCTAATTAGTACTAACAGGCTATTAGACCTAATTAGCCTATTCTAAAACAATTTATTCCTTTGTTTATAATTTCCAACCTGTACGTCCATTTTTATAAAATTATGCTTTACACAATGGGTGCAAGTTCAATTGCTTAGCTCATTCATTTACACAAATTCATATTTTATCTTTTATGATAAAATAATATTTTACTCTTCAATAATTGTTTATTTTAGTATTAAAATTTACGGGACGTTAAATTTGTAACATTAACATCCAGAATTTTATCGTTTTGATTTTGAATATTTAATTAATTAAAATATATAAATAATTCGTGTTAAAAATATAAATAACTTATTATCAAACGAGTGTTACGGCACGCGCTTCGCGTGTGACGATAGCAAATGTTTTGTGAGTAAATTGATTTTTGTACAAATTACACATGTTTAACAAATTTAAGAGAAATGTTTTTCTTAAATATATAGCTATGTTTTTGCCATGGAATCATGTGTAATCAATTTGAATTTCACTTCTAAATTGGAACATTTAATTTTTGTGAGGCTGAATTTTTGTTTTTGTTATCACTTAATAAAAGGTGAAAATGTATACGATATATCACCATCTATAAGCATCACCATCCATTTTTCTCCTTAAATTTTACCTACAAAAATAGGAAGAGAAAACCGATAAGATAATAAATTTTAATTAATTATTTTCCAAATTTTTTGAATGATATATGACTTACCAATTCAAAAGTAAATTTAGCATCCCATCCATAATCATCTTTTGAGGAGGATTTTTTTATCACCGTTTGTTGATTTCTGGACATGTACACTATCTTTCATTGAAGATGCTTTTGAAGATATATCATCCTTTTGAGTCGACCTTTGCTTATTAGAGTGTTTAGTATCCATTGGTTGGCTGATAAATTGTGTTGTATGCTAAAATTAATTTTTTAATATATAGAGTAAAGTAATAATAACGTGATGACTGACATGTACTTTTCAACATTTTTTATAAGAAGCATAATCTTTATGTATATTTAAAAATAAAAAATAACATGGAAAAAGAATAAATTTTCATCGATCGGTTGATTTTATATCCGCAGATAACATATAATCATGATATTATTTTAAGAATACACAGGGAAATGCACTTAAATAAACAATACAAACAAATTCTAAAAAGTGCAAGTTACCTTTTTAGTATGAAATAGAATTGTAGAAGTTGCAGTCGCAGAAATGTTTTTTTCCTATAGAATAAGATTGAAATATATATGAAAATAAAAAAATAACATGAAAAACGAATAAATTTTCATCGATTAGTTGATTTTATGTTAGTAAATAACATGTAATCATGATTTTATTTGAGAATACACAGAGCAATGCATTTAAACAAATAATACAAACAAATTCTAAAAAGTCCAAATTAACATTTTAATATAAACAGAAGTGTAGAATTTGTAGTCATAGAAATGATTTTTTTCCTGTAGAATAAGATTGAAATATAAAAGTACAAGATAGGGCTATAGTGTAAAGAATAGTTTCGGTGGTATAATTACGCTAAGCTGAAGTTATTATATTAGAGATTAACGATGGCAAACAACTCAATGAAACATGTCCAAAAGGAAACAGTGGTGGTGAGAGATCTGAATGGAGATGACAAAAGAGAGAAGTGGAAAAGGAATGGGGGGTGAAAAGAGATATGAATATGGATGGATAGGGTGAGTGGCATTTATAGAGATTGGTAGATATTTCTAGAATGCTATATTTGTGCTATGAAGCTTGAATATTTCTATATTAGACCGATTAAGGATTATGTATATTTCTAATGGTCATAAATACTCTAATAGATTTTTTATTGAAAAGTTAATAGAGTGATATCACTACTATACATAAAACATGTTTTTATTTTTCAGTTTATAAACATAATTGTATAACGTTATATGGTTGCTGCCCTTAATTTTGTTATGCGTTTATTTTCATAATCGTATAACGTTATATTAGCCACTTGCTTGATGGTGTAGTAAATTGATATAATAATAACATTATTGAATTAATGCAAATTAATGCTTATTAATTCCACTTTCTAACATTTTATTCCTCTTTCCTTAAATCTATTTTTGCACTTATTAAGTTTCTCATACATATTCATTTTTATATTTATATCATTTATTCACAGTTTAATGTATAACCTTGAAATTCATAAACCTCTAGATTTGGTATAGAATAAATCAAAATATATTTATTTGTTTAAATTAATTAAATAGAATCAACTAATTAAATCATTTCCAACATTGTAAAACCATTTTCGTTTTGATATTTGTATCATTTATTCACAATTTAATACATAACCTTGAAATTCATAAATCTCTATATATGAAATATAATAATTAAGATATATTCATTTGTTAAAATTAATTATACATTAACATATTTTTTCCATGTCCCGTATAAAGGGCAATCTTAGAAGTTCACGGTCGGACCAAAAGTTTGCGCTTCCAAGCCAACTATTAATAAAGATATTCTCATTATTGTATAACGTTATATCAACCACTTACTTGATAGTGCAGTAAATTGATATACTAACGACAATATTGAATTAATGCTTATTAATTCCACCTTCCAACATTTTATTCCTCTTCCCTTAAATCTATTTTTGCACTCATTAAGTTTCTCATACATATACGTTTTGATATTTGTATCATTTATTCACAGTTTAATGCATAACCTTGAAATCCATAAATCTCTAGATATGGTATAGAATAAATCAAAATATATTTATCTGTTTAAATTAATTAATCAGAATCAACTAATTAAATCGTTTCCAACATTGTAAAACCATTTTCGTTTTGATATTTTTATCATTTATTCATAGTTTAATGCATAACCTTGAAATTCATAAATCTCCAGATATGGTATACAATAAATCAAGATATATTCATTTGTTTAAATTAACTGTACATTAAATATATTTTTTCCATGTCCCATATAAAGGGAAATTTTAGAAGTTCGCGGTCGGACCAAAAGTTTGCGCTTCCAAGCCAACTATTAACAAAGATATAGAGATTGTTTAAATATCTGGACAGTGAATTAAATATTAATTAAATGGATTTAGTAGCCTTATTTAACTCCTTTTAATTAATAAATAATAACGGTAAACTTATTTCATAAATTTACTTACAATAATAAATGGTTCGAATAAATAACAAGAAAATAAATTGTTAATAAAACGAATTGATTTTTATTATAGTATTTTAAAATGAATTTATAAGATTTTTCCGTAATTTTTAATTTGAAAAATATTTAAATTATTGTTTGACGTATTGTACGGCAAATATTTATATTTTGACATTTCATAGAATGAAGTAATCTGTGTATTTTATTGTTGATTTATGATCATGTCACATTTTGATGCACGATCGTATTTTTATTTTTTTTGTTTGCATTTCGTACGCGAATGGAATATTGTGTAGCAGAATACCACAAAAACCTTCTTTTCAAAACTTTTTAAAACAAATCGAAATTCAAATTTTAAACATGATTTGATTTTGATGTGATGTGTAGCTTGAAAATTATGTGTAACTTGTAATTGACGTAAGAAGTTGATTTTGTGTATAAATTAAGCAACCTTACATGTTCTCTTCCCTTTCACTATTCAACATTCTTATTTCTCTGTTATCCCTCTTTTTTTACTTTCCAGTAAAACTAAATCAAAGAAAAATCAAAACCACTTCCTTCTAAAATTGATATCTATTCATACACTTAACGATAAATTGTAAATTAAAGTCGTTGGGTTCCCAATGAGGAGATCTCCTTGTTGGTGTGCTCGAAGTTGGTTGCAGCATCAGTTGTACGAGATCGACTTATAAACAGTCGAATTAGAGTTTAATCTAGGTTGAGCTAGAGAGGGAGTTAGGTGATTTGAGGTGTACTGTTGGGGTTCTCGTGTTGAATAGTAGCTTTCCCTAAAGTTCTGTGGCATCCGATCCATTATTGGTGACCGCGTCATTTCTTGAACAGTGAATAGGAGCCATGGTCATGATCTACATGAGCGAGTCGAATGTTTTAAAAGCTTGATTCATTTATTGATGGCAAGTGCATGCAATTTAATTCCCATATACAATCATTCGTTTATTTCTGATAATTGATTTCTTCACTATCAATTTTGATATCCTTCTTTGTGCTTCGTCAATCTAAGACGAGTTGTAGCTCGTTTGAGCATTGGCATCCAACACCATGGATAACTAAAACCAAAGAGCAAGTGGGAGCCAAGCTATATAAGTCACGCCCATTAGGGCATATTCACATTTATCTAAAGATTTGTTGGTAGCATGCATATGGTGATGTGAGTATATTCGGATGCCTGGGGAATTAATTAGGTCTAGCTTGGAAGTTCCCAGCAGTGCTGCATGTTTGGCGTGGACTCTCTAGTATATTTTGTCTAAAGGTATACTTTAATTGTAGGGGGCACACCCTCCTAGTAATGTTGGATAAATTCATTCTCCTTGTTTTGATTTGAACCTTGGGATTAATCTTTCCTTCATTTGTGTTTCATTAATCCAAGATGGTTTGTTGCTCATTTTGAGCATTGATATTCTTTATCGGAGATGACTAAAGCCAAAGAGAGAATGGAAGTGGAGCTTTGTGGGTTTGTTCCCATTAGGGTATCTTCACATCTACTCTAGATTCGATTTGGTGGTATGCACACGGAGATATGAAATACTTTGATTCTCGGTAAGGTTGGTGGGGTCCGGCTTGGATGTGTCCAAGAGCCATCATAGTTCTCAAGTATATTTTTTAGAGGTATACTTTCAGTGGGGGGGTGCACCCTCCTACTCATTGTTGGAATATTTCCCTTTTCTTATTTGATTCAAATCTTCGAATTCTTTTCTTAGTTGCCTCGAGAAGTTCTAGAGCTCTTCTCGATGTTTATTATTTGTGTCCATTATTTAAGTTTTGATTTTGATCTTGTTTATACCCATTCTTTCAAATTGAGTTTCGTTCTAATTTGTTTCCATTCCTTCATCTATGGATGTTGTTCTTGTGAGGTAAAAACTCATTCCCTGTTTAGTGACATGGTCTCACAAAATTATTATATGTTCATCATATTACTTGAGTTTTCTCACGCTGGTTTTTCAGACTGATCCATGTGTTATTTTATTTTAATGCTCGAGTCAGACCGAGTATTTTTCCAGGTTGTTGTTGGTGGGACATTAAGCTCATATAGTAGAGCTGGATGTTCACTTGCCATAGTATTTTAATTTTCTACCATATTATTATATATACCCATCAGTAACTGTAAGGTCGGGAAGTTATAACTGTCCAAGCTGATGAGGTTTGTTTTTAACTCTGATATATCATGTATTTTAAAGTGACAGCTTTTAGTGTCTTTGTTATATTATATATTGTCGTTCCGCTGTGAGATTTTATTTTCCCTGTTCTCTTCTATGTCGTTCTTTTTATTTTACCCTAACAATCTACCTTTCCGATGATTGGATGTTCGGAATTTGAATACCGTGGATGTATTTAGTGTCGTCTTTCGATGTTCAAAAAGGTGGATCGTTACATTTGGTATCAGAGCCGAAGGTTAAGCGAGAATCTTGGCTTTGACGGGGTAAACTCATTAGAGATAGGGTAGTAACACCCTAGAAAGAGTTGAGAGTATTATATATAAGAGATCGTATTTGTTATTGCGGTAAAAACGTATTGCATTAATTATCTATTAAGTTGTTTATGAATTTTGGTCAAGACGTGGGATGTCACGATGTCGATAGGGAATTCTAAATATTTGAACGGGGCAAACAAACACGGTATTGATTTTTTTGAAAATTGGTGAACGAAATATTTTACCTAGGATTATATATTTTATATATATAAAGGAATAATTTTCAAATTTGTATATTTTTTAACATGCGTTTGTTTGTTAATGATAATATCTCCTTGTTATTATTATATTTAGATTTGTCGTGCTTGGATAGTTTAGGATTATTGATCATTATTTGTTGATTGTTAGTTTACACACGTCAGTTTATGAGCATTTATTGATAATTACGAGTATAGTAAAATGAAACCCTTATGAATTAAGTTTCACAATTTGACTATAAGGTTTTCGGAGAAAAGATTAAGTCAAAAGTTGCAGCGACCTGGAAATTCGAACACTTCGTCTTCAAATATCGAAACCTTTTGGAATATAATTAAGTGCTATAAATACAATTTTATGACCATATGAGACATCATTTAATTAATAGATAATGATAAGAAACTTGTTTTTGAAATTTGTTTACTAAATTATATTCTTCAATGAAAAATTGATAATGTGATCGAAAATTGGTATATCGGTAAACAGCTTTTCGATCGATATAGGTTATTCAAACTCTTGTAATCACTTGTCCAATGATCAAATGAACACATTAGCAACTAATTAACACACACCTCTTTATAAAGCTTGGAATGTTCTAGAAGTTTCCATATGGATAAGAGATATTATCATTAGTGGGGTATAATCGTAATTAGCATAAAGGAGAAGTGACTTAATGGAGAAGTGATGGGAGGTGAAGCTTCCATGGCATGGCGTAGGGGGGGAGAGGCTGAATGCAAGCTTAAAGAGTATGATTCTTATGCCTATATAACGAGAGGCATATCTTAGAGTATAATCACAAATTCAAAGCTAAAGTTATCATAAAATTGATGGCTTCTTGTCCTTCTTTATCTCTTATGTTCTAAAGAAAATTATTGCAAATCAATTCCAAATCCACTCAAACTTAGAGTAGAGCCTTGAGATAATATTATAACACCTTCCACTATATTAAATATTGAAGAAGAAAAGCCATGCTCCCCAAGCAAGAGAAGGCCGTGAGCAAGGAGGGGTTTTGTGACGACCGGCCATGACCCCTGCACTGAACATAGAAATAGTGCACTGTAAAGTGTGCCAGGCAGCCATGGACGGTTGCCAAGGTTAAGTTAAAACAGCAGAATCTATCGTATAACTCACAGCGCATGGATACAATACAATAGTAAGTATATATAGTGAAGCTTTATAGAACAGAATCTCTATTAAACCTCATTATAGTTGAATACAAACATCTGAATAGTCAATACATCAAGCCTCACTACATAACACTCAGAGAATTACACAAAGCAGCGGAACATCCAGTACATATAGTAAGAAAATAATATGCAAGCCTCCAGCTCGTCTTCGTCATCAGCATCGTAAGAAACTAAGAACAGCACCTGTCACCTGCTACCTAGTCTGCCCATCCCAAAATGGATGAACAGCCCAAGGCGATAAGAGTTAAACATAAAGCCTTGAGTCAGACAACAGTCTTAGTGAGCGGTAAATTAACTAACAACATACCAAAAGAGCATAAAGGAAAAAGGAATAGGAATCCAACCCTCCCACTCCACCTCTTTCTACAGTGATAGCCCCCAGACACACTAAGCAGAAGTAAACATAGCAAGGCAGACATTTAAAGTAAAGCAATTATCACTCGAGTCAAGGTCAATATTTTCCAAGTACAAACCCCCAAGGCCTAAACCAAGATCAGATAAGCACCCAGAAAACATTGCTCTTGAGACCGAATGATGATACAACCAAACATCCATGACTCTGGCTATCACTGTTATCTTTGCTTTGATACCATCGTTAATTGAATGACCGGCACATTCTTTCAGCCGTCCGTCAAGGGTTAATGGAAACCCCGGTTCTAGACAGATCTCTGCACGTCGTCGCAGCCCGTGCCTAGGACTATCGAATCTGCCCAGAGTACTCGACTACAATCTTAGTCTTTAGGGACTATCGAATCTGCCCAACGTACTCTTGCTTTGAGCCTGCTAGAACCTTCAACAACGATGAAATCTCAGCCTTCTAGTCATCCTCCTCGACGACTATTCTCATACTAGCTCAAGCGCCTCTCGAGCAAACCATTATCCTCAAACTCGAACCATTTCACCGAGTTATCAACATGCTTGGAATGATCTCGTCTAGATTAAACCAAGGCTATCTCATAATATGCTTCGCTTCATCTCATCATAGCAAAGCCTCATCTCAACATCAACATCATCAAATCTATCCATATGAGCTTCATCATCCGCCACATATGCCACAAGCAGCTTTTCTAATTCAAGAGCCTTTCCCTTAGCTTTTGAATCATCTTCGACCATCTTGTCCAAATCAAATCATCAATTAACTAATTTACATCAATCAATCAAGTCAAACATTAATCCAAGTAATCAAGCATTCAAACATGATCAAATAAACAATTATAACAATAATGGCAATCTTGTAAATAAATAGTCTAAATCTAACAAGCATGAATCATGAGCAATATCTCTACAACTTGATGAATGAACTTGCCTAGGTTAACATGTAGTAAAATGGTTGTCAAATCATTATGAACGATGGATCTATACTTAAGTTTAAGAAAATGCATGGAAATCACTATTTTACACCAAATCAAGCCATCAATCCAATATACTCCTTTGGATCCGTGTGAGAGATAACCACCACTCACCAAATCTTCTAAACACCTCAAAAGCAACACACTTCAAATCTGGACAGCGAAGAATCTAACTTGATCCACCAAAAATTCCGCTTCAAACGATGAAATCTCTCTTCAATGGTTGAAGATCTTCAATCTAAGCTCTTGGATCTTAGATTTGGATGGAAGGAATCACAAGATTAAAGTGGAGAAAAGAAGAAGTGTAGAACTCGAGCTCTCAAAATGGTAGCACTTCGTCGCTTCAAAATCCGGATCCCAAAAATGAAGAAAAACCCGCCTATTTATAGGCTGATTTCCTTAGGTCGTCCGCTTCCCCTTAGGTCGTCCGCGACCTAAAAATGTCACGACCTAAAAAATGTCACGACCTAAAAATGTCACGACCTAAAAAATTCAACACTACAGCACGACCTACGATTTAACTGAGACGCGACCTAACGTACGTGCGACCTAACACTTAGGCACGACCTAAGACCCAACGAGATATGAGTTAGCACTTATACGACCTAACACATGTGCACACGACTTAGCGA
The DNA here is from genome assembly GCA_030737815.1 of Allium fistulosum. Lineage (NCBI taxonomy): Eukaryota > Viridiplantae > Streptophyta > Magnoliopsida > Asparagales > Amaryllidaceae > Allium > Allium fistulosum. The sequence goes on from CM060902.1 coordinate 427,727,311, forward strand.
CAATGCGACCTAACAACTTACGACTTAACATCTTTAGGTAGTCTAACGACCTAATCTTAGGTCGCTCACGACCTAACTAAACACAGACCACTTAGGTCGCTCACTACCTAACTACAACAACTCCTTAAGTCGCTCAACCGACCTATCCCTTAAGTCGTTAACTCGCTTATCTCCTAGGTCGTTAACTCGCTAACTCCTATACCGCTAACTCTTAGGTCGCCGTTCTTCCTTAGGTCGCCTATTTCCTTAGGTCGGTCAAATCCTATAGGTCGTCCCAAACTAACATACGACCTAAACCACTACACAACCTAACTATCACGACCTAAGCCTTACCTCGTCCAGTCCCTAAGTCGTTAACTGTTACCACTAACTTCCTTAGGTCGCCAACTCCTATAAGTCGTTTACGACCTAACTATTATACGACCTAATCTCCGAACGACCTAGGCTCTGAATAACTTAACCATACTACGATCAAATAACAACTGTTTTACAAACATTCGATCCGTAAAAATACGGGTCGTTACATTCTCTCCCCCTTAGGAATTTCGCCCCCGAAATTCCAAACAAACAAGAGCAATCAAAAGCTATTCTACATGCCTTCCATCCATAGCAATCAACAAACCATGCATCAAATTCTAGCCTAGCATGCAGAATTCTAAAATTAGAACAAGTTACAATGTCGTGAGATGACACGACACCTTATGGCCATACCTCGAAGAGTTCAGGATGAGCTGCCTTCATCCTCTCTTCCACCTCCCATGTACAGTCGTTAACATCATCACTCCATTGTACCTTGAGCAACCTAACTACCTTCCTCCTAAGCTGTTTCGTGTCAGTTTCCACAACACGAAGCGGCTTACGAGGTCTCCTATCGACTGGATCAACCTCAAAATATTCACAGCTATCAGCAAAAACCACTGTATTCGAGTCGTGCACATACTTCCGTAGATATGATACCTGAAAAACATTGTGCACACCCGACATTTTCTCTGGTAACTCCACTTTATAGGCGAGCTTTCCAATTCGCTCGATGATCGGGAATGGTCCAACAAATCTTGGAGTCAATTTTCCTTTCTTCCCGAATCGAATAACATTCTTCAGTGGAGAAATCTTCACAAAAACCATATCACCTACGTCGAATTCCAAATCCTTACGACGCTTATCGGCATAACTTTTCTGACGGTCTTGGGCTGCCTTCATTCGTTGCCGAATGATCTCTATGCAATCCGAAGTCTGTCGAATCATCTCTGGCCCAAGTATCAGCTTTTCTCCTGTTTCTAACCAACATGTCGGAGAGTTACACGGTCTTCCATACAATGCCTCATATGGTGCCATACCAATGCTTGACTGGTAACTGTTATTATACGAAAATTCCACCAAATGAAGGTGATCTTCCCATGATCCTCCGAAATCCAAAACACAAGCTCTAAGGAGATCTTCCAAAACTCGATTGACTCTCTCGGTCTGACCATCTGTTTGGGGGTGATAAGCTGTACTCAAACACAACTCGATTCCCAAAACTTCTTGGAAGCTCTTCCAAAATCTACTAGTGAACAATGGGTCTCGATCGCTTACTATACTTTTCGGAATACCATGGAATCAGACTATCCACTTAACATACAGCTCAGCCAACTTTGATGCAGTCCTAGTTGATCGAACATGAATGAATCTTGCAACCTTAGTCAAACGATCTACAATGACCCATATCCCTTCATTTCCCGTTCTTGTTCTAGGTAGCCCATCAATAAAATCCATCGATATTTGCTCCCACTTCCATGTAGGAACTTCTAATGGCTGAAGCAATCCACTTGGCTTCTTCTGTTCGGCTTTTACCAACTGGCAGTTCATGCACTTGGAAATAAAATTTCCAACATCCTTCTTCATACCTTCCCAGTAATAGGTTCTCTTCATATCCCGATACATCTTATTTCCACCTGGATGAATTGTCAACTTCGAGTGATGACTTTCCTTCAGGACTTCATTTCTCAATTCATCTATATCGGGAACAACTAGTCGTCCTTGCTTCCGAAGCCAACCCTCTCGATCGACCTCGAATCCTTTATCCTTCTCTGGGTCCAATCCAGATTCCAAATCACGGATAATCTTGACAAGCTTATCGTCTCGCTTTTGGCTCTCGCCAATTCTTTCCACAAGAGTCGGTCTTATCGATAAGTTTGCCAACATCTCAGGTTCCAATTCACATCTAGGCCTGAAGTCAAATCCAGCTAAATACTCGAGACTCTTCCATTCTGAAAACATGGCTCCTAATCCTGCATGTCTTCGACTTAACGCATCTGCCACTGCGTTACCTTTTCCCGGAGTATAGGCTATATCAAAATCATATGATGCCAAAAACTCTAGCCATCGTTCCTGTCGAAGATTCAAATCCTTTTGGGAGAAAAGATACTTCAACGACTTATGATCTATAAACAACTCGAATCGAACTCCCAAAAGATAATGTCTCCACATCTTCAGAGCAAAAACAATTGCCGCTAACTCCAAATCATGAGTCGGATAATTCCTTTCATGCGGCTTCAGTTGTCGACTTGCATACGCAACAACTTTACCCTTCTGCATCAGCACTGCTCCAAGTCTAGTACCACATGCGTCGGTGTAAACCACCATCTCATCATTTCCACTTAGAATAGTCAAAACAGGAGCACTTGTCAGTCGCTCTTTCAGAATTCTGAAAGCTTGCTCACACTTAACATCCCATCTGAATACTTGATTCTTCTTCGTAAATCCTATTAATGGTGCAGCCACCTTGGAAAAGTCTTTGATAAATCGACGATAGTATCCTGCTAATCCAAGAAAACTTCTCACATCAGATGCATTCTTAGGTCTAACCCAATCCTGGATTGCTGCCACCTTAGCGGGATCAACCGCTATTCCGCTTCCAAAGATAATATGGCCTAAGAACCTCACTTCACTCTTCCAGAAGTGACACTTCGAAAACTTAGCCTTCAGCTGATGTTTCCGTAAGATTTCCAAAACAATACGCAAGTGCGTCTCGTGCTCTTCTTCAGTTCTAGAATAAATCAAAATATCATCCACGAACACTAGTACGAACTTGTTCAACTGATCTCTGAACACTCTATTCATAAGATCCACAAAATATGCTGGTGCATTGGTCAATCCAAACGGCATTACCAGCCACTCAAAGAAACCGGATGGTGTCCTGAAAGCAGTCTTCGGCACACTATCCTTAGCCACTCTTAACTGGTGAAATCCCATTGCCAAATCCATCTGAGAAAACACCTTAGCTTCGTGAAGCTGATCAAACAAGTCATCTATTCTCGGCAATGGATACTTGTTCTTCTTAGTCACTTTATTCAGCTCACGATAATCCACACACAACCTCAACGATCCATCCGCTTTGGTTACAAACACAACTGGTGCACCCCATTCGGACACACTACGCCGAATGAATCCTTTCTGTAACAGATCATCAACCTGCACCCTCAACTCCTGCTGTTCCCTAGGCGCCATCCGCCTAAGAGGCATCACAACAGGTCTGGCTCCTTCAACTAGATCGATATGAAACTCAATCTCTCTATGCGGCGGTAACCCTTTGACCTTGTCAAAGACATCCTCAAATCCATTAGCGATTGGCACCGATGATAGTCCATCCCGTGGAACAACCAGCGAATACATGAGGCTCATGAAGACGCCTTCCTCATGCTTACATCGTATCACAACCTTTCGCCCCTCCACATTCTCGACTGTCACCTCCAACCTTTCACAATCAACCTTTGCCGCATACTTCCTAAGCCAGTCCATACCCAAAATAATTCCGAACCCCGCAAAGTTCAGAACAAAACAATCACAAACAAAAGAGCAATCATGACTCGATACAATCAGACCACGGCATAGCATACACAAACAAGACGAACCCCCAACTGGATTAGTCACAACCAATGGCCTATCAACAATATCTGGTTCTAAACCCATCCGACTTACAAGTTCATTACAAACAAAAGAATGCGACGCCCCAGTATCAAATAACACTCTAACTGGAACACCACATATGGAAAGAGTACCTTGAACCACCACACACTTTCCTTTCTCTTTAGCGGTAGAGGCTTTTGAAGATGATGGAACCGCCCCCAAAGCATAAGCTTGCACAATCTGCTTGTCCCTCCGCGGTTCTGGACAATTCTTCTTAAAATGCCCCGGCTTGTCACAGTTGTGGCACTTCACCGGCACCTTCGGAATCTTGCAATCCCTGGAGAAATGGCCCTTCTGTTGACAATTGTAGCAGGTCACCACGCCCTTCGGCTTCTTCTGACCATCCTTACCCTTTTGCTGCTGCTGCTGCTTCCTCTTCTTGTTTCCACCCTGCTGTGGTTTAAACTCTTCCTTGGTTACAGCAACAACAGATCCCTCTTTAGGAAATAGATTCTCGTGCCTGAGAGCTTTCTCCACAAGCTTCTCAAATGAATCATCCAGATGATCCACCAACTGCCTCCCAAGATAACTGTCCAAGCCTGTCACAAACTTCTCGTTCTTCTGATATGATGATTCAATATACGACCGGGCATACTTGGACAAAGCTTCAAACTCAGAGACATACTCAAGAACTGGTCTTCCACCTTGCTTGAGCTCCACAAACTTCTTGAACATAATAGACTTCTGAGCTGTAGAAATGAACTTAGCTTCAAATCTGGCTTGGAATCGCTCCCAAGTAATTTCTTCCTTCGGAGTATCAATGGTGATGGAGTTCCACCAATCAGAAGCTCTTCCTTGAAGCTGTCTTGATGCAAGCTTCCTTTTAGTTGCATCATCGATTCCCAAATCACCAAAGATCCTTCTACAAGCATCTATCCACCTCTGGACTTCAATGGTTGACTTTGTTCCCAAGAAAACCTTTCCTCCAAGAGCAGAATAATCCTTACACAGCTTAGCAAAATCCACCGGTTTTGGAGTTTGAACTTGAACTCCAACATCTACCGATGGCCCCGGAGCTGGCATCCTTCTCCTGATCGAAGTCATCATAGCTTCGAACATAGCAGCATAATCAGCAGCCCCCTCAGCAGCACGGCCTTCCCTAGCAGCTGGTCTCCCTCTTCGACTCATTCTTAATATCTATAAAAGGAAATGATTAATACACCTTGAGAAACAACTGCATAAGGAATTCAAATCCTTCTAAGCTACTATATTATATATAGTAATCATCCATAAAAATACAATTACGTCTCTCATACGTAGTTATGTCAGCGAGCGTTGGGTAAAATCGATTAACCTGGCTCTGATACCAAATGTGACGACCGGCCATGACCCCTGCACTGAACATAGAAATAGTGCGCTGTAAAGTGTGTCAGGCAGCCATGGACGGTTGCCAAGGTTAAGTTAAAACATCAGAATCTATCGTATAACTCACAGCGCATGGATAAAATACAATAGAAAGTATATATAGTGAAGCTTTATAGAACAGAATCTCTATTAAACCTCATAATAGTTGAATACAAACATCTGAATAGTCAATACATCAAGCCTCACTACATAACACTCAGAGAATTACACAAAGCAGCGGAACATCCAGTACGTATAGTAAGAAAATAATATGCAAGCCTCCAGCTCATCTTCGTCATCAGCATCGTGAGAAACTAAGAACAACACCTGTCACCTGCTACCTAGTCTGCCTATCCCAAAATGGATGAACAGCCCAAGGCGATAAGAGTTAAACATAAAGCCTTGAGTCAGACAACAGTCTTAGTGAGCGGTAAATTAACTAACAACATACCAAAAGAGCATAAAGGAAAAAGGAATAGGAATCCAACCCTCCCACTCCACCTCTTTCTACAGTGATAGCCCCCAGACACACTAAGCAGAAGTAAACATAGCAAAGCAGACATTTAAAGTAAAGCAATTATCACTCGAGTCAAGGTCAATATGTTCCAAGTACAAATCCCCAAGGCCTAAACCAAGATCAGATAAGCACCCAGAAAACATTGCTCTTGAGACCGAATGACGATACAACCAAACATCCATGACTCTGGCTATCACTGTTATCTTTGCTTTGATACCACCGTTAATTGAATGACCGGCACATTCTTTCAGCCGTCCGTCAAGGGTTAATGGCAACCCCGATTCTAGACAGATCTCCGCACGTCGTCGCAGCCCGTGCCTAGGACTATCGAATCTGCCCAGAGTACTCGACTACAATCTTAGTCTTTAGGGACTATCGAATCTGCCCAACGTACTCTTGCTTTGAGCCTGCTAGAACCTTCAACAACGATGAAATCTCAGCCTTCTAGTCATCCTCCTCGACGACTATTCTCATACTAGCTCAAGCGCCTCTCGAGCAAACCATTATCCTCAAACTCGAACCATTTCACCGAGTTATCAACATGCTTGGAATGATCCCGTCTGGATTAAACCAAGGCTATCTCATAATATGTTTCGCTTCATCTCATCATAGCAAAGCCTCATCTCAACATCAACATCATCAAATCTATCCATATGAGCTTCATCATCCGCCACATATGCCACAAGCAGCTTTTCTAATTCAAGAGCCTTTCCCTTAGCTTTTGAATCATCTTCGACCATCTTGTCCAAATCAAATCATCAATTAACTAATTTACATCAATCAATCAAGTCAAACATTAATCCAAGTAATCAAGCATTCAAACATGATCAAATAAACAATTATAACAATAATGGCAATCTTGTAAATAAATAGTCTAAATCTAACAAGCATGAATCATGAGCAATATCTCTACAACTTGATGAATGAACTTGCCTAGGTTAACATGTAGTAAAATGGTTGTCAAATCATTATGAACGATGGATCTATACTTAAGTTTAAGAAAATGCATGGAAATCACTATTTTACACCAAATCAAGCCATCAATCCAATATACTCCTTTGGATCCGTGTGAGAGATAACCACCACTCACCAAATCTTCTAAACACCTCAAAAGCAACACACTTCAGATCTGGACAGCGAAGAATCTAACTTGATCCACCAAAAATTCCGCTTCAAACGATGAAATCTCTCTTCAATGGTTGAAGATCTTCAATCTAAGCTCTTGGATCTTAGATTTGGATGGAAGGAATCACAAGATTAAAGTGGAGAAAAGAATAAGTGTAGAACTCGAGCTCTCAAAATGGTAGCACTTCGTCGCTTCAAAATCCGGATCCCAAAAATGAAGAAAAACCCGCCTATTTATAGGCTGATTTCCTTAGGTCGTCCGCTTCCCCTTAGGTCGTCCGCGACCTAAAAATGTCACAACCTAAAAAATGTCACGACCTAAAAATGTCACGACCTAAAAAATTCAACACTACAGCACGACCTACGATTTAACTGAGACGCGACCTAACGTACGCGCGACCTAACACTTAGGCACGACCTAAGACCCAACGAGATATGAGTTAGCACTTATACGACCTAACACATGTGCACACGACTTAGCGACAATGCGACCTAACAACTTACGACTTAACATCTTTAGGTAGTCTAACGACCTAATCTTAGGTCGCTCACGACCTAACTAAACACAGACCACTTAGGTCGCTCACGACCTAACTACAACAACTCCTTAAGTCGCTCAACCGACCTATCCCTTAAGTCGTTAACTCGCTTATCCCTAGGTCGTTAACTCGCTAACTCCTATACCGCTAACTCTTAGGTCGTCGTTCTTCCTTAGGTTGCCTATTTCCTTAGGTCGGTCAAATCCTATAGGTCGTCCCAAACTAACATACGACCTAAACCACTACGCAACCTAACTATCACGACCTAAGCCTTACCTCGTCCAGTCCCTAAGTCGTTAACTGTTACCACTAACTTCCTTAAAACGTGTTTTTTTTTTTTTTTTTTTTTTTTTTTTTTTTTTTTTTTTTTTTTTTTTTTTTTTTTTTTTTTTTTTGTTTTTTTTAGTTTTTTTTTTTTTTTTTTTTTTTTTTTTTTTTTTTTTTTTTTTTTTTTTTTTTTTTTTTTTTTTTTTTTTTTTTTTTTTTTTTTTTTTTTTTTTTTTTTTTTTTTTTTTTTTTTTTTTTTTTTTTTTTTTTTTTTTTTTTTTTTTTTTTTTTTTTTTTTTTTTTTTTTTTTTTTTTTTTTTTTTTTTTTTTTTTTTTTTTTTTTTTTTTTTTTTTTTTTTTTTTTTTTTTTTTTTTTTTTTTTTTTTTTTTTTTTTTTTTTTTTTTTTTTTTTTTTTTTTTTTTTTTTTTTTTTTTTTTTTTTTTTTTTTTTTTTTTTTTTTTTTTTTTTTTTTTTTTTTTTTTTTTTTTTTTTTTTTTTTTTTTTTTTTTTTTTTTTTTTTTTTTTTGTTTTGTTTTTTTTTTTTTTTTTTTTTTTTTTTTTTTTTTTTTTTTTTTTTTTTTTTTTTTTTTTTTTTTTTTTTTTTTTTTTTTTTTTTTTTTTTTTTTTTTTTTTTTTTTTTTTTTTTTTTTTTTTTTTTTTTTTTTTTTTTTTTTTTTTTTTTTTTTTTTTTTTTTTGTTTTTTTTTTTTTTTTTTTTTTTTTTTTTTTTTTTTTTTTTTTTTTTTTTTTTTTTTTTTTTTTTTTTTTTTTTTTTTTTTTTTTTTTTTTTTTTTTTTTTTTTTTTTTTTTTTTTTTTTTTTTTTTTTTTTTTTTTTTTTTTTTTTTTTTTGTTTTTTTTTTTTTTTTTTGTTTTTTTTTTTTTTTTTTTGTTTTTTTTTTTTTTTTTTTGTTTTTTTTTTTTTGTTTTTTTTCGAAGTTTTAAAGTTTTTACAAACCTGTTATTTTTAAGTGTTTTGGATAAATGTTTTAAAACCTCTTATAAGTTGTTTCAAGTATTTTAAAAGTATATACAAATGTTTTCGAAAAGGGGTTAAGAATTTCTTAGTGGCTAAATGGTTAATTATTTGATTACTTGTTTGAAAAGTTATTAACTATGCTTAACACTAAAAACCGATGAAGTAATGCTTATCTATTTATGAGAGTCAAGATTGATGTCGGTTAGGGACGAAGCAATAGAACTCTGAACTACCGGTTTCCCTCTTGGCCGAGGAATGGTAAGTCAAAAAAATGTCGAAAACGTGTTAATTATATTGATTTCTTACTTGTCTATGGGAATCATCATACTATACTTAGCATTAAAAGCCGATGAGGTAGACTTATCTATTTGTGAGATTCAAGAATGAAGTGTCTGGGCAAGGCTTTGATGCAACCAGTGGTATAACTTACCTCGCTTCACTCTTGGATAAGGAATAGTTAAGTTGGAATGTCAGAAATGATTTAAGCGTACGAATCATGATTTGTATAAGCAATTTTTTGACTAGATTATCGATTGTTCGATTATCAAACTTGACTAAATATTGACTTAAGAGGTTATTGAAAGACTTCATGATTTCATACCAATAAGAACCCCCGTGGAGGAGTATTGATACAAAACGGCCTTAGCTTTCGCTTACTTCTGAGAGAACTGAAATTGAGTTAACCGAAAATTCATTAATTGGTTTTGGAGAGTCCGATAAGAGGGAAGAGTGTACTTATATGACATGAATCAAAAAACTGTAATCACTTCAAAACCATATATGTGATCTGTGTTTTGGAAGCGGTTGTGAAATGGAATGTTATATAGTTGAACTGTCTATCTTGAGGAGTATTCCAAGAGAGGGGACAACGTTAACATTCATTAGAGGACTTATGTGGAGAACTTATGTGGAGGTTTGAGATATGTTCGAGATGCTCGAATCCACGTAGTGATTCATGGTCAGTTCAAGATGATGGAATCCATTTAGGGATTCGTGTTCTATTCAAGTGATGAAGACTCGTGTGAAAGATGCTGAACGTAGCCTCAACATTGGGAAAATGACAAAATAGAGAAGGGGCATGGACGAGGGGTTTAGCTGACCTTAAGGGTATATCAACTCTATATCTAAAGATGCTTATCGATTGTTACTAGCGGGAGTTGATATGGCTCGGACCATAAACCAAGGGTAGTCCAGTTATGTTTACCTTAGAGTATATTCTGTTTAGAGATATACGATACTCGGTAGGTAGTTTCTGAACCTTGTCATGGAGTTTCGGCTGTGGTCAGACCGAGGGGATCTCAATGGAAAATCCATTATACGAATGCGCCTTAGTAGTATTGATTGTATACCTATTATTGTTGTGGTGTTCACATGACGGCTATTAAATATGGTTTATGTGTTATATTCTAGACATTATGTAGCATATCACTATATAAAACTTAATGAATGGTTGGTTTTTTAAGGAGAAAACCATTATGGGAATCTATACGGTCTTAGTGGTTACTATTACTTGTTGCATATTTATTGAGTTTCTCATGCCGGTTTGCCAGACTGATTCGTGTGTTTTTCTTATAATGCTCGGGTCAGCCCCGTGTATGTTTCTAGATTTGGCTTTGAACGTCTTGGAGCTTATAAAAAAGACTTTGATGATTATCTTTCATAATATTCTTATTTTCGCTACCTTACTATTTGATATATCAACACTCTGAGGATAGGTAGTTATAACTGTCCAGACTGATGAAGTACTTAGGTTTTAGTAACTCTGATATTTATGTATTCAAAATAACCCTTTGTATTGTTCCTTTGATATTATATATTATTGTTCCGTTTTGAAATTCTGATGTTATGTTCTTCTTTGCTTGTTATATATTTCTTTTAATCGCTAACTTTCTATCTGTCCGACACTTGGGTGCTCAGAACATGACTACCGTAGATGTAATTAGTGTCGACAGTCGAGGGTTAAAAATTTGGGTCATTACATTTAGTATCAAAACTCAAGGTTGAGCAAACACCTTAGCTTTGGTTGGGTATGGCTCATTTGAGATAGGGTAAAAACGACACCCTAGAATGAGTTGAAAGTATTATACATATGAAAGCATATTTGTATTTTTAAAATTAAACTTTTAAAATTATTCCTTAGGAATATCTCCTTCTATGTGATCCTTTCTTAGTATCTTTCCCTTGAAAACACTATCCTTTAGTTTCCTAAAGCTATTTCGCTTTGATTAGGTAGAACTATGGATACCAGTGATCCTAATGCTGAAGGAAATGTAGAAGAAGAAGTGGTGCAGGTTTGACCACAGAAAGACTTTACTTCGATATGGCATGAGTTTGAAATATTGGGCAGAAAGAGGTTCAATGGCATCGAGAATATCATCGAAGTCTAGGCTTGGATAAGTTTGTGCAACACGGTATGTAAGAATATGACAGATCAAATCCAGGAAGTAGTCAAGGATATTATAAGTATGGCTTTTCGATTCGAGGTTTCTCCAAAGCCATCTGTATCAGTCCCAATCAGGAACAAAAAGCGTAAGCTTCAGCCATCAAAGAATAAATCCACTCTTGATTGCTACAAGTGTGGGAAGAAGGCCACTTTTCTAATAAGTGTAGATCGGGAAAGGGAGAACTCATGGTGAGAGCATCGATTGAAGAGGCACCAAAGTTTGATGCACAGTTTGCACTGAGGAGTTGCTACAGTTGTCATCAGCATGGTCATTTTGCTAAAGATTGTCCTATGATTCAAATAGGACAATAGCCTAGAGCTTTTGCACAAGCTACGACACCTTCCACTTCTGCAGCTGCAAAGAGGAAGCATATTCTTGAGGGTATGCTATCTATTTATAGTTTACATATTCGTGTTTAGGTTGACATAAGTGCTTCTCATAGTTTAATATCCCTTAAACTTGATGATTATTTGAATCATGCTCGGTCAGTTTAGGAGCATTGCTTGTTGCTGATTTGTGTTAACCAGTTTATAAGCAGTTTTACCTTTTTACATCATTGGTTGGGTGGACAGTAATTGTAGATACATTGAACCGAACTCCTTGTGAATTAACTTTCACGGTTTGACTATAAGGCGTTCGGTGATAACGTTGGGTCAGAAGTTAAAATTAAGTAAAAGATGTTTACTATAATCAAAAGGAAAGATAGAATATTTTGGAAATAAATATTTGTGAAAAGATTTATATAAGAAGGTAATTTTATATAAGTAAATTTATAAAATGTGATTTATAAACAAAAAGGATTTAAACAAAGAATTTGAGAACTTAAATCCCAGTGTTTTTGAAAATGTTTTTCAAGATTTTGGAGAAAATAATAATAGTATTATTCGAAAGTAAATATTTTGGAAATTGGTTTAGGAGATTGAGGTCATTATACTTAGTATTATTATACGAAGTATTTGATACTTTGGAATGATTTTTGTTAAGTACAAAAGTATAGTTTAGATGTATTTAACTCACTTCTGTCACTTGAAAATAATTTCGATGATGATTGAATCATCATTGGCATTCATTTTCGAGAGTCTAAGTGGGGGATGCTATACATTTGTTTTGGTAAAATGTATTTTGATTTAAAATCCCAAAAGTATGATTTGATATATGAAAGTTATATGTATATATTATTTCAAAATGATTTGAAATGAAAACCAATGTTTTTTTCTAAAAGTTCTCTTATGAGGTTATTTCATGGACACATGTAGCCTAAGTATTAGGAAAGTATGATATGTGCATCATAATATGATATGTTGTTTGATAGTTTTTGTTGTTAAAATGAAATGGGATTTTCAATAATTTTGAATAGTCGGGAAGTTCTGGATTGTTATAGAACTTGAAACTAAATGTTTTAAAAATATAAAAATTTGAGTTTATATAACACTTGAATTGAGAAGGTAGTAAGATATGTTTAAATTTGTTAAACATACTTGTTAAAGCAAAATAAAGTGATGTTTTGTATATAACATCATAATATTGTATGTTATTTGATAGTTTTTGTTGTTAAAATGAAATGGGTTTTTCGATAATTTTGGATAGTCGAGAACTTCTGGATTATTATAGAACTTGAAACTAAATGTTTTGAAAATATAAAAATTTGAGTATATATAACACTTGAATTGAGAAGGTAGAAAGATATGTTTAAATTTTTTAAACATACTTGTTAAAGCAAAATAAAGTTATGTTTTGTATAAGCTCTTAGCTTGTAATGGAGTATTATACAAGTATGAACATAAGTTATAAAATCTGGATAAACTTGAATTATGTTTTATGAAATGATTCATAAATGATTTTAGTATTGTAAGACATTCTAATTGTATAAATGAATGTGATTAAAAAGGAACTGGTATAGTTAAAAAACCAATAGGATAAATGCGTAAGTTGTATGTTGATTGTTTTGTTCGCATAATTGTTCTTGATCCAGTATTCGAGTACATGTTTTTGAGGCGGTTTACACTAGTCCGAACAAGGATTTTTCATTTGATTCTTAACGACAAACACTTGATACGGATTTTTGATATGATCCCGATATTTCTATCATAGTAAATGGCTATTCAAGAAGAACGGAGGTCCTAAGAAACCAAATTGAAGTCCGCACTAGAGAGGTCAACTGACCTATACTAGTTTGAAAGTGGAATTTATGCGATCGAGTAAGTGATCAGACCGGATATTGCGTACGGATGATTTATGTACATCGTACGGGCTTTAGTACATTTTTATAATGTATGTTAGACTATGAAGAGTTTGAGGAATGAATCTTCATTTTATTATTAGGTAGCATGAATAATCGTCTAACTAATGACCTAAGGCTGTTGAGCGTAAGGTATACTTAGTAGATTGTTTATCGTCCTTGGACAAACGATGGGAGAGTTTGAACTTGAGCGAACCATGAGCATTGGTTGCTTGTAATTGTGCATACTATTCGAGTATTTCGTGCTTGTTCCTTGGTTAAGGTTAGAAGTGTCATGGAGCGAGGATGCTCGAGGTGGTACCAAGAAGACATAAGGCAGTTTGAAGGAGTTCTATCCAAGGTTGCTTATAGACTAGGGTTTTTTCTTGTCTTAGTATCGTTTGTCTTTCGTAGTGCACTCATCGTTTGAGGTAGAGTCGCTTAGTATGCATTTTGGTTTGCAATTTTGCTTGTATACAGTTTCATCAGTACTCTATATATGTATCTTGTTTCATCTATCTCTGATTATCATTCTGGTTTGAATTTCGAGGACGAAATGTTCTAATGGGGGAGAATATAGCAACTCGAAAATTCGAACACTTCATCTTTGAATATCAAAACATTTTGGAATATAATTAGTTGTTATAAATATGATTTTATAACCATGTTAAACATCATTAATTAATAGATAATAATAAGAGACTTGTTTTTGAAACTTTTTTACAAAATATATTTTTCGAAGAAAAATCGATGATGTGACCGAACACTTATGCGCTTGTCTAATGATCAAACGAACACATTAGCAACTAATTAAAACACGCACCTCTCTATAAAGCTTGGAATGTTCTAGAAGCTTCCGTATGGACAAGAGATATTATCATAAAAGGGGTATAATGGTAATTAGCACAAAGGAGAAGTGATTTAAAGAAGAAGTGATGAGAGGTGAAGTTTCCATGGGATGGTTGGGCGGGGGTGAATGCAAGCTTAAAGAGCACCATTCTTATGCCTATATAAGGAGAGGCATACCTTATAGTATAATCACAAATTCAAAGCTAAAGTTATCATAAAATCAATGGTTTCTTCTCCTTCTTCATCTCTTATGTTCTAAGGAAAATTATTGCTAATCAATTCCAAATCTACTCAAAATTGGAGTAGAGCCTTTGGATAATATTACAACACCTTCTGCCATATTAAATATTTAAGAAGAAAAGCCAAACTCCCTAAGTAAGATAAGGCCATGAGCAAGGAGGGTTTTGGGAGGGCAAAAGCAAGGTAGAAAGAAGGTTGCTAGCTTGTGTTTGGACTTGGATTCTTGGACTTGGTTGTTTGTTGGGTTAAAGCTTAGTTAACACCCCACTTCGAATGGAAAATATAACATATATATGTTGTATTTTGATTGTGTATAAATTGTTGAATTGTTATTGAAATATGTTATGACATTGGTTTGAATTCTTGCTTTGAAAGTAAGTGACACATGTGATCCATGTATATGAAGTTGAACAAACTTGAAATGGACTTGAATGGACTTATATGACATATGACTAGGTCTTAAACAAAGCACATAGGTTGTAGATGGACTTTGGTTTAGATTGGACTCGGATTTGGAAGTGCATTTATAACGATAGTCGCTATAGATACAGTTGTGAATTGCCTTTTTTTGGTGATTGCTATGGAACTTTGTAGAGAGATCCTTAGGGGTTTATCATCATATTTATAATGTTATATATATATATATATATATATATATGTTTGTTGCTATTAAAAGCTTGGATAGTAAAAATTAAGTAACATCACAAAAATGACCAAAACTGCACTTGTGCAAAACTACCCCGTTCAGACATGATTTTTGGACTCAAATGGTTTGAAAATATTTTTAAGCTTAAGTATTTTATTTCATTCTTTTTACAAGTGTTTACTAACTTTTATTAGAGCACTTTAAAAGTGGTTTGGGTTATTTATGAATTTTAAGAATTAATTGTGAATTTTTAAAGAAGAGGTTTTTATGATAAAACATGTTCTTTTCCAAGTTTTAAAGATTTTACAAACTTATTATTTTTAAGCGATATTTTGGATAAATGGTTTAAAATCTATTATAAGTATTTTCAAGTATTTTAAAAGTATATACAAATGTTTTCGAAAAGGGTTTAATACTTGTTTAAAAAGTAATTAACTATGCTTAACACAAAAAGCCAACGAAGTAAGGCTTATCTATTTGTGAGAGTCAAGATTGATGTTAAGTAGAGATAGAGCAATGGAGCTCTAACCAACCGGTTTCACTCCTGGCTGAGGAATAGTAAGTCCGAAAATGTCAGAAACGTGTTAATCGTGTTGATTTCTTACTTGTATATTGAAATCATTAATACTATACTTAACACTAAAGCCAACAAGGTAGACTTATCTATTTGTGAGATTCAAGAATGAAGTGTTTAGGCAAGGCTTTGATGCTACCAGTGCTCTAACTTACCCGGCTTCACTCTTCAACAAGGAATAGTTAAGTTGGAATGTCAAAAACGAGTTAAATGGACAAATCGTGAATTGTATAGGCAATAGTTTTGATTATATAATCGATTAGTCGATTATTAAACTTGACTAAATATTGACTTAAGTGGTTATCGAAAGACTTTATGATTTCATACCAATAATAACCCCCAGTGAGATGTATGGTACGAAATGTCTCTAGCTTTCGCTTACTTCTGAGAACCATAAAGCAAGTGCAAAGCCTCAATGGGAAGGTGGTTGCTTTAAGCAGATTTATTTCTAGATCCACAGAAAAGTGCATTTCTTTCTTCGATCTGATCAGAAAAGGAAAACGGAATTTTGAATGGATAGAGGAGTGCGAAGGCGCATTCCAAGCAATAGTTCAACATCTAGCAACACCACCTATTTTGTCGAAACCGGTCGATCATAAGAGAATATACATCTACCTGGCGGTTTCAGCGAACGCAATAAGTGCTGCGTTAATTTTAGAAGAGGATCGGATCCAACGACCGGTCTATTATATCAGCAAGAGATTGACAGGAGCAGAAAGAAACTACCTGAAGGTGGAAAAACTAGCTTATTGTCTCGTCATAGCCTCGAGAAAACTCCGTCCATATTTCCAGGCTCATCCGATCACTGTCTATATTGACCAGCCATTACGACAGATCCTAACATGACCTGAGACGTCTAGTAGGTTACTTAAGTTCAACATATAGTTGCGTCAATTTGATATTGCTTATACACCGAGGTGAGCCATTCAAGGACAAGTTCTAGCGGACTACATAGCTGAATTCACCATATCGGAGGACTTGCCTAAAACTAGTGATTCTCCTAAGCATGCATGGAAGCTATACACTGACAGTGCATCAAACGACCGTTACCCAGGCGCTGGAGTAGTACTCGAAACCCCAGAAGGTCGATCCATATGCTATGCTTTGAAGTTTGACTTACGTGCAACTAACAATGAAGCCGAGTACGAAGCTTTGCTTGCTGGGCTGAGGCTCACTAGAGACTTGGGAATCGTTGCTGTGGAAATTTTTATTGATTCACAATTGGTCTAATGATAGGTTCGAGGAGAGTATCAAGCCAGAGACCGGAGGTTGGCCACTTACCTTACTCGGGTTCAGGAAATGTTGAATCAGTTCAACTATTATGATATCCACTGTATACCTCGAGAGCAAAATCGGAAAGCCGATTCTTTAGCAAAACTGGCCAGCACTGGCGAAGCACAACATATGGGACTCGTCCCTGTCGAGACACTTACCGCTCCGAGTATCGATTAAATGGGGACAGACTGGGTGCATGAGGTAACGCCTGAGAAGGAGTCGTGGATCACTCCGTTCAGAAACTATGTTGAGCACAGAGCTTTACCAGAGCACAGAAATGAGAAAAGACAGGTTCTTCGAAAGGCTTCGCGATTTATTGTCCAGAATGGAGTCCTGTATAGGAGGGGATATTCTATTTCTTTACTCTAGTGTATCGCCCATGACAAGATCAAACGAGTGTTACATGATGTGCACGAAGGAGAGTGTGGCGACCACACCGGGGGGCAAGCCCTTGCCAAAAAGATACTCAAATATAGATATTACTGGCCGACAGTGAACCGAGCCCTGCCTACAGAAATTACTTAGATGGTCAGTCTATGGCCATTCACCACATGGGGCATCGATATAATAGGGTCCTTACCTTTAGCCAAGGGTGGTGTGAAGTACGCCATCGTTGCAGTTGACTACTTTACTAAATGGGAAGAAGCTGAGCCCCTTGCCACTATCATGACGAAGAAAGTAATTAACTTCGTTATGTGCAACATCATCTGTCACTTTGTTCTTCCACACACCATTGTAGTTGTTAACGGGACCCAATTTGATAGTGTCGAGTTCAAATATTTCTGTCAATGCTACTCAGCAATAGCTCACCCTCAAGCAAATGGACAAGTCGAAGCTGTCAATAAAGTTATCAAGTCCATTCTGAAGAAATGACTAGAGAAGGTTGGAGGAAAATGGGTCGATGAACTTCCCATGGCCCTATGGGCATATCGAACTGCCCACAAGTCCGTGACCGGTCATACTTCGTTTGCACTTTCCTTTGGCTCTGAAGCCGTTATTCCAGTTGAATTAGAAGTACCTTCTCACCGGGTGACCTATTACGATCCAAAGACGAATGCCATCCTACTTGTAGAATCACTGAATTTACTGGATAAGAAGCGTGAAGAGACTGATTTGAGGGCAGCCACACACCGCAGTCGAGTCACCCAATTATACAATGCTAAGGTCCGACCCAGAACCTTCGAAGTTGGCGAACTCATACTTAAGAAAATTTATCCAGTCCTTCACACATGAAACCGACATGGGAAGGACGGTATTTCATTGAACGGAGACTTGGAGACGGTGCATTCAAACTATCAACTGTTGACGGTCCCACTTTACCGAGAGCATGGAACAGCGAGAGTCTCCGTCGCTATTACACATAACTGGATTTTATTCATTTTTAGTCTGCTTTTCTTTTAAATTTTATTTATGCATTTTTTGAATTTGTACTTGTAACAAGGCAACTGACTTTACCGTACTTTCTTATTTCAAATAAAATGCAGACTCATCAAGCCAGAGTGGCAATTCTTGAAATGCCTCATATGACCGTCACAATGTACGAAGAGCTAAGTCCCATCCTATGGTGGGACTCATTCAAATAGGGAGTGAGCGTGATCCAACCGGTTACTCGCTAAGTGAAACCATGAGCTCAAGGGCAAGCAACGATAAAATCAAGAAGGATTGAAACACGACAGTCCTCTAATAAACTCCAGCTCCCAGAGTGCGAGCTAAAGTACAAAACTCCAAAATCCAGGCCCGAGGAGGATGGATCCGTCCATCTACGACCTCACCTTCATTCTTCCAAGTTCGAAGAGGATGGATCCGTCCATCTACGACTTCGCTTGCCAAATCAAGGTGGATGTGATCCGACCATCCACAACCTTGATCAATTCCTTGTTCCTGGAGTGTGAACGAGATCCTGATACTTAAACAGACGTGACTGACCGTCTGTCGACCGACTCCAAATTCCTGGAGTGCGAACTGGAGTATAAACATCAAATGGGTGTGACTGACCACCCATCGATCAACTCTGGTCTCGAGAGCGTAGACTGGAGTATAAACACCAAATGGGTGTGACTGACCATCCATCGATCAACTCCGGTCTCGAGAGCGTGGACTGGAGTATAAACACCAAATGGGTGTGACTGACCGCCCATCAACTAACTCTGGTCCTGAGACCGCGAACCGGAGTATAAACACTAAACGGGTGTGACCGACCACCCGTGAAACAACTTATGTCCCCAGAGTGCGGATATAATCCTAAACGTTAGATGGGTGTGACTGACCATCCATCAACTGACTCTGGCCCCGAGAGCGCGGACCGGAGTATAAGCATTAAACAAGCATGACCGACCACCCTCATGTCCCCGAAGCGCGGATATGATTCCAAACATTAAACGGGTGTGACCAACCGCTCATAAATTAACTTATGTCCCCGGAGTGTGGATATAATTCTGAATACCAAATAGGTGTGACTAACTGCCCGTAAATTAGCTCATGTCCTCGGAGCATGGATATGGTTCTAAGTGACAAGCAGGCGTGACCGACCGCCGACATACAAGTTCAATCCCCAAAGTGCGGATGTAACTACTAACAGACGAGGGAGTGTGATCTGATCACTCAAACTCATTTCACTTTAACTTTGTTCCGACTAAGTTAAATTAACATTAGTAAAGGCGAAAAACGACTGTTGAATGACTACTTCAATTCTCCCCAGGATTGGGGGCATAACTCAAGTACCAGTTGCTGACCGAGACAGCGCAACATTGGGATTTGACTCGACGTTTGATTATAACTTGAAGCCATGACTTCAGGACTTAGCGACCGGACTCAAGTTCGACTCAAAAACTAAAGCCTCACAAGTACATTGAATGGAAACGCGAGTGCGGAAATACTTAAACAAATAAACAGAGAGTTATGCTGGAAAAAAAAAGAAATGTTATTTCCACTATTCTTTGAAAAAGATGAGGCCAAAAATCCATTCGAAGAATTCCTATAAGCAGGGGCCAAACCCACATATATACATAGCCTACAAAAGCAAAAGAAAAAGCCTATTCTAGCTGACTACCAAAAAGAGAAGAAGCAAAAGTGCAAGTCTATGCCTTTGATTTTCTATCCTTCTTGCTTTTCTTCGGCATAGACCCGCTCGAGTTGCCGCTCGGATGTCTCTTTGAGCCTTTCCCTCCCCGGCCTGCTCCAGCTAGGGGAATCGAAGCAGTCTCCTCCTCAGAACTCACAGGGATTGGAATGTCCTCTAAGTGAGGAACCAGAGGGATGATAGCACTTTTGATGTTAGAGGGAGTAGGCATGCATGTATTAATGGTGGTGCCACGTGGGGAAACAACAAGTATCGGGACCGGACCGGGGCCCGCCATGCTACCGCCAGCGCTACGAGCCTGCGCGACTTGCTTCATCTCAGCCTTGATCTCCTTCATTATTTGCTCAACCGGGTCCGCCTAAATGCCCATTGAGATGCTACTAGTCGGGCCAGAGGAGCCCATGATCACCACATCTTCATCTACGTCGAAAAGCATTTCGATGCTCGGATCACTTTGTTGGTTGAGGAGTGCTTCCATCAATTGATCATCAAGAACGCAGCTACTTTCATGCATCTCCCCAGCCGATGCGATGATCGTCGTAGTTGTAGCCTTTGTAATTAGCGCCTCTTGCTCGTGATGCATTTCTTGGGTTGTAGGAGGATCAATCGATGCAGAATCTAGGGCTGAATGAAGATAAGAAATATATTAGTAATATCTTCTGACAATGCACTTGCATTTGGATGAATGGAAGAAGTTTTCAAAATACCTTCCTCGGGTTGACTCCCGTGTTGAGCTGATGTGCCTCCGAGCCGCGTTCATGTATCGGAGAAAGGTGCGGCTTGTCAGGGTCATATCCTGGGACAATTGGAGGATCGATAAAAGAAGTAGGCTCAGATTGAGAGATTGGGGAGTGCTTCGAAACCTACTTCATGATGCTCAACTCCAGATCCTTCTCCAGCGTCTGGATACTTAGCAGCCAACTTTTCTTTTTCAAGAGCGATAATTATTTCATGGAGGACCTTTGGTTCATCTCTGATAAGTATTTGAGCTTCCAGTTCGAACTCATCGATAGTCATAGCGTCGTGGATCACCTTCTCGTCCTCCACCAAGCGGCTCCAGGCTTTATACAGTTGGAAAGGATAATCTTCGACGAGCCAGTTTAAATTGTGGTGTCTCAAGACGTTGGCATTGTACGCAACCAAGAGATCTTCAAATTCATTCTCCATCCTGGCATCCATCGCTTTAATTTCATTCTCGATCCTGGCATCGGCTTCCTGAGCCTTTAAATTTGCCGCATCCCTCTCATCCTTAAGTACCACTGCCTGTTTACATGCTTCCTTGGCGACTTTATTGGCCTCGTCTTTTTCGTTGATGGCCGCGGCTAATTTTTCCTTTAACTCTCCGACCTCTTTCCGCGCCTCATCCCTCTCTCGAGTGATAATAGTGTTGTGGTGGCCCATCTCATGTACCAGGTACATATGAGTTTTTCTCATGTTCTCCATAGATTTCCTGGCCTCTTCGGTTCTCTGGTCGGCTTCTATCTCCGATTTCCTTGAAGATTCAACTTCGTTATTAAGCAATCCTATTATTCTATCTTTATGAGAAAGGCCGGCCTCCATTTTCTCAATTATTTTGGCTCGCTCAAAAGCTACCGCCGAAGCCTTTTCTACAGTTTTAGCCCACTCCCGGTACTGGCTGCAAACGTCATGCACGTAATCCTGCACCAGTTTTTCTGCATCATTGGGAATTATTTTCAAGTTCGGAGGGAAGTGGAAGCCATTGAAGCAAATAGTCAGAAAATCTTTCTTTAACTTAGCAATTTGGATGGCTCCCTCCCCTGTGGGCTCGATAGTGGCTTGCTCTATAACGATGGGAGTTTCCATTTCAGTTCTACGGCTTTGGTCGCCGGATTTCGAAGTATGAGGAGGCACTACTTGGTGTGCAGTTTCAGAAGATTGCCTGCTAGAGCTGGATGGTTTTGAGGAACCTTTAAGTGTTGGTGATTGTGACCGGGAGCGGCGCCTACTTTAGTATGGCCTTTCTTTCTCCCTTTTATAACACTCGCGCTCTTGGCTGGAGTAGCGGCCGCGATTGTAGTCCCTTTTACTTTCACGCCTATGAGATTTAGAGTAAGAGCCGGAAGAACGACATAAAGAACGAAGGTTGCTGAGCATAGACCCCTGTTTCACCATCATATCTGTAAAATGAAAAGAAAAGCAGAGTTAGTCATCTCCAGAGATTAGGAAACATGTGGTTAGAAGTTGTGTGATGCCATAAAGTGTGTGTATGCATGTGCAAACCCCCCAACCGACCGATTTTGGTAGCCTTGCTCGTAGTTGTCAGCTCCCCTGTGTCTAAAGAAGTTAAGCATGCGCCAGTTCACGGCGGGGAAGGGAGTCCCTCTAATCCAAGATCTTGGAATGAAGCTATGTCATCTGGAATAAAGATATCAAATAATCCTCTCAAAGAACTTTCCATTTGCAGAAAGGAAGTCTCCGGACTTATAGCAGCCACAACGGGTAGGGATACTACGACGGTCTTACGCCTCTTGGATTTGTGGGTGAGAGTCTTGCCTTTTCTTTTTGATTCTGATACTTGGAGACTCTACGAAGGCGCAACTGCGGGCTCATCCCAAGCTGGCATACTCTCGTCATCGCCCTGTTCAGTGATTACAACACTAGGAGCTCTTCTTCCTCCTTGCCTAACCGGAGCCACTTTGCGAACTCCTGTTAATCCAATGCTTTGGCCTCTCTCTATAAGCCCCATGGCAATCAAACTATCATCGCTAAGGACTTCATCGATCTATCTAAGTTCAGCAGGCACCGGTTGGAGAGTCCTTACTATCTCCTTGAATTGCGCTCCTTCGGGTCGGGCAATCGAAGTTGTAAAAGAAACGCAGTATTAGACTCAACATCAACTTATATTACCCAGTTAATCGATGAAGAAGTTGGAGCACTTACGTCTAACTAGCCACCATATAGCAAATCCTGGTGGACATCTAACAAAGAACCATTCAGTCTTGAAGTAGCGTAATTTACTCCAAGCACCTGCCACTACTTGGCAGTTTCTGACTTCTTCTAGAAAAGTGAACGAACGGTTATCCCCACGACTCTTGACGTTGAACAAGTATCTGATTTCATCTACGGTCGGGGATCGCCAAAGATGCTACATGAAGATGATATACAAGCTGTTGAGAAGAACATATCCGTTCGGATACAATTGAGAAGGGGCAATCCTCAAAAAGAATAGCACATCCCTAATAAATTGGTTGAATGGGGGCAACGTTCCGGCTACGCACATGAATCTGTTGCAAGCAGTGAACCCTTCAAGGGGATTGTGCGCTCTGTCATCCGGCCCCGGTAGAAGAACGTCTTCTAGAGATAGACCATGCCTGAGACAGATTCTACCTAGCATATCTTCGGAGATTTTGGAACGAACTGAGTCCTCCGGATTCAGAACTAGCACTACACCCGGCAGTTCATCCGGAGCAGGACTTACTACATCAGCCCGATTTTTGGTACTTCTATAATGGGAAGTTGAGAACTCTGAACTTCCTGCTGCCATAAGCTTCCGAGATCCATAGCTATTGAACTCAGTAAAAACCATTGTTAGTGGCAAAAAACCCGTGTACCCCCCAGTGTAAAGTGAGTGATCGTGTTGTGTAGTGCAGTGCTACATAATACTTTAAATTTCTACAAGTTCGGAAGATGGTAAAATGAAAAGACTTTGAGATTCGACCGGAGTGACCATCATCGCTGACCCTCCCCACAATTCCATCCTGACTTCAAAGAACGATCCGTGTTAAAATTCGTTGTGTTTGTCAAATTACGGTTCCATCAACGAGCTTTGAAGGATAGTCAAGTATGCAGTCTAATGGTTAAGTCCAGATATGCAAGGCTAAAGCTCGTCGGAGTCTAATGTTCGAGTATGTAGAAGGCTATGTTTCATATCCATCAAGGTTCAACTTGGATCGTTCCTAAAAAGTTTGCCTTCGTATTGATCCAAGGGATTGATTTCATATCGATTGATCCACACATCACGGTGCTTTGTATCGATCCAAAACTTTGACTTCATATCTATCGCTCCAGATCGATACGAACTCCCATGATTTTCAGATCGATGTGAAGTAGCCTCCATCATCCACCATCGATACGAAAAGCCGCCTTCATCCATCTCCAACTTGCTCGTATCGATACGAGTTTGAAGCAAGAGATTCTTCTTCCAGTGACTTCCTCATCTCCATCGATCATTCTTCTCCTTCCCCAAGCCTCCAAGGCTCCATTACTACCTCCTCGACCTCACTCCAGTCTAATTCCGACATCGGCGACGCCGGAGTTTGCCGTAGCCTTGGACGAAACAACATCAAGGCTCGAGTCTTATTGTTTTAACAGGTTTTAATCGATCATTTACCTAGTTCAAATGAATTGGTTTAGGGATTAAAAGCTAAACGTTTTGGAGATGAAGACCTCTGCAGTTCTTTTTCTCGTGTTTCTTATCGATATGAAGTGGAAGGTAAAATAAAAGGCAAGTGAGAAATTTGTCTAAGTACAAAAGGTATTTATATGCCTTCGTAACCAAGAGGAAGACGTTTCATATCCTAGTTGCTCTACCAAAAGAATCGGTCACTTCCATCGATACGAAGACACTGTTTCGTATACATCAGCACAAGGCAGTCCAATTGGTTCATATCCATTGGCATTTCGTATCCATCAGCGACCAGCTATCTACTTTGTATCCATCGATGTGAAGCCCATCGATACGAAAGTCACTACATGATCGTATTTGAGCCACTCAACTCCTTCGATACGAAACATCTATTTCGTATCCATCCATTCGAAGACCCAAAACCTTGTCTCCATCGATACGAAGCATCCCTAGGGACTATCTGTTTCGTATCGATAGCCATCGATACGAAACGTACATTCCAAAATCTCAGATCGATCCAGGGGAGGATCGATGCGAAGGAGTGGATTAAAACAACCATCAATCATTATTACAAATCGAATTTCACATCGATCCAGTAGAGGATCGATACGAAACTCGATCCAAGGAAGAACAAAAGAACTTGACAACGGCCCGTGAACGTGCAAACGCAAATAGGAGTCAGGTTCACACACATGCATGTGTGACAAAAAAAACATTCGATTTTCAAAATTAACATAAATTGAACGCTTACTTGGTGATAACCAGAACAATGAACAACAAATTGCTAGCACTCAGCCTTCAGTTACAACATAATACTACATGATCATTGGCAGTCCACAATTCAACATTTATATTACTGGAAATCAAACAAAGATTACATCTCTTGACGAAAAGACGACAACTATTCAACGAATCAGATAGAAATTTTTTAGAATAAAGAATTCAGCTTTTCAAAGCGCGTCATGTTCACACAGGATGTACTTTGGGGGGCAAATACGATCATGTAGTGACACCAAGGACTTGACTAGAAACTTAAGACAATTCGTCCCGAAGATCGGTTATACACAAGTCCACTATGGATACTGGCAAATTTAGTCCGAATTCGAATCTAGCTACAATCAGCATGGTATGACAAACAAAGCTATGAAAGGCAACATTCCAAATTTCAGGTCAATCGGAGTTTGTATGCTCAAGTTATGGATCAATCAAGATTCATGTGGAAGAAATCAGTTCGTATCCATCACCCTACATCCATTTCCTTCGTATCCATCAAGTACTGGCATCACTCAGAGTTCATTTGCTTGGCACCTAACACTTTTCGTATCGATATCACATCCTCGCATTTCATATCGATCAGCCAATAGATCGATATGAAACCAACACTTTCATTGTTACGAAGCCAACAGCCAGTAATCGATGCGAAGGAAGGATTTCGGCTTCGATACGAAGCAACATACAAGCATCGATACGAAAGGAACCACACTGGATCGATACGATAGAAGTAGTTGACCAAGGGAAGCGGTCAACAAGCATGAAATATGGATCTCTACGAAGTTCTCGCTCCACGTCATCGATGCGAAATCGATCAATACGAAAGCATCGATACAGATGCTTCAGCCAACTTGCAAATCCAATCTTGGATCGATCATAACTCAAAAATTACAAGTCCAAATGCCTCCAAATTTTCAAGATACTTGCAAATCATTTGAAGAACCACCATGATCGATCGCAGCTCAAATGGAGCCAATCTTGATCGATACGAAATGTACTTGGATCGACCAGGATCGATCCCAAATGATCCTAGATCGATCTGGTGGGCCTACCCACATGTGAAAAGGGGTATTCTGAGTTTTGGGGTAGATATTTCCAGATCTATCCTATAAATAACACCCCTATGCCTATAGAAAAGGGACTTTATATGCTTCTACGTCGTTACTCTACTGCAACTTCATTGTAACTTGAGAGCTAGTGATTGGTACTGTTGTAATCACTTGTCAGTCATCAATAAACAGCAAAACTATTCAAAGTGGACGTAGGCTACAATGCCAAACCACTATAAACTTTCGTCTCTTTCTATTTATGTTTGTTTTTATTGGTGTATCGTTAGATTAGCCTTTTTTCCATTTAATTTCTTCATTCTAATCTCTTCAATTACTTCCGAAGAGTGTTGTGCCCAATTTTGGTACAAACAATTTCCTTATAAAATTAAATTCCTGATTGAATGTTGTTATTCAATAGTTAAATAACCGACTATCGAATTTGGACTCAAATGTAATTTTGGAAATATCTAGAGGAAACAAGTGAGTTATATGGCACAATCATCTCCGGTGATGTTGTACTGTGCGTATAAATCTCATTTCATCCTCTTAGGACAATGATAAGGAAATCCATCCACTAACGGTTAGGAGGTGATCTCCGATCTTATCTTTGAATGTTTATTTACTAAAGAACCAGGATTGAGTTTATCAAAAGTTATCGAATATTATTTCGAAGTGACCGGGTTCGGGTATGTTATCCAAAAACCACTTTGATCCAACAAATGTGTTTCGAAGTTAAGACATCTTGAAGATGATGGAATTAGAGACAGAGCTCTCAAGTGTTCGTTTAGTCCTAGAACGAACTTGTATGGATGAATGCTGGTATTGCATTATTGCTTGGAGGGCAGTATTAGCATTCCAAGTGGGAAGTGCTATATTAAAGGTAAAATGTAGCCTCAAGCCTCATCAACCAGGAATGACTAAAACATGGGAGATGCAGCAAGGCTAATTGGGTCGCTCCCATGTAAGGTATGATCATCCCTATCTAGAGTCACTATTATCTCTCATTTATATGCTTCGAGGCCCATTAACGGAGGGGTGATCATATTCGGTACTATCAGTAAGGGGTAGGTCGGTTCTGTGTTGGCAGGGGTCGATAGGCTCGACCTCCATGTTATTTTATCTTGATATGCACTGTGATGGGCGGTACTCCAGTAGCCCAGTCATTGTATGGAATCCATTCTCCAATAAGTGTCGTACGGACTTAGTTGTGCCCAACTATGTTGAAATGTGAGATGCAAGCATTTCAGCTATATTCATATATTTTACTTTGACCCCTAGACACTATTATAATATAAAAGGATTTTCTAAATAAATTTTTTGGTTATTGTAAGACAAAAACACGTCTGTGTTTATTTGTGGCGCGGTCTTACGAGATACTTTTGATTTCAAAAGATTTTATAACTTAAAAATCCAGTTGGGTTGTTTTCTCACGCTGGTTTTCCAGACTGACTTGGTTGTTATTTTATTATAATGCTCGGGTCAGACTAAGCATATTTACAGATTTCTTTGGATGCATTGGAGATCAGGAGACGAGTTGGATGTCTTCAAGTCGTATTTACGTATATGTTTTATTTTCACACTTTGTTCTTGAAATCATTAGAAATTATGAGGATAGGTTGTTATAACTGTCTAGGCCGATGATTGTGATTATTGTTGTACGCTGATGGATGTATGTATATAACAGTTTCTCCTTTGTAAAGATGATTGATTTTATATTATATATTGTTCCGCTGCAATTGTGAGATTCTGTGTTCTTTTGGTTTCTTTTCTTCTTCTTCTTCTCATCTTCTTTCCTCTTTCTTTCCCATAACTATATGTCTTTCCATTCGATTTGAGTTGGACATGTGTGGTTTATTGTCAGCTTTAGTTATACGGATTAGCGGGTCGTTACAGTTGGTATTACAGCTTAGGTTGAGCGAACACCTAAGCTTTGGTGGGAATTTACTCATTTGAGATAGAGTAAGCGAGACCCTAGAATGAGTTCGAGTGTATATATATGAGCACGTATTTGTTAGTGATTATAAAAATGTTTTATATTGTGTTAATTTATTTGTTGAGTGGCTTATAAATTCTGGTCGGTACGTGGGACGCCACGGTATCGATAGGGGATTCTAAACGCTTAAACGAGGCAAGCCGACATAGTATTGTTTTAAAAGTGGGTAAATGAAATAATTTTACCTAAATTATATTTTATATATAAAGGTATAATTTTTCAAAAATTATTATAAGCTATATATGGTGTGTTTGGAAGTTAACAAATGATAATATTTGATTATTATCATTTGTTGTTAGTTGTTATTGTCATAATCTAACAAAGATAAACAATTGTAAACTGAATTATGTAAGAAAATAAATTTATAAGTATAAATAATGGAAGATTGATTATGCTTAAATAATCAACATTTGTGAAGTAGAATTATATAAGAAGTAATATTTTATAAATATGATTTATAAACGTGATTTATAAATGGAATTGCCTAAGTATATTTATAAATATGATTTGTTAATGAAATTGATTTGTTAATAAATTTGGACTTAAAACAAGGAGTTTGAGAATTTAAATCTCATTGATTTTGAAAATAATTTTTCGAAAGGTTTTAGAAAAATAATAATAGTATTATTTTGAAAATATTTTGTTTAGAAATATTATGAAATGGAATTTAAAAGAAATAGAAAGCACTGAACTCGCTTCAATCGCTGGAAAATAATTCTGGTGATGACTACATCATCATCGACATTCATTTTCTAGTTTCTAAGTGAGGAATTGCTACCATTGAAGTTTTTTTGAAAAAAAACATATTTGTTTTAGATTCCAGAAGTGAAATTTGATATATAAAGGAGTTATATATATATATATATATTGATTTAAAAAAAAATGATTTGAAATAAAACCGGGTGTTTAAAAATCTTGAAAATTTCTATCTAAATGTTTCGAGAAACATAAGATAATATGTTTTTGAACTTAGAAAATGGTATAGATAAGAAGATAAGTTTTATAAATTATAGATTTTTAGAATCGGCAATTTAAAAACAAATTTAAAGTTTGTTGAACATAAGTGTTAAGGAAAGTAAAATTGAAAATTTAATTATGAAAGGAAATTAACCTAAGTTAAATAAATGAATTTTGAAATAAAATTTAACTAAGCAAAGTCAAATGAAATTGAAATTGAATTTGATTTGTGATGAATTAATAAAATGGAAATGAACTTGAGTTATAAAAGGAAATTCCACTAAAGTTGTTAATTTAATTAAATATGTTTGAAACGTTGTTTGCTAGAAATAAATAAAATTGATTGTAGTAATGAAATAAATTAGTGAATTGAACTAGTAAAATTAATTAGTAAATTTAATATGGTTTAAATGTTGTCTAATAGAATTGAATGTGAATGTAAGTGGTGAAGTAAAAATAGACATTCGTGGTTGTATAAAATGTTTATAATAAACTTAATTAAATAATTTTATGGAATGGTTCATAAATAATATTAGTATTGAAAAATACTAAGTATAATGGAAAAGGATTTAACTTAGAAAAGTTAAAATGAAATGATTTTATGAAATGATCCGTAAATGAATTAAAAATGGAATGGAATGTTGTCAAACATAATGTGAATAATTGGATGTGAACTAATGAATGTAAATGGATCGAGCGTAAATAAAGTGGGAATTGAATGTAAATCAATTGAATGGAGGTAAACTGAAATAAATACGTAAGTTGTACGTATATTATTTTATTTGCATAACTGTTTGATCCAGATTCAAGTATACGATTTCGAGGTGATTTACACCGATCCGAGTTAGGATTTTTCACTCAATTTCTTGACGGCGAACCCTTCTTTGGTGATTCACAACATGATTTCTTGATCTGGATTCGAGTATACGATTTAATGGTGATTTACAACATTTCCAAAATCTTTATTCCCATACTTAGAAAATATTATAAGTCTATTATTCCAAATCATTTCTAATATCCATACTTCAAAACATTTTCATCACGTACCTCATAAATCTTTGGAATTTTATTAATTCCATTTACAATTTCCAAAAAATGGATTATACTTATTTATAAGGGTGCTTTTGGCACAGATCCTTGATAGGTTTCAAAATTCATAAAAACCCCAGTGGAAAAAAGTATGTAAATTAGGTCCTTATTTTTCGAAAATCATCAAAAAACATATAAAAAAACAAAAAAAACTTCCAAATTTTAAAACTTATTTCAATCAAAATTTATCTTCGTATTCATGTCAAAAAAATCAAAAAACAAGGATGAAAAGTGAAAAAAAATGACACACGGTATGTTTCAGGAATACTTGCAGACATGTATGCAATTTTAAAGAATATTTGCAGACATGTCTGCACTTATTCTGGATAGCATGCCTTTGCAACTAAAAATTGCAGATATGTCTGCAATTTTAAGGAATAAGTGCGGATATTTACGTAAATATCCTGGTTGTTAAATCAAGGTGTTGTTATTCAGTGAATAATTGCATACATGTCTGCAAATATATGGAATAATTGCAGATATGTCTGCAATTATATAGATTTTTATTCAACGCAACTATTCAGTGAATAATTACAGACATGTCTGCGATTATATGGAATAATTGCATGTAACGACCGGGCGATTTTCGACCCCCGAAAATCGACACTAATACGTTCACTGTATAGAGTGCCGAGCAATCGAGTGCCGGAAATACCAGGTTGTTAGGGTTTAAGAAAAAGAGACAGAATAAGAAAACCGAAAACAACACGGAATCTCACATCGTAGCAGAACAAAATATAATATACAATAACAGCATTTATACACAAGAAAGCTATAACAGTTATTATACACACAAGTTATCATAGTACAATCATCGACATATAAAACTGGACAGTTATAATAACTTATTCTCAAATGCTGAATATACAGCCTACAATACACAGCGCAATATAGTTAATTACGTAGAATACGTCTTTTCCATCCAGCTCGTCTCCTGAGCTCCAAGCGTCTTAACCTAAAATTCTGTAATACTCGGTCTGACCCGAGCATTACAATAAAATAACACCCGAGTCGGGCTGGAAACCAGCGTGAGTATACCCACTTAATTTGAAATACTCAAGTCATAAAATCTTTTGAAACCAAGGTAACTCGTACAGACCGACGAGTTTTTATCAGATTATAACCAAAACAGTTTTGCAGAAATCCATCGATTTTATAATAATGTCTAGATATATTACTTATTTAAAATGATCAAATTTATTCAATCCCAGCCTATTAGACTCTTTAGTCAAAATTGTAGAGGTTCGTAGTTATTATCAAATCGAAGTGGTTCTAAATAACACTGTTATTCGATTCCGTCCTCTTCGAATCTAAGCGATAAATTTAAAAGGGTAAATTGTTTAAAATAAACAATTTATATTTAGAGTGACAATATTCACATATGGTAATTTATTACAAATATTTATTCCAAATAAACGAAATCATCATTTTAATCAAACTATTCTAACTCGTTTGACCACTTGATGGCACAGATTTGTAATAAATATCTAATAGAGTTAAGCCAAGATATACATTGTTAACTAATTTAATGGTCAATTATCCGATATCAAAACCATTCACCCATCAGGGTTTAATTAACTTTAATTAACCGAATCCATTCATATTTTAATCCAAATTAATTACAAATTGAAGACATTGTAAAACAATTTATTTTTAGTTAATTAAAATCAACTAGTCCAATCAGTTTACAATTTAGAACCTAATTACTTATTTATTTACATATGTTAAAATCAAATAAGTTTTTATTTAACAACTCACTTTAGATTTTAAAATTTATTAGTTCCATATTAATTAACAAATTTAGTTTAGATTATAAGATTAAATGAGAGGGTCACAACACAAAGGCCTCCATGTCCATTGGAAATTTTCATGAATGAGAAAACAAATTCTTTTTTTTAAAACTTAAAGATTATTAACGTTTAAACATTTAACATTTCAAAATCACTTACCTAATTTTATTTTATTTTAAACACTAGCCCATAACACAAACGACCCGGCCCAAAAAAACAAAGGAAGGTCACGACCCAAACACTTCTTCGTCCCTCTCGTTCCAGCCTCTTCCTTACCTCCCACTCTTCTGTTCGAAACAAGACGATGTGCACATGCACGCGTGCACATACACACCCCCGCTGGTCACCCATCTACGCCACCGACCACCAACACAAGTCTCCCATGACCACGCGACTCCACTCAACCACCTGGAATCGCAACAACGACCCCCAATCAAAATTTCGACCATCGACCAATGCCTGGAACGACCACATCAACAAAAATCCTCACGCCTCGCCACCACAACCTTCCATCACCACCAAAACTTCACCCGAAGCTTCAACGTCGCCTCCTCCATCATTTCCCCCTGGACCGCACTCTTGTAGTTGCCTAACGCCGCCGCCATTAACTCAAGACCGAACCTGAAAAACAACAGCCTTAAACCCTAAAACGAATCGAACACCACGCCACGATGCCCTATAAATTGCCATAGCATTTTTCCTAGCTGCATCTTCCCCTCTCTCTCCTCTGTGCCAAATGCCTCACCACGAAATCGAGTCGATGGCCTGAATTTGACAAATTCCCCAATTCCGATCAACATCCCCTACCTTACTCATTACTCACTTAAAAATCACCAAAACACCATTAAAAATCGTCATTTCCAAAGACAAATCCTCTCATATAAACCAGAGATTAATTTATGATATTCAAATATTTGTCATTCCTATGTTATTAAATATAAAATAAGCTTTTCTTCTTCTAAGCTTAACGATAACTAACAAGACAAATTTTAGAACAAACCCCATTCAAAAACACACAACTTTGCTTTTAAAATCGTAGCCTAAATCAAATTGAATAAAGAGATGTTGATTTTTGAAGTTGTAAGTTAAAAGTTTTCAAAAACAAATAAACATGAACAGTGTGTCTATGGAAGAAGCACAGTACTTTTCCCTTCTTAATTTGCCCGCGGGTAGAATTTTTAACATGTTAAAACCTTCATACACATATACTTGCATACATGACAAATATATACACTATAAGTATTCAAACAGTAATCTAGTTCCATATATAAGCTTTGTAACCAGTAAAGAAACAGTGTTCTACCCACAGTTTGAAGTGTGATGAACTACTGCTTTTTGTTTTGATCTTCCTTCTAGCTTTAAGTTTTACTGTCTTGATTCTTGTTTATTTTGTTTCTTCTTTTTTCAATGAGTGAACAAGGATGTATATATGAAAGCAAACAAGGCAGTGATACGTATGTATATATATAAGGAGTGGAAGTGTATAGTGCAAGCTAAAGGGAAGAGGATATATATATCTGTACACTTTTTTCACATTTTATTTTCATTTTTATTTTGATTTGAACAAAAAAATTGACTTGATTTGAATTCATGTGACTTGATTTTGATTTATATAGGTGATTTGCTATTTTATGTTGATTTAACGTTGTGTGTGACTTGATTTTGATTTTTGTTATGATGATGTCTCCTTGCATACATACATCCTTTCATATATATATAACACTCTTCAAATTTTACATATATATATATATACACACACACACTGCTCTTATAAACATATATAAGCATTCATATAAATATTATTGTCATCATGCACATATATGTTTATCTTCATACATATTTTCATATACTTATATTTACATATACATATATATATTTACATATTCATCTATACATTAGACATTCACATGTTTACCTATGTATAGATATTTATATTTCCTTATACACCTTTATATATATATATGTATACATATACTTATACTTAATTACCTTTTTACAATTTCCATATACATTAGTTCATATGGCATATATATATATTACTTATATACTTGTATATAATTATAATTATCATAAAGCTTATATATATATGTATGTATATATTTATATATACTTTTATGGATATTCCATCTTAATTTTTAATGGAGGAGTTTATATATATATATATGTGTGTGTGTGTGTATATATAATTTCTATCATATCCAGACATTTAAAATTGTAAAATTAAACATAGTTTCCAATATGTATATATATAGGTTCCGATATTTTAAACATCGGGAATTTATTTATTCGACTAATAGAAATTAATATTTCAATAATTAAGACCAGTTAATTACCCAATATCCGATGGATAAAAATTCGGGTCGTTACATTGCATATATATCTGCAATTATTCAGATGTTTATCGAATGCAATTATTCAGTGACTAATTGCAGGCATATCTGCAATTATATGGAATAATTGAACATATGTTTGCAATAATTGCCAATATGTCTGCATATTTTTTTTTACAGAAACCTAGTTATAATATTTACAATTTTTTGAAAAAAAATTTAAGCACTGGCACAAAAAAACACGAAAAATACATGCTGCTATAGTAAAATAATTATAGGGACCAGCTTTACAACTTTTTTTTAGGGTGGATGTCGTTTGAATTAACTTTGGTTTTAGGGATGCATGACTAATATTCACTATTTATAATCTCAACTAAAAGTTTATAACTTCTTTTATGAATTCAGATTCATTTTCAAAGTTTCTGTATCTAACATTCAGGAAATTTTCTTAAGTTTCCTGAATTCCATTATAAGATTTCTCTTATAAAATCTCATTCATTAAATAAACCCGATTTACAAATCTCGAGAGTATTTATAAATAAATTCAACCAATTT
Source organism: Allium fistulosum (assembly GCA_030737815.1). Classification (NCBI taxonomy): domain Eukaryota; kingdom Viridiplantae; phylum Streptophyta; class Magnoliopsida; order Asparagales; family Amaryllidaceae; genus Allium; species Allium fistulosum. The sequence continues at coordinate 427,762,253 of CM060902.1, forward strand.
CCAAAACTCTATATTTATAAAATAAGTATTTTAAAGAAAAATAATAAATTTTCAAACACATTTAAGTAATTATTTAAAATATCAAAACCCCTTTTAAATAAACAAAGATAACTAATTTCGAATTCATTTATAAATAATACTAATCAATTTACAAAGCTTGTTTATAAAACTTAGAATTCATTTCAATAAATTTAAATATTTGAATAACTAACTTTTCAAAATATTTTAATCTAATAATAGTTTTTAAACTACATAGTTTAATAAATAAAAATCCTTTTCTGAAAACAAAATTATTTAGTCGATTTTATGCTTATAAATCTCTCTTGATTTATCACAAATCAATTTACATTTCCAATTTCACAACTATTTCCAATTCCAAAATAGAATCCACTATTTCTTTCTAACTCGATATCCATATTTCATTTTAAATTCACATTGTGAACTTATATTCCCAATTTATCAAATGATAATCATTCCACTTTATTTATAAACATTATTTATAACCTTATAAACTCATTTCTAGTTTATAACCAATTTATATTACTAAAATCCATTTATAAATTGATTTCTATTTAAAATTCCATTTGGAAATCTATTTCTCAATAAATCCAATTATAATTCCAAATCTTTTCAAAACTCGATTTCAACTTCCATTTTTATTTTACGACATATCATTAAAATCTGTTGTTCCAACTTCCTTGTATAAATTAACTTCAAAAATATTTATCTGAACCACTTTACAAAATAGTTAAGTGAATTCCAAATCAAATCTTTTATTTAATCCAAACCCATTTCTTATTCAATATTCCAATTTCCATATAAATATTTTTATCTCCAAAAATCACCTTTGAATTTCTTTTTAAAATTCAAAAATATTATTTACTACCAAAATTTGGGCCAGTGCTACTATAACATCCAATAAGTCAAATCACACAACAATCCATAACAGATTATTCAATCACATCATATATCACCACATATGAAACAAATCAATATATTTTTTAGGAATCCAGTTGGATCCCTCCAACCTGTTTCCCTACATCCACAGATGTAATACAACATAAAATACCAATCCCGCTTCGAGGCGGGATATCGTGGTAATATAGGGTCATCCGCTATTATGCAGGGCGCATAGTGTCTTATCCGCTCCAATCGACGAGAAATATACCCAACTACTAATATATATATACTACTATAAATAATATAACATCTAACTGATAAATTATTATCAATTCATCTAATCAATCAATAAATAATTTTTAATATTTTAAATTAAAACCAGCAATCCAAATGAGTGAGATTTACTTACCTTGATTTTTAATTTGTTGATCGTTCCAATTTTGAATTAAATCGAACGACTTTCGATTTAATCTAAAAATTCTAGCTAACATCGATCGATTCCAAATCGATTCTAGATTGTATATTTCGCAGCTACGAACCCAACGTGGCTGATTCCATGATTTTGGGACCTCGTATGAATGAACTACGAATTTATAAACATTTGAAATAATAATAATTTTTTTCTTCCATAATTATAGTAATTAGATTAATTACCTTCAATAACATAAATCCCATAATCATCTTCATCGATCGCGACAAGCTTCTAGGATCACGTCTTCAGCCTCGACTTCGTCTCTAACCATTCCTCCCCAGCTCGACTGAGCTTCACCAGATCCACGCCAATTGATGCGCCGCCCTCACCTAACGTTCACGCACTACTCGTCGCTCGACCATCTCCTCGCAAATGCTGCCAAACCCTAATCGATTACTGCCTAACGAATTCCCTCAAACCATCATCGCCATTGTTGCGAACAACACCAGCACTCGAGCGCACTTCTCCTTCGCATACGCGCGAACGTGTGTAGTTTTTTTTTTCAATTTGAATATTTGAAAGAAGAAAAAGGAACGCGGTTTTAAATGGTGAAGGGGCGACTGGGTTCAGGGATTAGGGTAGGCAAAGACAGGTTTAGGGTGGCTGAGGTGAAGGGTTAGGTTGGCTGAAGCTTTTTCGATTTGGTTATCAATATTTTAATATTCAAAATATCTCATTTAGCATATCTCGAAATCCCGAACTCCTATTGAGGCGCGCCGCCTGACATTTTATACGTTGTACCCCTATTTCAAACCTAATAGAACTAGTCTCAAGGTCTAATTCAATCGTATGTAGAAGATAGCTTTTTTAATTAACGATTTTTAATTAAATTAATCTTGTGCGTTTTCAGCTCGCACGACCAAACGGTAAATCCAAACACTACGAAATTTGAAATCCCAGAATAATACACTATTATGGATCCAATGGAATTATTTTCGTCAAATTCCGAGATTGTGTCTCGGAATGCTACTTTAACGCGTCGATTAAATCGACGATTTCAAAATTTTGCGAAATCACTTGATGCTCCAGTTTTAAAAACTTACTAACTCAATTCTAATTCAAATAGAATTTATATCAACATTAAAAATTGTTTCGATTCATATTCAACTCAAATTTCAATTATTCACCATTTCCGTATTACGATAAATCACTATATTTGAAATTTAATTTGATTCTACAATTACAATCAAAATCTTCATATTCAAAATCAATTCATATTCCAAATCCAACATTTAAAACCATTTAAATATTCAAAATCAAACGACGGAAAAACCGGGTCGTTACACTAAAAAATTTGATTTTGAGTTATAACTTGAAATGATATTAGTTGATTTTTGGAATAGTATTAGTAAATAACTATGAATGAATTCGAAGGCTTAGAAAAAGTTTTTATAAGAAGTTTCAACAAATTGTTTTTGAAAAGTTAATTGGTTTTGTGGAATTTTCTTACCTGGTAATTTCGGGGACGAAACTCTTTTAAGGAAAGGAGAATGTAATGACCAAGAATTTCAGTCATTCGAATTTGGAATATTTAATTGTTTTTAAATATTGAAAATTTAATTTTTTAAGTTAAATAACTTATATTTCAAATATAATGATTTATTTGATATTTAAATTATTAAATTTAATATTTGAAATGGTTTAAGAAAATTGAATCTTAAATTTAATGTGAATGAAAATGATTTCAAAAGTTGATTTATATTCTATTTAAATTAGAATGGAGTTAGTAGACTTTAATTTGGATTTAAAAGTAATTTAGACTGAAATTGGAAATTACTCGTTTAAATTAACGTGTAAAAATAGTCTTTTTGGGCACTGTCTCGGATTTTGAGGAAACCAGTTTTATTGAATCCGTAATAGTGAATTATAGTATGATGTCGAATTTCGTGTCGATTGGACTTATCGTTCGATCATGCGAGTTCGAAATGCATAGGAATTAATTAAAGGAATTTAATCAAAATAATTCGATTTTGAAAAGCTATCTTCTGAATATGATGGAATTGGCTTCCGATATATATTTAATTGTGTTCGGAATAGAGGTATAACATATAGAACGCTAGGCGGCACGCTTCGTTTGGAGTTTTGAATTTTCACGGATGAATACTGCCGGATTTAATTTTCTATAAATAGCCGTCTACTCTTTTCATTTTGTAAACCTTACCCTAAAAGATATTTCAACCGCCATTAAAACTCCTTCATCTGATGGCCATCAACGATCGGAGCCTCTAGGAGCCGAATTAGCCTTCAACTTCAACTAGGAAAATGTAGAGGGCAACGATACGAAGCTAATGTACGGTTGAATCATCAACGACGTGCCAAGGCGACCAAAAATGTGCTCTGTTCATCTGCAGTTTTTTTCATGGGTTCGAGGAAATTTTACTCGCGTGAGCGTGCGCGGTTGTGGGGGATGGAGCGGCTGCAGGCGCGAGGCGATGGGGGGTAGCGCACACGGTGGCGGCGGTATACGGCCTGGTGCGCGCGCGATTTCGTTCGACAATGAAAAAAACTAGGTGCGCGTGTGGCGCTGGGTTGTGCAGGCGGTCATAGCAAGCGGCGGCGTGGGATGGTGGCAGGCGCGGCGGTAGTTTAATGAGGGGCGCGCGGCGGCGTAGGCTTTACTTCAAGCGTAGCTAACAATCCAGGGGTAATGTCCGTAGAAGGCTTAAAATCAAAAGTAGAAATAAACTCCAAGCTCTTCCACTCTACGAACAAAGGACTAAGGGTTGCTTTCTTCCTACTCAATGCATCCGCAACCACATTACCCTTGCCAGGGGTATAAGCTATCTCAAAATCATACGACGCCAAAAACTCCATCCATCGCTGCTGCCTCAAGTTCAAATCCTTCTGCGAGAATAAGTACTTCAATGACTTGCGGTGAAAAGCTCAAACCTCTCTCCAAGTAAATAGTGCCTCCAAGACTTGAGTGTAAAAACTATGGCAGCTAACTCCAAATCATGGGTAGGGTAGTTCTTCTCATGCATCCTCAACTGCCTACTACAATAACATACAACCCTTCCTTCTTGCATCAACACCGCTCCTAGACCTGTCCCACATGCATCAGTGTATACAGTAAAAGGCTTAGCTCCATCGGGTAGAACTAACACCGGTGCACTAGTAAGGGGTCTCTTAAGTCTCGTGAAGGAATCCTCACAATCCACGTCCCACACGAAATTTTTATTCTTCTTAGTAAGGCATGTGAGTGGTGCCGAAATCTTGGCAAAGTCTCCAATGAACTTCCTATAGTAGCCCGCCAATCCTAGGAAGCTCCTAACTTCGGTGACGTTCTTGGCAGCCTTCCAATCTTGCACTACAATCACCTTAGCAGGGTCAACAGCCAAACCTTCCTTTGAGACCATGTAACCCAAGAAACGTACCTCCTCTCTCCAAAAGCGACACTTCGAAAACTTTGCTTTCAAACGATGACTACAAAGTGTGCAAAGAACCTCCTCTAAATGAAAAGCATGCTCCTCTATATTCTTGGAAAATACCAAGATGTCATCCACGAATACCACCACAAACTTATTTAAGACCTCTCTAAAGATGCGGCTCATCAAGTCCACAAAGTAGGCTGGGGCAATGGTTAGCCCAAAAGGCCTAACCAACCACTCATAAAATCCGTCTGGAGTCCTAAACGCAGTCTTATCTATGCTGTCATCGACGACCCTAAGTTGATGGAATCCTGTGGCTAAATCAAGCTGGGAGAATACCGAAGAGCCAACTAACTGGTCAAAAAGATCATCAATCCTAAGGAGTGGATATCGGTTCTTCTTTGTGAGCTTATTTAATTCTCTATGATCAACGCAAAGTCGAAGAGAACCATCTGCCTTAGTAGCGAAGACGACTGGCGCTCCCTATTCCGATATGCTTCTTCTTATGAGACCTTTCTCCAAAAGCTCACCAATCTGCTTGCTTAATTCCTTCCTCTCCCTAGGTGCCATGTGCCTCACGGGTAATGCTACTGGCTTAGCATTCTCAATCAAATAAATCCTGAAGTCAATCTCTCTCTTAGGGGGTAGTCCCCTAACCTCCTCAAAGACGTCTGGAAATTCTCTAACGATAGGAACTGAATCTAACTCTGATGATGAAGAATCGAGGGAATAATGGAAACTCAACATGACTTACCCTTGCGGGTTGCAAGAACCCTCGAGAGTCCTACTGCTGCATGTCTCTAGTCTAACGACTCTCCTCTCGCAGTCTAATATAGCTCCATATGTAGATAGCCAATCCAACCCTAAGATCATCCCATACCCCGAGAATCCCAATACATAGGTATTGTAGTCAAATTCTACGCCTAGGATATAAATTTTCAAACCCCTACAAACCATAGATAAGTGTGTCGATCCTCCTATAGGGTTTGAAACAACGATGGCGTCCACTACTAAAGAAATTTCTAAGTGCAAACAATCCACAAGAGAACTAGAGATAAAAGAGTGTGATGCTCCAGAATCGAGTAAAGATCGAATGGGAAAATTAGAAATGGAAATCAAACCTTCAATTATGACTTTCCTACCTCTATCTGGAATGTCGCATGAAGGTGCTGCGTCTAACGCCTAAACCTGCGCAACTGGTGTACTAGCTCCCTGTCCCATCCTCTAGGGACAACTCCTACTCAAGTGACTGGGATGCCCACAATTAAAGCACTTTCCCTTCATCTCCTCCCTTTTGCAATCCTTGGTGATACGTCCCATAATTCCACAGCTATTGCACCTCAATCCTTTCTTAATCTGCTTCTGAGGATCATCGCCTTTATTCTTCTCTTTGTTGTTCCTCCACCATTTCTTCTTTAGACCTTCCGACTTAACAACTTCCTTAGACTCTCCTTTCTCGACTACATCAGACATAAGTGCCATCTCTACCATAGACTCATAAGTAGCTCCCATCGGTACATGAGTCAACAACAATCCCTAAAGGGGCTGATTCAATCCCTTTGCAAACTTCATATCTTTCTTGTGCGGCGTATTCACCAACTCCATTACGAACCGAGAAAATTCATTAAATTGATTGATGTACTCCTTCACCGACAGACTCCCTTGCTTCAAATTAATGAATCGCTTCGGCTGAACACTCTCCTCTGCTTGAGACAAAAGCTTCCTATCAAATCGCTCCCGGAACCCATTCCAAGTCACCTCTCTTCCTTCTAACTCAATGACCTCCCACCAATACGAAGCCTCCTCTTTCAGCTGCCAAGATGCTAGTTGAACTTGCTGTTGATCATCCAATCCTAATAGTCCGAATATCCTCTCTGTGTCTCTGAGCCAAGCTCTCGCCTCCACAAAAGTATCCTTATCGGAAAAAGTCTTTCCATCCAAATTCGCAAAATCCTTACAAAGCTTAGAGAAATTGACGACGGCAGGTGGGTTGATGGGATTCCCACCCGCTGGTGCTAGGTTGGGCACTTGCCCGTGTCCCTCTATAGTTGTGGCTTGTAGATACCTACGAAACTAGGTTGGGACTGGAATGCCCTCAGGAAGGTTTAGGGCATCCAACATTCTATGAAAAGAAAATGATAGTTTAGGAAAGAGTCGAAGGAAGATTGAACTGGACTTTTGAGGGGTTTTTTTATAAAAACTCTTCTATACTTAAAAACTACTTTTAAGAGTTCTTTTCTGAAAAATACTTTAAAGCAAGTTTTTTTGAAAAATACTTTACTTTTAAAATAAATTTTTAAGAATCCTGTAACCTTAGGCTCTGATACCAAGTGAAACACCCCCACACCTCTTAGTATACCCAAAAGGATACACTAAAAGATGTGGTGCGTTGTAGGTACAACTAAAGCTAGTAGAGACTAAGATTCACAAGACAAAATAGATAGATAATAACACAACAGAAGTAATTAAGGACAATAAGTGATTTTAAAATTTAATACTTCATAAAAACTTCAGATAAACCACATATGTTCCAAATACCAAATACAATTGTCTTACGAAAAAAATCTCAGCCTCATCAGAAAAACCAGAGTACAAACACAAACTTTCCCTCAATACAGTGCCAGTACAATAAAAGAACAAAAGGCTGGAAATAAAAAGAAGGAATACATGATAGGGTCTCCAAGTCTCCAAGAAGCTGCTGTCTATCTTCCTTGCCCCTGATTGCCTATGGGGAGGATAAAAAGGGGAAAATATAGGAGTGGGTCAGCTTAAAATTCTGGTGAATGATAGTAACTACTGGAATTTTTAAGCAAAGTAAAAGTAATAGACCTTACAACAGTTCTAGTATATAAAAGGAAACAAAGGAGATAGAGAGAAGGAATACGAATTAACTTAATAAATATAACTGATTAACTTTGATTGTTTGCACTTGTCTTTGATTAGGCTGAATTCCTAATCCTATAATTAGGCTGAAATCCTAATTCTGCCCTTTGATCGGCCTTCTACTCCATAGACCTTACTGCGGACTAGACGCTATATAACTCCCTACACAGAAATGATGTCTACGAATGACACGCAAAGTATCTACTATGGACTAGACGTTATATAGCTCCCTACACAGAAGGTAATGGTGCCTACAAAAGGCACATATACTAAGCGCTTGGAACTCATAACGATTACTGAGCACCCGAATGGAAGTCACACGTGTACCCGCCACCGTGCTCATGTTACATGTTGTGCCACCTATTGGGTCTTCTTATTACCTTAAGCTCCAGCATAAGAGTGCCCCTCATCCCACTTCAGTCTAATTTGAGATCACCGTGTCCATAGAAAATAGGGGAAATGCTGTTGGTACTGGCCTGTCATCCAAACAATTTCTAGTTGCGCCCCTTGTCCAAATCCCCATGATTTGGACTTCTACTTATTGACCAATTACTACCATTATTAGCATAAGCGTGCCCCTCGTCTCACTTCAGGTTTATGTGAAACACCGTGTCCATAGAAATAATAGGGGAATGATATTTGGTACAGGTCCTACTTTCATCGTTGCTTATTAACTTAGATAAATTATTTAAATACTTGTTGTATATTTCCAAAAGAACCAGGAACGAGTCAACCGAAAATTATCGTTGTTGGTTTGAAGAGACCGGGATTTGATATGTTATCTAAAAACCATTCCGAACTGACAAATGTTTTAGGGTGGAAGACATATTGAAGATGATGCTCCTTGAAGAGCCTTGGGTTTCGTTCAGACCCAGAATGAACTTGTATGGATGATTATTAGCATTGCATTTCTGCCTGGAGGGCAGTGCTAGCATTCCAAGATGGATTTCTAAATGTTAAGAGTGTAGCTTCTCAAACCTTACACCCTGGAAACGGCTAAAATATGGTAGATGTGGTAGAGCTATGTGTGTCACACCCATTAGGGTATGATCATCCCAAGATCTAGTGTCGATATCTCTATGAATGCTTCGGGCCCATTTTTGGTTGTTGATCGCAACCAAAAAATGATCATATTCGATACTACCCAGTTTAGGGGCAGGCCAGTCCTGTATTGGCAGGGGTCGAAAGGTTTTCGATCCCATTGTACATTTTATCTAGTGGTGCACAGATTTTAGAAAGGTTGTCCCTTACCTTGCCATTTGTTGGAAATCCATTCTCCAATACGAGTCTACGATTTTTGATTGTATATTTATTAGTTCTGTCATGTACACACATCATAGCTACTTGATTATTAAATACTTTAAACCATATACATTATTATAATATCACTAGATCTTTATAATAAAATGTTTTAGTTATCATAAGGTAAACACCCGTCCGTGTTTATATGTGGCGTGGTCTTACGAGATACTTTTTATTTTGAAAGGTTTTTCAAATATAGTAATCCATATGATTTGTTTTGAGCTTTTCTCATGCTGGTTTTACCAGACTGACCCGGGTGTTGTTTTCCTATGATGCTCGGGCCAGCCCAAGCATATTTTCCAGATTTAGTTGGATCCATTTGGAGCTTTCAGGAGACGAGTTGGATTCTCTAAGACGTATTTATGTATCTTATATTCTTCCATTGTTTAGTTGTTCTTGATGTCGGTTTATTGTATTTATCAAATGGAAAGGACGGGCTGTTATAACTATCCAGTCAATAATATGTTAATGTACTCTAATGTGTGTATAATAAAGATGATTTCTTTTTGTAAAGAATTGTTTATATTGTATATTACTCGTCACATTTTATAAGATCTCATTCTGTCTTTTCTTTCTTCACCCTAAATGAGTTGTCTTTCAAACACTTAAACGATCAACACACAAATACTAAGGATGCATTAAGTGTCGTCTTTAAGTGTAAGAAATGCAGGTCATTACAGTACGCGAACAGAATATTGTGTAGCGGAATACCGCAAAAACCTTCTTTTCAAAACTTTTTAAAACAAATAAAGATTCAAAATTTTGAATATGATTTGATTTTGATGTGACGTGTAGCTTGAAAATTATGTTTAACTTGCAATTGAAGTAAGAAGTTGACTTTGTGTATAAATTAAGCAACTTCACCATATTCTCTTCCCGCTTCACTGTGCATCATTCCGATTTCTCTCTTTTCTCTCTTCTTTTACTTTGTAGTAAAACTAAATTTAAAAAACCAAATCCACTTCCCTCTAAAATCGATATCAATTCATATACTCAACGATAAATTATAAAATTAGAGTCATTGAGTTCGTAATGAGGAGTTCTCCATGTTGGTGTGCTCGAAGTTGGTTGCGGCATCAGTTGGATGAGATCGACTTATAGACAATCAAACTAAGGTTTAACCTAGGTTGAGCTAGAGGGAGTTAGGCGATTTGGGGTGTACCGTTGGGTTTCTCGTGTTGAATAGCCACTTTTCCTAAAGTTTCATGGTGTCTGATCCATTATTGGTGATCGTGTCATTTCCTGAATAGTGAATGGGAACTATGGTCATGATCTACATGAGCGAGTCGAGTCTTGGATGATGGTGATGGTCGCGTAGAGAACTCGAAGTGGAGCGCGATGCGATTGGCGGTCGTGATTTTGTCAACTATGGACTGAGAATTTGTTATTGAAAGTGCACGACTATTGGGTATCAGTGTACATCATACATGACCAGGCTATTTTCGATTGGGAAAGAAACAGGATTTAGGGGTAATTAATTTATTAATTAAATTATTAAGTAATTAATTAATTTAATTAAGTCCAATTTTTATAAATTGAATATCTTTCTCATACAAGATCGGATTTAAACGCAATCTTTTGCCTTGGACTCGTATTGCTGTTATCTACGCATTGGAGTTTGATTCATTGAATTTGGAGCTAGTGGAATTTTGAGTCTAAAATCGAATGATGATTAATTTAGATCTAACCGAAACGTGAAAGCATCAACTGGAATTTTAGTGAGTTTACCCATCTTTAAATAAACTCTATAATATCTGTGTTACTATAGATTATTGTTAAATGCTTGAATGATAGTTTATATATTGTTGTTAATTGTTTGTTTGGTTGGATCCCTACTTTGGAAAGCGAATGACACATTACATGATTTATAGGGAATTTATATGACCATATATTATTGTTTGTTCTCGCTTGGTAGCGTATAACATAAATAACCATTGTGTTGTAAGGGACAAAAAGAAGTCAGAGTGTTTGCATAACAAATAGGTTGGTGTGAAACACTTCGAAGTGCATATATATATGAGAAGGGGACTTCTGTAGAGAGACCCTAAGGGGTTTCTCATCAATATTGATTTATTTATATTCTTATGTTGTTTATATTGACGCTTGGTTGAAATATTTATGACATACTGTTTGATTTTTGTAAATATCGTTGTAGAAATTTTCGCTATACCGTCACTTACAAAAAATCATCTCCTTAAACCACTGTATGTATTGAATTTGTGCTTGTATTTTTACAAAATAAATGTTTGGTCGTGTTTTTGCACTTTGAAAGTTATTCAATTATATTTTCAAATATTTTGAGAATTAGGAAAATAAAGGATAAGTATTGATTAAAATTTATAAAAGAAATTATAAATTTGATTTATTATCTTTCGGGATAATTAATATGTTTAAAATATATAAAAAGATATAATTTGATTTATTGTCTTTTGGGATAATTAATGTGGTTTTAAAATTTATAAAAGAATTATATCAATTATTGTTTCCTGGAGATTTGACCAGGCAACTAGTGCTCGGCATCAGGTAGCACCCGGCAACAAGAAAGTGTCCGGCATCTAGGAGTGATCGGCGAAGCACTTGGCATCCAGGAGTGATCGGCGAAGCACTTGGCATCCAGGAGTGGTCGACGAAGCACTTGGCATCCAGGAGTGTTCGGCGAAGCACTTGGCATCCAGGAGTGGTCGGCGAAGCACTTGGCATCCAGGAGTGTTCGGCGAAGCGCACGGCATCCATTGGGACTCGGCATCCATAGCGTTCGGCATCCGTAATGCTCGGCGACCAGGAGACTCGGCGTCAAGTAGTGTTCGGCGTCAACTGGCACTCGGCGACAACCAATGCTCAGCTCCCTAGCGTTCGGCATCATTAGAACTCGGTGATAGGAGAACTCGGCAACAAGAGCGTTCGGCATCCCTTGGTACTCGGCGTAGTACTCGGCAACAGGAGTACTCGGCACTCCTTGGTACTCGGCGTAGTACTCGGCAACAGGAGTACTCGGCACTCCAAGGTACTCGGCGTAGGACTCGGCAACGAGAGTACTTGGCATCCAGAAGACATTCAGTATGCACAACTACTCAAGGTGACAATGTCGTTCGGCCAGCGTGCACTTTTCGTTCAAGAGCTTCGGATAGAGACACGTTCGGCCTCAACTGACAATCATCCTGCACTTCCCACGCATCCAGCGTATCGTTCGGCATAGAAGGAATGTTTAGCATCAGAGCGTTCGGCATACCAGGATCGGCATGCAGCAACCACTGTACTGGGGCTAGAGTGTTCGGCCATCCAGCCCATTTGGGAAGTCCAGCCCATATTTGCCTATAAATAGAGGGGCAGGGTCACAGTGAAAGGGATCCTTTTTTAGGGAGAGAACACTGGGGAGACTCTGCCATTTTCGAGACTCATCTTCTCTACTTAAACAACTTCATGCAAGCATTTGATTCACGAATTGTATTTGTAATCAACTATAAAAAAGATCAATAAAGTTTAACCTCAAAGTGGACGTAGGCAATTACGCTGAACCACTATAAATTTGGTGTTCTTACTTTCTGCAGTTAGATTAGCATTGTCTTCTCTATTTAATTTACTTTCATCACTTATATCTCTACACAATCTTTCTCTACGAGGTTAGTGACCAATTTTGGTGCTAACACTTTGGTGCTTTCACTGAGAATTGAATTCTCAGACCTCAAGGATCTACTTTGAAGCTACTGGATTGAACAAATCCCCCAAAGAAGATCCGACTCACTGATAGGACATCCGTTGATTCTACTCAGAGTTCATACCGATAACTCTACAATGGCAAGACCACGTACCAGGTCAGCTTCTCATAATGCGGATGCCCATGAAACTGCTAGTGTGCAACAAGCAGGACCTAGCAATCAACCAGCGATTCCGAGTGCAGGAATTGCCGCTCAAGAACAGACTCCAGTTGTCACCAGAATAGAGTTCAATGACTTGATGAGAGAACTCAGGGAAAGCAGGAGACAACTAGGAGAGCAGATGCAAGCTAACGCCAACCTGATGGCACAACTCACTCAACAGCAGCAACAGAATGCTGGGGGCAATCCCGCTCCTTACTCTTCATCTGACAGCTCAACTTCCTCTGATGAACCTCCCAGGCGCAGACGCCGCAAGACTGACGCTGCACGAGCAGAAGCTGCTATTCAAACAACTGGAGACCGTGACCAAGCAAGAGCTGGAAACTTCAGGACCGGGGTACAGACGGAGGATAGAGGCCCGGATCATCAAAATGCTAACGATGTCGAACCTCAAGACGCACGATTGGCAGACCGCCAGAAGAGGAGGCATCAGCATGGACAGGCGCGCAGAACAGACACTAACCTTCCGCCTTCCATACAGACACCAGATCTGACAGCCATGATCAGGCAGTTGATGAAGGAAAATCAGGGGTTATCGAATGATGATTGGGGAGTGTCAAGAAGTCATACTCCGTTCACGGATGTTGTGTTGCAAGCGGCGTACCCCAGGAAGTTTAGTATGCCTACTATCCCTGTGTATGAAGGGAGGACTGACCCCATATAGCATGTCATGAGGTACGAATGGATGATGGATTCAGCTAGAGCGAATGATGCCACCAAGTGTAGGTGCTTTCCGATTACTCTATCTGGGATCGCTACTATGTGGTTCACCCGACTTCCTCCGCGATCCGTATCAAATTTCGAGGAGTTGGCAAAGAAGTTTATTGAGCAGTTCAGGATACACACTACGCGCCCAAAGGACGTGATGTCTCTGTCGAGTGTAATCCAAAATCCCGGGGAGTCGTTGAAGGAATATTTACAAAGATTCCACGTAGCAGCAACTGAAGTCAGTAGTCCCAATGACCATGCAATTCTGATGGCTGTAATGAGAGGTGTGGATCCAGACTCTGAGTTTGGGGACTGGCTAGCAGGAAAACCTCCGGCTACACTAGAGCGTTTCTACTCAAAGGCACACCAGTTCATAAGAAGAGAGGAAGCTAGGTGGGTACGACGAGATAAGGCGCCAGGACCTGTCCAAGAGTCAATAAAGAGCAACGTTGCTGTGAAGCAGTCTGGAGACAGCTCGAGAAAGGTCCAAGTCAATGTCCAGAACAAGCCTGGGCAACCCAAGGAGTCCGGCGGAAGGAGTCAAGGGAAAAAGAGAGAAGCGGGGAAATGGAAGTCGAGAATCCCAAGCTACAGCGAGTATACTCCGCTGAACGCACCGCTTGAGAACATTTACTTATCCACCTGCAATACATTTCAATACAGAAAGCCACGTCCAAAAGAATCAACCGAGGAACAGAAGCGGACCGGGAAATATTGTCGCTTCCATGAGACTTATGGGCACAATACGGAGGAGTGCAGACACCTACACGACGCTATTGAAAAGTTGATCAGGCAGAAGAAATTGCAAGAATTTGTGAAGGATCCACAAGAAGGAGGACAGGGAACGTCCAACCCAGGTCGTGCACCAGCTCCGCGTCATCCCGAGGAGCCTGCCCGAACCGTAGGTAGACTAGTCATAAATACAATTATCGGCGGACCTCACCCCGCAGATAAGAATTGGCAAGAGATGGAGCGATATGTAATTTCCCTGAAGCATGCCGATTTTGAGTGCTGTTTGAACATGGAGGACGGGGCCCCTGCTAAGCAGCAGCGCGTAATGACAGACGATATTGTGTTCAGAAGTAGAGACGCTGATCAGATAGAGGCTCCGACCATCGATCCCATGGTCATATCTGCAACGATCGGACCAGCATATGTAAAAAGAATTCTGATTGATTGCGGGAGCTCAGTCAACATCATCTTCAAGAAGGCTTACGACCAAATGAAACTGGAAACAAAAGACCTGAAACCGTCCAAGGCTCGTATACACGGCTTTAACGGCGCAGCAACCGACGCCGTGGGGTACGTTGAGTTACCAGTTGAACTGGGACAAGGCGAGCGTCGGAGGGTGAGGATTCTACCCTTCGTAGTTTTGGATGTGGATTCTCCATATAACGTTTTCTTGGGCCGGCCGGCCCTGGCTGAGTTTAGGGCAGCGTTAGCCCCTTGGTGTTTAACTTTGAAGTTCCCGACTGACAAAGGAGTAGGTATTGTTCATGGCGATCAAGCAGCTGGTCGTTCTTGTTATGTGGCTGAGCTCCGAGAAGCCCATCGGAGGGAGAAGGGAAAGGTTGCGGACAATCCCGTCCGCATCCTTAATGCGGATAATTGACAAGTAGTGCCCGAGCCCTGGCTCGGGCATAGTTCTCGGATCTTCGGAGATATAGATCCGAGAGACGACGATGAGAAACCCAGGGAAGAGAAGGCGGCACCAGCTGAATTAACAATTGACATCTCAGTTAGCCATGACGACCCTTCGCGAATTCTGAAAATCGGATCATAGCTTGGTCCCGCGATGACTGAAGACCTTAGCAACTTCCTCCGGGCGAATCTTGATGTTTTCGCCTGGACGCATTCTGATATGTGTGGGATTTCTCCCGCCATCACGAGTCATATGTTGAACATAGACCCGAAATACATCCCAGTTAAACAAAAAAGGAGAGGAATGGATCCGGAGAGATCCGCCGCTCTTGGAGAGGAGGTGGACAAACTCAAAGCAAATGGGTTCGTCCGCGACGCCCTTTACCCTGAATGGGTATCCAACCCCGTGCTCGTAAAAAAGGCAAATGAGAAATGGAAGACTTGCGTAGATTATTCCGACTTGAACAAAGCGTGCCCTAAGGACAGTTTCCCGTTGCCTAGGATCGATCAGTTGGTCGACTCCACCGCAGGACACGAGCTGCTGTCATTCATGGACGCGTACTCAGGGTACAACCAAATCCCGATGCATATTCTGGACCAAGAACACACCAGCTTCTTTACAAATGTCGGACTGTATTGCTATGTAGGGATGCCCTTTGGATTGAAGAATGCAGGAGCAACTTACCAGCGTTTAGTGAATCGAATGTTCAAGGACCAGCTGGGTAGAACGATGGAAGTCTATGTGGATGACATGCTCGTGAATTCATGACGGTCAAACGACCACATTCGAGACTTGGCTGAAATGTTCGACATACTCAGGTTTTATGGGATGAAGATCAACCCTTTGAAGTGTTCCTTCGGCGTTGCATCAGGGAATTTTTTGGGGTTCATCGTCAATGCTAGGGGAATCAAAGCCAACCCAGAAAAGATCCAAGCTATTCGAGATGTGCAAGCGCCCAGGACCATAAAGCAAGTCCAGAGCTTGAACGGAAAAGTAGCTGCGCTAAGTCGATTTATATCCAGGGCAACTGACAAGTGCATCACATTCTTCGATATAATAAAGAAAGGGAAGAGAAATTTTGAATGGACGTCTAGTTGTGAGGAAGCATTCCGGAATCTGGTGAGGCATCTGGAGAGTCCACCAATGCTATCAAAACCAGTTGACCACGAAATGTTGTACGTATACTTGGCTGTATCCCCACATGCGATAAGTGCGGCTTTGGTTCGTGAGGAGGATCGAGTCCAGAAGCCGGTGTATTATGTTAGCAAGCGTTTAACAGGGGCAGAGAGGAATTACCCTAAAATCGAGAAATTGGCTTATTGCTTGGTGATTGCATCATGTAAGCTGCGCCCATACTTTCAAGCACATTCAATCGGTGTTTATACCGATCAACCCCTGAGGCAGGTACTCCAACGGCCGGAAACTTCTGGAAGATTGCTAAGATGGAACATCGAGTTGAACCAGTTCGATGTCGCATACTTACCGCGGAGAGCCATCCGAGGGCAAGCATTAGCAGATTTCATCGCCGAGTTTACCATACCCATCAAACCAGATGACCACGACATCATTCCCCCCGTTCGATGGAAATTATACACTGACGGTGCATCAAACGATCGTTGCTCCGGTGCAGGCGTAGTTCTTATAACTCCGGAAAACCGATCAATCTGTTATGCCCTGAAGCTCGATTTCCCGGCTACAAATAACGAAGCCGAATATGAAGCACTGATCGCTGGCTTGAAGCTCATCAGGGAACTCGGGATCGAATCAGTCGAAATCTTTTGTGACTCACAGCTGGTAGTTTACCAAGTACGGGGAGACTACAAAGCAAAGGGACGAAAGCTCGCTCCGTACCTTGTTTAGGTCCAAGAGCTACTATCAAATCTTGAGCGTTATGACATTTCACATATCCCGCGCGAACAGAACAAAGAAGCCGACTTATTGGCTAAGTTTGCAAGTACCGGCGATGCGCAGCAAATGGGATTGTATCCCGTCGAAGTCTTGCATGCCCCGAGCATAGACGGGATGAAAGTCGATCGCGTGTTGGAAACAGAAATCGAGAAGGAATCGTGGATAACCCCATTCAAACTGTACCTAACGACCGGGGCTTTACCAGAAAAAAGAAGCGAAAGACGGCAGGTCCTTCGAAAGGCCGTGCGATATGTAATGCAGGATGGGTCGATGTACCGAAAAGGATTCTCAGTCCCATTATTGCGATGCATCGCTCATGACGAGACAAAGCGGGTCTTAAGAGAGGTTCACGAAGGGGAATGTGGCGACCATACTGGGGGGCAAACGCTAGCAAAGAAGATCCTCCGCTATGGATATTACTGGCCCACCGTAAACCGGGACGCCGCGGACTACATAAGAAAATGCGACAAGTGTCAAAGATATGCGAAAATCCCGAGGGCTCCATCAACGGAACTCACACAAATGATTAGTCCCTGGCCATTTGCGATCTGGGGAATCGACATAATCGGCTCTTTGCCTATATCCAAAGGTGGCGCGAAATATGCGATAGTTGCAGTCGACTATTTCACAAAATGGGCTGAGGCAGAACCTTTGGCCACAATCACCTCTAAGAAGGTCATTAACTTCGTTGTACGAAACATTATATGCCGCTTTGGCCTTCCACGCACCATCATTACGGACAACGGGACTCAATTTGAAAGCAGAGAGTTCAAAGAATTCTGTTTAAAGTATGGCATCGAGAAGAAGTTCGCCGCCGTGGCACACCCGAAAGCTAACGGGCAAGTCGAGGCCGTCAACAAAATAATCAAGTCCATACTGAAGAAGCGTCTGGAGAAGGTTGGAGGCAAGTGGGTAGATGAACTCCCGACAGCATTATAGGCGTATAGAACTACCCACAAGTCCGCGACCGGCCACACTCCATTCGCCTTGGCATACGGCTCTGAAGCCGTTATACCCGTGGAACTTGAAGTTCCATCGCACCGAGTGACATACTATGATCCCAAGACGAACCAAAACCTCTTGCTGGAATCACTGGACTGCATCGACGAAAAGCGTGAAGAAGCTGAATTAAGGGTGGCAGCGCACAGACATCGAGTCAAGCGTTACTACGACGGCAGAGTCCGCCCAAGAATCTTTGATGTGGGTGATCTCGTTCTGAAACGAGTCTTCCCGGTACCATCACGCATGAATCCCAGCTGGGAAGGTCCGTACGCCATTGAACGGAAGCTTGGAGAAGGAATATTCAAGCTAGCGACCGTTGATGGCACGACACTCCCCCGAGCATGGAACAGTGAACATTTGCAGCACTATTACATTTAGCATGTTTTCCTTCTTGTTTTAGGCACTGTTATTTCCATTCAGTCATAACTTAGTTTCCTTTCAAAAGTTGTAATCGAACAGTTTGGTTGATTTTCATTAATAAAGGCTTGAAGTCGTATTTTCTATGAATCACTAACGTTTCTATATCTCATAATTGGGTGGCAAATTACATTATCCTGTACGACGCACAGACTCGTGCAAACTATTCCAAATCTCCGAATCCCCAGAGCGCGGAGCGGAGTACTCTAAGTCCCCGGAGCGCGGACCAGAGTATAAACGACTTCAAATCTCCGAATCCCCAGAGCGTGGAGCGGAGTACTCTAAGTCCTCGGAGCGCGGACTAGAGTATAAACTATTCCAAATCTCCGAATCCCCAGAGCGCGGAGCGGAGTACTCTAAGTCCCCGGAGCGCGGACTAGAGTATAAACGACTTCAAATCTCCGAATCCCCAGAGCGCGGAGCGGAGTACTCTAAGTCCCCGGAGCGCGGACTAGAGTATAAACGATTCCAAATCTCCGAATCCCCAGAGCGTGGAGCGGAGTACTCTAAGTCCCCGGAGCGCGGACCAGAGTATAAACGACTTCAAATCTCCGAATCCCCAGAGTGCGGAGCGAAGTACTCTAAGTCCCCAGATAGCGGACTGGAGTATAAACGATTCCAAATCTCTGAATCCCCAGAGCGCGGAGCGGAGTACTCTAAGTCCCCGGAGCGCGGACTAGAGTATAAACGACTTCAAATCTCCGAATCCCCAGAGCACGGAGCGGAGTACTCTAAGTCCCCGGAGCGTGGACTAGAGTATAAACGATTCCAAATCTCCGAATCCCCAGAGCGCGGAGCAGAGTACTCTAAGTCCCCGGAGCGCGGACTAGAGTATAAACGACTTCAAATCTCCGAATCCCCAGAGCACGGAGCGGAGTACTCTAAGTCCCCGGAGCACGGACTAGAGTATAAACGATTCCAAATCTCCGAATCCCCAGAGCGCGGAGCGGAGTACTCTAAGTCCCCAGAGCGCGGACCAGAGTATAAACGACTTCAAATCTCCGAATCCCCAGAGTGCGGAGCGGAGTACTCTAAGTCCCCAGATAGCGGACTGGAGTATAAACGATTCCAAATCTCTGAATCCCCAGAGTGCGGAGCGGAGTACTCTAAGTCCCCGGAGAGCGGACTAGTGTATAAACGATTTCAAATCTCTGAGTTCCCGGAGCATAGAGTCAACAAAAAGTCCAAGTACTCGAGGGATGTGGTACGAGAAGCACGCCATGTCTAAAAATGTCTGAACAACACGAGAATGGACCGAGAGATAATGCAACTCATGAGAACTCAAGTTATGGCTACAATTAGCCAGCAAATCAAAGAAAGACAAGAGAATCATTCAAACAAAAAAGAAACTAAAAACTTTATTCGATAAGTCCAAAATGGGGTTACATGATCACTCCTACAAAATTGAGACCTGTCTATACAAACTACAAGCTACGGAAGATAAAAGCAATTACAAGACTTAAGCAAGAAGCTCGTTGAACGAGTGTATCGATTATTTCTTCGATTTCTTCTTCTTGTCTTCCTTTGTCTTTTCCGATGACTCCTCTCCCTCACGCTTTTTCTTGGACTTCTTGCTTTCTAAGGAAGCGGAGTCAGGAGTAGGAGACGGAACATCTAGTGGTTTAGACCTGCCCGGGAGGATGATTTTCAAAGGTCTGTTCCACGGGTAGGTAAGTTCCAGGATTCCAGGTTCAATCTTGACCTCGACCTTTTTCTTCTCCTCTGCGGCGAGGCGGTCCTTCATGCTTGTCTGTGAAGTATGCTCAGAGGCACCGGTGATTTCAATTTCATCATCCCCTTCGGCAGGAGATGAAGTGTCGAGCTTATCATCATCCAGCGCCCCGATCACCTGAGCATCGGGACCAGGGAGTACTCCCGCGTGGACAGCATCGCTTGTTTTCCCTGCCTCCTCCTTAGCGTCATCGCTCCTCGAAGTTTGCTCGACGTCAGAACAACCTGCACGAAAACATAAAGAATGAGCGTTAGAACGAGTAGCCACTGCTGAAAAAAGACGGGATCTTTCAACTTCTAGAGAAAGAAGAATTTCCTATCAGGTTCCGGTTGGCTATCGGTGGCGCGTGGGGTTTCACCCTCCAGGATAGGTGATAGCACATGAGCACCGAGCCCGGGGGCTTCGGGGTCATAACCAACATGCTGCTCGAATGGATCAAGTGTCGGCCGACCGGACGATTGAGCAGCGGATTGAGCAGTAGTATGAAGAGCAGTAATATTGGCCTTAGACGGGCCAGCTTCATCATTTTTCTCTTTCAGAAGGGGAGAGCCTTTGCTGTAAAGTGCCAATGCTGCGGATAAATCCGATGGCTCATTCCCCCTAAGGAACTCTTTCACCAAGGCCTCCTCATCAACCTCTTCGAAGCCCGACTCGATCTTCCTGATCCTTATCAAAGTTTCCCAGGCCTCAGCTAGGGACTCAAGGTAGCCGTCGCCCAAGAATGTTAAGTCGCGATGCATAAGGACACGGGCTCCATATTCAGCAATCAACGGGTCAAACATGTTTTTGACCTCTTCCCTGCCGACTTCCGCGGCCGCCTCGAGGCGAGAATCAATCTCCTCCGCAACCTCTCTTTTGCCCTCCTCACGGGCCTCATCCTTCATTTTCTCAACCCCAGCGAGTTCGTCATCGAGCTTTGTTTTCAGGAGTCGGGTAGCAACGATCTCATCACAGTATCGTTGTGATTCTTCTTGAGCAGCTACCTTATCCTCCTTCTCCTTGGAGAGTAATTCTTTCAGCTCTTTGACTTGGGTGGCGACCGCGTCCCTTTCCTTTTGGACAGAGTCTTTTTCTAGGGCGAGGGCACCGCTGCGCTGGACTGCTTCGTCAAGCTCTTTTTTGTGAGCCGCCTCTAAACGAGTAACTGCCTCAGCAGTATCTTTTGCGCTTTGTTCAGCGGCTTCCAGCTTCGACTTATACGAAGCAAGCTCTTCGTCTTGGAGTTTGATGATTTTCTTATCGCTGCTAGCCTCCAAATTCAGACGATCAATCTCGTGTTGACGCTCAACGGATACTTCCGAGATCTTCTCCACCAAGTGCACAAACGCGTCATGTTGAACATAAGCGTCGTTATTGCAGGCAATGGCACTCTGCTTCACATGCCCGGGAATATGATGAATGGCCGGGAGGAACTTCAGACCATCGAAGCAAATTTTTGGAAACTTGGCCTTAAGATCGACCATCTTTTCCACAACAGTTGGGTCCACCGCAGGAGTAGGAGGAGGAGGCTTTGAGAATTCCGCTCTTTTCCGTTGCTCTCGAACTTGCCTTGTACTCGATGAACTGGAGTGTTGTTCTCGAGGAGCATCAGATTGATAACCCTTTTGTAAAGACTTCTCTCTATCCGGCTCAATTGGAGGAGGAAGATCGCGGGGCTGGGAAGATTGAGAGTGTGTCTTCTTGCGGTGAGACGACTCGCGAGGACGATTGTCCCTATCTTCATAATCGCCTATGTCCCTGCGTCTGCCTGAACCAGAATCTCGTCCAGAGTGATGAAATACAGAAGAGACCTGAAGGCGATCGAGACCGTGAGAACGCCCCATATCACCTGCAAAGAATGGAGATAACAACGAGTTAAGGAAAATTCACGAGATAAGAAAAAAGACTTGAAGTATATTATGGAATGCGCATGTGCGTGTGTGTCCTAGTGTTCCCCCCGACGGACCCGTTCGTTTATCTTTGCTAATCGGAGTGCTGTCTCCTTGGGCCGGGAGTTGAACTCCTGCATTGCCTCTCGCGGGCGAAGGAAATTTGAGAGCTTCAGGATCATCGAACCCGTAATTAAGTAAATCATCGGGAATGGACAGGTTGGATAGACCCCTCAGAGAACTTTCCAGATGCTGTGAGGAAGCCTCTTTCTCAGGCGGGATAGGCGTAACTTTTGAAGTGCCACCAACTTTCTCTTTTTGAACTGTATATTTTAACTTCTTCTTTCCCTTCGAAGGGGAGGATGACGTCTCAATATCCTGAACTTCGATTGCCGGATTCCAAGCGGGACCCACGTTCTCGCCTTGAGTCTCAGGAACATCATCTTCTCTGCGCTCACCTTCTCCGTGCGTATCGGGAGTGCGGCACGACGACGATCCGGCTTGTTTTTTCCCTTTACCGGACGGAGGTTTGGGAATGGTGACACCTTCTGGAAGGCTAATCCGACGACCAGGGGCTAGCATGCCAAACCCCGACAGTGATTCATTTGAAATGATAGTCCGGTTGTCTCGATCCTTAGCAGGAAGAGCTCTAATGGCTTCAACAGCCTCAGAATATCCTCGGCCTTCCGGACGCGGGTTGATACCTGAAAAGATGAAATGAAGAGTTAGGAAAAGCATGACTCCGATTAAATACGAATAGTGACTCAGCAGAGAGACTTACTGCCTTCAACCCATCTCCTAGCGAAACCAGAAGGGCAGTGCACATAGAACCATTCCTGTTTGTACAGGGCGAATTTACTACATGCCCCTGTCAAGATCTGGCATTTGTGGTATGGCTCGAGGAACATAAAGGAAGGACTGTCTTTCCGTCTCTTGAACATGTAAATGTATCTGATATCACCGGCGGTTGGAGGTCTGGAGAAGACGGCCATGAAAAGTAAGTAAGTCCCATATAGAAATGCATGGCCGTTCGGGTGCAGCTGCGACGGAGCTATGTCTATATACTGCAGTACATCCCGGAGAAATAAATTGAATGGAGGCACGTTGCCCATCCAACACATGAACTTGTTGCAGGTAGTGTACCCGACTGGGGGCAGATGAGGATGATCGTGTCTCGAAGGAACTAACACATCGGCAAAAGGAATCCCATGAATGGAGCATATCCGTCGTAGAGCAGCTTCGTTGATCTTCGAGGCTTGTGAATCGATCGGATTGTCTAGTAAGATGGTTGCCTCCAGAGCATCAGGTGCCAAGTTATGAGCAGGAGAAGTCAACGGATTAGAAGTATCAGCGGCTCCTTGCCTTGATGATGGCCCAGGCCTGTCGGATATGGTGGCAGAGCTAGATTTTCTCGACATCCCCAATAAATAACGAACCTGGCTAAGTGCTTGAGAAAACTATACTTAAAAAACGTTGAACTTTAGAATTAGCAACACGAGTTTTCCACCCACGTGGTGTGTGAACTAGTGCAAGCAATTGTGTACAAGCGATAAGAATCTAAAGATTTCAAAGATATAAAAATGAGCTTCGAATCGTGGCCTTCGAAGACCGTCATCGCTGACCGTCTCAAAGAGCCCGCCTGGTGGTGATTACAGTTCCAGATTCAGAAAACATATGATTTATAAAGTAACCGGCCTAAGTGTAGTTTGACATTTATACTGTTCGGCATTTGAATGTTGTTCGACAATTGTATTGTTCATCCTAAGTATAGGTCGGCATGTATGTTTGTTCAACATGCCACAGTGTTCGGCTAAAGGCCTTGTTCGGCTAAGTCTGTGTTCGGCTAAAGGCCTCGTTCGGTTAAGTCATTGTCCAGCTAAAAGTCATGTTCGGCATTCAGATTGTTCGGCCTAGGTATAGTGTTCGGCTTTGTTTTGCTCGGTCTAAGTTCTGTTCGGCAATCGTATTGTTCGGCCTCGATACTATTCGGCATCTAAGAATGTTCGGCTTGGGTTTTGTTCCGCTAAGTTATTATTCGGCTTTGGTTCATTCGGCTAAGTTGTTGTTCGGCGTTCTAGCGAGTGTTCGGTCTTAGTTTATTCAGATGAAATACTATTCGGCAGCCTCTATCATTCGGCGCATGACAACATACGCCGAACCATAGTTATGCCATCCAACACCCTTACCACCTCCAACGTTTTCCTTTTCCTTCTTTTTTGACTTTGGTTCGGCGCGATGGAGCTAAAGCCACATGTGCAAACACCTCAAATCCTTCCTCCTCGCCTCGCATTATCGTTCGGCAATGAGGGCAACCTACTCGAAAGCTTTTTACATGACAAACTTGACCATCTCATTTGAAACCTATTCGAGTTATACGAGGAGCAGTACCTAGATTGCAGTTAGGAGCTTAGGAAGTAATGTTCAAGTTGTAAATCTGTTCGGCTAGAGAAAATTACGAATCTTGGAAGAGTGACAGAAATGAAAAGGTAAAGGAGAAGGGACAGGAAGGACCTGGTTATATAGAGGGAGGTAGAAGTTGAAAAGGCTATACCCGGTAGAACCGGTCAATACCAGAGTGTTCGGCATCAAAACGAAGTGTCGTTCGGCACATGAGGGCTATCCGGCTTCGAACGTATCGTTCGGCGTCCAAACCACGCTCGTCACGCACCTCCGTCACAGGCATTCTCGAGAAGGCATCATCAAGGGAAATTGAACCAGATTCAAAGCGCATCATGTTCGGTCACATGATACACTTTGGGGGGCAAGTGTTTCCTGGAGATTTGACCAGGCAACTAGTGCTCGGCATCAGGTAGCACCCGGCAATAAGAAAGTGTCCGGCATCCAGGAGTGATCGGCGAAGCACTTGGCATCCAGGAGTGATCGGCGAAGCACTTGGCATCCAGGAGTGGTCGGCGAAGCACTTGGCATCCAGGAGTGTTCGGCGAAGCACTTGGCATCCAGGAGTGTTCGGCGAAGCACTTGGCATCCAGGAGTGTTCGGCGAAGCGCACGGCATCCAGTAGGACTCGGCATCCATAGCGTTCAGCATTCGTAATGCTCAGCGACCAGGAGACTCGGCGTCAAGTAGTGTTCGGCGTCAACTGGCACTCGGCGACAACCAATGCTCAGCTCCCTAGCGTTCGGCATCATTAGAACTCGGTGATAGGAGAACTCGGCAACAAGAGCGTTCGGCATCCCTTGGTACTCGGCGTAGTACTCGGCAACAGGAGTACTCGGCACTCCTTGGTACTCGGCGTAGTACTCGGCAACAGGAGTACTCGGCACTCCAAGGTACTCGGCGTAGTACTCGGCAACGAGAGTACTTGGCATCCAGAAGACATTCAGTATGCACAACTACTCAAGGTGACAATGTCGTTCGGCCAGCGTGCACTTTTCGTTCAAGAGCTTCGGATAGAGACACGTTCGGCCTCAACTGACAATCATCCTGCACTTCCCACGCATCCAGCGTATCGTTCGGCATAGAAGGACTGTTCGGCATCAAAGCGTTCGGCATACCAGGATCGGCATGCAGCAACCACTGTACTGGGGCTAGAGTGTTCGGCCATCCATCCCATTTGGGAAGTCCAGCCCATATTTTCCTATAAATAGAGGGGCAGGGTCACAGTGAAAGGGATCCTTTTTTGGGGAGAGAACACTGGGGAGACTCTGCCATTTTCGAGACTCATCTTCTCTACTTAAACAACTTCATGCAAGCATTTGATTCACGAATTGTATTTGTAATCAACTATAAAGAAGATCAATAAAGTTTAACCTCAAAGTGGACGTAGGCAATTACGCTGAACCACTATAAATTTGGTGTTCTTACTTTCTGCAGTTAGATTAGCATTGTCTTCTCTGTTTAATTTACTTTCATCGCTTATATCTCTACACAATCTTTCTCTACGAGGTTAGTGACCAATTTTGGTGCTAACAATTATCTTTCAGGATGATTACCATTGTTTAAAATTAATAAAAGTATTTAATGCGATTTATTATCTTCTGGGATAATAAATGTTATTTTAAATTTATAAATGATAGTTTGTAAATGTGGAAATCTTTAAAAAGGAATGTTTAACAACAAAGCTAAGTGTAAATTTTTTTGGGGTGTATAGTTAACATTATTTTCAATGACATTCATTCTTACCCTTTTTTTAATACACTTAGAAATATAATTTGCCTTTTAAATGAATATTTTTAAAGAGTGTTTTAAAGTGTTTTACAAATATTTGTAATGTGAAAATCAAGCATAAGTGAGAATCAAATGTTCTAAAAGCTTGATTCATTTATTGGTGGCAAGCATATGCGAATTAATTCCCATATAAAATCATTCGTTTGTTTCCAATAGTTGATTTCTTAACTATCGATTTTGATATCCTTTTTTGCGCTTCGTTAATCAAAGACGATTTATAGCTCATTTGAGCATTGACGTCCAACACTGTGGATAACTAAAACCAAAGAGCAAGTGGGAGTCAAGCCACGTGGGTCGCACCCATTAGGGCATATTCACATTTATCTAGAGATTTGTTGGTTGCATGCATGCAGTGATGTGAGCATATTCGGATGCTTGTGGATTTAACGGGTCCAGCTTCGAAGTTCCCGGGAGTGTTGCATGTTTGGCATGGACTCTCTAGTATATTTTATTTAGAGGTATACTTTTAGTGTAGGGAGTGTACCCTCCTTGTCATGTTGGATAAATTCATTCTCCTTGTTTCGATTCAAACCTTGGAATTAATTTTTCCTTCTTTTATGTTTCGTCAATCCAAGATGGTTTGTTGCTTATTTTGAGCATTGATGTTCTTTTTTGGAGATGATTAAAACCAAAGAGCGGGTGGAGGAAAAGTTGTGTGGGTTTGCTCCCATTAGAGTATCTTCACATCTGCACTAGATTGGATTTGTTGGTATTGCGCTTGGAGATGTGAAATACTTGAATTCTCGGTAAGGTTAGCGGGGTCAGACTTAGACGTGTCTGGGAGCTGTCGTAGTTCTCAAGTATATTTTCTAGAGGTATACTTTCGGTAAGGGGGTGCACCCTCCTAGTCACTTGTAACAACCCGCAAATTTATCGATTTTATATTTAAATATTTTATTTAAATATAACATCGTTCGTCGGATTATAGTCCGAAAAGCTACTTTTTGCAAACAGTCGAATTAGGACTCGAGACCACTTCCATTGAGTTCAAAATGCCGTTTGCGACCTTTTTGAGTATAAGCTTCGATATGTTTGGAGTTAGTAGAATTTTGCTACTTTTTCACTTTGGACTTTGGGTTTGGTTCAGCCCATTTGCCCAATTCTGGTTATATCAACCCAACCCCTCTCCACTTCTCTTCATTCATTCCTCATTTCCTAACTCTCTCAAGCTCAAGAGAACAATGGGGGAAAAGATTGGAAATGGAAATTCCTAAGCCCTAGTTCATTTACAAATCCTTCTTCTAGCTCCAAATTCAAAGAGAAGCTATTGGTAAGCATCCTCTTCATCTTCTCCAACTCATTCTCCTTTCAATTTCAGAAATTTCCTAAACCTAATTTAGGAAATGTTTCTCTTTTAAGCTTAGATTCAAGCTTGTTGAGTTGGAATTGAAGAGTGATTGTCCTTGCCTTGTTCTATAGCTCCCTCTTCATTGTTTTTGTGTAAAAGGTGAGATTTTTATCTCACATCTATGACTATAATTATCTTTGGTTGTTGGGTATGAATTCCTAACACTTCTTCATGTGCATTTGCTCTTGATTTGGATTGGTTTTGTGAATATTCCAATTTTTGGGTTTGTAAGTCAAATTTGTGTTAAAATCCTTTTATGGATGTTTGATCATGCTTTTGGTGATGCATCGAGGAGCATATAGGGCCGGTTTGCCGATTGGCATAAACCCTTAGAGCCAATGTTCGTCCGGTTGCATTTTGGAAGAGTTTGCTCTTCATTTAGATAGGCTAAAAAACAGCCCAGGCATGATTCAGTCGACTGAAATCTCTGTTCAGTCGACTGAATCTGGAACCCGAAAGTTTCCAGGCAGAATTTAGTCAACTGAAATTCTCTGTTCAGTCAACTGAAATCTCTATTTAGTCGACTGAAATCTCTGTTCAGTCGACTGAACCTGGAAACAGAAAGTTTCCAAGAAGAATTCAGTGAACTGAAATTCTCTGTTCAATCAACTGAAATCTCTGTTTAGTTAACTGAAATCTCTGTTTAGTCAACTGAATTTGTTGTTTCAGCCCACTTTGCCTTTTGGGATTGAATTTCCAATTTGAAACGATTCGTGATGATCCTATTTGTTGTTATCATTTATTATGACTTTGATGACTCCTTTTTAGGGATTTTTGAATATCTATTTCGATGGATTCTTTATCGGTTTCTTTGGATTTGATTCACGTCTTCGAATGTGAATTTTTATGATTGATTGTTTCTACAATCACTTCTATGATTTGTCACTTTAAAATATAAAGGTTTTCTATACTAGTAGTAAATATCAAAACCCTTTCATCAAAACGATTTCAACACTATTTTATTACAAACTCATTTATAAAACCGTTTTCCAATCTATTAGTATATACAAACCTTTACCTCACTCGTATGAGAAATCTAATTAAACGACTTAGTAAAACAAGTGGTATGAAACGCTTGCGTTTACTTCATCGGTTAATTTTTGGACTTGTTCAATTGAATCTCTTATGACAATTTTCTAGTGGAAATCTACAATTTGTTCGTAAATATTTAAGTTAAGCTAGTGGTTATGGGACATGAAGCTAAACTCTTATATTTACTAGCTTAGTGTAATTGACACTTCTTGATGATCGATGATGATCATTTTATGGTTTAGACTAGCAATGTGCGATGTCTCTTTGTCCATGTGAAGGACTGTACTTCATTTTATTGAGCTTCGTCTCATTTCTTTGTGGGCTAGCAACCCATGTACTTTTAATGTGTTTCTATTCATCTGATGTACCGTTTGTACTACATCGATGTCTCGACTTTCCGGTTCATTGGACGTACCGTTTGCACTGCGTCAATGTTCCGAATTGTCTTGTGTTTTGATTCATCTGATGTACCGTTTGTACTACATCGATGTCTCGACTTTCCGGTTCATTGGACGTACCGTTTGCACTGCGTCAATGTTCCAAATTGTCATGTGTTTCGATTCATCTGATGTACCGTTTGTACTACATCAATGTCTCGACTTTCCGGTTCATTGGACGTACCGTTTGCACTGCGTCAATGTTCCAAATTGTCATGTGTTTCGATTCATCTGATGTACCGTTTGTACTACATCGATGTCTCGACTTTCCGGTTCATTGGAAGTACCGTTTGCACTGCGTCAATGTTCCAAATTTTCATGTGTTTCGATTCATCTGATGTACCGTTTGTACTACATCGATGTCCCGACTTTCCGGTTCATTGTACGTACCGTTTGCACTGCGTCAATGTTCCAAATTGTTTTGTGATACACGTGTTTGTGAGTTTTCATGCTCCCGCTTGGGATTGGCCATCCTTTTCTTGTGATTTCTGGATTTCTAATTATTGATTTATGGGATTTATGTTTCACCACCTTTTTCAATTGGCATTGATATGTATGTCATTTATTGTGGCTTGGTGAATTAAATTAAGAATATGACATTCTTTTGATCTTTGAGAAGATTCTTGTGATATTGATTAATCTCTGGATTGATTTTCGATTAGATACTTATCACAGTATGACTTTATGGTTATCATACGTTTTTGTTATATCTCTTATTCTATATCTGATATTTATAGCTAGACTAATCCGTTTATTATTTTCTTCTTAAATAATACTCAGGTCAGACTGAGATTTTACAAGTGCTTCCTCATGACTTCTTATCTGGAGCCATCTTCTGACTTTTGGCTAACTACTCTAGTTTAGTAGTTTTTGTTGTATACATTTGAGATTAGACTCCTTGATGTATACATATTCTTTTGGCTAGCACTTGTATCTATTCTTTTGTGTAATTGTGGATCTTATTTGACCACTACTCTAATGTACACTTTCGTGTGTTATATTCATATCTATTTCCGCCTTTGTGATTTGAATTGTCTGTGACTGATTTGTGTTATGTTTATTTCTATATTTGTTTCCGAGGTCCATATAGCCACTGTGTAGTAGCTTTGAGTTTGTATCCATATGTCGGATTTCCTCTTGAGATGAAAAGTTTTATTTTTATCTGGCATATCGGTACTCGCACAAAGCAATTACACGGATGGTCGCTCCTCAACAGCCTTATTCTCCATGCTAGTTGACGGCATTACCCCGTAGTGCCCTTAGCTAGCGTGGGTATAGAGGTAGGGCGTCACAGCTTGGTATCGGAGCCAAACTTCGGAACTATATAGAATAATCTAGCAAGGATCATTGTCCTAAGTCTTTCTTAGGAGTTGTACCTTAGGATTAATTCGAGTCTTCGTACCGATTCATCCTATTTTCTTTTATGATTCCTTGTTTTATCTATCAAGATTGCTTGATAAGCATTCTGAGAATAACCTTTTTCTTCTTCTTTCTTTCTTTCTTAAAGAAGAAGAGATGGTTAGTTCTGGCAGTCCTAGCGCTGGTCAATCCAGTAGTCCTTCTCTGGATGGCGTATTCATGTCTTCCCAGCAACTTTTGGATCTTGTAAAGAATCAAAAGTTTATTTGTGCTTTGTGTAAGAACCCCGAAATGGTTTTACCTCTAAAACTTGAAGTTCCTTTCCATCAGCTTGTGGATATCACTCTTCGACATGAAGAGGTTGGTAAAGGAAGTGATAGTGATATTGGGATTTCCAAGAAGAGGCATATTAAGTTCAAGAGCCTTAACCCCAATAAGAGAGTGAAGCAAACAACTTTGGTGGCAAAGACTCCAATCCCTAATCGTGGAGAATGCTACAATTGTGGCTCCACGGACCACTATGCAAAGGAGTGTCCGGAGCCGCTTTTTTGTCATTATTGGAAAAATTCTGGTCATCATATTTCTGCATGCTCCAAACTTCTAAGCAAGAAAGAAACTTCGGTAGCAAAGTCGCCTACCTCTAGTCGTGAACAATGCTACAATTGTAATTCTAAAGAACACTATGCGAATATGTGTCCGAAACCCCATTCTTGTCGCTATTGCAAGAAACCGGGTCATCTTTTATCTGCATGTCCCAAACTTTTGAACAAGGACATGAGAAAGCTAAATATGGTGCAAGCGCCTAGCAACTCTTCTCTTAGTCAAGGTATCCATTCTATCCCTGATGACATTTATTTTGTGATTATCTTATTCGAGTTCTTTTTGATATGGGTTTCATCCCATTGTTTTTTTTAAATATCAAAAGAACTTGTGATTCTTTTTTTCATTTAAAACATTTCTGGGCTTGTTGACTTCTTTGAGGATTGCAAATCCGGTTGGTGGATCCGCAACACTCAATTTGCTTTTTATTGATGTCGAAATTATTTTATGTGATTTTTCCTTCCGAGCCGATTTTTACTTATGCTTCGGAATTGACTTTCGTAAGGGTTGGCTTAATTATTATGAAGCCATATCCTTTGCCCGTGTGGGCTATTCATCTTCGACATTTTCAATCTGTTAAGCAAATTTCTGTTTTTCCTTTGTGATTTTGATCCCAATTCGATGACATCATTTTATTCTTTAAGCTCACATGATGAGGAAAGTGTTATTTCTCTCATTCATGTAGTTTGAGAACTTTCCGGTACTTTTGAGTTTGTCTTAGGATTATCTCCTAAGCAATCTTTTGAGCGGTGTTAAGGTCTTTTTAGCTTGACCTTGCCACCGATTTTCATTTGCTACGAGTTGCGGGAGTTAGCATTCCATTTACAACATTCCACACTCGTTATGGTTCTTATGAATGACTTATTATGTCATTCAGTTTGTCTAGCTTATTTCATCCATTTTATGAATCGAGTATTCTACGATCTCGATGACTCCATTCTTGTATATATTATTTTGGATGAAAACAGCAATTTAAAATTTTGCAAATCTTTTTCATAAGATTTATTTATAAGTACAATTTGATTTTCGCTCTTAAAACGAACAAAGAATATTCTTAAAACTTTTAAGAGATATTTTCATCATATAGAAGATGATTTTGTGATTGTATTGCCCATTGAGTGCTTTAAGAATTCTGGTCGATGCGCTTGATCAACGTTATCGATAAGAATCTCCTAAACGCTTTGATGAGACAATCAGACACCGTAAATTGACTTGTAAAAATGTAAATTTTTCTAGAAAGATTATTACATAAAGATAAATGTAATTTTGAAAGTTTTAGCTTTTCGGAAAAGAAGATTATTTAAAAGAAATTCATTCTTTTCGATACTCCTTCTTTTTGTGATTCCCAAACGGAACCAAGACTTTATCTTTGGTACCAATGCTAATCGTATTGGTTTGGATGTCGTTCTCTTGCAAAAGAGAACGTGCTATCACTTGCGCTTCTATATCATTAAAGCCGATCGAGACTAGGTATGCCACTCATGATCTAGTGCTCGCGGTTATTGTTTTCGCTTTTTAGAGTTTGGCATCATCATTTTTGGCGGAGAAATTTGTTCTCCACCTCGATCATAAATCTTTGGAATATTTATTTTCTCATAAGGAACTTAATATTGGATCGAGTTCC
The DNA here is from genome assembly GCA_030737815.1 of Allium fistulosum. Lineage (NCBI taxonomy): Eukaryota > Viridiplantae > Streptophyta > Magnoliopsida > Asparagales > Amaryllidaceae > Allium > Allium fistulosum. Next base: position 427,794,918 of record CM060902.1, read on the forward strand.
TTGCATCTTATAATCTTGATATTCTTTGTATATTCCCAAAAAGGGGAATCGTGTTGCCAATGCACTTTGTTGTAAACAACAAGTGGTTGTTTCTTAGATGGTGTCCAAATGGAATGATCATCTTTCCAACATCGGACGTTTCGATATACTTCGTTTTATTGAGTTTCATCTCATTCCCTTTATAGACTAGCGTCCGATGTTCTTTTATGGTGTTCGGTTCATCTGATGTACCGTTATTGTACTACATCGATGTCCCGGCTTTTCGGTTCACTTGGACGTACCGTTTTTGTACTACGTCGGTGTTCCAGATTATTCGAGATTCTCTTTTCTCAGGCGTACCGTTTTTGTACTACGCCGTTGCTCTGGCTCAATTTTCTACTATTCTTGACATTTTCCACGTCTTTTAACTATGGAAATGCTTTTAGGTTTCCGATTTTTATTCTTGAGCCTGGTGTTATAGTAGGAATTGAAGTTTCACCAGATTTGACTTATGAGAAACATCCTATTCGCATCATTTCTTCGGGGGTTGAGTGCCTTCGAAATAAAGATGTTCTTTTTGTGAAAGTCCGATGGTTCTTAAATCCTTAGGATTTCTCTTGGGAATCCAGAGAATTCATCGAGCGAACACGTTCGGACTTACCCTTTCGTGCTCTTTATGGTGAACTTCTTATTTCAAATTTTCTTTTGTGTTGATATGCTTTTATGGTTGTTACTATTTATTTTCTTCTTAAGATTGCGAGGACGCAATTTCTTTAAGGAGGGGAGTCTGTAACAACCAACAAATTTATCGATTTTATATTTAAATATTTTATTTAAATATAACATCGTTCGTCGGATTATAGTCCGAAAAGCTACTTTTTGCAAACAGTCGAATTAGGACTCGAGACCACTTCCATTGAGTTCAAAATGCCGTTTGCGACCTTTTTGAGTATAAGCTTCGATATGTTTGGAGTTAGTAGAATTTTGCTACTTTTTCACTTTGGACTTTGGGTTTGGTTTAGCCCATTTGCCCAATTCTGGTTATATCAACCTAACCCCTCTCCACTTCTCTTCATTCATTCCTCATTTCCTAACTCTCTCAAGCTCAAGAGAACAATGGGGGAAAAGATTGGAAATGGAAATTCCTAAGCCCTAGTTCATTTACAAATCCTTCTTCTAGCTCCAAATTCAAAGAGAAGCTATTGGTAAGCATCCTCTTCATCTTCTCCAACTCATTCTCCTTTCAATTTCAGAAATTTCCTAAACCTAATTTTGGAAATGTTTCTCTATTAAGCTTAGATTCAAGCTTGTTGAGTTGGAATTGAAGAGAGATTGTCCTTGCCTTGTTTTATAGCTCCCTCTTCATTGTTTTTGTGTAAAAGGTGAGATTTTTATCTCACATCTATGACTATAATTATCTTTGGTTGTTGGGTATGAATTCCTAACACTTCTTCATGTGCATTTGCTCTTGATTTGGATTGGTTTTGTGAATATTCCAATTTTTGGGTTTGTAAGTCAAATTTGTGTTAAAATCCTTTTATGGATGTTTGATCATGCTTTTGGTGATGCATCGAGGAGCATATAGGGCCGGGTTGCCGATTGGCATAAACCCTTAGAGCCAATGTTCGTCCGGTTGCATTTTGGAAGAGTTTGCTCTTCATTTAGATAGGCTGAAAAACAGCCTAGGCATGATTCAGTCGACTGAAATCTCTGTTCAGTCGACTGAATCTGGAACCCGAAAGTTTCCAGGCAGAATTTGGTCAACTGAAATTCTCTGTTCAGTCAACTGAAATCTCTGTTTAGTCGACTGAAATCTCTGTTCAGTCGACTGAACCTGGAAACAGAAAGTTTCCAGGCAGAATTCAGTCAACTGAAATTCTCTGTTCAATCAACTGAAATCTCTGTTTAGTCAACTGAAATCTCTGTTTAGTCAACTTAATTTGTTGTTTCAGCCCACTTTGCCTTTTGGGATTGAATTTCCAATTTGAAACGATTCGTGATGATCCTATTTGTTGTTATCATTTATTATGACTTTGATGACTCCTTTTTAGGGATTTTTGAATATCTATTTCGATGGATTCTTTATCGGTTTCTTTGGATTTGATTCACGTCTTCGAATGTGAATTTTTATGATTGATTGTTTCTACAATCACTTCTATGATTTGTCACTTTAAAATATAAAGGTTTCTATACTAGTAGTAAATATCAAAACCCTTTCATCAAAACGATTTCAACACTATTTTATTACAAACTCGTTTATAAAACCGTTTTCCAATCTATTAGTATATACAAACCTTTACCTCACTCGTATGAGAAATCTAATTAAACGACTTAGTAAAACAAGTGGTATGAAACGCGTGCATTTACTTCATCGGTTAATTTTTGGACTTGTTCGATTGAATCTCTTGTGACAATTTTCTAGTGGAAATCTACAATTTGTTCGTAAATATTTAAGTTAAGCTAGTGGTTATGGGACATAAAGCTAAACTCTTATATTTACTAGCTTAGTGTAATCGACACTTCTTGATGATCGATGATGATCATTTTATGGTTTAGACTAGCAATGTGCGATGTCTCTTTGTCCATGTGAAGGACTGTACTTCATTTTATTGAGCTTCGTCTCATTTCTTTGTGGGCTAGCAACCCATGTACTTTTAATGTGTTTCGATTCATCTGATGTACCGTTTGTACTACATCGATGTCTCGACTTTCCCGTTCATTGGACGTACCGGTTGCACTGCGTCAATGTTCCGAATTGTCTTGTGTTTTGATTCATCTGATGTACCGTTTGTACTACATCGATGTCTCGACTTTTCAGTTCATTGGACGTACCGTTTGCACTGCGTCAATGTTCCAAATTGTCATGTGTTTCGATTCATCTGATGTACCGTTTGTACTACATCGATGTCTCGACTTTCCGGTTCATTGGACGTACCGTTTGCACTGCGTCAATGTTCCAAATTGTCATGTGTTTCGATTCATCTGATGTACCGTTTGTACTACATCGATGTCTCGACTTTCCGGTTCATTGGACGTACCGTTTGCACTACGTCAATGTTCCAAATTTTTATGTGTTTCGATTCATCTGATGTACCGTTTGTACTACATCGATGTCCCGACTTTCTGGTTCATTGGACGTACCATTTGCACTGCGTCAATGTTCCAAATTGTTTTGTGATACACGTGTTTGTGAGTTTTCATGCTCCCGCTTGGGATTGGCCATCCTTTTCTTGTGATTTCTGGATTTCTAATTATTGATTTCTGAGATTTATGTTTCACCACCTTTTTCAATTGGCATTGATATGTATGTCATTTATTGTGGCTTGGTGAATTAAATTAAGAATATGACATTCTTTTGATCTTTGAGAAGATTCTTGTGATATTGATTAATCTCTGGATTGATTTTCGATTAGATACTTATCACAGTATGACTTTATGGTTATCATACGTTTTTGTTATATCTCTTATTCTATATCACTTTATCTGATATTTATAGCTAGACTGATCCGTTTATTATTTTCTTCTTAAATAATACTCGGGTCAGACTGAGATTTTACAGGTGCTTCCTCATGACTTCTTATCTGGAGCCATCTTCTGACTTTTGGCTAACTACTCTAGTTTAGTAGTTTTTGTTGTATACATTTGAGATTAGACTCCTTGATGTATACATATTCTTTTGGCTAGCACTTGTATCTATTCTTTTGTGTTATTGTGGATCTTATTTGACCACTACTCTGATGTACACTTTCGTGTGTTATATTCATATCTATTTCCGCCTTTGTGATATGAATTGTCTGTGACTGATTTGTGTTATGTTTATTTCTATATTTGTTTCCGAGGTCCATATAGCCACTGTGTAGTAGCTTTGAGTTTGTATCCATATGTTGGATTTCCTCTTGAGATGAAAAGTTTTATTTTTATCTGGCATATCGGTACTCGCACAAAGCAATTACACGGATGGTCGCTCCTCAACAGCCTTGTTCTCCGTGCTAGTTAACGGCATTACCCCGTAGTGTCCTTGGCTAGCGTGGGTATAGAGGTGGGGCGTCACATCACTGTTGGAAAATTTTCCTTTCCTTATTTTATTCAAATCTTTGAATTTTTTTTTAATTGCATCGAGAAGTGCCTGGAGCTCTTCTTGTTGTTTAATTATTTGTTTCCATTATTTAAGTTTAGATTTTGATTTTGTTTATACCTATTCTTTCAAGTTGTGTTTTGATATAATTTGTTTCATTCTTTCATCTATGGATGTTGTTCTTGTGAGGTGAAAACTCGTTCTGTGTGTATTGACATGGTCACACAAAATTGTTATATGTTCATATATTACTTGAGTTTTCTCATGCTGGTTTTCCAGACTGGTAGGATTGTTATTTTATCATAATGTTCGGGTCAAATCGAGTATTTTTCTAGGTTGTCGTTGATGGGACATGAAGCTCATGAAGTAGAGCAGCTGGATGTTCACCTACTGAAATATTTTTATTTTCCACTATATTATTATATATATCCATCAGTAATTGTAAGGTCGGGAAGTTATAACTGTTCAGGCTGATGAGATTTGTTTTTAAATTTGATATACCATGTATTTTAGAGTGACAACTTATATTATATGCTATCGTTCCACTATGAAATTCTATTTCCCATGTTCCCTTATGTATTGTTCTTTTTATTTTACCTTAACAATCTGTCTTTTCGATGATTGGATGTTCGGCATTTGAATACCGTGGGTGTATTTGGTGCTGACTTTTGATGGTCGAAAAGGTAGGTCATCAGAAAATTTTCCCCTCTTAAAATAATTTCATTCTCAAAAATTTAAAGGACGGAAAATGCAACTTTCCTCTTAGGATTTAAATGTATACCATATCATCTAACATAATCCATACATCCATATATACACCTGTATAACCCATGCATACGAATATAATCTATCAAAGATTCAGTGAAGTATAAAAGCATGAAATCAACAAATAGACATGAACATGAATGATGAGTATGCTATGATATCAATATGCAAAAATGCAATTAATGACCTCCTATACGTATGCAAATAGTATGACATATATGTAAATACTTAATAATTACAAGCATATAGTTCTATATGAATGTAAGCATACATCGCATCACATCAAAGTATCATCATAGTATAACCAGTATAGCACAAAATTTCTTTGGTAATCTAATCATAGCTTCTAACGAAACAAAGCTCCTACCAAGTATGTATACGATCAAACAATCAATCCAAACATTCTAATGCAATCATATAAAGCAAACAATTATGCAAAACATCTAACCATGCTAATCTAATAATAAAATAGATAATGTTCTCGTAAGGAGCTTGAGATGAGAACCGCAAACCTTCTCTTCTGGTTCCCAAGTGCTCTCCACTAGGTCATTTCCCCATTGTACTTGAACCAACTTCACTTCTTTGTTTTGAAGCCTTTTCACTCAATGCTCTACTATATGAATATGTCCACGAAGTGCAATAGATACTGACTCCTCTTCCACATCCTTTAACCATCTGGCTCAACTTTAACTGTTGAATTATGAACATACTTCCTTAAAAGTGACACATGAAAATTGTAGTGAATATCTGCAAACTTTTTAGGAAGCTTCACTCTATAAGCTAACGTGCATACTCTCTCTAATATCAAAAAAGGCCCTGCAAAGTGTGGTGTTATCTTTTCTGAGCTATGAAACCTCATAACATGCTTCAACGGAAATACTTTCAAAAACACCATGTTAACTTTGAACGTCTCTTATCAGCATATGACTTATGTCTATCCTATGCAGTTTTCATCATCTACCAACTCTACTTTTTGAAGTGTCCATAATCATATCAAGTCCAAGTATAACACTATTGGTTGCCTCCACCAACAGGACAATGATTTGCATTGCAATACATACAAAGTCTCAAATAGTGCCAAGCCTATACTCACCTAATAGCTATTATTATAGGACCGATGCGCAAGCTCCATCAAATTCAAGAATGCAAGCTCTAAATAAATACTCCAATACTCCACACCCTCTTTGTATGTCCATCTGTCTATGAGTGATGTGATATGCATAGCTAAGATTCAATTCGATCCATAAAACATCCTAAAGACTCCTCCAAAACTCTCTAGCGAAAAGTGGATATTTGTCACTAACTATACTTACTGGAACTTCATGCAACCCAATGACCTCCTACAAGGTACCTAATGATGCTGCTATCCGCATACAACGTATTCAAATGAAATGAGCATGTTTTGTCAAACGATCAACAATGACCCAAATACTTTCATTTTCTCTTTTGTCTTAGGAAACCATCTATTAAATAGATTGATATGTGTTCCCACTTCCACTATGGAATGTCTAGGGAAAGTAACGGTCCACTTGGCTATTTTGCTTGGCCATGACTCTTTGACAAGTCAAGCATCTAACAACATATCAATTATTAAATTCTATTTGATTTTTGGAACCATTGGTTATTAGCTACATACATATATAAAAGTTATATATGTATGCATCGATATACAATATCAATGGAAATTTCAATCTGATTTAGAATAATTATTTACTAAATGGGCTTTGAATTTTTAAAAGCCCAAAGATGACCGATCTAGGGTGCATAAAAGAGGGAGTTTAAGAGTTCAAACATACTTTTGAAATGGTAAGCAAAGAATGACTAAAATAAGGAGATATTTTCTCTTTTTTTACCTCTTCTAAATGCCACTTAAACCACTAGATACACATTTGTTTTAGCTCATCTCTTTTATTTTGACCGCGAGTTCTTGGAGTCCTCCATTACGAAAATATTTTGAGCAAAAACCAAAACAAAATCAAAGAAATCAAAGGTGTTGTTGGTCTCTAGATTGTAGCAAAATCTGGGGGACAATTCAATCCAATCTCGAAGTCATTCACTCACTCAAGGCGTGAATCTTAGGCCACTTCTTCGACAAATTACATAGTCCTAATTTTTATATATATCACATCATGATATTCTAGTTTAGATCCCTTTATAGTATATAATGAATTTATATATGTCTATGCTTTCCAATTTATGCATATTAATTGTTTTTTAGAAATTAATAGTTTAAAGAAAACAATCCAAAACAAAATTATAAAGAAAATCATTTTTCAACCATGATTTTAAATTTATATATATATATATATAATTTTGAATTTTTGAACTATTTTTAATTAGCTAAAATGATTGTATAAAATATTAAATAAATAAATATATGTAACTACATATATTAATTTTTTTAAAGGGAACATTTCGCATACATCCTTAATAGGTTTGAAAATACACAAAACATCCCTCCGTTTTAATTATAAGTTTCTCATCCTTATTTTTAAACTCGACAAAAAGATTTTCCTAAATACCCTTACGTCTTCTCCGAATAAAACCCAGAACTCTTCAAATTCTTTTCATCGATTAACATCTTAAAAAAAGAAAACCCTAATCGCCTAAATTATAAATCGGAATTAGTTGCTACTTCAAAAATAGATGTCTGAATCGAGTCCAGAACTGAAGAAAGTTGAGATTCAGAAGATGAAAACAACACAAATCAGAAAATCGAAGGTTATCTATTAAGAAATTTCTATATGCAATTTTATTAAAATGTTGCAGACATATATGCAATTATTATGAATAGTTGCATACATCTTTGCAATTACTATTAACAATTGCGTTTTTAAATGCATTTCACTTATGAAGTTATGAATTGCATCATTTTTAAATGCATTTCTGATACGCATCTTAAAAATACAGCTGTTATATGAAAATTTTAACTACATATGAAATATGCAGTTAAAACATACAATTAAATGATGCAAATTTTAAATGCATTTCACTTACGCAGTTAAAAAGTCATAAGATTTTTATTATACTTGTAGACATATATGCAATTATTATGAATAGTTGCATACATGTTTGCAATTATTTATGAACAACTGCATTTTTAACAACATTTCACTTATGCAGTTATAAATTGCACCATTTTTAACTGCATATCTGTTATGCAGTGAAAAATAACACCTGTTAAATGCAATTTTTAACTGCATATAACATATGCAGTTAAAACATACACTTAAATCATGCAAATTTTGAAGTGCATTTCACTTATGCAGTTAAAAATTCATAAGATTCTTATTATACTTGCATACATATCTAATATAAAGTTATGAATTGTATTATTTTTAACTGCATATATCGTATGCAGTTAAAAATTGCACCTGTTAAATTTTTTTATAACCGCATACTTGGTATGCAGTTAATAAATACAGCTGTTAAATGCAAATTTTAACTGCATTTTACATATGTAGTTAAAAACTAAAAAGTGTAGGATCGATTTCACCCTAGAGGGGAGAGAATAGGGTGATGCTATTAATTATAAAAAATTAATGTGGAAATATATAAAATAATTGCAGCACAGATAATATCTGAATAATAGCAGCACATATAATAGCAGAATATTAAAAGCAGAAATAGAACAACACATATTTACCCAACTTCGGCAAAACCCTGCCTACGTGCCGCCCCCATGGTTTCTACTAGAAATTAAGCAGCCAGATGCTTACACACGTAAAATCGTGACACCCTCTATCGACTAACCTAACTCTACGCTCAAAACCCTGCCATAACTCAGCCACTGAGTTGCGAATTCTCGAACTACACCACCGTAGTTCGTCCCCTAGTCACACGACTAGAATTTACAAACGTTTAAAAGAGAAATACAAAATAAAAAAAGCTCTAAAACAAGAAACCCTATTTAAATTAAGCCCAATAGTATTTATCAAAAAACCGGCCCAAAATAAAATAAAATAGTGATGGTTGTGTCCCCTTTTCTTTTCTATTTCTTCGGCCTTGTATCCTTTGCGTTGAAAAATGGCTGCTTCCTTTTTCTTTGCTCGAGAATGTTTGTTCCTCTTTCAAAATAGATTAGGGCTTCTAAAATTTGAAGACGTCGACTTCAGTTGTTGATTGAATGATGAACTATCTACAGTTTGCTTCGTCAATCAATTTGTCACTTTGATTTGCAAATGGCTGCTTCAACGAGTCGAGTTCGAATTGAATTGGTATGTGATTTTGCTTTATTTCTTTGGTTGATATGCTTGAACTCGATGCCTGATAATGCCGATTATGATTGGGTTTTATAGGGTTGAAAAAACATAAATTAATGTTCGAATATTTTCATTTGAATTCGTTTGTTAATTTAACTCGACCGTATGATTATGCTTGAATGCTTGTGATTTCTTTAGACTAGTTCAATTCGAATATTTTCTGATATGCTATGCTTGATTACCATGGCTTTGATTCTGACTTGTTCGATTCTTCCTTGGTTATCACGGCTCTGACTTTGGTAATTAAAATTGTGATAATCTGCACTTGTTCGATTCTTGTTATCACCTAGCTTTTACTCTAACTTGTTCAACTCGTGTTATCACTTGGCTTTGACTCTGGCATTTAAACTTGACTTGTTCGAACTCATGTTCCATTCTTGCTGGCTATGACCCGTTCTATTTTGATACATATATTCGAATTGCTACTGTTTTGATTTTTCTGTACACTCTATCTCATGTTGTACTGGCCTGCTGTGGACTTGAAGTTGTACATTAGGGTCTTGTTTGGTTTCTTGTTTGGTTTGAGTTTTTTATTCATTCGAAGTTTTGTTGACATGGTCTTTCTCGACTGCTCATCGGTAAACTCGACCCGAAGGTCAAAACGATCAAACGGACAAGTCAGGAATTAACCTATAAGATAAACGCACGTGTACCATACCACGTGTTTTACCAAACCGTTTGATTCTCCTTCTCATTCGCTCGAATAGTGCAAAAACGTGTATGTTATATATAAAATAATTTATTTGAGAAAACAAGCTTTTAAAACCATTTTCCGAAATAAATTTTGAAGATGATATTTGAAAATTCCCTTATTATAGAGAATAAATAGATTTTATAGCTTAAATAATTTAAAAATATTACATAATAATTATTTTAAATGCCAATTTATTTTAAAAATTATTTCAAAATTGTTTGGAAAAATGTCACGATCCAAATTCCAGCGTTCGAAAATCGACACCCGTACTTCACTTGTACTCGAATGCCGCAGATTCAATTGTTGAAATTCGAGTCGTGCCGGAGCTTATAACACAGTAAGCATAACAACACAGCGGAAGAAAGAAATGAATGATATCATATACAACTCCAACGAATACAATATCCAGAATGATATACAACAATGATATCAATATGATACAACAATATCAGAGATAAATAATGATACAGCGGAAAACAGAAGTGATAACTCCAAATGATCCTCAAAAGAGAATGAGACCAATAACTCCAACATCAAGCTCAAACCATCAAAGAGAAGCAAGGTCAGTCATGTGTGAACCCTAAGAATTGAACTAGCTCCAGATAATCTACTAAACCTGACTATCTGAAAAAAAAACCAACTCTAGACTGCCCGTGTGGAAAATTGTGGGCACCCAGAGTTTAGGAAGGGAACAATAAACTCCGAGTCAGTCATGGGACTGGTGTGAGCAACAAAAACAGTTTATCTTTAAAACAAACAACAAAAGAATTTTCAACATTGAAATCCTCAATGCTTTTTGGAAAATGAAACTACCATAAGGCCTCCCGCTACACACACAATGCAATCGCAGACTTGGAGGAGATTTCTTCTTATGATAGTCAAATATGCTTGATATGCAAAATCCTTTAAATATTATTATTAGTGCATAGTGAGGAAAACATTTCGAAAGTATAATATTGATCTTAGCCAGCATACCACATTTCATCGTATGTCTACTATAGCTACTATGTTCAATAGCAGGTTACCGCCACATTCCATAGCAGGTTATACAACTAAAACCGTACAAGGCTCGTATTGTTTCTTTGGATTTTCCAACAAATGGTCAGGCTAAGGAACTTCCTATGCCACATGGGAACGCCTCTGGAGGGACGCCCCAAGAACCACCTGGCTCTCTGCCAACACAAGGTCGGTTACCCCCTTCCCGGGTAGTAAACCTGAGATATGCCACCCCCAGTCGTTTGCGACCTTTATCCGAGGCGCCTCGATCACACAACAACAATCACACAGTAAATGAGATTGGAGCAACCACACAGGTAAATATCTGGGCTCCATACCATGATACCACCTTTTTCCAGAAGGAATGGACATACCCTAGGGGAGCTACCCCTGAAACCTTACTGCATCTTTCCTGTTTCGACCATTACCGGTTTGTGAGGCTCGATGAGGTCTCATCCACAAAGCTACACTTTACAAGAAAGCCATGCTTTGATCAACAAATGATCAGCAACACACACAGCAGCACTCATCATGCCACACTACCAAATTGGGAGTATATCACTGATAACCTTCAACTACATAACCTCTGAGCTCGTACGTCTCAGAGAAGGGTGTTAAGCTAAGAGAATAAATCTCCGCCACCAAACAGAAATGTATTTGAAAGAAATCAGCTTTATATCTCAAAGTGTAGTGTCAGACATACAACCATACAAGTCTGTTCCGGGTTCGAACAGAACCGAAGGCACTTCCAAAGAAGCCCTTGCAATCCGGATAATCCCTAATCACGTCCAGACTTCCCATCACAAAGGGTGATCAAATCTCTATATCGGGGACCAGTCGATGCAGAGGCATTCGATGAGTTGTCCTTTCGTTTTCGAAAATATCTGGTCTACACCAACGGTCTTCAAATGCTATCCATATACGTCGTATCATTATTCGGAATGGGTTATATGACACAAAGATCCTCTCCCGGCTAAACCGAATAATGAGCGCAATATATTTAAAAACATATGGATATTGGGATTTCGATTAAGTCACAACTTATTACCCAAAACTTTTCTTCAAATGGTTTAAACACATTACCATTTTAATCTTTTACAAAAAAATTCAATTCACAAAGTTCACTCAGTTTCACAAAGATCTATTCATAGATTTTCCAAATCAATTTCCATTTTAATTTCCATATATATGTTTGACTTGAATTTAAATCGTAAATAAATGATTCAAAATAAAAATATAAATTATATAAGATAAAATAAAAATAGATAAAAATAGAAATACACACATATAAGATAAATTAACACTTAACTAAAAATCTAATAACAAATTAAAATAGAAATTATTCATATTACAAAATAATAAATAAATATATATAGAGAAATACAAGACAATAAATATTAAGTAAAATTTATAATAATCATTTAAGCTAGAAGTAAATATATAAAAAGGGTAAACTATAAAATCCAAAGTAACACATAGATAAAATTTAACAACATATTGGAATAGAGATTTATTTACATTATAAAGTAATAAACAAACAAGAAATAATAAAAGAAACATATGACACATTCAAGCAGTATAAACAAAAAAATATAAGTATGTACATTTGCAAAGGAAGAAAGATAAGATAAGTATGAAACAAATAAAAATATAAATATATATGAAAGCTTCCGATGCAAGCCACAACAATATCCATCAGCCACCGAAATGAAGAAAAAATTATATTTTGTACAAGATAATTTAATGTGTGAAACCTTAGTATACTACAATATCATTTCAGCCTAGGAAAATCTCTGATCAAATACAAAGTATCTTGTACTAGATTATACATAACCCTGTACAAAATAAGTATCACATGCAAACTCTTTTCCTTATATCAGCCTTCTCATTTTCATTTCAGTTTCGTCCATTACCATTAAGTAAAACTGAAGGAAAATATCATCCAAACTTAAAACAAACAATACCAATTCAACTCAAATCAGAGATCAAGTGAAGAACTTCAATTTGCAAAATTTTCACAAACCTGTTTCAAACATCAAGGAAGCTCTGTTCTTTCTTCTTCTGGAGATACTGTGAGTAAACATCAACTTAAAAGTTTTAAGTTTAAATTAAACCAATAAAGATGATTCACTGATTATGTGGTATTGCATATGCTTTAGCGTGAATATGATACTGTGTTGCTCTGTACTTCACTGTAAATTGTTACAGGTTGCAAATTTTGTTCAAAAACTCAAATGATTCTCATCACATCATTGTTAAGCTTTAAGTTTCAACTGAAACAAGATGTTTAAACTTAAGCTAAGATTTTGTAAAGCTGTTTAAACCATCTTTGTAAAAGTATACCACGGTAATATTGTTTTACAGGCAATCAAGAAAAAATTTGATAAATTTGATTGTCATAAGAAGTTAATTCAAGTTTATATCTTGAATGCTTACTGAAATTTATGATTTTTAAAACAAAAATTAAGATTTTTAGATTAGTATTTCAAGAGCAGTGTGTGTTTGAATAAAAATTTCATTTTTACGAATTTCTGATGATCGATTCATTGATAAATGTTGAAATTTTTGGTGAAGCTAGCTTGATGATTTTTGAATCCAGGAAAAATATGAAAAAAAGTATCTATTGCATAAATTGTTGGGTAGAGACGAATTTAGGGTTTGTGTTCGAATTTTAGACATGTCTGGAAACAGGCTGATTTTGTTACCACGGGTCGATCAAGTGTGGCGTGGTTTCGGGGAATGGTAGAGGGGATGTCGACAGAGGGTTGGCCAGAATTTCAGGTGATCTTGAGGTCGGAGACGTCGTGAAGAAGAAGATTTCCGGCCATGGTGGGTTCCAGTTTGGTCGAGAAATGCCTCGTTTTCGATTTATATAGGTTTCGATCGATCTGGGTTCACGTATGAGTTTGCGTGGGTTCGAGTGGTTGTCGAAGGTCGCCGCGATGACCTCCGGCGATCGGAAGCACTGGTATACGTGCACCACGTGCACGGCAATGAATCGGTGTCAGGTGGATATGTTCGTGAGTAACTCGGGGTAGTCTCGAGCGAGAAGACTTTTGACTCGAAGCAAAACTCGAGTTTGCGTGGGTATATAAAACTGTTGTTTTAAACTTTAACTTGGTTTAAGAAAATTTGATAAAAGGCAGGACTCGGGGAAAAACTGAGAAAACTCGAGTTTTAACTCGAGAAAACCTGAGATTTTCTCGGGTAGAAGTTTCGTTACAGGTTTCGAACCTGTTCTGTTTCTTTTAAATTTTGAAAATGATTTCTAAATACAAAGCAGAGTTTAAACTAAGTTTAAATCAAAATTAAAATATGGATTCAAGTCTCTTTGAAACCAAATCTGGAAATTTAAATTAGTTTTAAATCCGAATGTGTTTTAAACAAGTTTAAATTAAATAGCTTTTAAAAGTATATTTGTTTTCAAACAAATGTTTAACTTGATTTTGATAAAATTCCTTTACAAAGGTTTTCTTAATTTTGAGTGAAAAGTTAAATAAATTGTTTTAACATGAATTTTCAAGATAAATTTTAATGTATTTTAAAGCTTAAATTTTAATTAAAAATTTAAGTAATTTAGTTAGAACTTTCTTATATAGGTTTATAAGTGGATATTTAAATTTGGTAAATGTTTAAAATATATAATCATTTTAAATCTTAAATTCAAAATGGAATTTGAATTTAAATTTAAAGTGTAATGTTTAAAATACACTTAAATGTTAATGAAATCATTAATAAAGAAATTTATTATCTTAGAGATAATTAAGGTAATAAAATGATTTAGATTAATAAGGTAATTAAAGAATGATTTATTTAATTTATACATAAATAATTTAGATTAATTTATAATTAGAAATGATTAATAATGAATTAATCTAAGATAATTTCTTAAGAAAGTAATTAAAGAAATGTTATTAGTTAATGAAGATAATTAACTAGGAATTATTAAGTAATTAAATTAATGTGATTAATTTTGATAATTAATTAGATTAATTAATTAAGATAATCAATTGTAAAATTGTTAATTACTTAATGAAAGCAATTAAGGGGTTAATTAATTATGTAATTGGATTAAAGGTTAATTAATAAATGATTAAAGGTCAATTAATTAAAATGGTTTATCGTTAATTAATGATTAATCAACCAAGATTTGTAGTTATTCATAAGTAATTAATCTGGTATAAATTAATTATAATCAGATATTAATTGATCCTACTTATGGATGTTTGGATTTTATTGAATGATTGAATCGTTTGATATTCCCTAATATGTGATGCTTTGTGATATATCCTGATTTGTGTTATGATCTGTACTGTAGTTTATTTATTTGGGATGAATGTAATATATTATCTATAATTTATATATCCGTGATCTGTGAATAAAAGATAAGTGTTATAGTTATACCGCTTATCAACTATATTTCTGTATTCTGATCTGTGATGATTGAATGATGTTGCACTACTGTGTGAAACCCCTGGCCTACACCATACACACACAAATATGGATTTCACGTGGAAATCAGTTAAGTCGCAGATTTTTGACAAATTTTAAAGATTGAATTCTTGAATCCACATAGTTTTGGAAATTGGAATTTAAGAGCTTTGCAAATGAATTTCAAAATGTAAAGTTATATTACATAACTTAATAAAACTTGGTATCTTAATAATTTGATTTAAATTTGAATTCAATATTTAGAATTGAATTCAATAATTTGGGAAACAAATTGTTTTCAACTGATAAAAGCTCTTATATAAGGAATGAATTTTCAATTTGAATTAAAGGAATTTCAAGTTTGAATTGAAGATGGTTTTCAAAATTACGAATAAATCTTTGGAAACGTGTTTTGAAAGCAATGAATTAAATCTTTGTTTTAAAGATTAAATGAGTTAATTCAATTGAAATGGAAATTGATTTGGAAAATCTATGAATGAATCTTTTGTTTAAAAGATTAAAGTGTGGAAATTGTTTAAACCATTGAAGGTTGTTAAAATGAATCTTTTTGTTTAAAGATTTGAAAATGGTAATTTGTTAAGCCATTTGAAAAGAAAGTTTGGGTTTAAGTTGTGACTTAACTGAAATTCCATTATCCATATGTTTTTAAATATCACGCTCATTATTCGGTTTAGCCGGGAGAGGACCTTTGTGTCATACAATCGATTCCGAATAAATGATACATCGTATATGGATCGCATTTGAAGACCGGTGTTGAAGGCCGGGTATTTGCGAGAACGATAGGATAACTTATCGATTGTCTCTGCACTGAGTCGCGCCAGTATAGAGATTTCCTAAATGATGGGAAATCCGATCGAGATTGTGAATACCCGGATTGCAAGGGCTTCTTCGGAAGTGCCTTCGATTCTGTTCGAACCCGGAACAGACTTGTATGGTTACATGTCTGACATTACACTTTGAGATATAAAGCAGATTTCTTTCAAATACATTTCTGTTGGTGACGGAGAATTTATTCTCTTAGCTTAACACCCTTCTCTGAGACGTACGAGCTCAGAGGTTATGTAGTTAAAGGTTATCAGCGATATACTCCCAATTTGGTAATGTGGCATGCTGAGTGTTGCTGTGAGATGATTATTTATTGATCATTTGTTTTTCAAAGCACGGCTTTGTGAAAAAGCGTAGCTTTGTGGATGAGACCTCATCGAACCTCACAGACCAGAAATGGTCGAAACAAGAATGATGCGGCAAGGTTATGAGGGTCGCGCCCTTTAGGGTATGTCATTTCCTTCTGGAAAAAGGTGGTATCATGGTATGGAGCCCAGATACTTACTCATGTGGACACACTTTATTTATTATGTGTGATGTTGGTTATCGAGCACTCGGATAAAGGTCCCAAAGGACCGGGAGGTGGCATATTCGTGTAGTAGTTAGCTATTCCCAGAGGTAACCCGGCCTTGTGTTGGCAGAGAGCCAGGTTGGTTCTCGGGACGTCCATCCAGAGGCGATCCCATGTGGCAGTAGGAAGTTCCTTAGCCTGACCATTTGTTGGAAATCCAAAGAAACAATACGTACCTTGTACGGTTTTAGTTGTATTACCTGCTATGGAATGTGGCAGTAACCTGCTATTGAACATAGTAGCTAGAGTAGGCATAAGTGCGGAATGCTTATGCTGACTAAGATTAATATCGTATTTTCGAAATGATTTTGTACACTATGCACTAGTAATAATATCAAAAGAGTTTTGTTTGCGTAGTAAGCATGTTTGACTACCATAAGAAGAAATCTCCTCCAATTCTGCGTTTGCATTGTGTGTGTGGCGGGAGGTCTTATGGTAGTTTCATTTTCCAAAAGCATTGCGGATTTCAATGTTTAAAGTTCTTTTGTTGTTTGTTTGAAGATAAAACTGTTTTTGTTACTCACACCAGTCCCACGACTGACTCGGAGTTTATTGTTCCTTTCCTAAACTCTGGGTGCTCACAATTTTCCACACGGGCAGTCTAGAGTTGGGTTTCTCAGATATTCAGGTTTAGTAGATTATCTGGAGCTAGTTCATTTCATTGGAGTGGATGACTGCACCTGCTTATCTTGGTGCATCGTGTTGGTGTTTCAAGCTGGATGTTGGAGTTGTTGGAGTCATTCTCTGACTAATCATTAGGAGTTATCACTTCTGTTATATTCCGTTGTAGCATTGTATCATATCTCTGATATTCGTGTATTATTGATATCATTGTTGTATATTATTCTGGATATTGTATTCATTGGAGTTTTATATGATATCATTCATTTCTTTTATTCCGCTGTGTTGTTATACTTAATGGTGTTATAAGCTCCGGTGAACCAAATTCGGCGTTTGAATCTGCGGCATTTTGAGTACAAGTGAAGTATGGGTGCCGATTTTCGAAGGCCGAGTTTTTGGATCATCACAAGTGGTATCAGAGCTGAGGGTAAAACTTTAGCTCAGGAGTATAACACATTAAGTAGCTCATTAGAGATAGGGTGAAGTATACCCTAGAATGAGTATCCTTAAGATATCTGTCCGTATGCCTCAATAAATTCTCGTACTATCCACTGATAGTCAGTATGAGTGCAAGAAGAGGATAAGATAGGGGACAGGGGAATACGACTATAAATGGTCAATACTCTGTAACAACAAGGAAACAATCTTTTCTCTATCAATCTCTTTTGTTCGTCATCTTTTCTCAATTCTTTGATAGTTCCTGGTAGATCCAGGAGGAAGATTCGATATATTAATATGGGACATAAACTCCAAATAGACCAGAATTGATTGTTTGAATGAATTGGTTGCTTTGGTTGTTATGGTTGATAGATATACTTTAGTTCTAAAACTGAAAGTTTTGAAATTATATCCATATATCTATCTATTCTTTAGGGTCCTAGTATATTCTACGAATGGTTAGTTATCCTTTCGAACTAACCAATGCCACTGCATATTTCATAGATCTGGATAACCCGAGTATTTTGTGAAGTGTTAAATAGATTCGTTTTCGTATCTATTATTGATATTCTGATTTGGTAAGCCAAATGCAGAATAAATATTCAATTTGATTGATGAAACATTCTTCATCTATCTTTGTATCTCCCTGGTAATTTCGAGGACGAAATTCTTTTAAGGGGGGAAGTCTATAACGACCCCAAATTTTATATATATTTAAATTAATAATTAAGTTAGTTTTGAATAAAAATTTGTAAAATTAAATGATTAAGTGATGCGAGTTTCCCCGAGTTCAAATAAATTTGTGTTAAATCATCTAAATTTAAATATTGTATATATATGTATATATGTGAATATATATATATATATTTGGGTATATATGAGTCAATTTGAATAATGTGGTACTTGATAATATGGAAACTGAATCTGAGACAGAAGAGGAGAACATAAATAAATATACAAAATCAAATCAAAAATATGTAACACAATTCAAGGAACCAGTGACTATGGATAAGGCGAGCTCAAGTCGCGAGGTATCTCCTAGGAAACTGAGGAGTAGACCTCCAATAACCAAATATCCATAATCAGCTGGAATGTAAGAGGTCTAAACAATGATACAAGGCGTTTAGACCTCTTAAATCTTAGGAGGAATTACTCTCCTTCTATATTAAGTATCCTGGAGAATAAGTTTAATAAAGAAAATCTTAAATTCTTTACTCAGTCTTTAGAAGCTGATTGGGAAATGATGCATAACAATGATGTAGGAGGAAAATGTCGTATTCTACTTTTATGGAATAAAAGAATAAGGAATGTCAATTTGATAGATAAAGATGATCAACAAATAACTATAAATGCTATCAATACTGGTGGCATGAAACTTATATTGAGTTGTGTTTATGCAAGCAATCTATCTTCTCATCGTACTAATCTATGGAAGGTCATCACAAATATGAGTAGCAAGATAAAGGAGCCCTGGATTGTCATGGGGGATTTTAATGTTGTTCTCAAAGCAGAGGAAAAAAAGGGAGGACTTACTGTCAGAGTATCCCAATTAGAAGAATTTAATAATTGCATAACTAGGGCAGGATTGCTGGAACCAGTTCACTGTGGCCTGAAATATACATGGAGAAGTGGTGAGTGCAAGAAAATATCTTGTAAATTAGACAGAGCTTTAGTAAATGTAGAATGCATAAATAAACTGTTTAACACTAGAGTAAAAATCCTCCCCCCTTCAACTAGTGATCATTGTCCCATACTTATAAACTTAAAAGGGGAGATTTTGCGTACAAAAGGAAAACCGTTCAGATACTCCAACCAATGGCATGAATTAGAAGGTTATACAGAGGTGACAAATTTAAATGACATTCCTAGGGAAGAGGGGACAGAATGCTATAAACTTGTGCAACTCCTCAAGTGTATCAAGAATAATTTGAAAGAATGGAATAAAACAAGAACTAAAAATGAAGATCAGATCAATGAACTTCAAAAAAGATGCGAAGAAATATTGATAGCAGTTGATAATGGAGAGTCTAATGAAGAAACATGGAAGCTGTACTACCATTATCAAAGCAGTCTAAAAGAAGCCCTTAGAGTAAAAGCCATTGAACTCAAACAGAAAGCTAAAGAAAAATGGTTAAATGAAGGAGATGAATGCACAAAATTTTTCTACACTAAAATGGCAGTCAGGCAGAATTTTAATTACAACTATCATTTAATTGATCAAGACGGAAATGAATGTTCTAACAGCGTAGAATTTGAAGAACAAGCAATAAAATATTATAATGAGATGTTCAATGGTGATATCAATAATTCCCTACCAGTTATACAGAGCAGAAGGATGGTAAACTCTAGGGGGGAAAGGTTGCTGACCAAGAAATTCACTATGGAAGAGGTTTGGGAAGCTGTGAGAACCATACATATTGACTCCGGTCCCGGGCTAGATGGTCTGGGATCCAAGTTCTTCATTCTCCACTGGGAATCCCTGAAAGTAGAAATATTATCAGCAATGCAGGATATATTCATAAGTGGCAAATTTGTTAAAGAAATTAATCACACATTTTTATGCCTCATTCCAAAGAAAGATAATCCGTCAAGGATTGAAGACTACCGACCTATATCTTGTTGCAATGTGTTATACAAAATTCTAAGCAAGATACTATGCAACAGAATGAAACTTGTGTTACCTGACCTCATCTCAGAATGTCAAAGTGCGTTCATCAAAGGGAGAAGCATTTCTGAAAACTCGTTGATGGCTCATGAACTGATTAGAAACTTTAACAAACCAGGTGCGGATAAATTCTGCCTTAAAGTGGATCTTCATAAAGCATATGATAAAATAAATAGGAATTTTATCATTCACATGCTAAAAACTATGGGTTTCCCCCAAAGATTTGTTAACATAATAAGAGAATGTATAACTACCCCAACCTTTTCAATCCTGATTAATGGAGTGCCGAAAGGTTTTCTAGGGTCCAACAGAGGAATCAGACAGGGTGATCCTCTATCGCCTTATTTATTTGCTATCGCCATGGAATACTTCTCGTTACAAACAGAACTGGCGACATATGACAGAATAATCCAGCCTATATATAACATTCAGCCTATAGTGACACACCTACTATATGCAGACGACTTGCTCATATGTATAAAATCCAGCAACACATCGGCTAAAGCGGTTAAGGATGTTTTCTACAAACTTGAAAGATACACAGGACTTAAAATGAATGAACAAAAAACCAAGTGCTACTTCAACAAAACTTGCAATAAGAAAAGTGAGATATTAGATATCTTAAAAGTGGAAGAAAGTGTTCTCCCTGTGAAATACTTAGGTGTTCCTCTATCTTCAAATAAGGTAACTAACAGAGAATGTGCAGTTTTAATCTCTTCGATAAGAGACAAATTGCAAGGATGGAGTTCCAGGCTTTTATCGCTAGTAGGGAGGATTGAATTGGTTCACACTGTAATTCACTCCAAAATAAATTTCTGGCTACAAACTTTCCAACTACCAGATGCTTCAATTCAGAAAATAGAAAGGGTGTGTGCAGATTTTATTTGGAAAGGAGGCATGCATAAAATTAAATATGAGAACTTGTGTAGACCTAAAGAGGAAGGAGGAGTGAGTTTGAGAAGAATTAAAGATATGAGGCTGGTTTTCACTCTAAAACAAGCTTGGAGAATAATCATAGGAAAAGGACTATGGGGAAATTGGATGAGGAGTAGATACATTAAAGGAAATTTCTGGTGTATGCAAATTGATAACAATGCTTTGGCAAACTGGAAAGCCATAATGAGAATAAGGGAAACACTTGCTGCATGCAGTATGAAAGAAATAGCTATGGGAAGAGAAACTAACTTATGGAAAGATCCTTGGATAGCAGGTGAATCTTTGATCAACATACTGGGTCTTCACACTTTTTCAAATTATGGATGCCCTAATAGAAAAGTGTCAGATATTATTAACAACAATGAATGGAACTGTTCACAGCTTCCAGTAAACCAAAACATTAAAGAAATAATTCAATTTATGCCAATTTTTAGTGGTAGAGATAACGATATCTGGGCATGGAAACCTACAGGTGCTGAGTTTACTACTAAATCAGCTTGGGAAGAGATAAGAAAACGAGATAATAAGGTTGAATGGAGCAAAATTATTTGGGATCGGGCAAATACACCGAAAATGGCTTTCTCAACTTACAAAGCGATTCTTAACAGGTTACCTACTAAGGATAGACTTGTTAAATGGGGGATTTTGACAGAAAATAAATGCGTCTTATGCAATATAGAAGAAGAATCGCATGAGCATCTTTTCTTTGCCTGCAAATTTTCGAATGAAGTATGGAAACTATGCAAAAGACAAACAAATCTACAGAAGGATACAAGTACACTGGAGGAAGAAGTAGCTCACCTGGTTCAGCAGAGAAACGATGTAGACGTGGAAACCAAATTGGCCAGTATTGCTATTACTACGACCGTTTGGAGTATTTGGAAGGAACGAAATTGTCGAGTATTTCAGAAGACACAGAGAAATCACATAGAGGTCAGTAAACTTGTGAGAAATGACATGCAACTGATACAAAGGAGAATCAAGAATTGGAATAATACCTCGAGGGAACTAGGAGAAGCTCGAATTGCAGGAGAGGATCAGAATCGAGCACGGAAGAAATCCTAAGTACGAGCTACTATCGGCCGCCATGAATCTGAAGATGTGAAGCTTTTATTTATGGTAATTTTGAGTTGTAAGATTTTGTCGGCTATATTTTGTAACCCTACACAGTTCGTTCTTGGGCTTTGTATTGGTTTGAATCTTGGGTTGTAATGCCTTTAATAAAATCTTACCCATTTACAAAAAAAAAAGAGTCAATTTGAAATTATAAATATATGTATATATGTTTGACTTGAATTTAAATCGTAAATAAATGGTTCAAAATAAAAATATAAATTATATAAGATAAAATAAAAATAGAAATACACACATATAAGATAAATTAACACTTAACTAAAAATCTAATAACAAATTAAAATAGAAATTATTCATATTACAAAATAATAAATAAATATATATAGAGAAATACAAGACAATAAATATTAAAGTAAAATTTATAATAATCATTTAAGCTAGAAGTAAATATATAAAAAGGGTAAACTATAATATCCAAAGTAACACATAGATAAAATTTAACAACATATTGGAATA
Source organism: Allium fistulosum (assembly GCA_030737815.1). NCBI lineage: Eukaryota > Viridiplantae > Streptophyta > Magnoliopsida > Asparagales > Amaryllidaceae > Allium > Allium fistulosum. Next base: position 427,817,787 of record CM060902.1, read on the forward strand.
GAGATTTATTTACATTATAAAGTAATAAACAAACAAGAAATAATAAAAGAAACATATGACACATTCAAGCAGTATAAACAAAAAAATATAAGTATGTACATTTGCAAAGGAAGAAAGATAAGATAAATATGAAACAAATAAAAATATAAATATATATGAAAGCTTCCAATGCAAGCCACAACAATATCCATCAGCCACCGAAATGAAGAAAAAGGTATATTTTGTACAAGATAATTTAATGTGTGAAACCTTAGTACACTACAATATCATTTCAGCCTAGGAAAATCTCTGATCAAATACAAAGTATCTTGTACTAGATTATACATAACCCTGTACAAAATAAAGTATCACCTGCAAACTCTTTTCCTTATATCAGCCTTCTCATTTTCATTTCAGTTTTGTCCATTACCATTAAGTAAAACTGAAGGAAAATATCATCCAAACTTAAAACAAACAATACCAATTCAACTCAAATCAGAGATCAAGTGAAGAACTTCAATTTGCAAAATTTTCACAAACCTGTTTCAAACATCAAGGAAGCTCTGTTCTTTCTTCTTCTGGAGATACTGTAAGTAAACATCAACTTAAAAGTTTTAAGTTTAAATTAAAACAATAAAGATGATTCACTGATTATGTGGTATTGAATATGCTTTAGCATGAATATGATACTGTGTTGCTCTGTACTTCACTGTAAATTGTTACAGGTTGCAAATTTTGTTCAAAAACTCAAATGATTCTCATCACATCATTGTTAAGCTTTAAGTTTCAACTGAAACAAGATGTTTAAACTTAAGCTAAGATTTTGTAAAGCTGTTTAAACCATCTTTGTAAAAGTATACCACGGTAATATTGTTTTACAGGCAAACAAGAAAAATTTGATAAATTTGATTGTCATAAGAAGTTAATTCAAGTTTATATCTTGAAAGCTTACTGAAATTTATGATTTTTTAAACAAAAATTAAGATTTTTAGATTAGTATTTCAAGAGCAGTGTGTGTTTGAATAAAAATTTCATTTTACGAATTGCTGATGATCGATTCATTGATAAATGTTGAAATTTTTGGTGAAGCTAGCTTGATGATTTTTGAATCCAGGTAAAATATGAAAAAAATTATCTATTGCATAAATTGTTGGGTAGAGACGAATTTAGGGTTTGTGTTCGAATTTTTGACATGTCTGGAAACAGGCTGATTTTGTTACCACGGGTCGATCGAGTCTGGCTTGGTTTCGGAGAATGGTAGAGGGGCTGTCGACAGAGGGTTGGCCAGAATTTCAAGTGATCTCGAGGTCGGAGACGTCGAGAAGAAGAAGATTTCCGGCCATGTCGGTTCCAGTTTGGTCGAGAAATGCCTCGTTTTCGATTTATATAGGTTTCGATCGATCTGGGTTCACGTATGAGTTTGCGTGGGTTCGAGTGGTTGTCGAAGGTCGTCGCGATGACCTCCGGCGATCGGAAGCACTGGTATACGTGCACCACGTGCACGGCAATGAATCGGTGCCAGGTGGATATGTTCGTGAGTAACTCGGGGTAGTCTCGAGCGAGAAGACTTTTGACTCGAAGCAAAACTCGAGTTTGCGTCGGTATATAAAACTGTTGTTTTAAACTTTAACTTGGTTTAAGAAAATTTGATAAAAGGCAGGACTCGGGGAAAAACTGAGAAAACTCGAGTTTTAACTCGAGAAAACCTGAGATTTTCTCGGGTAGAAGTTTCGTTATAGGTTTCGAACCTGTTCTGTTTCTTTTAAATTTTGAAAATTATTTCTAAATACAAAGCAGAGTTTAAACTAAGTTTAAATCAAAGTTTAAACTAAGTTTAAATCAAAGTTTAAATCAAAATTAAAATATGGATTCAAGTCTCTTTGAATCCAAATCTGGAAATTTAAATTAGTTTTAAATCTGAATGTGTTTTAAACAAGTTTAAATTAAATAGCTTTTAAAAGTATATTTGTTTTCAAGAAAATGTTTAACTTGATTTTGATAAAATTCCTTTACAAAGGTTTTCTTAATTTTGAGTGAAAAGTTAAATAAATTATTTTAACATGAATTTTCAAGATAAAATGTAATGTATTTTAAAGCTTAAATTTTAAATAAAAATTTAAGTAATTTAGTTAGAACTTTCTCATATAGGTTTATAAGTGGATATTTAAATTTGGTAAATGTTTAAAATATATAATCATTTTGAATCTTAAATTCAAAATGGAATTTGAATTTAAATTTAAGGTGTAATGTTTAAAATACACTTAAATGTTAATGAAATCGTTAATAAAGAAATTTATTATCTTAGAGATAATTAAGGTAATAAAATGATTTAGATTAATAAGGTAATTAAAGAATGATTTATTTAATTTATACATAAATAATTTAGATTAATTTATAATTAGAAATGATTAATAATGAATTAATCTAAGATAATTTCTTAAGAAAGTAATTAAAGAAATGTTATTAGTTAATGAAGATAATTAACTAGGAATTATTAAGTAATTAAATTAATGTGATTAATTTTTATAATTAATTAGATTAATTAATTAAGTTAATCAATTGTAAAATTGTTAATTACTTAATGAAAGCAATTAAGGGGTTAATTAATTATGTAATTGGATTAAAGGTTAATTAATAAATGATTAAAGGTCAATTAATTAAAATGGTTTATCGTTAATTAATGATTAATTAACCAAGATTTGTAGTTATTCATAAGTAATTAATCTGGTATAAATTAATTATAATCAGATATTAATTGATCCTACTTATGGATGTTTGGATTTTATTGAATGATTGAATCGTTTGATATTCCCTGATATGTGATGCTTTGTGATATATCCTGATTTGTGTTGTGATCTGTACTGTAGTTTATTTATTTGGGATGAATGTAATATATTATCTGTAATTTATATATCTGTGATCTGTGAATAAAAGGTAAGCGTTATAGTTATACCGCTTATCAACTATATTTCTGTATTCTGATCTGTGATGATTGAATGATGTTGCACTACTGTGTGAAACCCCTGGACTACACCATACACACACAAATATGGATTTCACATGGAAATCAGTTAAGTCGCAGATTTTTGACAAATTTTAAAGATTTAATTCTTGAATCCACATAGTTTTGGAAATTGGAATTTAAGAGCTTTGCAAATGAATTTCAAAATGTAAAGTTATTTTACATAACTTAATAAAACTTGGTATCTTAATAATTTGATTTAAATTTGAATTCAATATTTAGAATTGAATTCAATAATTTGGGAAACAAATTGTTTTCAACTGATAAAAGCTCTTATATAAGGAATGAATTTCCAATTTGAATTAAAGGAATTTCAAGTTTGAATTGAAGATGGTTTTCAAAATTACGAATAAATCTTTGGAAACGTGTTTTGAAAGCTATGAATTAAATCTTTGTTTTAAAGATTAAATGAGTTAATTCAATTGAAATGGAAATTGATTTGGAAAATTTGTTAATGAATCTTTTGTTTAAAAGATTAAAGTGTGGAAATTGTTTAAACCATTGAAGGTTGTTAAAATGAATCTTTTTGTTTAAAGATTTGAAAATGGTAATTTGTTAAACCATTTGAAAAGAAAGTTTGGGTTTAAGTTGTGACTTAACTGAAATTCCATTATCCATATGTTTTTAAATATCGCGCTCATTATTCGGTTTAGCCGGGAGAGGACCTTTGTGTCATACAACCGATTCCGAATAAATGATATGTCGTATATGGATCGCATTTGAAGACCGGTGGTGAAGGCCGGGTATTTGCGAGAACGATAGGATAACTTATCGATTGTCTCTACATTGAGTCGCGCCAGTATAGAGATTTCCTAAATGATGGGAAATCCGATCGGGATTGTGAATACCCGGATTGCAAGGGCTTCTTCGGAAGTGCCTTCGGTTCTGTTCGAACCCGGAACAGACTTGTATGGTTACATGTCTGACATTACACTTTGAGATATAAAGCAGATTTCTTTCAAATACATTTCTGTTGGTGGCGGAGAATTTATTCTCTTAGCTTGACACCCTTCTCTGAGACGTACGAGCTCAGAGGTTATGTAGTTGAAGGTTATCAGCGATATACTCCCAATTTGGTAATGTGGCATGCTGAGTGTTGCTGTGAGATGATTATTTATTGATCATTTGTTGACCAAAGCACGGCTTTGTGAAAAAGCGTAGCTTTGTGGAAGAGACCTCATCGAACCTCACAGACCGGAAATGGTCGAAACAGGAATGAAGCGGCAAGGTTATGAGGGTCGCGCCCTTTAGGGTATGTCATTTCCTTCTGGAAAAGGGTGGTATCATGGTATGGAGCCTAGATACTTACTCATGTGGACACACTTTATTTATTATGTGTGATGTTGGTTATCGAGCGCTCGGATAAAGGTCCTAAAGGACCGGTAGGTGGCATATTCGTGTAGTAGTTACCTATTCCCAAAGGTAACCCGGCATTGTGCTGGCAGAGAGCCAGGTTGGTTCTCAGGACGTCCATCCAAAGGCGATCCCATGTAGCAGTAGGAAGTTCCTTAGCCTGACCATTTGTTGGAAATCCAAAGAAACAATACGTACCTTGTACGGTTTTAGTTGTATTACCTGTTATGGAATGTGGCGGTAACCTGCTATTGAACATAGTAGCTATAGTAGGCATAAGTGTGGAATGCCTATGCTGGCTAAGATTAATATCGTATTTTCGAAATGATTTTGTACGCTATGCACTAGTAATAATATCAAAAGAGTTTTGTTTGCGTAGTAAGCATGTTTGACTATCATAAGAAGAAATCTCCTCCAATTCTGCGTTTGCATTGTGTGTGTGGCGGGAGGTCTTATGGTAGTTTCATTTTCCAAAAGCATTGCGGATTTCAATGTTTAAAGTTCTTTTGTTGTTTGTTTAAAGATAAAACTGTTTTTGTTACTCACACCAGTCCCACGACTGACTCGGAGTTTATTGTTCCTTTCCTAAACTCTGGGTGCTCACAATTTTCCACACGGGCAGTCTAGAGTTGGGTTTCTCAAATATTCAGGTTTAGTAGATTATCTGGAGCTAGTTCACTTCATCGGAGTGGATGACTGCACCTGCTTATCTTGGTGCATCGTGTTGGTGTTTCAAGCTGGATGTTGGAATTGTTGGAGTCATTCTCTGACTAATCATTAGGAGTTATCACTTCTGTTATATTCCGCTGTAGCATTGTATCATATCTCTGATATTCGTGTATTATTGATATCATTGTTGTATATTATTCTGGATATTGTATTCATTGGAGTTGTATATGATATCATTCATTTCTTTTATTCCGCTGTGTTGTTATACTTAATGGTGTTATAAGCTCCGGTGAACCAGATTCAGCGTTTGAATCTGCGGCATTTTGAGTACAAGTGAAGTACGGGTACCGATTTTCGAAGGCCGAGTTTTTGGATCATCACATCGAACTTCTGCACACCACTAAAATTCATCAGAACTTCAAACTACACGGTGCACGTGCTCGTCGCCAACGATCAACTCAAGTCGCCACCACTTCATCGAGCACGTTGTCGATCACCTACGAGTCAATCTACGACCACCAGCACGACGTCGTCTATTCGAAATCGAAATCAAATTCGAAACTCACAAACCTGGGAACAACGCCAGAAACAACCCATCTAAACCTGTCAACGCCTTGTTCCTGCAATCCCGACCACCATATTTCCTACAACTCCGGCCAACTCCTCATCTATGACCACGCTTCCATCACCCAACACCCCGTAGCACTCGATCACTTCTAGACGACGAACGAGACAAATCAGTTAGCTTCGACAAAATTAGGTCTACAGACTTTACGAGCTCGCCGCCGCCACCACAACCCTCTGACCACCTCCACTACATTTTTCCCAGACCCTCTGGTCACTCCTCCACCTCCAGGAGGAAACTCGACCACCACGACACCATAGATCATTAGAAATTTCCAAAATCTCAAATTCAGTTCAACCTAGAAATGCTTCTTCGAACCCAAACTAAAAATTAGGATTTTAGTTTTAAAAATCATGTTTTTGAATGATGTTTCAGATCCTAAGCCTGAAACAATAAATTATGACATTTTTTATTTTCACTTATTTGGAGTTTGCTCTGTTATTATGATTTCCAGAGACCATACGAAGTTATTTTAACTTGACTAAATTTTTAAACTTTAATCATTGATAAAACAAACAATTTCTGTTTGAAACTTAAATCCTAACAAAAACTAGATCAAGAGAAAATGGATTTTTGTTTAAAATCCTAGCTCTAAAACTAAGCACAGACAACACACTGATAAACAGCCATATACACATCCACACATTCACATATATACACAGAAATGCACTTATAAATATACACACAAGCATACTTATTTCCAGAAATGATCAGGCAACAGATTCATATTTTTAAATTTTTAAAAGGGATGTTACTCACATTTGTTTCCAGAGGAAGAAGAACAGAGCTTGATAAAGTTGAACAGCTTTGAAATTTGCAAGCTGGAACCCTTTCTCTTGAACCTCTGGTTTGTTGAGTTGAATTGTTGTTTTGAGTTGAGCTTTTGTTTAAGTACAAGATGATATGTATTTTAGATTTCACAGTTTGGATGGACGAACTAAAATGAGAGTTGATGTGTATAAAATGAAGCTACAGGGTATTGATATTTTTGTTTGTACAATTGATCAGAGATTTTTTTCCCTTGCTTGGTGGCTGATATGAAATACTTGTGCGTGCATTAATTACCTTGTACAACTTTGCTTATTTTATTTTCATTTCGGCGGTACAAACTTATTTTTTTTTCTTCATTTTACAAGGCATGAGCATGATCTGGTGGCTTCTTTTTGTGAATCTTCTTAAATGTATTTGACTATCTTCTTTGGCAAGCTACTAGATATTTATATATGTTTGAATACTTCTTACTTGTTTGTTAACCAAGCTGATAAAAATCTATTTTGTGTGCTAGAATCTTTATATTAATTGTTATTGTCTTTTACTCAGCCTACATACTTATCTTATTATATATTTGAAACATGAATGTATATTTCTTTTATCTTGTCTTATTACCTTGTCATATGAATACATTTCTATTTTTAATGTGTTGTTGGATTTTATTTAATGTATTTTATTAATTTTTTCTTTAGTCTTATTATTTCATAGTATAAATAATTTCCATTTTAAATATGTTATTAAAATTTTATTTAAGTGTCACTTTTATTTTTATAGTTCATCTTTTATTTATTTATTTCTATTTCTAACTCAAATACTTATTATAAATTTTACTTTAATACTTATTGTCTTATATATATATATATTTTTTAATTTCTAACATAAACCATAAATTTCTAAATTTAAAATTATTTATTTTTATACTTGTGTCAAATGTCTATACTTTTATAATTATTTTCAAACCATTTATTTAAAATTTAAATTCATTTGATTTAACACAATTTATTTGAATTTTGGGGAAACTCAGATCAATTTACCATTAATTTTACAATTTTAATTCAAAAATTCAATTAATTATCACTTTAAATTTAATTAAAATCTGAGGTCGTTACAAAAAATCTGTGCTCGAAATCAAAGAAATCACTCAAAACTGTCATTCAAATTCAATTCAAAGCTATGATGCCCCACCCCGAGACCCACAATAACAAAGAGTATTACTGGGAAATACTATTTGCTAATGCAGAGAATAAGGCTGGATAGGAGCGACCATCTATAGCCTTATCTTAAATATCTATTGAATACGTCGACAATGCCATATTTTTTTTCTCAAGTGGATCGACATATCCAATAAATACTTAATACAAAGCCATAGGTGGCTATAGGATCTATCAGAACAAAATACAACAACTTGAATGCAAAACACATCACGGGACTTAGACTCACAAATCTGAATAAGGTGCACAAGATCGGGATCACGCCGCTGAGCATCGGCAATACGATCTCAAATTCGTTCCCGAAACTGAGAAAGCTTTATTGGCCCGTCGCTTCCTTGAGTTGAAGCAAGGGAGTCTATAACAACCCTGGTATGGAGACTACCTGTCAATATTGAATTATAATGATAATTATAATTTAAAATTGTGATTTAAATTTAAATTGGAGAAATTAAATTGTTTATTTGGAATAAATAATGAATTGTGGAAATAAAATGAGAAAATAAAGTTTGGAACTTTATTTTATTTGTTTGGGTTAATAATAAATGGAAAATAGTTTTTATTTAGAGAAAATGCAATAATTGTATTAATTATTGCCAAGATGGGATCTCTTTATGCATGTTTTGGGTTTGCCAATATGGTGGATTTAGGTTTTCCCCTGAACCATATTTGATGTTTTATGAATGCCGATGATATGAAGCTCGCTACTTTTAGTGTTTTATGGGTTATTTTATCTCTTTTGAGATTATATGTTTGTGTAGTGATACCATATTATCACTTGATGTAATCATACACTTTAGTTGTCCTTTCTCACTCGAGAATATTATCACATTATCCATATGCTCATATTATCGCTTATCCTTGTTAACTGATTTGTTTAGCCAGACTGGCCCGTGTATTTTATACTCGGGTCAGACCGAGGTGTTTCAAGTTAGGTACATTTGGATTTAGCCTATTCTGCTTCTGCATGGACTCTATTCTGCTAGCTCTTTTTTTATAGCTTTTTGTGTAGTCCTTTTTGGTTTGCTACTCTGATATGTATTTTCTTTTGACTCGCTTGTATATTGTGGTTGCTATAACACTTGACATGTATCATTCTGTATACCCTATGATGTATCTGTATATGTGTATATATATATATGTGTGTGTGTGTGTGTGTGTGTGTGTGATGATCTACTGTTCTATGATGTGTTTTGCATTCAAGTTGTTGTATTTTGTTTTGATATATCCTATAGCCACATATGACTTTGTATTAAGTATTTATTGAATATGTCGATCCACTTAAGAAAAAAAATTATGGCATTGTCAACGTATTCAATAAATATTTAAGACAAGGCTATAGATGGTTGCTCCTATCTAGCCCTATTCTCTGCATTAGCAAACAGTATTACCCAGTAATACTCTTTGTTATTGTGGGCCTCGGGGTGGGGCGTCACATTACTTGTACCACTGCATCCTATTCTTGTTCCTTATGAGCCTAGTGCACTTTTTATGACTATGGTTCTGTTTTGTGTATTTGCTTCATCTGCTTTGAGTCACTTGTTTGGTTGTTGATGTCTTCATGTGTACTTGAGTCTGGTTGGACTGTCTAGCCTTGCTGTACTGGTATGTAGCCTCTGTTGCAACTTGATTGCTTGCATGTATATATGTATACATGTGTGCTCACACATGTATATATGTATGTTAGCTTGTGCATTTTCTTCCAGTCTTTGTTGTTTTTGAATCCATGCCTTATTGTGTTCATTTGAGTCTACACTTGCCTTTGAGCTTCTGATTTTTTGTGTGGAACTGTTGTATGTGTGTGTCACCACTGTTGTCTTGATGCCGACTGTTCCTCTTTGATTATTTCATTTTGATGATAACTGTGCACATACAAACATATATATACATACATATATGTATGTATATTTGTGTATAATTATTGTGCCTTTGGTCTGTATTACATTGAGCTCTGAGTTGAATTCTGGTTGACACTTGAGTTTGAATGGTTGAGTCGTTTTTATGTGTACTCACTGAATTTTTGGTCGAGGCTTGTTTTATGTTGGTTTTGGATTCTTGTTGCATGATAACTTGTACTCGACAATTTTGTGATGTATTTTGTATTGCACCTAAGTTGAATCCAGCCTCGGCTCGGGTTTGACCTTGTGCTCACTTGTCCCTGAAGTTTTATTAAGTGTATATCGGTGTGCACGGCCTTGTGGCATGTACAGTGATACACTGTGCATGTCACAAGTTGTTCCTGTATGATGAATTCAAAATAATGATGACGAACAACCCAAATAACCGAGGCAAATAATATTTTCAAAATACACATTTTATTTTACACTGCAAAACATATTTCTTTTTCAGTTTTACCGTGTCAACGTGTATTTTATAGATAACTCAGATGCTGGATTCGGGCTGGAGCAAAGTCGAAGATAAAATATGAGTGAATGAGTGATATGTAGTGAGGTGAACAATGTAAAGTTAAATTTGTGATGTAATCGAAATTTTAATGTAATTGAAAAATGTATATATGTAGTGAGAGCTCAAATTTGTACTATTCAAAAATTGTAATAAAATATTTGTTTGAATAAAATATCTGTTTGAATTTAAATTTTGTGTTATTTATTTTATTCAGCAAATATTTATTTAATTATGTGAAAATAAAATAGTACAATAACAAATACATTTAAATGAATATATATATATGTTTATTATCATTAAACAAAAATCATATACTTGCATATTCAACAATCTCCCCCTTTTGATGATAACAAACATATATTTTTGATTTTGAATTTATTAAATGTATTTGGGTATAGATGAAATCTATTTCCTCCCCCTATTTGAATGCACCCTCTCTAAAACAAAGCTCCCCCTTCATATATGCATGAAAATAAATAAAAATATGCAAATGAACCTAGATGCAAATAATAAATAAAATATTTGACCTTTATTTGCCAAAATCTTAACTGTTCTCTCCCCCTTTTAATATCAGCAAAAGAGTAATAGTGTTAGAAAAATAGAGATATAGTGATAGGCATTAATACAACATTAATACCCAATCGAGTATAAATATTAAATTTCAATAAAAAATCAAATAAAAATCATAAATACTCTGTTAGGCGCATATTCCACTTTAGAATGAAAAGGGTGATGTTGGTATATAAAACCATATAGTTGTGTATGTTTATGGTATATTAATATCAGGATTTGAATATCTACTAACCATGCATAACCGTTAGGACTTTTAAATGAGATTAGTAGTATTCCTAAATTTTTAAAAAACAAAAAACAAATTTCAAGTATCTTCTAACCACGCATAACCGTGAGGACTTTTAAATGGGATTAGAATCAACTCGTCTATTTAATAACCAATTTTGATATGTGTTCCATACATGCATAACCATGAGGACTTTTAAATGAGCATGAAAGCACATACACAAATATTCCAAGTAATTCACTCATGCATAACCGTGAGGACTTTTAAATGAGAGTGAATACTTTGGATGTTTTTATTAAAATAAAATAAAATAAAAATGAATAATTTCCTGTTTAAAATACCACATATTGACATACTATATTGGATTTTGATGAGTGATGGTCGTTGGAAATATAATAGAAATAGAGATGGTCATGGAATTTTTACCCATCAAAAGTTATTATAAATCTTGTTTAAATTTTTAAAGAAATTTACTAAATATACTTTCTCAAGTCATAATATATGATTAATATCGACACTCATCACTTTTTCAATCACTATTTATCTTTTCAGTAGGGAGTCAGATTAGTTAATGTAGTTATTTAAGATCAAATCCAAAAATAATTATAAAATCAAATTTTCTAAAATGACTAATCAAAAACAAGGTCAAAATACTATTTTTTGGAAGGGGTTTTATAAAAGTGTCTGCTTATTGAAAATCAGTTGAAATGAAAAATATGCAGATTTTTACTGTGATGTAGCTAATGAATGTTTCTACATAAAACACGTTCCACTAGTAATTTTTCTATCAACTAGATTACCAGTGTAATCTGCATCCGAATTTCCCTTTGACTCAAGATTATCATTAGTTGGATGTCATAGACCAGATCGTGAAGTTGCAACAAATTCCTTAAAATCCTTTTTATAGCTTTTAAATGAAATTCTTTTGGATTTTGAATTGAAACTGTGCACATAAACAAACAGTGAACATAGTGTCAGATCTAGAAGCAATAAAATAAACAAATGTATCCATGTGTATTATGAGTAATCATCAATCAATAAAACACCATCATTAGTCCAAACAAATCTATATGAACTAGTTCAAAGACTCTAGAGGTACTTATAGTGTTCTCGGCATAAAAATATAATTGGCCAACAATTTTGCATAAGTCAAAATCATAATCAACATTCATCTCCTTATCACATAACTGGCTGATTTAAATCAGATTATGGTGCAGATTTTCACATTTAATAAATCATTCAAAATAAATATACCGTTACCTATTTTACCTTTACGATAATTTTTCGTTGTTGCCCATTGTGATTCTGCCACCTTTGTACTAGGCTAAGGAACTTAGATTTGTCGCTCGTCGTGTGCCTAGAACAGCCAGAACCCAGGTAACACTGTTATTGTTCCTTAGCCTGCCACCACACCTACACAAGGAAAGATTTTTGTGACCTATTTGTTTTTATAGGTCCATGGTTGTTAGTGGCAAAAGATTTTGAAAAATATGTTTGTGTAGACCCAAAACAATCTATATTTGTTCCTTTCAGCACCCAGATTTGTTTGACTTTAAGGGATTTTATATTCGTGCCTTTTGGGACCCAAATTGGAATGGTTTTCACGTGTTTGGGTCTATACCAGCAAATATTGTGATTGTGTCCATTTTTTCCACATATCGTGCACTTTGAATTGACTTGATTAATTTCATTTCTAACACGTGCAGATTGATTATACCCAAGTCCTTGTCTAACAGTATTAACAGTTTGTTTCCCTAATAGCATATTTAGTGATCTTTCTCCTTTGGAAATTTTTTCTAAAGTTGTAGACAATTGTTGTACTTGTGTTTTGAGAGATTTATTTTCATTCAATAATTGAGTGCACTTTTTAATAGAATTTTCTCTCCTAGTATTTTCACTTTCTTTCAAAATCAGAATTTCATTTTCAAGTGATTTAATTTTAATTTCTGATTTTTTAATCTCTTCTTCAAATGATGGACACTTGTCACACTTAGGGTATAGTTTTTGACTAATTGGTCAAGTTGTTTATTTAATTCTATCAAAGTATCTCCTTGTGATTTAATTTTAGCGTATTTCTCCCTAAGTCATTCAAAACAGCCATTTACTTCGTGAAAATATATAAGTAATTCTGAGTGAGTAAGTTTTGATACCTTGCTTGGCTCATCATCATCACTGTCAGTTGTTTCTCCTTGAAGGCACAGATTTCCTTTTTCACTCTCACTGCCAGTGCTTTTATCATCTTCATCAGTTTCATCCCAAGTGGCTGCAAAACTTCTCCTTTTTGGTTTCTTTTCTTGGCTGAGTCGATTCTGAGGACAATTTTGCTTGATATGACTGGGTTTATTGCACTTGTGACAAATGATTTCCTGCTCTTTTGAATTGTCTAGTGTTTTGACTATTTTGCTTTTCAATTGTTGATTTAGAGCTGGATTTCCGTATTTGCGGTTTCACTTTTTGAATCTCTTTATTAGTAGCGCCAGCTCAGCTGCTCCATCATCATCATCATCACTTTCCGCTGTTCCTTTGAGAGCTATTGATTTCTTTTGCGTATCGCCTCCTTCGCGTTCTTCCTTGAATTTGATTTCTAGCTCATAAGTGGTGAGATTTCCGATGAGTTCTTCGACTTTGATTTGTTTTAGATCTTTTGATTCTTGAATGGCTGTAACTTTTGTTTCAAAATTTTGTGGAAGGACTCTGAGGATTTTCCGGACTATTTCCAATTCTGTGTATGTTTTTTCGAGAGCCTTTGATTTGTATATGAGATTGGAAAGTCGTCCATACATCTCTTTGACATTTTCATCCTTGGCCATTGTGAAGTTCTCGTATTCGCTACTAAGCATGGCAAGGCGAGATTCTTTGACTTGAGATGTTCCTTCGTGAGTCACTTCAAGTGTGTGCCAGATTTCCTGCGTAGTTAGACAATGTGAGACACGGTTAAATTCAATTTGATCCAATGAACAAATAATAGAATTCATAGCATTAGCATTATGTAGTTTATTTTCTAGATCTGTCCATTGATCCATCGACTTTTCAATTTTTTGATTATTTACCACTATAACTGGTGTCCTATATCCTGTCTCAAGAATATTCCAAGCATCAATGGTTTTCAGAAAAAATTTCATTCTATTTTTCCAGTAAGCATATTCACCATTGAACATTGGTGGTCTAACTATGGACTGACCCTCAGCAAAGGCGTTATTAAAAGAAGCCATTTAAAAATTTAAATTTTTAAAACAAAAATTGTTTTTGAAAAATCAAATTTTTAAAACAAAAATTGACTTTTTGTTCCTAGCTCTAATACCACTTGTAGGATCGATTTCACCCTAGAGGGGGGGTAAATAGGGTGATGCTATTAATTATAAAAATTTAATGCGGAAATATATAAAATAATTGCAGCACAGATAATATCTAAATAATAGCAGCACAGATAATAGCAGAATATTAAAAGTAGAAATAGAACAACACAGATTTACCCAGCTTCGGCAATACCCTGCCTGCTGCTGCCCCCAAGGTTTCTACTAGAAATTAAGCAGTCGGACGCTTACACACGTAAACTCACGACACCCGCTATCGACTAACCTAACTCTACGCTCAAAACCCTGCCACAACTCAGCCACTGAGTTGCGAATTCTCGAACTACACCACCGTAGTTCGTCCCCTAGTCACACGACTAGAATTTACAAACATTTAAAATAGAAATAAAAAATAAAAAACAACTCTAAAACAATAAACCCTATTTAAAATTAAAGCCCAATAGTATTTATCAAAAAACCGGCCCAAAATAAAATAAAATAGTGATGGTTGTGTCCCCTTTTTTTTATTATTTCTTCGGCCTTGTATCCTTTGCGTTGAAAAATGGCTGCTTCATTTTTCTTTGCTCGAGATTGTTTGTTCCTCTTTCAAAATAGATTAGGGCTTCTGAAATTTGAAGACGCCGACTTCAGTTGTTGATTGAATGATGAACTATCTACAGTTTGCTTTGTCAATCAATTTGTCACTTTGATTTGCAAATGGTTGCTTCAACGAGTCGAGTTCGAATTGAATTGATATGTGATTTTGCTTTATTTCTTTTGTTGATATGCTTGAACTCGATGCCTGATAATGCCGATTATGATTGGGTTTTATAGGGTTGAAAACCCCTAAATTAACGTTCGAATATTTTCATTTGAATTCGTTTGTTTATTTAACTCGGTCGTATGATTATGCTTGAATGCTTGTGATTTCTTTAGACTAGTTCAATTCGAATATTTTCTGATATGCTATGCTTGATTACCACGGCTTTGATTCTGACTTGTTTGATTCTTCCTTGGTCATCACGTCTCTGACTTTGGTAATTAAAATTGTGATAATCTGTACTTGTTCGATTCTTATTATCACATGGCTTCTACTCTGACTTGTTCAACTCGTGTTATCACTTGGCTTTGACTCTGGCATTTAAACTTGACTTGTTCGAACTCATGTTCCATTCTTGCTGGCTTTGACCCGTTCTGTTTTGATACATATATTCGAATTGCTACTGTTTTGATTTTCTGTACACTCTGTTTCATGTTGTACTGGCCTGCTGTGGACTTGAAGTTGTACATTAGAGTCTTGTCTGGTTTCTTGTTTGGTTTGAGTTTTGTATTCATTCGAAGTTTTGTTGACATGGTCTTTCTCGACTGCTCATTGCTGTAGCATATATATATATATATATACATGTTGCTCCTCACTTTGTCATTGCAGTCTGAGTTGCATTGCAGTCTGGTTACATATGAGCTGGTCTTGGCCATTTGATTCATGTGCATAGCATATATATGTATACATGTGTGTATGCATATGTATATATATATATATATATATATGTATGTATGTTTGTTACACCATATAGTTTGCTTGAAGTTACCACTGTTGACATGTGCATTTTGGTTTCACTTGAAATTCATCTTGATTTTGGAATTTGTCTGCACTTTGGTTGATTGCACTGTCCACTTTGTTGCATTGCATATTCCAGTGTGCCTAGTCTTTGTGAGTCTGACATTACTTGTATCACTGCATCCTATTCTTGTTCCTTATGAGCCCGGTGCACCTTTTTCTGACTATGGTTCTATTTTGTGTATTTGCTTCATCTGCTTTGAGTCACTTGTTTGGTTCTTGATGTCTTCATGTGTACTTGAGTCTGGTTGGACTGTCTAGCCTTGCTGTACAGGTATGTAGCTTCTATTGCAGCTTGATTGCTTGCATGTGTATATGACATGTGTGTTCACACATGTATATATGTATGTTAGCTTGTGCAGTTTCTTCCAGTCTTTGTTGCTTTTGAATCCATGCCTTATTGTGTTCATTTGAGTCTACACTTGCCTTTGAGCTTCTGATTTTTTGTGTGGAACTGTTGTATGTATGTGTCACCACTGTTGTCTTGATGCTGACTGTTCCTCTTTGATTATTTCATTTTGATGATAATTGTGCACATACAAACATATATATACATACATACATATATGTATGTATATTTGTGTATAGTTATTGTGCCTTTGGTCTGTGTTACATTGAGCTCTGAGTTGAATTCCGGTTGACACTTGAGTTTGAATGGTTGAGTCGTTTTCATGTGTATTCACTGAATTTTTGGCCGAGGCTTGTTTTATGTTGGTTTTGGATTCTTGTTGCATGATAACTTGTACTCGACAATTTTGTGATGTATTTTGTATCGCACCTGAGTTGAGTCCAACCTCGGATCGGGTTTGACCTTGTGCTTACTTGTCCCTGTAGTTTTATCAAGTGTATATTGGTGTGCACGGCCTTGTGGCATGTACAGTGATACACTATGCATGTCACAAGTTGTTCGTGTATGATGAATTCAAAATAATGATGACGAACAACCCAAATAACTGAGGCAAATAATATTTTCAAAATACACATTTTATTTTACACTGCAAAAAATATTTCTTTTTCAGTTTTACCGCGTCAGTGTGTACTTTGCAGATAACTTAGATGCTGGATTCGGGCTGGAGCAAAGTCGAAGATAAAATACGAGTGAATGAGTGATATGTAGTGAGGTGAACAATGTAAAGTGAAATTTGTGATGTAATCGAAATTGTAATGTAATTGAAAATGTATATATGTAGTGAGAGCTCAAATTTGTACTATTCAAAAATTGTAATAAAATATCTGTTTGAATTTAAATTCTGTGTTATTTATTTTATTCAGCAAATATTTATTTAATTATGTGAAAATAAAATAGTACAATAACAAATACATTTAAATGAATATATATATATATATATATATATGTTTATTATCATCAAACAAAAATCATATACTTGCATATTTAACAAAAAGATCCTTAAAAAATCTTGGTACTGAACTGCTGCATTTTAAGACTACATATGTATTACATAGTTAAAAATTAATGAAAAATGTAGTTAAAATCTATAGTAAAATACAGTTTTTAATTACAACAGTATTAATTTCAAATAATTGCATATTTGTATGCACATACTTAAGTTTTTTCAACTTTGTATGTAATTATTTAAAACCAATAATACAAAGTCGATTGAAAATTAAATCAAGCGTTTACCTGCAAGATGATGAAGCCATAATGAATCGTAAAAAAAAAATTGAACAGCAGATCGAATTAAATCTGATTTCCCTACGAAGATTTCAAATCTTGATCGCCAATACAATCACACGAGAATAGTCGACATGAAATAAACGAGGGTAATTAGGGAAACAAAATATTGTAAAAAAAAATAGGGACCGGATTTACAAATTTAAAACGGAAGGAGTTTTGGGCTATTAAATTTGATTTTAGGGACGTGGGCCTAATTTTTACTTGTTTAAAATTATTTTATTAACATACACGCTTTCGTTTTTCCATATTTGTTAACTTATTTCCATAAATAAATAATTAACAAGTAATTTTAAAATCATACATGCATACATATATACATACATACATACATATATATATATATATATATATATATTTAAAACTAAGGCTGAACATAAATATTTAATATATATATATATTGATAATAATTATATTATCAAGTCTATCGATAAATCTATTTTTATAAGAATTAAAAATCAATACATTTGTATAATTTTGAATATAAAATGAATTTTCATGAATAAATATGTATTATATATAATTTTACTTAAAAAAAATTAATAGATATTTTGTTAAGTTGTAGATTTGATTTTAATTTTTCTAAGTCAAAACTAGATTTTAAGATGCTAATTTTAAGTTCAAAATATATTCAATTAGTCAAATATAATTATAATTAAAATATATATAGCATTGTTATTATTATATGTTAAACCGAAATTTGGTTCAACATTTTAAATGTATGTACAAGAAGGCATGTTCGAAGAAATTCCGATAATACCTTTGGTTTTCCGATTATTCACAGAATTGTTTGAAATATAGTTTATAAGTCCAAAAGATAGAGTAGGCAAGTCAAAAAGTCAATAGGCAAATAGGCAAGTCCAAGAGTCAATATACAATATGCTCAAGTCATGTTCTTTATTCAATTATGAACATGTTATAAAATAGTACAAATATGCAGTTTTCTAATTGTTAAGCCCTTGTTTACACATATATCATCTTCTTCCTTGTTATCCGTAATTCCATTAGTCT
Source organism: Allium fistulosum (assembly GCA_030737815.1). Lineage (NCBI taxonomy): Eukaryota > Viridiplantae > Streptophyta > Magnoliopsida > Asparagales > Amaryllidaceae > Allium > Allium fistulosum. The sequence continues at coordinate 427,836,234 of CM060902.1, forward strand.
GTCCTCGAGCTCTCCTTACCGTAATGAAGAGAACTAGGAGAAGATCCTAACTGGAAAAAGTGATAAGAATGAGAAAGAGATTAAGGGCCAATTTTCACGCTGCATCTCTATTTATAGTGGTTGGAAGGACGCTAGCTAGCTTCCATTGGCGATGTGAGACTTATGGTGTCATGGAGCATGTAATGGAATGTGAAGGCCTTTGAAGCTTTATGAAGGAAAATGCCTCAAATCCTCTTGAATTTGCTTTTGTAAATAATCTTATTCTTCTTTCTTTGCATGACCTTTGACATTCTACAGCATGGATGTGTGACATCGACAATCATGCCATATTAATGAAATACGACATCGATTTATAGCTTACAGCATGTGACATTATGTTACTTTTGTTATCACATTGATGAAGCGCGATATGGCTTGAAAAACGACATCGACTAAGTGCGTTATGGATGAAATGAGGCATTAATGGAATGTGGCATCAGTGAAGGATGGCATCAATGGAGTATGGCGGTGATTAGGTGCGGCATTGAATATATGCGACATCAATTATAGGCGGTGTTGACAAGAGGCGATATTAATAAGATGAGAAGCTGCATCGATGAGAATAAATACAACATGGAATTAGTGCGGCATCATTGTAAGCTTCCGTGATGAAGTGCAGCAACCTTCCCTTCTTTTTATATTGATGGAGCACGACATTGAAGTAGTGCAGCGCCATTATCAGTTATAGGCCTTTGATATCAATTATTCTTTGGCATTAGCATTTGAAACCTTAATCTTCGACATGAATCCTAGGCTTCCGCATTGATTCCTTTGCTTGTATCATTTGGAAATTATGTGGATAACATTATAATTTCGCAATTATTTATAGTTATATACATAATTTTAAATAAAGTCTATGGACAACAAATTACATATATAAAGGGCGAATGTATTTGTTGCGGTGTTAATCCCATCACCTATAAACGTACACAAACCATTTACATGTTGCACGTACATTATACATATATGAGTGTATTTGATACACTCAAAATAATATATTTAAATTAAATTAAATAAAACTACATTTCAAACAAACTAAAATATTTAAATAATAATATTTTATTTAAAATAATTTTAGATTGGATCAAAATTTAATTAGAGTTTATAGATCCAATAAAAATCCAAAATAAAAAAAAAAGTTGAAATTCAACCATTTACCTCATTGCGGTCCGATCGAGTTGCTTGCAGTATCTAGTACTACAAAACGAAATCATACATTGAACTATTTTAGGTAGCATATAAAATACTTTATTGATGTCTTATACTATTAGTAATTGTTAGGTGAAACTAATCTATCTGAACCATCGAGTTCGTATCAGGAAATCAACTTGGCCGCATGAAGTAGACATCTAAGTCAGACATGATACCATGGACTTGCAGGCCCATACATACCTTATGACATAAATTCGTTGTAGAGCACGCTATCAGTTTTACACTTTCCCTCAAAAAGCCTGAGATTCCTTTCCATCCAAATACCAGCTACAAAGGCCTTCGATACATACGGTAGAGCCAAAAATTGTTGATCCCTCCATCTTGTCACCTTATAAAGTCTTACCCATTCCTCAGCACTATCAAGACAAGGCTGCTCCTGCTTACCCATACTCAAAATCTTTCTCCACAAAGCATTAGTATTGGGACTGTTGAAACATAGATGCATCACCTCCCCTCATGAGTCCCGCAAAAAGAACAGATGTTAACCACGTCAAAACCTCTAGTTTGAACAGTATAAACATGTTAGTATACTGCAACCTTTCTTGTCTATTGTTTAAGGGTATAAAGATGTTATATTAACGTTAAAAAACTCATCTATTGATTTAGCTCAATTTACTAAAGTAATATATTTTACTTTAAAGAAACGTGTTATGCTATTTCCCAATTAATTTCTTCTTTGTTTCTTTCAAATTTTCTCAACATTTATTTACACGTTGGCTGTCTATTTCTGGAATATGTTTAAAGGATCACTCATATATGATGTAAATGTGAATCCGATGGAAATGTGAAACAAACTTATATTGTATGATTAGTTATAAGTCCGGTTACGGTTTGTTAACTTTACCTATCTCTGTTTTTCATTTTATTTTCCAAATCACAGTAACTTATTAGTAGAAAAATGAAAATATTAAATCATAAATTTAGTGTTTTCACAAATAGGAAATTAATTAGACTGACCGCATTGATCATTAGAGAAGTTTGTAAATTTGTGAATTTAAATGGCGTGAAGTTAAAATAATATGCTATTTTTCTCTTTTCATTATGCTAATATGTTTTTTCTTTTTCTTTTTTCCTTCCAAATAATGTCTTTTTCCTCTAGCTGGACCTTTTTGCAAATATATTTTATTAAGAGGTAATTAGGGAGAAGGACAAACTTTGAAAAAAAGTTAGCCTGAAGAACACCAAGTTTTATTTTTGAGCTGAAGGACAAATTTTGAAAAAAAATTAAGCTGAAGGACAATGCTAGTTATAACTAGCATTATATTCAGTTTTTACGTAATACAAAATGCTAGTTCTAACTAGCATTATATTCAGTTTTACACTGTACAAAATGCTAACTATAATTAGCATTTTCCTTCAGTCCAATATTTTTCAAAATTTCTTTCAGCCCAAAATGAAACATTGTCCTTCAGCCTAATTTTTTTCAAAGTTTGTCCTCGTGCCTATTTTCCACTTTTATTAATTTCTTCTTTTTTTTCTCTCATCACCATAATACATAGATTCATCTTTTTTATATAATATACACACATCCAACGCTTTATTGTTAACAGTTCTAATAATTCAAATAAATTTTTTATTCAACATATTATAATTATGTATTTAATTATAATTTACCAAAAGCCGTAAATGTTTTTATTTATTTTTTGAAATTATGTAATCAAACGGTTGGTTTTGATTTCCCAACTAGTGCTGGTTTCCCAACCGTTGTGCTAGTTACTAAAAGTTTAAATAGATTGAACACGCTATCATGTTGGTGTGTTGGAAATAAACAACTAAAGCAGCAAGCATAAGACCCAATATTTTGTCGACATTTATTCACTAGTTCTTACAGAATTAGGCATGCATGTAACAACAAGACAAGTTCATAAAAACTGAATGCATCCACCCATTTTAAGACAGTAAAGAGTGTATGATAGCAACATCAAGCGTTTACTTTCGGCGCCCAGCCTGAAATGACATGCTCTCTTGCAGCCTTAGTCTTTTCAAATGATTCCCGACTAAACAGGAGCTGCATATACACAACGGATGAAATTATCAATTAACTTCTATATTTCTGCAATATCCACATTTGGTAAAATGACCACAATATCTTTCATTATGTGTGCAATTAAAGATAAACTTTGTGGAAGCATCTAAGAATATCCACATACCGATCACAAATAAACGGTGAAAACTGTTGAAGCGGGATAAGACGTGCTAAATATAAATACAAACATAGAAGTTGAAGGTACTTAATCTCATTGCAGAATGTATTAATAAGTGGGCTTACCCGGGGCTGATTTATGCAAGGTTTAGAACCTTGGGCAAGTCCCTATTCATACCACTTACCCGAGTTTTGATAACCGAACCCGACCATGGTCCACCCACAATTAACCGTTGACCGTGGACAACGGTAGCCCGGAGCTGAGTTTGGCCTCTCCCATGCATGAATCGAGGTCGGATCTCTAAATCCTAGATGGAGCCGTGCTTTTAACCCTTCCAGCCGTTTAATAGACCCAAATCTCCAAAACCCTAATTCCTAAATCAACGCTCACACCCAATCTGCAGCTGTGTAGTTAAAGCGCTTAACGGTGAAGGTGCAAAAAGTTGTAGCGGTAATAAATCGGAGGATATAACGAAGGAGCAAAAAGCTTTATTAAATATAAAATTAAATATTTAAAACTAATTTATTCTCATTCTCACATCTTTTGTATATGAAAATTAAATATTGTTTAATCTTATATAACAAAACTGAAAAATATCATGATTTATGCAGTCCAGATTTAGTAAATACAATAGATTTTTATCTTATATCGAGCACTTACGTTTTAAAATTTAAAATTGAATCTTTATCCTAATTTTGTTGATTTGATTCAAAAGAGAACGAATCAAATCAACATTTCTATATTAATGTTGTTAAAGCGAGTGCTAAAAAGCTTTGATTTAGCGGGTGTGGCGGAAAATAAAAGAACTTAAAGCGGATCTACTGTTTAACAATGCAATATTGAAAAAGTGTAGCGATCGAAAAGCGCTATGCGCTATAACAGAGATTTTATGGGGCTTTAACTGCACAAATCTGCAGTCGGTCACAGCAAGTACAGCCATGTCCGCAGCTACGCAGCTACAGGCATCGATTTGACTTTTTAAAATTTTTGTTACATCTGTTGCTTCCAGGTAACAATTTTAAAAAATCTTAATGATTGATAAGGCAAAGTTAATTTGTAACGGAAATTAAAATTTATTAATCTCCATCAAAGAGGATCGCAATGATGAATGGTACTTATGTTTGCAGTTTCAAATTGTCTGTGGCTTATGGAGATATAATGCTTTTGTTGTAGCATATGCTGGTGAGAAGGTAGAACTAAATTCCGGAGATGAAGATTCATGATTAACAGATCATAATTGTTGCATTTTTCATTTGTAATATTTCATTTTGAAATGAAAGTTAATGAGCTTTTCGTGTATATCAGTTATATTGTAAGTACAAAATTCATAAAATATGTCCAAAGAGCAAAACTTGGATGCTTTGCAACCAAATTGGTTACCAACACCCAAAAATAGATTTATGTAGTGAAATAAATGAAAAAGGTAAAATTAAAATAGAAGAATAGAATAAACTAACCAGCAAATCAAAGCAATAATCAAGAACACAAGAATTTATAGTGGTTCGACGTTGTATGCCTACGTCCACTTTGAATATCCTCTTTATTGATTCACGAATAGTTTGATTACCATAGCAAACAGCAAGAAATTAGGAGAAAACTTGATACAATAAAGACTAATGTAACCAGCAACGTAAAGATCATCAGAATGACCCATATGCCAGTATTTATAGGTGAAGGCGATCACCAATCTCCCTGAAACGGCTACAGGACCTTCTAATCCATAAGGGCCAACCGGAGGGGTCGCTAGGTCCAAATACCAATGAATAGAGATCGGTACCGAACCCTTCATTGGTCGATTCTGGAGCAGCGATCTCTATGGTGGCTTCTTCATGTTTAGACATGTTAGTACTTCAAATATCATGTTGATTGGACAACTGGAACTCGTATTTTTGTTTGATCTTTGGTTTAGATCCACTTGGAGGTTATTTCTGCCAAACCCTTCTATATGGGTTATGCCGATCCCTCATAGTTGACTCAAGTATGTCGATCCCTATACCTATCAAACTCCACCGATCCCTCTTACATGCTATGGCGATTTATTTGTCTATCCAATCATGTCGATCCATGCCCTTCTACTTATGCCGATCTCTCCATTGCTTCAACTATGCCGACCTTTTGTCCAACTAACTATGCCGAACCATACATTTCCATCTATACCGATCCCAAGAGTTCCACCAAGTCATGTTGATCCATGCACCATCACCTATGCCGAACCCCTCAATTACTTCATCCATGCTAACCCTCATCCAACTAACTATGCCAATCCCAAGGGTATTACAAAACTATGCAGATCCCTTGCTTATCCAAGCTAACTTTCATATTTCTAGCATCATGCATCGTCTATCTACCAACTCCGTTAAATCCTGGCTTCAAATGACCATCTGAACTCTACTTATGGATCCTACAGCCATTGCTCCGTGGTCATCCTCCTTGATAACAGTCGAATCTATCTTGCACAATCAGTTCAATATAGTCGGGTCAGGATACCGGGTAGCACTTGCCCCCCAAAGTACGTCTTGTGAGTAACATGACGTACTTTGAATCGAAACAAATCTGAATTGTCGGAAAGAGGTCCATCTAGTTTCCTGATTGATTGCTATTCCATTGTTGAATGGCTTTCCAAGGCATTGAATCTTCCATTGAACGCCATGATGCTTGGTCGATTTCCAATAATATAAGTCCAGTATCACGTTCCGTCAGCATATACAAATCCAGTTATGCGAGGCTTTTATTATCTGGTCCAGCCTTGAACTTAAAGGTTTCATGTTTGATTTCAATTTCTGTTGATTTCAAAAGTTGAACTTTTAAATCATTCACGTGTATATTCATATACACGTTTCCGTTGTTGGCTCCCAGACGTGTTCGAACGTTTACAGGTCGTTGCTAATTTTTATAATATTTTGTATATTTGCGTTTACAGTCAAACCTCCATAATCACTATCATCATTCATTTTTCATTTTTTTATATCATCTATAGGGACCGACATTCAACATGTCGATCCATTGTTGAAGCTACGCAAATAGGGATCGACAGGTTCCTATACCGACCCCTATTCCCTTTTACTCGTTCAACATTCTCGTGGCTGAAACATTCCCATCCATATAAATACGAGCCTCTCTCCTTTTTCTTCTTCACTTTTTCATTCTACTTGCCTTTGCATAAAACTTCCCTTCCGAACCCAGGCTCTTCGAACTTCGACCTCAAATCCAACCTTAATTCCAACCATTCCACTAACACACATCTCATTCGCCTTCGATTCAATTACCCTCGAACACTTGTCCCAAACTTAATTTGTACCTTCACGTTTTAATATAGGTATGGATTTGTGATATTTCTTTTAATTACACGATAAGGTTATCAGTTTTGAGCTGCTGATGTGAGCATAAGGTGGCGACCGATCTCGGAGTAGTTAATGGTTGCTTGAACAAAGGCTTTGTAGGTTGAATTATATATATGAAGAAGAGATGATGAGATAAAATGAGGGTTCGGTGAGGGATCCTAAGGAAAAAAGAGGTGGAGGTAGAAAGATGAAGGATTCGGTGTTGTTGGTGACTCTAGGTGAAGGTCCGGCCTCGATGGAGGGATCGGTAGTTGATTCCAAAGTTGAGAAGGGAGAAGGATAAAGAAAATGAGGAGTCGGCAAAGGACGTTATAGAGGAAAGGATAGATGTTGAGTGACATAGGGATCGGTAGACTTTGACATGGCAATGATAGGGACCGGTCGCTTTAGTTGTGGAGAGGGATCGGTGAGGAGAGTTAGAGAAAGGGATCGATATTGGGTAGTGATGTAGGGATCGGCGTTCCCTACTTTGGTATAGGGTTCGGTATAGAGGCCTTTACTCGATGGATCGACATAGGAATTCTTGAGATAGGGATCGGTATTTAAATGCTAGGGATCAGCATATGCTTTATAAACTGATCTAACTCAACTTATTCGAACAATCAACGCTAGTTTGTCTTGCTGACCTTGAACATATAATGACAATGAACAATATAACATGCATACTTGAACTGTCGAACCTGAAATTGATCAACCAAATTTTCGGAACTTCCAATATGGACTAAGCGACATACTTGCTAATGAACTTAAGTAACATACTTCATAATTCAATATGCCGGTAGTCGATCCCAAAGCTTTCGTTGCCGATCGATTTTCTTGTCAGTCGAAACGGTTAACGATAACGGTCTCTCTGGACAAAACTCTCAAATCTCGTCGTTTTATTTCGCTTTTCTGATTTCAAACTGTTTATGTCTATTATATACTGCACTGCACTACACTAGTTCACACATAGCACGAGGGAAACAAATTATTTTTCTAATCTCAATTATCTATTGAGTATAGCTGATATAGATCCCCGACGCTCGAAGCATTCAGTTGACATGTCTTCTGATTCGGCGACACGACACATTGGTTCTGAAGCGAAATCAAGTTCCACAACTCTATCCGGTAGGCCTTCTCCAAGCCATCATGCGGAGAAAACAGAAGTCTCTAATCCACAAGCTGATCTTTTCTCCAATGTCCCAGTCCTTCCAACGGAGGACATAAGCCCTACCCCTGATGCTGTAGAGGGCGATATTCTTCTCGATAATCCAGTGGATTCACAAGCCTCTCGAATTGACGAAGCTGCTCTTCGTCGATTATGCTCTATCCACGGAATTCGTTTGGGGACGTCTTGGTTCCCTCCAGACAAGATAGACCTCACTTGCCCCCAGCAGGGTATACAGCTTGCAATAAGTTTATATGTTGGGTTGGATGCGTACCGTCCTTCGATTCGTTTGTCCGAGAGATGTTGAGATATCTTGGGATCGCCCCCACACAACTTCATCCCAACAGTTATGCTTTTATTCATGGAACCTTCTTGTCGTTGTTCATTAACGTTCTATTCTGTCTGCCTACTCCCGAAGATATAAGATTCATCTATAACTTCAAACGACGATCGGGAAGCCCCTCTTACGTCTTTCTTGAGCCTTCGCTAAATTGTCAAGTTCTAACGGACGCTTGGAACAAACTCTCACTATTTAAGCATGAATGATTCTATGTGTGTTGCCCTCCTGGGTTTGCAAGACGATGGTTAGAAGGACGTAAGTATTACTTTCATTTTTCTCTCAAGTTCACTGATCCAAGTCATAACTTTTCCTTTGAATCGACTAACATCCGGAGTTCTCTCATGTGTTCGTCTACGTCCTGAAGGCGTTGGTTTTTCTATGGCCGTAGTATTGGACTTCTTGGGAGTGCGGCATTATTAAGGAATGTTGCAGAACAAAAGAGGGATACTGTCAACCCTTTAACCCCATCGTGCCCCTGCTGAGGGAACTCAGGATGATACTGAGGAGGGAGAGATTAAGGATTCTCAAGCCGAGAAGCCGAAAGATGTCGATGCAGGTCTCGAAAAAGCGCCAATGGTTGAACCGTCGCAAGCCGGATAATCCCAAACACCTACAAATAGAAAGAAGAGGTTGGCGTACAGGCTTCACAGAAAGAAAAACTGTCTCGGATCCAGAACTTTTTATTACTTCGCTTGAGGAGGAATCGTCCTCCCAGCACTTGGAAAGCTCGTTGAAGAGGTTTTCTAATCTTCAAATTCCGGACGACATCATGTCCTATAACTTTCCAAACATCAACATAGAAGGATCAACTCTCCCACCAGAAGTGGCGAAGGCATCCAACCTTCGGACAAAAGAGAGAAAACGCTGAGCAAAGCTACCGTTACCGGTTTGTTGGAGAGAGCACTAGGACACTCACAACCACACGCACTTCACCATACACTTCTATTGATCTTTCGTGTGACAATTACTAATACGTTCACATTCGGTCTTTTCAGGTGCAATATCTCAATCAAGAGCCTTCGATCGCCTCAGAAGTTCTTCTGCATACCACCGATCAAGCCGGGATTCAGAGTCTACTCAGCGCAGGGAAAAAGACGAGGGGCGAGATAAGAATTATCATTCAAGGGAATCTTCTTCCTCTTCCAAACGCAAATCTCAATCCTAAGCATCTCGACAAGGCGAACAATCCAACTTTCCTGCCCAAAGTAGAAAGCAGCCTTCCTATCGTGGTCCTCATATCGCCGCGTCTCACGAGACACATTCCGGCTCTTCAAGCTCCAGACAATCTCGCGAGCGCCGGTCAGGCAAACATCCTCTTGCTACCTCCGAACCACCTTTGTCGGCCACTGCACTTGACGTTTCCACAGCAGAGAAGTTGGTCGAGCTCAAGGCAGTTTTTCAAAGATTTGCTTTAATGGCCTTAAATTCCTTCTATTCATATAATCACAGGGCATGCCAAGGAAAGTTCTCCCGCATGCGTGAACGACGTAATTGTGCAGCACGAATCATTTATACACTTGGCAGAAAAGTCTCTAAAGTTTCTATTAAGCGACAACACAAGATAGACCGCCTCAAGTTGGAAGCTATACATGACAAAGATATAATCAAGCATCAGCACGCTGAATTGCTAGAATTTAAAACCCAACTTGCTGAAACGGAGAAGAACGCAAAGGAAACGGCAGAGGCAATAAGCTGTCTGGAAGCTATTCAAAAAAAGGAACTCGACGCGGCACTTCATCGTAGTGGAGCACTCGCTTTAGAAAAGGACTCGCTGCACAAGGAGAAAGATGCTCTGGCTCGCTGCGTCGAAGAACTTAAAGAACTTTTAAAGAAAGAACGGGAGGAAAAAATTAAAGCTCAGGAGGAATCGTAGAAATACTGCGAGGAAGTTGTTGAAGCTATAAGCTTAAAGGCTAAACTTGACGAGCAATTTGCCAAAATCGAAGCTCTTAAAAAAGAAGCTCGAGAGGAGGGCCGAAGAGAAATGACCGAACAAATTAACTCCCAAGTGGAAGCCGCGATGGAGTCCGGTAGGAATGAGATTAAGGACTTATTCGATCCGTTGATTATTGAATACAATGCCAAAGTCCTGATCCATCACAACTTAAGCTTTCTCGGTGAGGGCGAATCACTCGCTGAAGCTTGGGAGCACACCGTCGAAATGAAGAAGAATGAGTTGGGTGAAGCCGATTTCAACGAGGAAGAATTAGTGAGGGAAATTCTTCGCGGGAACGAGCCTTCAGATCTAGCTGCTGCAAAACTTTGATTTTTCAAGGCCTCCGCACCTACTGAAGGAGGAAAGAATATTGTCGGGTCTTCAGAGATTGATCATAAAGGTCCTTCTTCATCCCAAGTAGTTGGAACATCAACCTCTCTTGATATGGAGTAGGATCTCGGTTATGATCCGAATAGGCCCGGCTTCGAACCCAAAATGTTATCTCCCATTTTAGAAGGAGACACCCCGGCAACGACGGAGAGTCAATCAGATGCTGGTATTTTGCTTTACTCCTTAATATATGAAAAGTTTTCGTTCTTCACGCACAATATCTGAGCTAATCTCCCCGTTTTATCAAATTTTGTAGGTCTTCCGGGTCCCAGTCAAACTCCCATAAGTAGCGATGTTGCGGAACAACAGAGGAAACGGCTGAAGATCCAGCTGCTGCTAATGTTACGGGACCCGATGCTCAAATCATCGGTGCAATTGATGAAGATAAGACCGATGATCCACTCCCGGCCGACGAATCTGATGACGTGATAATTCTCGGTGCCTCGGAACACACTGATAAGATCAGCATGAGGAAGCAAATCGAAAAAGGAGGAATTGTTAAAAAAAGGTTAAAATTGAGCCTGCCGAGTTGGACGTCGATGATCCTCATCTCGTGTCATTGCAAATTATTCCACCGGTCCCTGATGAACTTCCTCCTACCTCCTTAAGCTCTCCGGCCAAAGGCGGTAAAGGGTCCCGAAAGAGAAGCATAAGCGGCTCTACTCCTGAGAAATCTAAAAGAGAAAGAAAGTCAAAGAAGTTGTTCCTGCTCCAGCTCAATGTACATAGTTTGCATAATCATCTCTTTCACCGGTTGTAGTTGTACGAGTATGAATCACAATCTTTTGAAATAATTTATACTAAAGTTTCGACACTCGTTTTGTAAATAAAAGCTTTTGTTTTCTGTCATGATTCGTGTGAATTGTTATTTAAGTAGATGAACGATTACTTTCCATTCAATGTACTTCTAATTCGTTGCTTGTGAATTTCGTTGGCAATCCACCATCTTCATCCCAAGGCCTTCATGTGGTCGTGGCCTCGAGTCGTATCAAACACCAAGCTCGGGTCTTAGTGTTACGCTGTCGGATTCAGCGGTTTTGTGAATAACTGTGCTTTTGCCCACGGCATTGATTTGACGAGGCCGTAAGTCGGATGGTCGAATTCCATCCTTAGCGAGTTTTTACTCCTCCTGTCGATTTCAGGTCAAAGTTTGTGGAATCGAGAACGGTCGGAATCCACTCGTCTATTCATGGAGTTTGTGGAATAGAGAATGGTCGAAATCCACTCATCTATTCATTCATGTTTATACTCCAGTCCGCTCTCTGGGGACTTAGAGTTATTTTGCGGGTAGTTGGTATCCGCCCGATTTATGTTTATACTCCAGTCCACACTCTGGGGACTTAGAGTTGTTTTGCGGACAGTCGGTATCCGCCCGATTTATGTTTATACTCCAGTCCGCACTCTGGGGACTTACAGTTGTTTTGGTCAAGTCGCACTCTTTTTTGGTTGATTAATTTGCCCTCCAGAATTGGGGGTTTTGATTTAGCGAGCAGTCGATCGAATTTCGATTGCTTTGATTTCTGTTTCAGTCCCACAGTCCGGCCAGGAATTATTAAACGAACAAGTTGACTGAGCTCATCTTGTTTGATCTCAGCGGGAGTTAGCACGATTGATCGATTCCAAACTCCGGAAACTTGTTTATACACATTGATATCAATCGGTTTCGCTATGTAAATATCATGCAATGCAATAGCAAACATAAATGCAGAGGAAGCCTTAAACTTTATTCATTAAATGGAAAGGAACAACATAAACTATTTATTACATATTCGAAAAATCAAATTGTGACGCCCCACTCCGAGACCCACATTAGCAAAGAGTATTACTAAGTGTTTCCTGGAGATTTGACCAGGCAACTGAGTGCTCGGCATTGGCCACTACACGGCACGAAGGACGGTTCGGCATCTAGGAGTACTCGGCATACAAGAGCGCTCGGCATCAGCTGGAACTCGGCATGAAGTACTGTTCGGCATCCAGGAGGACTCGGCGAAGCGCACGGCATCCAGTGGGACTCAGCATCCACCAATGCTCGGCATCAAGACTGCTCGGCATACGAGAACGCTCGGCATCCCATGGTACTCGGCGTCAACCAATGCTCGGCGTCAAGACTGCTCGGCATACGAGAGTGCTCGGCATCAAGACTGCTCGGCATACGAGAGTGCTCGGCATCAAGACTGCTCGGTATCAAGAAGAACTCGGTAGCATCTGGAATACTCGGCAACAAGAGTACTCAGCATCTGGAAGAGCGTTCGGCTTCGACTGACAAACTTCCTGCACTTCCCAAACATCAACCACATCGTTCGGCATAGAAGGGATTGTTCGGCATCAGGGTGTTCAGCACACCTGGTTCGGCATACAGCGACCACTGCACTAGGGCTTGAGTGTTCGGCTATCCAGCCCACTTGGGAAGTCCAGCCCATATTTGCCTATAAATAGAGGGGCAGGGTCACAGTGAAATGGATCCTTTTTTTGGAGAGAAAACACCGGGGAGACTCTGCCATTTTCAAGACTCATCTTCTCTACTTAACAACTTCACTCAAGCATTTGATTCACGAATTGTATTTGTAATCAACTATAAAGGAAATCAATAAAGTTGAACAAAGTGGACGTAGGCAATTACGCTGAACTACTATAAATTTGGTGTTCTTACTTTCTGCATTTAAATTAGCATTGTCTTCTCTGTTTAATTTACTTTCATCACTTATATCTCTATACAATCTTTCTGAACGAGGTTAGTGACCAATTTTGGTGCTAACACTTTGGTGCTTTCACTGAGAATTGAATTCTCAGACCTCAAGGATCTGCTTTGAAGCTACTGGATTGAACAAATCCCCCAAAGAAGATCCGACTCACTGATAGGACATCCGTTGATTCTACTCAGAGTTCATACCAATAACTCTACGATGGCAAGACCACGTACCAGGTCAGCTTCTCACAATGCGGATGCCCACGAGACTGCTAGCGTGCAACAAGCAGGGCCTAGCAATCAACCAGCAATTCCAAATACAGGAGTTGCCACTCAGGACCAAACTCCAGTTGTCACCAGAATAGAGTTCAACGACTTGATGATAGAGCTCAGGGAAAGTAGGAGACAACTAGGAGAGCAGATGCAAGCCAATGCCAACCTGATGGCATAACTTACTCAACAGCAACAACAGAATGCTGGGGGCAATCCCGCTGCTTACTCCTCATCTGACAGCTCTACTTCCTCTGATGAACCTCCCAGGCGCAGACGCCGTAAGACTGATGCTGCACGAGCAGACGCTGCTGTTCGAACAGCTGGAGACTGCGACCAAGCAAGAGCTGGAAGCTTCAGGACTGGGATACAGATGGAAGATAGAGGCCCAGATCATCAAAATGCTAACGATGTCGAACCTCAAGATGCACGATTGGCAGATCGCCAAGAAAGGAGGCATCAGCATGGACAGGCGCGTAGAACAGACTCCAACCTTCCGCCTTCCATACAGACACCCGATCTGACAGCCATGATCAGGCAACTGATGAAAGAGAATCGGGGCTTATCAAATGATGACGGGGGAGTGTCAAGAAGTCATACTCCGTTCACGGATGTTGTGTTGCAAGCGGCGTACCCCAGGAAGTTTAGTATGCCTACTATTCCTGCATATGAAGGAAAGACTGACCCTAGACAACATGTCATGAGGTACGAATGGATGATGGATTCAGCCAGAGCGAATGATGCCACCAAGTGTAGGTGCTTTCCGATTACTCTATCTGGGATCGCTACTATGTGGTTCACCCGACTTCCTCCGCGATCCGTATCAAATTTCGAGGAGTTGGCAAAGAAGTTTATTGAGCAGTTCAGGATACACACTACGCGCCCAAAGGACGTGATGTCTCTGTCAAGTGTAATCCAAAATCCTGGGGAATCGTTGAAGGAATATTTGCAAAGATTCCACGTAGCAGCAACTGAAGTCAGTAATCCCAATGACCATGCAATTCTGATGGCTGTAATGAGAGAGGTGTGGATCCAGACTCTGAGTTTGGAGACTGGCTGGCAGGAAAACCTCCAGCTACGCTAGAGCGTTTCTACTCTAAGGCACACCAGTTCATAAGAAGAGAGGAAGCTAGGTGGGTACGACGAGATAAGGCGCCAGGGCCTGTCCAAGAGTCAATAAAGAGCAACATCACTGTGAAGCAATCGGGAGACAGCTCGGGAAAGGTCCAAGTCAATGTCCAGAACAAGCCTGGGCAACCCAAGGAGTCCGGAGGAAGGAGTCAAGGGAAAAGAAAAGAAGCAGGAAAGTGGAAGTCGAGAATTCCAAGCTACAGCGAGTACACTCCGCTAAACGCCCCACTTGAAAACATTTACCTATCCACCTGCAATACTTTTCAGTACAGAAAATCACGTCCAAAAGAATCAACCGAAGAACAGAAGCGGACCGGGAAATATTGTCGCTTCCATGAGACTTATGGACACAATACGGAAGAATGTAGACACTTGCATGACGCTATCGAGAAGTTGATCAGGCAGAAGAAATTACAAGAATTTATGAAGGATCCACAAGAAGGAGGGCAGGGAACGTCCAACCCAGGTCGTGCACCAGCTCCACGTCATCCCGAGGAGCCTGCCCGGACCATTGGTAGACTGGTCATAAATACAATTATCGGCGGGCCTCACCCCGCGGATAAGAATTGACAGGAGATGGAGCGATATGCAAGTTCCTTGAAGCATGCAGATTTTGAGTGTTGTTCGAACATGGAGGACGGAGCCCCTGCTAAGCAGCAGCGCGTAATGACGGACGATATTGTGTTCAGAAGCAGAGACGCTGATCAGGTAGAGGCTCCGACCATCGACCCCATGGTCATATCTGCAACGATCGGACCAGCATATGTAAAAAGAATTCTGATTGATTCTGGAAGTTCAGTCAACATCATCTTCAAGAAGGCCTACGATCAAATGAAGCTAGAAACAAAAGACTTGAAACCATCCAAAGCTCGTATTCACGGCTTTAACGGCGCTGCAACTGATGCAGTGAGATATGTCGAGTTACCAGTTGAACTGGGACAAGGCGAGCGTCAAAGAGTGCGAATTCTACCCTTTGTAGTTTTGGATGTGGACTCTTCGTACAACGTTTTCTTGGGCCGACCGGCCCTGGCAGAGTTTAGGGCAGCGTTAGCCCCGTGGTGTTTAACTTTGAAGTTCCCGACTGACAAAGGAGTAGGCATTGTTCACGGCGACCAAGCAGCTGGTCGTTCCTGTTATGTGGCCGAGCTCCGAGAGGCCCACCGGAGGGAGAAGGGAAAGGTTGCGGACAATCCCGTCCGCATCCTCAATGCGGATAATTGACAAGTAGTGCCCGAGCCCTGGCTCGGGCATAGTTCTCGGATCTACGGAGATATAGATCCGAGAGACGACGATGAGAAACCCAGGGAAGAGAAGGCGGCACCGGCTGAATTAACAATTGACATTTCAGTTAGCCGTGACGACCCTTCGCGAATACTGAAGATCGGATCACAGCTAGGCCCCGCAATGACTGAAGACCTTAGCGACTTCCTCCGGGCGAACCTTGATGTTTTCGCCTGGACGCATTCTGATATGTGTGGGATTTCTCCCGCCATCACGAGTCGTATGTTGAACATAGACCCGAAATACGTCCCAGTCAAGCAAAAAAGGAGAGGAATGGATCCGGAGAGATCCGCCGCTCTTGGAGAGGAGGTGGACAAACTCAAAGCAAATGGGTTCGTCCGCGACGCCCTCTACCCTGAATGGGTCTCCAACCCCGTGCTAGTAAAGAAGGCGAATGGGAAATGGAGGACTTGCGTAGATTATTCCGACTTGAACAAAGCATGCCCTAAGGACAGTTTCCCGTTGCCTAGGATCGATCAGTTGGTCGATTCCACCGCAGGACACGAGTTACTGTCATTCATGGATGCGTACTCAGGATACAACCAAATCACAATGCATATTCCGGACCAAGAACACACCAGCTTCGTTACAAATGTCGGACTGTATTGCTATGTAGTGATGCCCTTTGGATTGAAGAATGCTGGAGCAACTTACCAACGTCTGGTGAATCGAATGTTCAAGGACCAGCTGGGTAAAACCATGGAAGTCTATGTGGATGACATGCTCGTGAAGTCACGACGGTCAAACGACCACATTCAAGACTTGGCTGGAATGTTCGACATACTCAGGTTTTATGGCATGAAGATCAACCCGTTGAAGTGTTCTTTCGGCGTTGCATCAGGGAAGTTTTTGGGATTCATCGTCAACGCTAGGGGAATCGAAGCCAACCCAGAAAAGGTCCAAGCTATTCGAGATGTACGAGCGCCCAGGACTATAAAGCAGGTACAGAGCTTGAACGGAAAAGTAGTTGCGCTGAGTCGATTTATATCCAAGGCAACTGACAAGTGCATTCCGTTCTTTGACATAATAAAGAAAGGAAAGAGAAATTTTGAATGGACGTCTAGCTGTGAGGAAGCATTCCGGAATCTGGTGAGGCATCTGGAGAGCCCACCAATGCTATCAAAACCAGTTGACCATGAGATGTTGTACGTATACTTGGCTGTATCCCCACATGCGATAAGTGCGGCTTTGGTACGAGAGGAGGATCGAGTCCAAAAGCCGGTGTATTATGTTAGCAAACGTTTAACAGGGGCCGAGAGGAATTACCCTAAAATAGAGAAATTGGCTTATTGCTTGGTGATTGCATCACGAAAGCTTCGTCCGTACTTTCAAGCACATTCAATCGGTGTTTATTCCGATCAACCCCTGAGGCAGGTACTCCAACGGCCGGAAACTTCTGGAAGATTGCTAAGATGGAACATCGAGTTGAGCCAATTCGATACCGCGTACTTACCACGGAGAGCCATCCGAGGGCAAGCATTAGCAGACTTCATCGCTGAGTTTACCATACCCATCAAACCGGACGATCACGACATCATTCCCCCCGTTCGATGGAAATTATACGCTGACGGTGCATCAAACGACCGATGCTCCGGCGCGGGCGTAGTTCTTGTAACTCCGGAAAACCGATCGATCTGTTATGCCCTGAAGCTCGATTTCCCGGCTACAAATAACGAAGCCGAATATGAAGCACTGATCGCTGGCTTGAAGCTCATCAGGGAACTCGGGATCGAATCAGTCGAAATCTTTTGTGACTCGCAGTTGGTGGTTTACCAAGTACGGGGAGACTACCAAGCAAAGGGACGAAAGCTTGCTCCGTACCTCATTCAGGTCCAAGAACTACTATCAAATCTTGAGCGTTATGACATCTCACATATCCCGCGCGAACAGAACAAAGAAGCCGACTTATTGGCTAAGTTCGCGAGTACCGACGATGCGCAACAAATGGGATTGTATCCCGTCGAAGTCTTGCATGCCCCGAGCATAGACGAAATGAAAGTCGATCGCGTGTTGGGAACAGAAATCGAGAAGGAATCGTGGATAACCCCATTCAAACTAATACCTGACGACCGGGGCTTTACCAGGAAAAAGAAGCGAAAGACGGCAGGTCCTTCGAAAGGCCGCGCGATACATAATGCAGGATGGATCAATGTATCGAAAAGGATTCTCAGTCCCGTTATTACGATGCATCGCTCATGATGAAACAAAGCGAGTCTTGAGAGAGGTTCACGAAGGGGAATGTGGCGACCATACTGGGGGGCAAACGCTAGCAAAGAAAATCCTCCGCTATGGATATTACTGGCCCACCGTAAACCGGGATGCCGCGGACTACGCAAGAAAATGCGACAAGTGTCAAAGATATGCGAAAATCCCGAGGGCTCCATCAACGGAACTCACACAAATGATCAGTCCCTGGCCATTTGCGATCTGGGGAATCGACATAATCGACTCTTTGCCTCTATCCAAAGGTGGTGCGAAATACGCAATAGTTGCAGTCGACTATTTCACGAAATGGGCTGAGGCAAAACCTTTGGCCACTATCACCTCTAAGAAGGTCATTAACTTCGTTGTACGAAACATTATATGCCGCTTTGGCCTTCCACGCACCATCATTACAGACAACGGAACGCAATTCGAAAGTAGAGAGTTCAAAGAGTTCTGTTTAAAGTACGGCATCGAGAAAAAGTTCGCCGCCGTTGCACACCCAAAAGCTAACGGACAAGTCGAGGCCGTTAACAAAATAATCAAGTCCATACTGAAAAAGCGTCTGGAGAAGGTTGGAGGCAAGTGGGTAGATGAACTCCCGACAGCATTATGGGCGTATAGAACTACCCACAAGTCCGCGACCGGCCACACTCCGTTCGCCTTGGCATACGGCTCTGACGCCGTTATACCCGTGGAACTTGAAGTTCCCATCGCACCGAGTGACATACTATGATCCCAAGACGAACCAAAACCTCTTGCTGGAATCACTGGACTGCATCGACGAAAAGCGTGAAGAAGCTGAATTAAGGGCGGCGGCGCACAGATATCGAGTCAAGCGTTACTACGACGGCAGAGTCCGCTCAAGAATCTTTGATGTGGGTGATCTCGTTCTGAAACGAGTCTTCCCGGTACCATCACGCATGAATCCCAGCTGGGAAGGTCCATACGCCATTGAACGGAAGCTTGGAGAAGGAACATTCAAGCTAGCGACCGTTGATGGCGCGACACTCCCCCGAGCATGGAACAGTGAACATTTGCGGCACTATTACATTTAGCATGTTTTCCTTTCTTGTTGTAGGCACTGTTATTTCCTGCATGTTTCCATTCAATAATTACTTAGTTTCCTTTTAAAAGTTGTAATCAAGCAATTTAGTTGATTTTCATTAATAAAGGCTTGAAGCCATATTTTCTATGAAGTTTCTATATCTCTTAATTGGATGATAAATTACATTATCCTGCATGACATACAGACTCGTACGAACGATTCCAAATCTCCCAAGCCCCAGAGCGCGGATCGGAGTACTCTAAATCCCCAGAGTGCGGACTAGAGTATAAAACGATTCCAAATCTCTGAATCCCCAAAGTGCGGAGCGGAGTACTCTAAGTCCCCAGAGCGCGGACTAGAGTATAAACGACTCCAAATCTCCGAAGCCCCAGAGCGCGGATCGGAGTACTCTAAGTCCCCAGAGCGCGGACTAGAGTATAAACGACTTCAAATCTCCGAATCCCCGGAGTGCGGAGCGGAGTACTCTAAGTCCCCAGAGCGCGGACTAGAGTATAAACGACTTCAAATCTCCGAATCCCCAGAGTGCGGAGCGGAGTACTCTAAGTCCCCAGAGCGCGGACTAGAGTATAAACGAATTCCAAATCTCCGAATCCCCAGAGTGCGGAGCGGAGTACTCTAAGTCCCCAGAGCACGGACTAGAGTTTAAACGACTTCAAATCTCCGAATCTCCAGAGTGCGGAGCGGAGTACTCTAAGTCCCCAGAGAGCGGACTAGAGTATAAACGAATACGAATCTCCGAATCCCCAGAGTGCGGAGCGGAGTACTCTAAGTCCCCAGAGCGCGGACTAGAGTATAAACGATTTCAAATCTCCGAATCCCCAAAGCGCGGATCGGAGTACTCCAAGCCCCCGGAGCGCGGACTAGAGTATAAACAGTCTCCAAGTCCCCGGAGCACAGTGTCAGCAAACCAAATAAAGACAAGAGAATCATTCAAACAAAAAGAAACTAAATTTTATTCGATAAGTCCAAAATGGGGATACATGATCACTCCTACAAAATTCAGACCTCTCTATACAACTGCAAGTTGTGGAAGATAAAAGCAATTACAAGACTTAAGCAAAAAACTCGTTGAACGAGTGTATCGATTATTTCTTCGACTTCTTTTTTTTGTCTTCCTTCGTTGTTTCCGACGACTCCTCTCCCTCACGCTTTTTCTTGGACTTTTTGCTTGCTAGAGAAACGGAGTCGGGAGTAGGAGACGGAACATCTAGTGGTTTGGACCTGCCCGGGAGAATGATTTTCAAAGGTCTGTTCCGCGGGTCAGTGAGTTCCAGTATTTCAGACTCAACTTTGACTTTGACTTTTTTCTTCTCCTCGTCGGCAAGACGGTCCTTCATGCTCATCTCTGAAGTATGCTCAGAGGCGCCAGTGATTTCAATTTCATCGCTTCCTTCGGCAGAAGACGAAGTATCAAGTTTGTCATCATCTAGCGCCCCGATCACTTGAGCGTCTGGACCGGGAGTTACTCCTGCGTGAGCAACGTCGCTTGTTTTCTCTGCTTCCTCCTTGGCGTCATCGATCCTCGGAGTTGGCTCGGCGTCAGAGCAACCTGCACGAAAACATAAGAAATGAGCATTAGAACGAGTAGCCACTGCTGAAAAATGACGGGATCTCTTCAATTTCTAGAGAAAGAAGAATTTCCTACCAGGGTCCGGTTGGCTATCGGTGGCACGAGGGGTTTCACCCTCCAGGATAGGTGACAGCACATGAACACCAAGCCCGGGATCTTCGGGATCATAACTAGCATGCTGCTCGAATGGATCAAGTGTTGGCCGACCGGTCGATTGAGCAGCGTAAGGAGCGGCAATGTGAGGAGTAGTAGCATCGGCCCCAGACGGGCCAGCTTCGTCATTCTTCTCTTTCGGAGGGGAAGAGCCTTTGCTATAAAGTGCCAATGCTGCGGATAAGTCCGATGGCTCATTCCCCCTTAGGAACTCCTTCACCAAGACATCCTCATCGACCTCGTTGGAGCCCGACTCGACCTTCTTGATCCTTATCAGAGTTTCCCACGCCTCAGCCAGGGATTCGAGGTAGCCGTCACCCAGAAATGTTAAGTCGCGGTGCATAAGGACGCGGGCTCCATACTCGGCGATCAACGGGTCAAACATACTTTTGACCTCTTCCCTACCGGCTTCTGCGGCCGCCTCGAGGCGAGAATCAAGCTCTTCCACAGCCATTCTTTTGCCCTCCTCACGGGCCTCGTCCTTCATTTTCTCGACCCCGGCGAGTTCGTCATCGAGCTTTGTCTTCAGGAGTCGGGTAGCAACAATCTCATCACAGTATCGCTGCGATTCTTCTTGAGCAGCTACTTTGTCTTCCTTCTCCTTGGAAAGTAATTCCTTCAGCTCCTTGACTTGAGTAGCAATTGCGTCCCTTTCCTTTTGGACAGAGTCTTTTTCTAGGGCGAGGGCACCGCTGCGCTGGACTGCTTCGTCAAGCTCTTTTTTGTGAGCCGCCTCTAAACGAGTAACTGCCTCGGCAGTATTTTTTGCGCTTTGTTCAGCGGCTTCTAGCTTTGACTTATACGAAGCGAGCTCTTCGTCTTGGAGTTTGATGATTTTCTTATCGCTGTCAGCCTCCAGATTCAGACGGTCAATCTCGTGTTGACGCTCGACGGACACTTCCGAGATCTTTTCCACCAAGTGCACGAACGCGTCATGTTGAACATAGACGTCGTTGTTGCAGGCAATGGCACTTTGCTTCACGTGCCTAGGAATGTGATGGATGGCTGGGAGGAATTTCAAGCCGTCAAAACAGATTTTCGGAAACTTGGCCTTAAGGTCGACCATTTTTTCCGCAACAGTTGGATCCACTGCAGGAGTAGGAGGAGGAGGCTTTGAGAATTCCGTTCTTTTACGTTGCTCTCGAACTTGCCTCGTACTCGATGAACTGGAGTGTTGTTCTCGAGCAGCATCAGACTGATAACCCTTCTGCGAAGACTTCTCTTTATCCGGCTCAGTGGGAGGAGGAAGATCGCGGGACTGGGAAGATTGAGAATGTGCTTTCTTGCGGTGAGACGACTCGCGAGGACGATTGTCCCTATCTTTATAATCACCTCGGTCCCTGCGTCTGCCTGAACCGGAATCCCGTCCAGAGTGATGGAATATAGAAGACCCCTAAAGGCGATCAAGTCCGTGAGAGCGGCCCATATCACCTGCAAAGAATGGAGATAACAACGAGTTAAGGAGAATTCACGAGCTAAAAAGACTTGAAGTATATTATGGAATGCGCATGTGCGTGTGTGTCCTAGTGTTCCCCCCGACGGACCCGTTCGTTTATCTTTGCTAATCGGAGTGTTGTCTCCTTGAGCCGGGAGTTGAACTCCTACATTGCCTCTAACGGGCGAAGAGAATTTGAGAGCTTCAGGATCATCGAACCCGTAATTAAGTAAATCATCGGGGATGGACAGGTTGGACAGACCCCTCAGAGAACTTTCCAGATGCTGCGAAGAAGCCTCTTTCTCAGGAGGGATAGGCGTAACTTTTAAGATGCCACCAACTTTCTCCTTTTGAACCGTATATTTCAACTTCTTCTTTCCCTTCGAAGGGGAGGATGATGTCTCAATATCCTGAACTTCGATTGCCGGATTCCAAGCGGGACCCACATTCTCGCCCTGAGTCTCGGAAGGAGCATCCTCTCTACGCTCGCTTTCTCCGTGCGTATCGGGAGTGCGGCGCGACGACGGTCCGGCCTGTTTTTTCCCTTTACCGGACGAAGGCTTGGGAATAGTGACACCTTCTGGAAGGTTGATCCAATGACCAGGGGCTAGCAAGCCAAACCCCGACAGCGATTCATTTGAAATGATAGTCCGGATGTCTCGATCCTCGGCAGGAAGAGCTCTAATGGCTTCAACAGCCTCAGAATATCTTCGGCCTTCCGGACGCGGGTTGATACCTGAAAAGATGAAATGAAGAGTTAGGAAAAGCATGACTCTGATTAAGTACGAATAGTGATTCAGCAGAGAGACTTACTGCCTTCAACCCATCTCCTAGCGAAACCAGAAGGGCAGCGCACATAGAACCATTCCTGTTTGTACAGGGCGAATTTGCTACATACCCCTGTCAAGATCTGGCATTTGTGGTATGGCTCGAGGAACATAAAGGAAAGACTGTCTTTCCGTCTCTTGAACATGTAAATATATCTGATATCACCGGCGGTTGGAGGTATGGAGAAGACATCCATGAAAAGTAGGTAAGTCCCATATAGAAACGCATGGCCGTTCGGGTGCAGCTGCGACGGAGCTATGTCTATGTACTGCAGTACATCCCGGAGAAATAAGTTGAATGGAGGCACGCTGCCCATCCAACACATGAACTTGTTGCAGGTAGTGTACCCGACTGGGGGCAGATGAGGGCGATCGTGTCTCGAAGGGACTAACACGTCGGCAAAAGGAATCCCGTGAATAGAGCATATCCGTCGCAGAGCAGCTTCGTTGATCTTCGAGGCTTGAGAATCGATCGGATTGTCTAGTAAGATGGTTGTCTCCAGAGCATCAGGCGCCAAGTTATGAGCGGGAGAAGTTGACGGGTTAGAAGTATCAGCGGCTCCTTGCCTTGCTGACGGCCCAGGCCTGTCAGATATGGTGGCAGAGCTAGATTTTCTCGACATCCCGAATAAATAATGAACCTGGCTAAATGCTTGAGAAAGCTATACTTAAAAAACGTTGAACGTTAGAATTAGCAACACGATTTTTCCCCCCGTGTGGTGTGTGAACTAGTGCAAGCAATTGTGTACAGGCAATACGAATCTAAAGGTTTTAAAGATATAATAATTAGCTTCGAATCATCGCCTTCGAAGACCGTCATCGCTGACCGTCTCAAAAAGCTCGCCTTGAGGTGATTACAGTTCCAGATTTAAAAAACATGTAATTTATGAAGTATCCGGCTTAAGTCTAATTTGACATTTATATCGTTCGGCATTTAAATGTCGTTCGACAGTTGCATTGTTCGTCCTGAGAAGAGTTCGGCATGTATCTTGGTTCGGTTAAGTCATTGTCAAGTGTTCGGCATTGAAATTGTTCGGCATGTATATGTTTGTTCGGCATTTGAATGTTGTTCGGCTTGAGTTTTTGTTCGGCTAAGTTATTGTTCGGCAATTGTATTGTTCATCCTAAGTATAGTTCGGCACGAATATTGTTCGGCCTAGGCATTTATATTAGTCGGTATTTTTGGTGTTCGGCGCATATAGTGTTCGGCAGTTATATTGTTCGGCACATACATAGTTCGGCCTAGGCGGTTATCTCGTTCGGCATATATGGTATTCGGCAATTGTATTGGTCGACATATGTGGTGGTTCGGCATTTATAATTAGGCATTTATGTTGTTCGGCATGGGTGACTGTTCGGAAAAGCATCGCCCGGCTAAAAATCTCGTTCGGCCGGGACCATACCCGACATCCTATTTGGCTTAAACACACCGTCCTCCACAATGACTTCATTCCCTTTTCTTTTTTTTCCTTTCCTTCCTCCATCCACACCGAACCATCCTGTTCGGCATTCTAACCAACTCCAACCTTCCGCCGCATCGTATGGCTCTAAAAAAATCCACATATCACCTGTGTCTCGTGTCGAAACCCCTTTAAGGATTTAGTAGAGGGATTGTTACCTATGTGATAGATCACGACTTGAAGAAGTTTGGGGTTGAGGACCGCGATTTTGATCAGCGCCAAGTGGGTTAGGAAGAGTTGTTAAGTCTTTGTAGGCTGGTAACACGTGAGTTTCTCGAAGACAAGATAGGAGAAGTGAGCGTGAAAAGAGAAGGAGGAAGAAGGCCTCGACTTTTATAGACAGAAAGGGAAGTCGAAAAGGCCATACCCGGTGGAACCGGTCAAGGTCATGTCGTTCGGCTTCGGCCCATAATGGTTCGGCACTGAAGTATTGCTCGGCTAGGAGGCATCGTCCGGTTATGAATGTCTCGTTCGCCAGTGGGAACACGCTAGGCACACACCTGAATCGCTGGAATACTCAAAGGTGGCATCTCCGCTCGAGGTTAGCCAAGGGTTTAAGACGAGACGAAAAGGTTGTATGATTCAAAGCGTACCACGTTCGGTCACGCGTACACTTTGGGGGTCAAGTGTTTCCTGGAGATTTGACCAGGCAACTGAGTGCTCGGCTTTGGCCACTACACGGCACGAAGGACTGTTCGGCATCTAGGAGTACTCGGCATACAAGAGCGCTCGGCATCAGCTGGAACTCGGCATGAAGGACTGTTCGGCATCCAGGAGGACTCGGCGAAGCGCACGGCATCCAGTGGGACTCGGCATCCACCAATGCACGGCGTCAAGACTGCTCGGCATACGAGAACGCTCGGCATCCCATGGTACTCGGCGTCAACCAATGCTCGGCGTCAAGACTGCTCGGCATACGAGAGTGCTCGGCATCAAGACTGCTCGGCATACGAGAGTGCTCGGCATCAAGACTGCTCGGTATCAAGAAGAACTCGGCAGCATCTGAAATACTCGGCAACAGGAGTACTCAGCATCTGGAAGAGCGTTCGGCTTCGACTGACAAACTTCCTGCACTTCCCAAACATCAACCACATCGTTCGGCATAGAAGGGATTGTTCGGCATCAGGGTGTTCGGCACACCTGGTTCGGCATACAGCGACCACTGCACTAGGGCTTGAGCGTTCGGCTATCCAGCCCACTTGGGAAGTCCAGCCCATATTTGTCTATAAATAGAGGGGCAGGGTCACAGTGAAATGGATCCTTTTTTGAAGAGAAAACACCGGGGAGACTCTGCCATTTTCAAGACTCATCTTCTCTACCTAACAACTTCACTCAAGCATTTGATTCACGAATTGTATTTGTAATCAACTATAAAGGAAATCAATAAAGTTGAACAAAGTGGACGTAGGCAATTACGCTGAACCACTATAAATTTGGTGTTCTTACTTTCTGCATTTAAATTAGCATTGTCTTCTCTGTTTAATTTACTTTCATCACTTATATCTCTACACAATCTTTCTGAACGAGGTTAGTGACCAATTTTGGTGCTAACACTTTTGGTGCTAATGTGGGTCTCGGAGTGGGGCGTCACAACTTGGTATCAGAACTGAGTTCAGAACAAAATATGATAAACATAGAACAGAGACATGTATTACGGTACATCAAAGGGTAGTACGAATGTTACAAAATTTTGAATCGTTATGCCTTATTTCTTTCCGTGCCTTCGGGGTAGATAGAATTTTGGGAATACGTCTAGGAATGCATTTTATTCCGTAGTATTCCATATTTGAATTAATGATATCTACCTTGTTAATAATCTTTTTCTTATCTTATCTTTCAGCATCTCCTCCACGCAAGTCTGCCTTTGCACGCATGTGCAATGATTTTTCTCATCTTGGAGGAAAGCCATTCAAAGGCTCAGAGTCCGTTCTTGAGGTCCAAGCTTGGATTCACACATGCGAACGTATCTTTTCTCGTATGGATCTTTCTGACCACGATCGAGTTCTTGTAACTTCTAGCTTATTGCAAGAGCGTGCCCTTGATTAGTACGAGCTTCTTATAGCCGAACTTGATGAGTCTGTTCTTTCTTGGACTCAGTTCCGGGAGCGATTCGAACTCAAATTCGTTCCTGAATCTAAGAAAGTTTTATTAGCCCGTCGCTTCCTTGAGTTGAAGCAAGGGAAGTCCTCCGTTTCTGAATATGTTGCATCATTGAAGGCCTTATCTAAGTATGGTCTTGAATTCATTAGCACTTCTTATAAGAAGAATATGAAGTTTGTCTCTAGTCTTAAGAAATATCTTAAGAAGTCTTTAATGCTCCAGCTTAAGCTTTCTTTTGAGGAGTTGGTTGATTCGGCACTTCATCTCGAGGCCATCGAGAAGGAGTGTGACAGTGGTGATGATATTGAGGTTCGCAAGAACCCCAATAAGAAGAAGTTTCCATTTCATAAGCGGGAATTTCTCCCTTCCAAGAAGAAAAAGCCCATTGAATCTGGTTCTAACTCTCAATCTGCTGGAACACCTTCCATTCTGAAGTGTTTCAATTGTGGTTCTCCTGATCATATGATTCGAGCTTGTCCTAAGCCTCTCTTCTGCCATTATTTCAAGAAGGAAGGTCACCGTGTTTCCACCTGCCCTACTGCTCCTGCTAGTGCCAAGTCTGGCAAGCTTTACGTTGCTAAGGCTTCTGGAGGTTCTTCTCAGCCTAGAGGTATATCTCCATCTATTTTGGAAGGTTCTATTTTATTTCATGACCGTAGTATTCGAGTTCTTTTCGATACGGGTGCTTCGCATTCCTTCGTACAGAAAAAGCTCGTCGATGATTTGTCTTTGGATGTTTCTTGTATGGTTACTTCGTTGAGGATTGCGAATCCTATTGGGGGGTCCGCAACCCTTAGCATGCTTTGTGATGATGTTGAGATTGTTTTATATGGCTTTTCTTTTCGTGCGAATCTGCACGTTATTTCTTATTTGGGATTTGATATGATTTTGGGTATGGACTGGCTAGTGAGATACGATGCCAGGATTATTTGTTCTGAAAGAATTTTATATCTTCGACACCCGGATTCGTCTACTAAGCTATCACTTGTTCTTCGAAATGTGGATAATTCCGAAATGGCTTTATATTCTCTTGACTTACGAGATGATGATGATATATCTCGTATTCCTATTGTTTGTGACTTCTCTGATGTTTTTGAGCTGGTTTCGGGTTTGCCACCCAAGCGGGCGATCGAGTTCCGGATTGATCTCATTCCAGGCGCGCAGCCAGTTGGCCGTCCTCCCACGAGGATGTCTACAAAAGAAAATGAGGAACTCAAGAAGCAGCTTTTAGAGCTTGAGTCCAAGCAGTTGATTCAGTCCAGTTTTTCACCGTGGGGTACCGCGGTCGTCTTCGTGAAGAAGTCCGATGGAACTCTTAGGCTCTGCATCGACTATCGCAAGCTTAACGAGTTGACAATCAAGAATAGGTATCCTTTGCCGAGGATCGATGATATGTTCGATCTATTGAGTGACGCTAAGGTCTTCTCTCAGCTCGACCTTGCCACTGGTTTTCATCAGCTCCGAGTCACGGAAGATAGCATACCTCTTACAGCTTTCCGCACTCGATATGGTTCTTTCGAGTGGCTCGTTATGCCGTTCGGTTTGACGAACGCCCCGGCTTTCTTTGTTGATCTTATGAATCGAGTATTCCGGGAGTATCTCGATAAGTTCGTCCTTGTGTTCATTGACGACATTCTTGTTTATTCTAAGTCTGAAGCCGAGCATGCTAATCACTTGAGAATTGTCTTGAGTACTCTTCGTCACCATCAGCTTAAAGCGAAATTCTCCAAGTGCCATTTTTGGGAGAATAAGGTTAAGTTCTTAGGCCATGTTGTATCTTCCGACGACATTTCTGTCGATCCCTCAAAGATCGAAGCTATCCAGAATTGGAAGAGGCCTGAGAATGTTCATGAGATTCGTAGTTTCCTTGGATTGGCAGGTTATTACCGTCGGTTCATTAAGGATTTTTCTCGTGTTGTGCTTCCTCTCACCAACCTTACTCGAAGTGGGGCGTCACATAAATGCTAAAGCAAATTCTGAAAATAAATACAACTAAAATGTAAAGAAAATAAGTTAAGTGAAATAGCATCGTAGATGTTCGCTATTCCATGCTCTTGGAAGTGTAATGTCATCGACAGTCGCTAGCTTGAAAGTTCCTTCTCCAAGCCTCTGTTCAATGACATATGGTCCTTCCTAAACCGGATTCATGTGTGACGGGGTAGGAAAAACCCGTTTCAGGACGAGATTGCCAATTTCGAAGGTTCTCGGGCGAACTTTAGTGTTGTAATACAGAGCAACTCGATGTCGGTGTGCGGCTGCCCTCAGATCAGCTTCCTCGCGCTTCTCGTCTATAAAGTCCAAAGATTCCAAGAGGAGATCTCGATTTGTTTTGGGATCATGGTAAGTCACTCGATGAGAAGGGACTTCGAGCTCGATAGGAATAACGGCTTCTGAACCGTAAGCGAGGGCGAATGGAGTATGATCAGTCGCGGACTTGTGAGTGGTTTTGTAAGCCCAAAGTGCTGTAGGGAGTTCATCCACCCACTTGCCTCTAGCCTTTTCCAAATGCTTCTTCAGAATTGACTTGATGATTTTATTTATAGCTTCAACATGTCTATTTGCCTGAAGGTGAGAGACCGCCGCAAATCTCTTTTCAATGTGGTATCTTGGACAGAAGTCTTTAAACTCAATACTATCGAATTGAGACCCATTATCTGTTACAATGGTCCATGGAAGACCAAAGCGACATATGATGTTTCAGACAATAAAGTTGATTACTTTCTTGGTCGTGATTGTAGCTAAAGGTTCTGTCTCGACCCATTTGGTAAAGTAATCAACTGCCATAATAGCGTACTTCACGCCACCTTTAGAAATTGGTAATTAACCCATGGTATCTATACCCCACATAGCGAACGGCCATGGGCTGACCATTTGCGTGATTTCTGTTGGTGGAGCTCTCGAAACTTTTGCATATATTTGGCATTTATCACACCGTCTTACATAATCAGCTGCGTCTCGATTTACGGTTGGCCAATAATACCCATAACGGAGTATCTTCTTTGCTAGAGTTTGCCCTCTAGTGTGATCGTCGCATTCTCCTTCATGAACTTTCAAAACACGTTTTATCTCATCATGAGTAATACATCGGAGTAGAGGGACTGAGAAACCTCTCCTATACATGACTCCTTCTTGCATAATATATCGTGAAGCTTTGCGAAGGACCTGTCGCTTTCATTTCTTTTATCAGGCAGGACCCATGTAGTAAATAGTCTTTAATTGGATCATCCACGATTCCCTTTCAGATTCTGCCTCTAGTACTCGATCGATTTCCATCATGTTTATACTTGGGTTATCTAATACTTCGGCCGGTACCAAACTCATCTGATGTGCATCGTCGGTACCAGCGAACTTTGCCAACGAATCAGCCTCTCTGTTTTGATCGCGTGGAATATGTGAAATGTCATAGTATTTAAATTATGTGAACAACTCCTGAACTCGGGTAAGATAAGGGGTAGGTCGTTGTCCCTTAGCCCGGTAGTCTCCTCTAACTTGATACAACACCAATTGCGAATCACAAAAGATTCCAGAGCTTTAACTCCAAGTTCTTTAGCGAGTTTAAGTCCAGCAATCAGAGCTCCATACTCAGCCTCGTTGTTTGTCGCTGGAAAATCAAGCTTCAGAGCATAACAAATCGACCGATTTTCAGGAGTTACAAGCACAATCCCAGCTCCAGAGCAATGATCATTGGACGCTCCATTAGTATATAACTTCCATTGTATAATAGGGATTTCACTTCCTTCTGGAAGATCGTCCTACACAGTAAACTCTGCTATAAAGTCCGCCAAAGCATGTCCCTGGATAGCTCTTCGAGAGAGATAAGTAATGTCGAATTGGCTGAGCTCAATGTTCCACTTGAGTAACCTCCCAGACGTCGCAGGTCGCTGTAGGACATGTCGTAACGGCTGGTTGTAAATATTGATCGGATGTGCCTGAAAGTACAGATGAAGCTTCCATGATGCAATTAGTAAGCAGTACACCAGTTTCTCTATTTTCGGATAATTCCTTTCTGCTCCTGTCAATCGTTTACCGACGTAATACACTGGCTTCTGGATCTGATTTTCCTCACGAACCAAGGCGGCACTTACAGCGTGTGCTGATACAGCCAAATAAATGAACTCCTCATGATCTATCGGCTTTGACAAGATAAGGGTCTTTCCAAATGATTCACCAGAGCTTGGAACGCGTCTTTACAATCCTGCGTCCATTCGAAGTTTCTTTTTCTCTTTTTAATTAGATCGAAGAAAGAAATGCATTTGTCAGTAGCTCTGAAGATAAATCGACTTAAAGCGGCAACTTTCTCATTCAAATTCTGCACTAGTTTAATGGTTCTTGGCGCCTGGATATCACGGATAGCCTGAATCTTCTTTGGATTAGCTTATATTCCACGAGCATTGACAATAAAGCCCGGAAACTTTCCTAATGCAACACTGAACAAACACTTCAAAGGATTGATTTTCATCTTGTAATATCGGAGGATGTCAAACATTTCTGCCAAGTCTTTGATGTAGTCGTTTGATCGTCGTGACTTCACGAGCATATCATCCGCGTACACTTCCATTGTCTTTCCAATCTGATCCCTAAACATCCTGTTAACCAAGCGATGATAGGTTGCTCCGGCATTCTTCAATCCAAACGGAATTACTACGTAATAATACAACCCAACATATGTAACAAAACTGGTATGCTCCTGATCGGGGATATGCATCGAGATTTGGTTATATCCCGAATACGCATCCATAAATGATAACAATTTGTGTCATGCAGTTGAATCAACTAGCTGATCAATCCTGGGAAGGGGAATACTATCTTTTGGACGTGCTTTGTTCAAATCTGAATAATCGATGCACGTTCTCCATTTTCCATTTGCCTTCTTCACAAGTACGAGATTAGATACCCATTCAGGATAGAGGGCATCGCGGATAAACCCATTAACTTTTAGCTTATCAACCTCCTCTTTAAGAGCGGCAGATCTCTTCGAATACATGCCTCGTCTTTTTTGCTTCACCGGAACATACTTCGGATCAATATTCAATGCATGGCTCGCAATGGCAGGCAAGATTCCACACATGTCAAAGTGAGTCCAAGCGAATACATCTAGATTCGCTCGAAGAAAGCCAGCAAATTCTTTCATCATTGGGGGCATGAGCTGTGATCCAATCTTCAGGACTCGTGATGGGTCGTCGTGGCTGACTGTGATATCAACGTCAGCTCAGCCGGTGCAGCCTTGGTCTAGTTGGGCTCCTCTTTATCATCTTTCGGATATATATCTCTATAGAACCGACTGTGGCGCCCGCGCCAAGGTCCAGGCGCTAGTTGTCAATCTTCAGTGGTTTGGATGTGAACAGCTTTGTCAACACCCTTCCCTTTCTCCTTACGTTGAGCTTCCCTCAACTCAGCTACATAACAGGCGCGTCCAGTCGCTTGATCGTCGTGAACAACTCCTACACCATTATCCATCGGAAACTTCAGAGTTAAACACCATGAGGCAAGAGCTGCCTGGAATTTAGCCAGGGCCGGTCGGTCCAGAAAAACATTGTACGGAGAGTCAACGTCCAAAACAATAAACGGTAAGATTTGCACTCTCCTTCGTTCACATTCTCCCAATTTGACATGTAATTCCACGTATCCTACAGCCTCAGTTGCAACTCCATTAAAACCATGAATACAAGCTTTAGATGGTTTCAAGTCTTTGGCCACCATTCTCATCTGATCATACGCCTTTTTGAAGATTATATTCACTGAACTTACACAATCAATCAAAATCCTTCTTACCAACCATAGCAGAAATGACCATCAGGTCAATTGTTGGAGCCTTTACTTTGTCTGCATCCCTGCTTCTAAACGCAATATCATCCGACATGGTGCGCTGTTGTTTTGCCGGAATTCTATCTTCCGTATTCGAACAGCATTCAAAATCTACATGCTTTATCGCGCTAGCATAACGCTCCATCTCTTGCCAACTCCTGTCCACAGGGTGTGATCCCCCAACCATCGTATTAATCACCAGTCTTCCACCGGTCTGTGCAGGCTCCTCAGCCCTACGAGGAGCTTGTCCTCGATTGGGGTCGGATGTCCCCTGTCCGCCATCCTGCGGAGTTTTCACAAACTGTTGCAACTTCTTTTCCCGAATCAATTTTTCTATGACATCCTGGAGGTGCCTACATTCGTTCGTATTGTGCCCATAACATTCGTGAAACCGACAATACTTCCCGGTCTGCCTCTGTCTCTCTTACGACTCTTTTGGTTGCGGCTTCCTGTACCGCATGGTATTGCAATTGGATAGATAAATGTTCTCCATGGACGTGTTCAGCAGCGTGTAATTTCCATACATTGAAATCCTAGGCTTTAGTCTTCCAAAATCCCTCTTCCGCTCTCGATTCCTGTCTCCACCTTTCTTTTGTTGATTCGGCTTATTCTGAACATTCACCTGAACTTTCCCGGAACTGTCATCAGACTGTTTTATTGCAATATTACTCTGTACTGCTTCTCCGCTCAGTCCTGCAACATTCTTTTTCCTAGAGGACCTGACCTCCTCCTTCGTCAAAACTGAGCTGCCTTTGAATAGAAGCGCTCCAACGTGGTAGGCGGTTTTCCAGCCAACCAGTCGCCAAACTCGAATTCCGGATCAATCCCCCTCGTCACAGCCATGAGTATAGCATGATCATTCGGGTTACTGATCTTCGTGGCGGTGGTGTGAAATCTCTCCAAGTGATCTTTCAATGATTCCCCTGGGGCATGGATCACACTGGAAAGGGACATCACGTCTTTAGGACGAACTGCGTACATTCGGAATTGCTCTACAAACTTGGTTGTCAGCTCATCGAATCTCGAAATTGACTGCAGAGGTAGTCTCGTGAACCACATCGTTGCTATCCCGGAAAGGGTTATGGGAAAGCATCTTCACTTGGTTGCGTCGTTAGCTCTCGCAAAATCCATCAACTATTCGTATCTCATGATATGCTATCTAGGGTCGGTTTTTCCCTCGTAGGCAGACATTGATGGCATGTTGAACCTCCTCGTGTATTCCGCATGCAGAACATTATCAATAAACGGAGTATGACTTCTCGAGATTTCCCAGTCATCATTAGTCAAGCATTGATTCTCTCTCACTAACTGTCTGACCATTGTGATAAGTCTGGCGTCTAGATGGGTGGTGCCAAGCGGTGGTCGCGCTCCACTTTACGTGAACGGTCCGGTCGATGTCTACGGGTCATTTCACCCTTCTTGGTTCACCATCCTCTTGATGCGCACCTTGAACGTTTATCTCGTTGTCATTCCGACGGGGTACCTGGTCAATATTCGATCGAGCTCCAGCATCCAAGCTTCCGGGAAGAACTCCAGCGCGATTCCCTAAGTGTAACGGGGGAATCCCTCCTCTGGAGGAGGGATCGGTACCGATCCTTAGAGAGGGATCGACACCGATTGGTCTTGGCAGACCATATTGGTCTGCCAAGCGGCGCTCTGACGTTTCTGCGTGATCTCCTTTAAGCCTACGATGCCTAAGCCTCTGATGTTCATCCAATGAGCTTGAATTTTCCGATACCGAATAGGGAGTGGGATCCCTCCTGGCCTTCCCACGCTGTTGCTAGGTAATCTGGTTCATCGGACTAATATTAATATGAATCTGCTCATTTAGTTGTCGACGGCTTTCCATCAACTCTCTCATCAGATTATGAAATTCAGCTCGAGTTATAGAATCAGCAGGGTTCTGAACTTCAACTGGATAGGCATTCAAATTTGCAGGTTGGTTGCTTGGGCCTCCTTGTTGAATACTAGCAGTCTCATTTACATCAGCATTCTGAAAAGTGGACCTGGTATGTCTCACCATTGTCAATCTCCTTGTTTAGATTTTTGCAAATCTGAGTAGTGTAAGCAAGTTTATGAAGATAGCTATGGATCTCCTTCGGGGATTTGCCCAATCCAGTAGCAACAAAGGGGATCCTTATAGGCTGAGAATCAGGTTCTCGGTGAAAGCACCAAAATGTTTGCAACCAAATTGGTCTCAAACACCCGAGAATAGATTTATATAGTGAAATAAATGAATAAATTAAAATTAAAATAGAGGAATAGAATAAACTAACGAGCAAATCAAAACAATAATCAAGAACACAAGAATTTATAGTGGTTCGGCGTTGTATGCCTACGTCCACTTTGAAGATTCTCTTTATTGATTCACGAATAATTTGATTACAATAGCAAACAGCAAGAATAGGAGAAAACTTGATACAATAAAGACTAATGTAACCAGCAGCGTAAAGTTCATCAGAATGACCCACTAGGCCAGTATTTATAGGTGATGACGATCACCAATCTTCCTGAAACAGCTACAGAACCTTCTAATCCATAAGGGCCAACCGGAGGGGTCGCTAGGCCCAAATCCCAATAAATAGGGATCGGTACCAATCCCTTCATTGGTCGATTCTGAGGCAGCGATCCCTATGATGGCTTCTTCATGGTTAGACATGTTGGTACTTCAAATATCATGTTGATTGGACAAGTGAAACTCGTGCTTTTGTTTGATCTTTGGTTCAGATCCACTTGGAGGTTATTTCTGCCAAACCCTTCTAAATGGATTATACCGATCCCTCATAGTTGACTCAAGTATGCCGATCTCTATTACCCATCAAACTCTGTCGATCCCTCTTATATGCTATGACGATCCATCTGCTTATCCAATCATGCCGATCCATGCCCTTCTACTTATGCTGATCTCTTCATTGCTTCAATTGTGCTGACCTCTTGTCCAACTAACTATGTCGAACCATACATTTCCATCTATACCAATCACAGGAGTTCCACCAAGTCATGCCGATCCATGCACCATCACCTATGTTGAACCCTCCATTACTTCATCCATGTCGACCCCTCATCCAACTAACTATGTTGATCCCAAGGGTATTGCCAAGCTATACCGATCCCTTGCTTATCCAAGCTAACTTCCATATTTCTAGCATCATGCATCGTCTATCTACCAACTCCGTTCAATCCTGGCTTCAAATGACCATCTGAACTCTACTTCTGGGTCCTACAGCCATTGCTCCGTGATCATCCTCATTGATGACAGTCGAATCTATCTTGCGCAATCAGTTCAATATAGCCGGGTCGGGATACCGGGTAACACATACATATACTAAGTGGTTCCATAAAACTATACTCAAGTTATTAGCACTTTAAAATGTATAATTTTACATTTTATTTAATGGTTGAACTTTGTGATTTGTGGTAAGACGTGTTTCTTGTAATGTGATTAACGTGAAATATCGTGCATTTTGACTATTATAATTTACATTTTAAATATACATTTTAAATATATAAATTATCAGAGAAAAAAATGCACGGTTTTAACGGTTCGACCGATCGAGCCTTGAAAACTTGAACCTTGAGTCAATACGGTTCGACTCACGGTTTGGTTTTCAAAACTACGCTTCATACACATTCCTGGCCCTAAATTTGTTACTGAACTAATACAAATAGGCATTATTATCAAAAATCTTAAAATCTTACGATTTAAATCCCGTTTTGGATCGGATCTCTCCCGTTCCGATTCGATTTACATATTCCGATCCAAACTCACTTAAAACCGCAGTTGAAAAAAATCATTCAATACATACTTATATATTCAATATATTTATCATCCACAATTCTAATTCTAGTGTTTTCTAAATAAAATAAAAATGAAATAAGATTAAAAAAACGGAATTTGAAGTTTTATATGTAAAGTTCTTACATCATAATCAATTTTAAAGTATCTACAATTCTTAAAACATGGACCTTCTAAATCTACGATTTAAGATTTAAATCTCGTTTTGATTTAAAATTTGGAAGTTACGATTTACGATTTGAATCCCATTTTGATAACCTTGTAGGCTCTATGAATGGTCGCAATACTTAAAAAGGTGAAACACAAGATTATAAATGTGCAAACTAGGTACTTGTGCATAGACCGTATAAGGTAAAATATCAGTGCAAACATACTTAGCTTAATTCCATACCTTCATGTAAGCATTAAAATTTGTCAAACTGTCAGGAACTTTCCAGCCTTTGAAATGATCAAGTGCGATATCAAGATGATACAACTTAGGTCCCAAGCTCAAGTCAGCCGCAGAGATGCTCTCACCATCAATAAATGGCCCCTAAAAGGATCAGAGAACAATTGGTACTATTATATCCTGACAAGAATTTTTATCAGTTTGGTTCAATTTGACAAACAGATTTTAAGAATAAATTCAGCATACATACATGAGCCTTAAGGTGATCATCTAAAGCTTGCAATTCTGCCAGCAAAGCCTGCTCTGTTCCATCATTAGCATCCTTGCTTTTCAAGAATTTGATGAAAGAAGAAAAAATATTTGACCCCCTGAAGTTAAAACAAATATAAGCAGAAATTATCAGGCTGAGAAAAATTACCTGCAATTCGGATTTTATGTCAACGTTTATAAATAATTTGATTTACTTGCATCAGTTTATGACAAAGGTCTATTATGCCTGTAAATGTTAGCTAAAACAATTCATATTGACAGTTAAAATGTATTTGTATCACCCAACCTTAACAACAATGCTTGAAGGGACTTTGAGTTCAAAATTATTCTCTAATCAACGGATATGATATATCATGCATCACTTCTGATAATAATTTGGATGATAAAATTACCCATGGATAAAGCCAAATCTTCAAAGTAAGTAGCTCACAGCCTTAAATCATACATCTTAAAGGAAAATCAATTTTCTTTTACAATCCTTGCACAGCTACCAAAGCATCTTCTACATGACTCCAAATACATTGAATTCTTTTTACTGAACTGGTGACATACATGGTCAACTAGCCATGCTAATCAATTTAACTTTACAATAGCTATAAAAGATGGAGAAGAAAATTGTATATTTTACCTCAAATTGATAGTATATAATGTAAGATTCAGATTTAATGAGCATAACGTTTATGTATTCCTAACACTTTTGTAAATTTCCCTCGCTCCTGGATGCAGTTTCTTCATTCAATAAGCATTCACCTTAACAACGTTGACTAAGCTTGAAATAATAGTATATCAAATCTTCTTTTGATTCAACAGTTATATTAATTAGATACATACTGAATGTCCATGTACATCCAGCTAATCCTAAAATAAAGAACAACAGATAAAACAATTGCCAGAGCTATACAGAATTATTTCTATCTTGACTAAGTGTGTTAAATTTGATAAGCCTGCACTGGCAAACAGCAAGAATTCACAATTTAATTATATACCTTACAAATAATTGGAACATCACATAAAGTTCACCAAAACCACAGAAGTCTGTATAGGAATTCAAATTCCTATGTTAGCTTTTATACACCAGAAGTCGGTATATAGGCAGATACCATACGCGCAACATTTAACTTCAAGTTTATTCTTTCTCCATTTAATGCAAAATTTACCTGGGTTGTGTACAAGGTATTATGACATTGCTGAATTTCAAATCTAGTCGTTGAACCAAATATGAGGAGCCTGTTGTGTTTAGTTTAGTGAAAGTCAAATCATCCAACAAAAATCCTAGTTGGCTTGAATTTTAAAATTAATGGTTTATGACTGTAGCAATCAGAGAGTTCTTGTTTTTACCCAATAACAAATAAAATTCCAGCCATCAAAAACCAATTGATTATGCCTTAGATGTGTTGATGTCAACGATTCGATGATTGGTGTCAATATAATAGCATACAACAAGTTTGGGTGGAAAGTTTGACATTAAAATTAAGGTTTTTTTACTATAGTTTGACAAACTTAAGTCACTATGTGAAAAAACAATGGATCGGGGAAGGACATGCTTGCTTACTGCTTAATCATAGTGGAATCCATTGAGTATTGATGCCTGCTTAGTCTAAGTCTTGAGATAGAATAAATGTTGTAGAGAACTCAGAGGTTGTTTTTAACACCGAAGTAGACTTTTCACTTTTACCCACACGTGCGCGTAGACATACACACACTCTAATCAAGGTAGGATATCTTAATGCTTTCAGACCATTCTAAGATCTAATCAAGGCCCGATAGCTAGAAACTCCTTTGAATGAGGATAAAGCTCTAAATCCCTGTCAAGCTAATATATATACCCTATAGGGAATGTTTTAGGTACCTCCATTGCCAACTTAATGAAGCAAATGTGGTGCAATATGAAGTTTATGCAATGGGGATACTATGCAGGATTAAACATAACTATTTGGTGAAGAACGTTGCATGCTATGAAAGTTTTACTGCACCTAATCCACATTAATTACCTTTGTAAATTGGATGTTTGTATGCTATGAAAGTTTTATTATCCCTGAATTTTGAATTCAGCCTACTTTTTTGCAACTTTTGTGTTGCAGACATAAAATATGATATGCAAACACTCAACTATATATGAATACAATAGTATATATGAATACAAACAGAGAAGGAGCACCAAAATTTATTCATGTAACACGCTGCTTATTCATCAATACAATAGGCGTCTTCAAAGCAGTAAAATATACAGATCCGGTACATTGATATCTATGAGAAGAAGTTTGATAATTTAAACAATGCAAATTATTGAAAGGGAAATGTTAACATGTGTCCCTTGAGTACATGCTAACATGTATAGAATTGCAAAATAATTCATTATGATTGCTAGTTTTATACGGCACTGATACACATTTCTTTTGTTATTTAACGAAGATAAAAACAAATTAACATACACCCAACAGGCAAATGTTAACATAACCATAACTGAAAACATCACATTTAACATCATCAAGGTACTCTCATCATGAATGCATACCATTTTTCTTTGAAAAATAAAAGTAAAATTACTGTTTAATATTGAAGTGCATGAGTTGGTAGATAATACTTATTTTAATCATATCTTACTTTTTCCCCAAAATGAGTTTGATAGACAAACATCAATCAAATTTTAACACATTCAAGTCAAATGACCGAAGAATGCTTACACTGAAGAATATTCAGGTGAAGTAACCAAAGATGGCTCAGGAAACTTTTCTTCAATGATTTTGGTGATCACGTCAGAATCTGAAATCCACTTCCCTTCATCATCTTTGAACACTGGTACTTTTCCATCTGGATTGACTTCCAAGAACCTAATGCATGCCAAACACACCTTACAACCAAATAGACTGATAATAGAATAAGTAATTTACCTAGAACCTTCAACAAGATTAAAGTTAAAATAACTTTCGAGTAAACCTAAAGCATCACTCTTGACTTGTTATGCTATTTTACCTTCTTTTTTTTGAATTTAATTAGTCATACTAAAATGAAAGGCCATTTTATATACATGTAACATTCACTCCCCATCCCCATATGACTAACTATATATGCAAAAAATATAGACCTACTTCCTAATATTTTCTTCTTCCCTTTTGACTCTTTGGTTCAATCATTGATTCAGTTATATATGTATTAAAATATGTGGATAACTTTCTTCATTGTTTTGGTTAGATTCTAGATTCAATTTTCGATTCAAACCCATATGATAAACCTACTTCCAAAGATTTTTCTTCTTTCCATTTGGCACTTTGGCTCAATTTTTGATTCAAACTTTGATCTATTTATATTGTATCAAAATATGTGGATAGGCTTCTTGTTTGGTTTCATCCATTTCAAATTTTCATTCGAACCCATGATAATCATGCAACAATCGAATATACTATATATATAGGGCAGGATCGGCTACACCTCATTTTTGCCACATCTCAAATCCCCCTGAACATCAGCCACAAGTTCCAAATTAAATAATAAAGTAAAGTGACAAAAGAGAGAAGGTATATTAGTATATTATTTAATTCCGAACTCGTGGTTGATATTGAGGGGGGTTTGAGATGTAGCAAAAATGAGGTGTAGTCAATCTTGCTTATACATACATACTATATACATATACATGCATATATATATATATATATATATATATATATATAAATTTGACTCCGCTAAACAT
Organism: Allium fistulosum; assembly: GCA_030737815.1. Classification (NCBI taxonomy): domain Eukaryota; kingdom Viridiplantae; phylum Streptophyta; class Magnoliopsida; order Asparagales; family Amaryllidaceae; genus Allium; species Allium fistulosum. Next base: position 427,876,914 of record CM060902.1, read on the forward strand.
TTGGTTTAAAATTTGGATTTGAATCCTTAGGTTCTTCAATTTCAAAATTCAATATGATCCCATGAATGTTTTACGTCAAAATTTAATTTGAAGCCATGGACATTTTAATTTAAACTTTGTATAAGCTTATACATTGCCACTATGATTACAAATTTTGATTCAAACTCATGTATTACAAAATATGATATCAAAATTTATCTCAAAACTGGTAGATTTTTATCCAAAGAAGTATTGATCTATTGTAGATCTTTTGGTAGATAAGGGCCATTGTCGAAAAGAATTGGTACTATGGAGCGTTGACTAGTGATCTTATTTTCTTCAATTAGATACCTTATGAAGGCATTTAAACCAAAGCCTATAATTTGCATTGCATGAACTTCGTAAAAAGGGTAAATCAACCACATTACAGTAAAGGAAGGCTTTTAATAATAAAAGGATTTTTTTTCCCTTATTTATTTATTTATTTGAATTTCAAACTATTCGAAAACTGAGTTTTTTGAAACAGTGTATTTTTGAAAATTTAAATCTATATGTTTAAAATCTTAATTCTTTAAGCTTTAGAATTTTTTTTTCCATTCGATGGTATATAGAAAATTGTTATAACAATATCTGATCAATTAATAGTATAAAATCAACATAACCATTTTAACATTTCTCTTTAACATAGATTCTATTTTTTCAAGTTTTCCTCTTGGAGGTGTTTGACAATAGCTTATAACTTAGAAGTTGGAAATGTTGAAGCATTTAACAACTTGACATTTTTTTCTTCTCAAAAGTAGTAAATAAGTTGATAAATCATATAGGCAATAAGCAAGAAATACTTGATCATGTGTGATTTCAAATTTTACAACTAAATTTCATCTTATCCATAAACACTTCTATGATATTCACTCAATACTACTTTAAATGTTACTGTTCAATTTTCATTTGTAAGAGATCTAAAATAAGATTTTGACAAATGGAATCTTAATCATCTGCTAATTCAATTTGTTATTCCACTTTTACAACCACCTTATACGATGCTTTCTCAATACTCGTTAAAACAACTACATACGAACAATTAAATTTAATATCAAATTAAATGAAAATTATAACCAGCATTAAATTTGTATTAAACAATGAACATACATCCAAACGAATACGCTAATTATTGATGATTAGACGATGAAGGTGAAGAATAAAAAAGCAAAAAATAAAATAAAAGTGGATTACCAGCTGGGTTTATTGCTAAGATCAACTAGCTTATAATCATAAGGAATTTTCTTCTCCTCGAGAGTGAGAGTAACCCTTTGACAAAAAGGACCTATTTGGACAAAAGACAAAATTGTAGGGATCGGAATGAAAATTCATAGGTTATTCAGAAACTTACAGTCTCCGAGGGTATCAGGGTGACCGGCGGCGGCTTTGATTAACAACTCGACAGGAGCCATTGAGAGTGATAGTTGGGCGTGCCTCTGGAGCTGGAGGCTGATGAAATAATTCAGAATCTTTTTAGCGTCCAGGGAATAGTGTGGTTATTTATATGCAGAGCATCAGGATCATGTATTTAGTATGATGTTCCTGCAGAATATGTTTGGTAGGGATCGGTTTCAGTTGGCGAAGGAATGCCCAAGGATGGGTTAAATATCATATTTTTAGTCTCGTTTGTCCCAACAACTCAATTGGTTTTCTTTTGGGATATATTTTCAAACACCTTTAAAATTTCAAAATTCATTTCCGTCTCTGTAAAAAACAAATACATAAAAAAACCCTGTCAATATTTCTAATAGAAATGTGCATTTCATACTGTAGAACTGTCAATATTTAAATTAGAAGCAAACTCTAATTTTCACTTTTTTTTTATTTGTCATGTTAAATGTAAAATAAGAAACGTGTAAACATCGTTGTGATCCAAGTGCTGATCCTTACCCAACATCAAAAATAGTAGATAAAAAATCAACCCTAACTTACCCCTCCAGAGAATGATTTGAGAATCAATGTAATTTAAAGACTCGAGAAGCTATATTTTCGACCATAAAATGATTGTTTGCGCCAAAAATGATCAAACATCCAAGAACAAAGATCCGGTAGAGCTTAAGAACCGAAGTGTGATCGTTGTGTTGATTTGTATGAGGTGGGATCTCTGGTCGTCAAATATGTTAACTTCTTACTCTAATTCAGATCATAACTCACACGTATATATAGTAGAAAGCAAGAAATAAAACATCGTAAAAGTAAATGACAAAGAGAATTTTTGTAGTGGTTCCGCAATCTATATCATTTATTATGATTCTCCAATATTACAATGCTTGCTAGATCTCTCTAAATCCATAATCTGTGATTGGAAAAACCCTGATGTCCCTGATCTTGAGGTTGGTCGATCACACTTCAATGTTGTATGGTGGACTGGATGATTGAATAAGATTAGGATGATTTCTTACTGCCCAAAAGTGCTCCAGTAATTCAGTTCGACTAATTCAGTTTGGTAGTTTTTTAGTGCTCCAAACTTGTCGACCATTATTGTTCATTCATGAGGTATTTATATATTTAAGGATGTGAATGAGTGTAAATGACCTAGTCATATCGGTATGAGTTGGTTCAGTCCGGTATGGATCGGTTTGATTCAGTAAAGAATTATATTTAAATATATATTTATATGTATGGAATAAATTTTTTTATTTTAATGAAATATATGTGTGTGTGAATGTATGTATATGTGTGTGTGTGTGTGTATAAATTAATATTTTTAAATCATTTATAATAAATAAAAGTATATAATTAAATACGTAATAAAATTATATATGCACTTGTATATTTTTCGGCCATATTTTGTATTTTGAAAAAAAATCAAATTTTTTTATTAGAACCATTCGAGTTTATTCATTTTTGCTTTTTTTTTATTAGACAATTTCCCTATGGAAATTAATAAAAATATTTTTTATGAAAAATTACTTTACAATAGATATGATTTTATTCATATTAAAAAATACATATACATTTATATTTATAATATATTAAGATTAATATAATGTATTGTATTTAACTAAGAAGGGCAAAATGGTAATTTTAAAAACATTGGAATTAGACGATGGGACTTGTGCCATTTCGTAGAGCTCGTTTTTTTTATTAGAATGATATATTGGTTTATTTGGATCGGAGTCCGTATGAAGAAGTTACGTGAGTTTTTGGATTGCGAATTTTGAAACGGGCTTAACCTGTTAAGGTTTGAATTTGAAATCTGAACGGCCGCTTCCCTCTCTTATTTAGTTTATGAAACTATATTTATTTTTCATTTTTTCTTCTTCCCGACTCATTTACTCTCTTCACTCTCTTCCTTTGTCTTCTCACAGCTTTGCTAATTCTCAACCAAATTCAACAAATAAATCTACTAAGTCGATCGGTACAAGAAGAGGAGTCTGATTATACCATCTATTTGGCGATTCGAGGATCTTTGAAGGATTCTGTTTCTATCCAATAAGGAATTAGAGAGCAATTAAGCGAATTTTTTGGCTTGGGGTGTAGATTTGTGAGCAAGAATCATCTTATTTGATTATAACGTCTATATGAGAGTATACCATTATATAATTGCTATTGGGGTTAATAATTAAATAGATCTATATGTAAATAGAATGTATATCATATCTGAAACAATATAATGATAATAACTCTAGTGATGATTAGAATGAATTAAATTAGATTGATAGTGTTTAAATGTTGAAATGGTTGAAATTGGGTAAAAAGAACTAATGGAATGATTTTGTGCAGAATGGGATAGATAGAAATGTGTAATATAATGACCTAAACATATAGATAACTTCAAAAATCAGAAATATAATGATTTGGATGAAGTTTGGCAAAGATGGGTGGGAAAACGGTGTTAGGCTGTAGGTAGAATTTTCTGCCTGGGACGTTCATCGATCCACTGGTGTGCCTACCGGTTGACCACCGCAACCTGCAAATAACAGGTTGAACTAGGCCGTGTAGGGCCAAATCAAATAGCGGTCGTTTATCGTTTTGGGTTTATATGCAATGTGAGAATCTCATAAGATGTTTATATGGATGTTTACTAAGCGTGGTATAATATATTGGTATGTGTGTAAAGATGCATGTCCGAGTGTTAGTATTGTTTAACTAATGCTAGTGCGTTCGAAAACTAATCTCTATTTAACTAGTTCTCTGTGTTCGTTTCATGTTAGACCATGTTTATCTAACATAATTCTCGTTTATATCGGTCCGTGTCTAACTGGTTATGGTTAGGCTATGTTTACCTAATTACTGCTCGTTTACGGGTTAGTCCGTGTTTAATTAACTCATACTTTGTATGCTACGCTATGCAATGTTATGGTGTCCTTGTTCATAGATTAGTTTAAGTCCATGTATTATGTTTATTACGTCAGATTAACTTTGTGAATGCAGGTGAGACAGGCTGAGGTACGCCTTTGTTTAGATGTAGCCTTTATATAATGTTATGCGATCATATCTACAGTATATCCTTAGTAGTGTTTTTCACTCACCGGACTCATCTCTGACCCCCTCCTCCTATGTTCCTTTTTGTTTATGGATTTATAGGTTATGATGGTGGACTTGAGTGACGTTGACGGTGCGGGTGACGATGGTGTTGCTTATGTATATAGTGTGTTGTATATATCACCTGAAAGTGTTAGTATATAGTGTATTTATATATGTGGATATGGATTTGATCATGTGTATAGGGATATGATTTGATTTTTGAAATATATTATGTTTGTTACCTTCCGTTGTGAGATTCTGAAAATTTAGTTAGTTAATTTACATAGCTCTTTACATATTATTGAAATTGATTATAATGATTCGGCTTTTCATTTTACAGCGATTTTATTTGCCATGAAAAGTTGGGTTGTTACATTTGGTATCGGAGCTAAGGTTTGGACGTATTGAGAGAGCATATTTGTATATTTTTATAATACATATATATTAATAATTGAAATAGGGCATGTGTATATACCATTGGTTTTGGGGTTAAGTTTACCATCTCTGTTTACTATTCTATATAGAGTTGCTGATGGAACTTATTTTATATATAGTAGAGATGTGTAACTCGATTGAAACTGGCACCGGAGAGGAGGATATAGAGATATCGGGAGTGAACATTCCATTATGGTTCTATCGTTATCTACAAGCCAAGAATCAGGCTGATGTTAATACTGAAGTTCCTACATCTTCTGTAACAACCCGTACCTTAATGGGCCTAAATTTTGATAAAAATCAAAACCCAAATCCATCAAAGTACAAAATCATTGGATTTAATATCTGCAAATAAGCATGAGCATTACCGGATATTGATAGAAATCTAAATTCACAGCGGAAACAATAATAGGATAAGAATACTAACTGCTACTACCTTAGAATTAATGGTATTCCTTGGATAGCAGATTACCATATCAGCATCGAGCATGAGAGAAAAGAAGGCTTCTCCAACAACTAAATACGTCAGGCTCCAGTGACATGTTTCTCTAAATCTCTCGTATGGGTGGTAATGAGGAGGGGGTCAGAACAACGTTTTAGTGATTGGAAAATCTATAAATTATCCATAACATAAATTTATACCGATTGGTTTCCATTTAATTGTTATGTCTATTACTGTTAACAATTCTAATCTAACTTTGCATTGCACACACGATTACTTACCTACCCATTCCAAGGTACGAAATACCAACGAAGCCTTATTAACCATCCAATATTTCCGAAAATAGACCGATTTGATATCACCCTTCAATTCGAATTAGCAAAAGCAATGTCTCCTTGCATAATATGGATTCCAAACATTCATGATCTATATGTGAATGAGTCGAATTTAGTCCATTAGCCACTTGATACTTCTAAATATGAAGTGGGCTTCTATTATCGCCACAAAATACTTTTAAAAAAGAAATAGGCAGACTTTACCATTTAAGACCTCAATTGAGGTAGACTCCGTCATTTAAGACTTATTCCTAAGGTGGACTTCTAGCGTTGTCATTATTGGTCTATTGGTCCTAACTACAGAGACCTTTGACCACTATATATGACCTTATAATTTATAATAGCCATACCACTAGCGCATCTATCATTATTAAAGTCTTAGTAATGTGAGAGACTATACCCAAACCACTTAATACCTCATTAATAAGGACTATGCAGACCTCTGACCATTTAACACCTATTTATAGGTAGGCCTTTGCCACTTAATACTAACCCCAAGGCGGACTCCTTACTGGTACTATCTAGCTGACATTGCTTGGAAATCTCATTGGGCTGTTTAATACTTCTTTTGTAGGAAAGAGGCGGACCTTACAGCCGCTTAATACCTCAAACCTGAAGCGAACTCCCCCGAGATATCCAGTTTCACTATTATAAATATAGAATCTCATTAGATTACTTCTTTCGGTAGGGAGGTAGGCCCTAAGATAGTTAATACCTCAACATTGAAGTAAACCTTTTTAGAGATATCCCTCACCGTTCCTAATTCCAAATTTGGACCATTTAATACTTTCCAATTAAGAAAGCAAGTCCAATATCTCGCGTCGTCTAGGTCCTAGGATTAGTGATATCTCACATCAGTAGTGGTGCACCCGACTACTGGTAGCATCAAAGTGAAGGACAATCATCCGTCGAGTGACTCTACTAACATCGCATCGCTAACCTACTAAGTCCAATTAACCATCCTAAGTCTTTACTTATACTATATTAGGTTAACATTGGACTTAGCTTACTAATTCTCTTTTTATTTAAGGCAAAAGATTTACCTTAGATGCTTATCAACCCATAATCCCCTTTTAATGCTCATAAATGTCAAATTTTTCGTAAAATCCTAACGAACATTTCCTAAGACATTTATGTATGATTACTAATTTCAAATTAGTAATTTTTTATATCTATTCTATTTTTATTAGTTCCATTAACCCATTTGTCTCTATTAATTATAACCCTTAATTTAATACTATCCATTATTTCTTATTAATTGCACATTAATTTAGGTTACAATCTTTCATTTCCTATTAATTAATTAATAGAAATTCCTAATTTATTTCCCATTAATATGAATTAATACCTTTTCTAATTCTAACTATTAGCTTCTTTAAATATAATAATAACTAACGAACGTTACGCATAAATAACGCAAGAATAAACACCGTTCTTCTTTATTAACGCAATAAATACGTAAAACTGCCTAATAAAACTACCCATTCGTAACCAAATATATTCTAGTCATAAATATGCAATTAGAATATGCTTTCCATATTTAATTTGCTGGAATTAAATTCCTTAGGAAGATTTTTCACTATGATTCTCATAAATTGGTTTAACACAAAAAGGAAAGATTGACTCCGTTTGATATTACAAGGAATAAATAATTTCTTATTTCTTGTTAAATCAAACGTCGCCCTTTTAAACGAAAAGTGGAAAAGTAAACAAATTTATAAAACTCAAACCGATGTTCTTCCCACAAATTAAACTATGAAAAATCCACAACATAGTACAAACTGTGCAATAATCCAAAAATCCTATTTACACCAAAGTACAGATCTGGAATAAAAATATACAACATTCAAATTCTAAAATCTTTAGTACTGATTTTCAGATTATAGGTGTAAACATATTTCAAATTATATCTAAAACAAGAATACGTAGGCAATAGTTTTATATACTAATTTAAGCCTATAATTCACAAATAAAATTGATTTAGGCATAAAAATCAAGTGTGTGCCAATGGAATAGATTTAAAATCATAAACAATATATAAAACTTCCTACTCACCTTTTAAAAGCGATCCAAATCTCCAGATCTAAAGCAGAACCTTAAATCCATCTCCAAACCCATTTTTAATCTAAGAAATATGTATAAAAAGGATATATACATATATTAGATCTGAGAAGAGATTTGGGATTGGGAGAGAAAATAGATACATTAATATAAATATATAAATTACCACAAATATATGTATAGTTGATTCTCTTCTCTTTTCCTTTTTATTAGATTTCTATTCTTCTCCAATTTGTACGAATATAGATATAAATATTTTATTTTTATAATTTAGAAAGAAAGTGGAGAAGAAGAAATGGCAGAGCTTCATTGCTCTATTTAGAAAAATATGAGAAGAAAAGGAAGGGTTAGGCATGTATCTATAAACGCTAGAATCAACCAGAACCGTTAGGTCAAAATAAAATAGATCCGCGCCATTGGGCCAGGGAAAACCCTAGCCTCTGTCTTAAGATCGGTCGACCGCCCCCCTCATGGGGGTCAACCGCCCCAGGTCAACCGCAATACTAAGCGGATCGACCTGTGGACCCCATTTAATTAATTTCTTAAATGAATTATTTCCGTTTCGAATTCGTTTTTCGTCCGTTGCTTCTTCGTTTGGACTCCGATCGTAAAACTCTAAATATGAAAGTTGCTCAGAATTTTGTCACAAACACAATCGTGTAAGTTTCGTGGTCAAACTCTATTGTTAGCACAAATTTCATTTTTGGAGCCTAATTAATTAACTAACTAACTAATAAACTAACGCAAAATTACGGGGTGTTACATTCTTCCCCTGCTTGAAAAGAATTTCATTCCCGAAATTTCATCAATGAATAAGTTATGGTTTTGGCTCATAATTATCCTAAACTACACAACCAATGAGTGTATAACCAATTTTGCAACCAAACATGCACAAGTGCATAGTGTATTACTGTATCACCATATAGAAAATATGTATGCAGAATAATTCTAAATCAGATCCTCCTATATGAATGCATTTCTTTGAAAACATTTTTGAAAAGTATGATGCAAATAACCTAAATGTATACTGGCAGCTCTATATGTATGTAGCTTTGAAAAAGATTTCAACCATAACCCCCATACTCTTACGAATAGAAGTATAAAGCAACCAATTTTGCATCCAATTTCTACCATCCAAAATCTAACACGTCGAGAAATCGCTTTTTAAACTTTACTCCTATGTCGAAAAAAGGAATTTAGGTGGAGAATTTAACATTCTTACCACTCTATAATCTTCTTATTCCCGTAGTACAGTGGAAATTTCCTTGTTGTCCCAAATTTACTACAAATTTTTGACGCACAAACGCATAAGGAGGCTTATTTTCAGGCTCTAAAACAGAATTGAGTCTAAAAAATAGACTCGCGTGCATCGTCGACAAGATATGAAACTTCTAAGGTTAAAATAGCTTTTCCCTTGTTACCGCTTGCATTTATCGCATCGTCGATCCTAATGCACCGCTAAATCCACAAATTGTAACTCTATTTGTCTTCCTTACGCTCAACATGTGGCCTTCAAAATTAAATATTTCACCAAAATCTTTCTCACTTTTCAAATTTGTAAGTCATTAAAAAATAAAGTTTCAAAATATTTAGATGCACATTTTCCCTTGAAATTAAATTTTTAGACAAAAATTCTAAAAATAATTTAAGAGCCAAAAAGAACTAAAACCTGAAATTTACCATAAGGATGAAATTTACCCTTTCCCTTCTTGTTTTGATTATTTTTGAATGCCCTGAAATTCTCTCTAGCTTTATCATGTTGTTCAATGCTCAAAGTCAAATCCAAAACTCGATCAAAAGTTTTATCCTTATATGGTAGCATGGCTCTACTAAGGCTAGGGTTCAACCCTTGAATATATCTGCCATTCTTAGCTTCCTCAGTAGTGATGAGCACTGCACCATACTTTGCCAATGATTCAAACTTCTGAGTGTACTCAGTGACACTCATAGTCCCTTGCCTCAATTTGATGAATTCCTCCAGTAAAGACTCCTTAGCTGATGCAGGGATAAATCTGCCTTCCAACATTGCTTTAAATTGATCCCATGTTACTTCTCCTTCAGGTCTTCCAGCTATGATAACCTCCCACCAATCCAAAGCTGCTCCTCTCAATTGCCTGGATGCAATTTGCCTCTTCCTTTGGTCTTCAACTTGCATGTCTACAAAGATTCTTTCCAAAATTCTAAGCCAATTTTGAACCCCCATAACTCCTTCTGTGCCATCAAATGTTTTGCCTCCAAGATTGGTAAAAGTCTTGAGTAGTTTGGAAAGTTCCTCATGTGGATTTTCCTGCCTGTTGCCTACTCCATCTCTTATGGCCCTCATGAATTCTTGCACATTCACCATGGGTGGTTCACTTGTTCCTACATTTTGATGTCTGGGTCCTACCATAGCTCTATGGATATAACACTTAGGTTAGTCTGTTTTGCCTAATGCTCTATAGATTAATTCATTTTAATTTATCACTTATTCTGTCATAATAGATATCAATAGTGTAAATATATATAAAAAAACAAAACATCCAAAGCAGTAAATACTTCTATACATCCAATGCAAACAAATTCATACAAAATTTTTGCTATGTTATTTAACAACATAGCTCTGATACCAAATGAAATGACCCACTTAAATTTTTTTTTTTAAAACATTCAGTGGCCATTTAATCAAGAAAAATATTTAATTCAATTTTTCTTCTATCCAGGACCTTTCTGCCAATATAAAAATATTGGTTTATTCATTTTATCTTGAACTTATATATATGAAGATATATAAGTCATCTTCTACCTAAATCAGAGTACAGAAATTTTGAAGGTAGAAATCTGTTTGAGTATTGCAAAAAAAATACTCTCTTCATAGCAATAGTGTTTTTTTTTCAAAACTAGGTTTTTCCAAGTGACTTGGGTTAATGCATTACTATTGATTTTATGTCTCAAGGCTCCTTATTTTACATAAATTCTTCTGATTTTATTACTGGGTAAATTGTGCTTTTACTTGTGCATGTGTGTGTGCATGTTTCTGTGCATGTGTGTGTCAATGAGCAGTTCAGTGCCTTATTTTTCCTTTTTCTTCAAAATTGTCTGAATCTATTTTATACTTTGGGCTATGAAACAGATCTGAAAATTTAATTTAAACCCTTGGTTGCTGGCTTGACCCAGGCTCAAGAAAAATGGCTATGTTAGCCCTGTTCTGGTTTGCACTATTTTGTTACAAAATACCTGCTATTTTATTTTCTTTTCAAAGCAACTCAAACCCTTTCTATCAGATTTTATTTTTGACTTGAACATGGATTTTCTTATGCCAGTTCTTTAGATATACATACAAACCACAAATTCTTTCAATCTCAGATTTTCTACCATTATAGCCTAACTGTTCTTGAAGCTTAAAATTCATTTTTCCTTAGCAAAGCATTTGGCAAAACAAAGCACATAGTTCAGCTGAGACATATAAGTTCAACAACTACAAAACAGCAATTAACCATACATTGGTTTCTCAAAGTAATTTTAAACAATAGGTCTTAATCTAGTTCATCATGAAGGTGTGGTTTACTTCAGCAAAGTCTTTTAAAACATAGCATCCAAATCTTAAGCAGTTAAACATCCAAAGCCTGATCAAAGCAATTCCTATTTTCCTGCAAAATCACCATGAGCTGCCCCATATGAATATGAGACACCCAATGGTGCATAAACACAAAAGAGTCAGACTATTTGTCTGGTATGAATAATCCAACTGAAAACATGATCTCATTCAATTCTCTTTATATACAAAACTTTGCATGAATAAGAAACTCGGTATCTTCCTGGTGCTTGTTTTTGTGAAGCATGTTCCTTCATCTCAGTGTTAACAGATTATTTATACATATAATCACCATGACTTGATTCATAGAAAACAATCATAAGATTCATCAATAAAAAGCATCAAAACAACCAAATGCAAACATCAATTCAGTTATCATGCCCTTTTCAACTTTATTGGCCATCAGGGATTTTGCCCAGGCCTCTCCTGAATCTATTCCTAGAATTCATTATCAAATATAATAGGGTCTTTAGCTACTTTCTCCTTTTTAAACACACACTGCCTGGGACATCTCTCTGTTAACCCAGCACACTCAGGCCCCTGGGTATAAACATACCATGTGTGAACTTGCAATGTTCCCCTTGCCAAGCTATACTTTGGTAGCCCTAAGATCCCAAGTCCTTAGTTAAATTACTAAGTGTTATTATTATTTTTCATAGCAGTGCTAATCCCTTCTGCATCTCACTTCTTAATCAGAGAAATATAAATAATGCAAGCAACATGTATTCATCCAGAGTTTGGTAAGTTATATTCTCAGAAGCAAACATTTAATCATGAAAAAGGGAGGTGACTTCTTAGCACATTATTTTTCCTATGGGTTTCACTGGATCAAAATCTAAGCATATGGTCCTGAGTAATTTACTAGATATGTATATTTTTTCTCTTACCTCTGGTTCAATCAGATTCATGATCTGGCTAAACCACAAGTATATTTGATTTGGGTATTTCATAAAACATAGAAGCTCAGCACATGTACAACATTGCACTTCTACATTTTCTTTTGTTTTAATTAATATGAGACATAAGCAACAACACAATGTTACAGCCCCATATTTCTTTCTACCTTCAGACCATATACCCACCACTTGAATCCGGGGATTTTTATAAACAACTTTATAAAGAAAACTTATAAAAGAAATCACTCAATCTCAAAGCTAACCCATATCACAGACAAACATTTCAGATCATGAATCCATGACTCTTATTTTTCTGGGTAAATCAGATAGAGGTTTTACACTTAAACAAATCATTAACAAACCAAAGTCATCCAATCATAAAACATAACTTGTAAAAGAAAATTAGTTCAAACAGGCTGCCTCAATATTCAGGTCTTAATGCCAAAGTTTTCAGTGAGGTTACTCACTTTAATCCTTCTTCTTCCTATGCCTTATGAACCCCCTTTTAGTCTTCTGCCTTCTCCTATTTTCTCTGGTTTGTGTCTTGTATATTTTTTTTAGGTTAATGAAGAACAAAAATATATGGTCTTACTATACTAGGCCTTTTATATCAATCTTGGCTGTTACTAGGGTTTATGGATTTACCCAATGTCAGTTCTACCCCATCCCAAACATAGCCTGCCTCTGGTTTGATTCAAGAAAATAAAAGGGTATGTGGTCCTTGTCTTCCTTTCCAGAAATCAGTTCCTCTCTTTTAATTTTCCCTGGTCATGTCATATGCATGACTTATTATTATTATTATTTTTTTCTTAATAAAAGAAATTACTGAGAATAGATAAAGTGCTTGTTTAGGGACTCATGCCATTTTCATGCAACTTCTGTTTTCTTCCAGAGATTGATTGACTGTACACATGTATAACCTATGCATACCTAAGCCTTTTATTTTTCTTTCTTTCTTTAAATAATTTTAAGTTTATTTCGGCCTAGCTCTTATTTTCTTTGTACTATATTTTATTTAAAGACAAAATTCTATCTTTATGCATATGTATTTCTAAATCAGTTATTTTATTTTATCTATTAATTTCTGCCAAATTTTGTTACATAGAAATCTGTGTGCATGTGTACACTGTCTTGTGCACATGTACATGTTTTATACTTTATATCTGCAAATCAATTTCCTATTCCTATTTTTCCCAATGCAATTTCAAACAAATACAAACTAAATTAAATCATGAAATTACTCACAAAAATCAGGGTTATCACATATACCCCTCCTTTTAGGAATTGTGTCCCACAATTCTTTCATACTTAACTTAAGTATCATCTCTTCAGAAAAAATGAATTTTTCTGATTTCAAAACCATTTTCAAACCAATCACCTATTAAGCACTATGCATATCAACACAAGATAAAAATCACAATGCATATTCAACCAACACATTCATTAGTATGTATATATATATAGATTTACCTTTTCTTCAATCAAACAGCTGGGGATAATCATTTCTGATTTTATCCTCCACTTCCCATGTGCAATCATTTGGGTCAAGACTCCATTGTACTTTTACTAATTTAATTTCTTTGTTTCTCAATTTCTTGGTTTCTCTAGAAACTATGCCCACTGGTTCCTTTTCATAGATCATTCTAGGATCAATCTGCACATCCTTAGAGGATTCTAGTATTGCTTCCTTATCATGAACCCATCTTCTTAGTTGAGACACATGAAAGACATCATGCATTGCTCTCATTTCTTCTGGCAATTCTAATTTATAGGCTACTGTCCCTATTCTTTCTAGAGTTTTATATGGTCCTATATATCTAGGAATCAACTTTCCTTGTTTCCCAAACCTTAGAACCTTTTTCATGGGTGATATCTTGATGAACACATAATCCCTAACATCATATTGTACTGCCTTCCTTCTTTGATCTGCATATTTCTTTTGCCTATCTTGGGCAGAGGCAATTCTTTTTCTGATCAAGGCTACCATTTCAGAAGTCTCCTTCACATTTTCTGGTCCTAAGACCACTTTTTCTCCAGACTCATGCCAACTTGAAGGTGATAAACATGGCCTTCCATAGAGAGCTTCAAAGGGGGCCATGCCTATGCTAATGTGATGGGTGTTATTGTATGCAAATTCAGCTAGATATATGTAATCTTCCCAGCTTCCTCCCCAATCCAATACACATGCTCTCAACATGTCTTCAAGCAATTTGTTCACAATTTCTGTTTGGCCATCAAATTGAGGATGGTATGATGTACTCAAGCATAAATCAGTCCCCATTGCCTTGTGAAAACTCTGCCAAAACTTTGAAGTGAAGATGGTATCTCTATCACTTACTATAGTCTTTGGTATACCATGCAGTCTGACTACTTCTTTAATAAACAACTGGGCTAGGGTATTAGCATTTCTTTCTGATTTCACTGGTATAAAGTGGGCTGACTTGGTTAACCTATCAACCATTACCCAAATACTATCATTTCCCCTCCTAGTTCTAGGCAAACCATCAATAAAATCCATTGATATGTCTTCCCATTTCCACTGTGGTATTTGTAAAGGTTGAAGCATTCCTGAGGGTTTTTGATACTCAGCCTTCACTTGCTGGCAAACCATACATTTTGATACATAGGTTGCCACTGCACTCTTCATACCACTCCACCAATAATCTCTCTTGAGGTTGTGATACATTCTTGTGCTTCCTGGGTGTATAGTATATTTGCTTTTGTGGTAAGCATCCAAAATTTCTTGCTTCAACTCATCCACTGCTGGAACACATATTCTTTCTCCTTTTTTCAGATGGCCTTGATCATCCAACTGAAAACCTTCCACTGTCTCACCATTTAATATTTGAGTCTTCTTTCCAAATAAAAATGGATCTTGGTTTTGTAGCATTGCAACTTTATTCTTCAATTCTGATCCCAGAGTAATAAAACTTAATTTTCCCATTTCTACATTCCCACTGCATAAGCTCATGTTTTCTATGTTATCACTTTCTATCTCTGAATCAATTAATAATGATAAAGTGTTAAACTCTTCTATCATTAATCTAGCCACTTTAGCATGTTGTCTACTTAGGGCATCTGCTACTTTATTAGCCTTACCTGGTGTGTATAATATTTCAAAATCATATGAGGCTAAGAGTTCAATCCATCTTTGCTGCCTCATATTTAATTCTTTTTGTGAAAACAAATATTTAAGTGATTTATGGTCGTATATACTTCAAATTTTGCTCCTAACAAGTAGTGTCTCCATAGCTTAAGGGCATACACTATAGCAGCCAATTCAAGGTCATGAGTAGCATACCTTACTTCACTTGATTTCAACTGCCTAGAAGCATAAGCTATTACCTGATGTTGTTGCATCAACACTGCTCCAAGCCCTTGTCCACTTGCATCAGTATACACCACCAAGTTTTCATTTCCCTCAGGTACTTTAAGAATTGGAGCTTGTACCAGTGCTTCTTTTAATTTCCCAAACGCATTTTCACATTCCTCAGTCCAAGTGAACACTTGATTTTTCCTAGTCAATCTGGTTAATGGAATTGAGATTTTTGCAAAATCTTTTATAAATCTTCTATAGTAACCAGCCATTCCCATGAATGATCTGACTTCAGTGACATTAGTAGGCCTTTTCCAAGCTTGCACTACAATGACCTTATTGGAGTCCACAGCTATTCCTTTTTCTGATATAATATGGCCTAGAAAGTTCACTTCATTCTGCCAAAAAGTGCATTTTGAAAACTTTGCTTTCAAGTCTTCCTGTCTCAATTTCTCAAATACTATATGCAAATGGTTTTCATGCTCTCTAACTGACTTAGAATAAATTAGTATATCATCAATAAATATTAATACAAACTTATCCAAGTATTCTCTAAAAATCCTATTCATCAAATCAACAAAATAGGAAGGATCATTTGTTAAGCCAAATGGCATCACCAAAAATTCATAAAGTCCATATCTGGTGTTAAAGGCTGTATACTTAATGCTTTCCTCTTCTACTTTCATCTGATGAAAGCCTGAAGCTAAATCAAGCCTGGAGAATATCTTTGCACCACTCAATTGATCAAAGAGATCATCAATTCTTGGTAAGGGGTATTTATTTTTAACTGTGACTTTATTTAATTCCCTATAGTCAATACATAATCTAAGGGATCCATCATGTTTCTTAACAAAGACTACTGGTGCTCCCCATGATGAGCTACTGGGTCTAATAAAACCTTTTTCTTCTAGTTCAACTAATTGCTTTTTCAACTCCATCAATTCCTTAGGCCCCATTCTGGTTGGTCTTTTAACCACTGGGCTAGCTCCTGGAATTATTTTAATTGAAAATTCAACTGGCCTGTGATTAGGAACTCCTCTTACTTCCCCAAACACATCAACATATTGATTAACTATGGGGATCTCTTCTAATGCAGGCATGGGTTTTTCATTTGACAATGCAGAAAGGTTGGCTATACTTCTATTTTTGTTTGCCTCACAAAGAACGATTATTCTTTGTCCATCAGAAACCTTCAATGATATGGTGGATGTCTCCATATTTATGATAGCCTTATATCTACTCAACCAATCAACTCCTAAAATAATTCCTATGTCTGGATATTGCAACACATATAGGTTTGACTCAAACACATGTCCTCCTATATTTAATCCCAGTTGCATGCACATCATACCCATAACACATGAACTACCTATAGGGCTTCTAATTAGCAGTGGTTTATCAACAATCATACAATTCAATTTTAATTGTTGTGCAATATCATGAGAGATCAATGAGTGTGTAGCCCCAGTATCATATACTACTGTTAAAGGTATTGAATGGATAAGCAAAGTACCTTCAACTTGACCATGCTTTTCAACATTTGATCCCTCAGCTGCCTTGCCTTTCCCTTCCAAAGCCCCTAATTTTCCTTGCTTAAAATCTGGGCAGTTCCTCTTTATGTGACCTTCCTTCCCACAATGGTGACAATTGAAGGATGCTGGTCTAGGATTGGTGCACCTATTTTTCATGTGCCCCTCTTGTCCACAGTTATAACAAGTGATCCTCTTCTTAACTTCAGCAGTTCTGGCTTCTACTGGTTTCTTGGTGGAAGCTATGTCTGTTTTCTTTTTATCATAAGGGTGAAATTTACCCTTTCCCTTCTTGTTTTGATTATTTTTGAATGCCCTGAAATTCTCTCTAGCTTTATCATGTTGTTCAATGCTCAGAGTCAAATCCAAAACTCGATCAAAAGTTTTATCCTTATATGGTAGCATGGCTCTACTAAGGCTAGGGTTCAACCCTTGAATATATCTGCCATTCTTAGCTTCCTCAGTAGTGATGAGCACTGCACCATACTTTGCCAATGATTCAAACTTCTGAGTGTACTCAGTGACACTCATAGTCCCTTGCCTCAATTTGATGAATTCCTCCAGTAAAGACTCCTTAGCTGATGTAGGGATAAATCTGCCTTCCAACATTGCTTTAAATTGATCCCATGTTACTTCTCCTTCAGGTCTTCCAACTATGATAACCTCCCACCAATCCAAAGCTGCTCCTCTCAATTGCCTGGATGCAATTTGCCTCTTCCTTTGGTCTTCAACTTGCATGTCTACAAAGATTCTTTCCAAAATTCTAAGCCAATTTTGAACCCCCATAACTCCTTCTGTGCCATCAAATGTTTTGCCTCCAAGATTGGTAAAAGTCTTGAGTAGTTTGGAAAGTTCCTCATGTGGATTTTCCTGCCTGTTGCCTACTCCATCTCTTATGGCCCTCATGAATTCTTGCACATTCACCATGGGTGGTTCACTTGTTCCTACATTTTGATGTCTAGGTCCTACCATAGCTCTATGGATATAACACTTAGGTTAGTCTGTTTTGCCTAATGCTCTATAGATTAATTCATTTTAATTTATCACTTATTCTGTCATAATAGATATCAATAGTGTAAATATATATAAAAAAAACAAAACATCCAAAGCAGTAAATACTTCTATACATCCAATGCAAACAAATTCATACAAAATTTTTGCTATGTTATTTAACAACATAGCTCTGATACCAAATGAAATGACCCACTTAAATTTTTTTTTTTAAACATTCAGTGGGCATTTAATCAAGAAAAATATTTAATTCAATTTTTCTTCTATCCAGGACCTTTCTGCCAATATAAAAATATTGGTTTATTCATTTTATCTTGAACTTATATATATGAAGATATATAAGTCATTTTCTACCTAAATCAGAGTACAGAAATTTTGAAGGTAGAAATCTGTTTGAGTATTGCAAAAAAAATACTCTCTTCATAGCAATAGTGTTTTTTTTTCAAAACTAGGTTTTTCCAAGTGACTTGGGTTAATGCATTACTATTGATTTTATGTCTCAAGGCTCCTTATTTTACATAAATTCTTCTGATTTTATTACTGGGTAAATTGTGCTTTTACTTGTGCATGTGTGTGTGCATGTTTCTGTGCATGTGTGTGTCAATGAGCAGTTCAGTGCCTTATTTTTCCTTTTTCTTCAAAATTGTCTGAATCTATTTTATACTTTGGGCTATAAAACAGATCTGAAAATTTAATTTAAACCCTTGGTTGCTGGCTTGACCCAGGCTCAAGAAAAATGGCTATGTTAGCCCTGTTCTGGTTTGCACTATTTTGTTACAAAATACCTGCTATTTTATTTTCTTTTCAAAGCAACTCAAACCCTTTCTATCAGATTTTATTTTTGACTTGAACATGGATTTTCTTATGCCAGTTCTTTAGATATACATACAAACCACAAATTCTTTCAATCTCAGATTTTCTACCATTATAGCCTAACTGTTCTTGAAGCTTAAAATTCATTTTTCCTTAGCAAAGCATTTGGCAAAACAAAGCACATAGTTCAGCTGAGACATATAAGTTCAACAACTACAAAACAGCAAATAACCATACATTGGTTTCTCAAAGTAATTTTAAACAATAGGTCTTAATCTAGTTCATCATGAAGGTGTGGTTTACTTCAGCAAAGTCTTTTAAAACATAGCATCCAAATCTTAAGCAGTTAAACATCCAAAGCCTGATTAAAGCAATTCCTATTTTCCTGCAAAATCACCATGAGCTGCCCCATATGAATATGAGACACCCAATGGTGCATAAACACAAAAGGGTCAGACTATTTTTCTGGTATGAATAATCCAACTGAAAACATGATCTCATTCAATTCTCTTTATATACAAAACTTTGCATGAATAAGAAACTCAGTATCTTCCTGGTGCTTGTTTTTGTGAAGCATGTTCCTTCATCTCAGTGTTAACAGATTATTTATACATATAATCACCATGACTTGATTCATAGAAAACAATCATAAGATTCATCAATAAAAAGCATCAAAACAACCAAATGCAAACATCAATTCAGTTATCATGCCCTTTTCAACTTTATTGGCCATCAGGGATTTTGCCCAGGCCTCTCCTGAATCTATTCCTAGAATTCATTATCAAATATAATAGGGTCTTTAGCTACTTTCTCCTTTTTAAACACACACTGCCTGGGACATCTCTCTGTTAACCCAGCACACTCAGGCCCCTGGGTATAAACATACCATGTGTGAACTTGCAATGTTCCCCTTGCCAAGCTATACTTTGGTAGCCCTAAGATCCCAAGTCCTTAGTTAAATTACTAAGTGTTATTATTATTTTTCATAGCAGTGCTAATCCCTTCTGCATCTTACTTCTTAATCAGAGAAATATAAATAATGCAAGCAACATGTATTCATCCAGAGTTTGGTAAGTTATATTCTCAGAAGCAAACATTTAATCATGAAAAAGGGAGGTGACTTCTTAGCACATTATTTTGCCTATGGGTTTCACTGGATCAAAATGTAAGCATATGGTCCTGAGTAATTTACTAGATATGTATATTTTTTCTCTTACCTCTGGTTCAATCAGATTCATGATCTGGCTAAACCACAAGTATATTTGATTTGGGTATTTCATAAAACATAGAAGCTCAGCACATGTACAACATTGCACTTCTACATTTTCTTTTGTTTTAATTAATATGAGACATAAGCAACAACACAATGTTACAGCCCCATATTTCTTTCTACCTTCAGACCATATACCCACCACTTGAATCCGGGGATTTTTATAAACAACTTTATAAAGAAAACTTATAAAAGAAATCACTCAATCTCAAAGCTAACCCATATCACAGACAAACATTTCAGATCATGAATCCATGACTCTTATTTTTCTGGGTAAATCAGATAGAGGTTTTACACTTAAACAAATCATTAACAAACCAAAGTCATCCAATCATAAAACATAACTTGTAAAAGAAAATTAGTTCAAACAGGCTGCCTCAATATTCAGGTCTTAATGCCAAAGTTTTCAGTGAGGTTACTCACTTTAATCCTTCTTCTTCCTATGCCTTATGAACCCCCTTTTAGTCTTCTGCCTTCTCCTATTTTCTCTGGTTTGTGTCTTGTATATTTTTTTTTAGGTTAATGAAGAACAAAAATATATGGTCTTACTATACTAGGCCTTTTATATCAATCTTGGCTGTTACTAGGGTTTATGGATTTACCCAATGTCAGTTCTACCCCATCCCAAACATAGCCTGCCTCTGGTTTGATTCAAGAAAATAAAAGGGTATGTGGTCCTTGTCTTCCTTTCCAGAAATCAGTTCCTCTCTTTTAATTTTCCCTGGTCATGTCATATGCATGACTTATTATTATTATTATTATTATTTTTTTCTTAATAAAAGAAATTACTGAGAATAGATAAAGTGCTTGTTTAGGGACTCATGCCATTTTCATGCAACTTCTGTTTTCTTCCAGAGATTGATTGACTGTACACATGTATAACCTATGTATACCTAAGCCTTTTATTTTTCTTTCTTTCTTTAAATAATTTTAAGTTTATTTCGGCCTAGCTCTTATTTTCTTTGTACTATATTTTATTTAAAGACAAAATTCTATCTTTATGCATATGTATTTCTAAATCAGTTATTTTATTTTATCTATTAATTTCTGCCAAATTTTGTTACACAGAAATCTGTGTGCATGTGTACACTGTCTTGTGCACATGTACATGTTTTATACTTTATATCTGCAAATCAATTTCCTATTCCTATTTTTCCCAATGCAATTTTAAACAAATACAAACTAAATTAAATCATGAAATTACTCACAAAAATCAGGGTTATCACAGTCCATTCCTTCGAAGTTGAACTACAACTATTTCTATGGTCGAAATTCTTAAAATCTAGCGTAAAAATATAACACTACTAGATAGAAAGCATGAATACGTTCGCTCAATTTATCCTAATTCCTCTAATCTACTAACATAAGCTCTGATACCAAATGTAACAACCCATAACTTAATGAGTCTAAATTTTGACAAAAATCGAAACCTAAGTCCATCAAAGCACATATCGTTGGATCTGGTACCTGCAAATAAGCATGAGCATTATTAGAGATTGATAGAAATCTAAACTCATTAATAAGGACTAGGTAGGCCTCTACCATTTAACACTTATTTATAGGTAGGTCTTTGCCATTTAATACCTAACCCCAAGGCAGACTCCTTACTAGTACTATCTATTTGACATTGCTTGAAAATCTCATTGGACTACTTAATACTTCTTTTATAGAAAAGAGGCGGACCTTACAACTGCTTAATACCTCAAACCCGAAGCAAAACTCTCTCGAGATATCCAGTATCACTCTTATGAATATGGAATCTCATTAGATTACTTCTTTCAGCAGGGAGGTGGGCCCTAAGATAGCCACTTAATACCTCAACAGTGAAGTAAACCTTTTTAGAGACATCCTTCACCGCTCCTAATTTCAAATTTAGACCATTTAATACTTTCCAATTAAGAAAGAAAGTTCAATCTCTCACTTCATCATGGGTCCTAGGATTAATGATATCTCATATCAGTAGTAAGTGCACCCGACTGTTGGTACCTCAAAGTGAAGGGCAGTCTTCCATCGAGTGTCTCTACTAACCTCGCATCACTAACCTACTAAGTCCAATTAACCGTCCTAAGTCTTTACTTATACTATATTAGGTTGACATTAGACTTAGCTTACTAATTCCCTTTTTATTTAAGGCAAAAGATTTACCTGAAATACTTATCTACCCATAATCCCCTTTTAATGCTCATAAATGTCAATTTGTCCATAAAATTCTAACGAACATTTCCTAAGACATTTATGTTTGATTACTAATTTCAAATCAGTAACCTTTTTATATCTATTATATTTTTATTAGTTCCATTAACCCATTTGTCTCTATTAATTATAACCCTTAATTTAATACTATCCAGATTTAGGCCTAAACATATTTCAAATTAGATCTAAAACAAGAATATATAGGCAATAGTTTTCTATACTAATTTAAGCATAAAATTCATAAATAAAATTGATTTAGACATAAAAAAATCAAACGTATGCCAACAAAATAGATTTAAAATCATAAACAATATATAAAACTTCCCCCTCACCTTTTAAAAGCGATTTAAATCTCCAAATCTGAAGTAGAACCTTAAATCCATCTCCAAATCCTTTTTAATCCTCAAAATATGTATGAAAAGGGTATATACATACATTAGATCTAAAAAGAGATTTGGGATTGGGATAGAAAATAGATACAAATATAAAAATATATAAATTACCTCAAATACGTGTATAGTTGATTCTCTTCTCTTCTCCTTTTTATTAGATTTCTGTTCTTCTCCAATTTGTATGAATATGGATATAAATATCTTATTTTTATAATTTAGAAAGAAAGTGGAGAAGAAAAAATGGAAGAGCTTCATTTGTCTACTCACAAAAATATGAGAAGAGAAGGAAGGGTTAGGCCTGTATTTATAGACGCAAGAACAAACTAGAACCGTTAGATCAAAATATAATAGATCCGAGTTATTGGACCAAGGAAAACCCTAGCCGCTGCCTTAAGCGCGGTGGGGCGCCCCCCTCATAGGGGTCGACCGTCCCAGGTCGATCGCTATACTAAGCAAGTCGACCTGTGGACCCCATTAAATTAATTACAAACGTTAATTTCTTAAACGAATTATTTCCATTTGAATTTGTTTTTCGTTCGTAATTTCTTTGTTTGGACTTTGATCCAAAACATCAAATTTGAAAGTTGCTTATAATTTCACCACAACCGCAATGGTGCAAGTTTCATGGTCAAATTCCATCATTTGCGCAAATTCCATTTTTTAAGCCTAATTAATTAACTAACTAACAAATAACTAACGCCAAATTACGAAGTGTTACATCTTCAGTATAAGGTGTTGTTAGGTGTTATAGCCGCTCAGACTCCTGCTTTGAGTTTTCCTAAGTTGTGCGAGGAGTTTACAAGCTTGGGAGGTAAAATAAAACAACCCTGCTTTCTACACCATAATTATATGTAAATTTAATTAAAATAAAATTATTTGAATTTGATATTTGATAATTAATCTTTTGAAAATAAATTATTCGTTATTAAATTCTGTTTAATAAAATGTTTTGATTTAATAGATTGAATTAAATTAATAAATTTTTTTCAAATAATATATTGAATTGAATATATAATATTTTTGAAGTGTAAATTAATTTGAATTAGATTGGAATAAATTTACGAAACAAATAAATGAATTGTTTTAAAGACAGGAAAGGAAAGTTTATTCGATTTAAAACATGGGCCAAAATATAAGTCCCAAAGCCCGTTTAAATTAACCCCCCTCATCTTATCTGGAAGAATCTCTCCCTATCTCTACATCCAAACCAAGCTTGATCCTTATTTCATTTTCTGCCTTATGCCTTAATTCAAAATGGCGACCACTTTAAAAAAAATCGAATGTTCGAACGTCGATCGATCTGCACAGGCGACGAAGCGAGAGCTGGGAGGGCGTGGGCAAGATCGGCGATGGAGGGGAGCTCGACTATGGGTTGTGACTCGTCCTCACAAGCAATCGAAATTAGGTAGGTGAGCATGCGTTTATGGTAGTAAGCATGCAAGAAGGTGGAGAAGGAAGGTGTGATTACGTTCTAGGCAGTGACGACTGGTGGTGATGAGGTTGCATGGGATGGCGCTGATGATTGATGATGGTAGCAGTGAAGGTATTCACTGATTTGGTTGTACTCACATCGTTTCGGTGAGTTTTCTCACTCACAACTATATCTATTTTCATTGCCTGCTATATATATCCTGATAGTTGATTATATTGCTTGGTTGAATTGATTAGGAATAATGATTATTGTTTGTTTGGAAATTGGACATGATTTTAGATTAGATAGAGAGGTTTTGTGTATGATGGATTATTAAAAATGCAAAGAAAGTGCTATCCATTTGCTTTTTAATTTGTGTAATTTATTTATATTGTGTGTACAATGTATCGATGGTCGAAGTTCAATGGAATTCGACTCGGCCACACGGAAAAAATTTATATTGATGATCCATTAATGATTTTGAACGATTTTGCTCCCTAATTCGTATTTCTGGACGTTTGATTGATTGCCTGATTTTAGAATATTTTTAAAATCTTCAATAAATTATTTTAGTATTTTAAATTAAATTGAAGTATATTTATAAATACATAAAATTTGGTTGGAAAATAAAATAACTTCTTGGAAAGTATTTTGGATATTAAAGATGTTTTGAAAATCGAAAATAATATATTTCTAACGGTTAGAGTATAAAGTAAAGAATTTGAATTATTTTATGGTTTGAAGTATATATAATTTATTATGTAACTTATATATTTATTTTGAAATAATATTAATTACAGTAGATTATTGAATAAATTTAAAACGATATTAGATGATTTTCAAAATGAGTTATTAGAATCTCTAAGTATATAAAGAATGTTTTGAATTATAAATTATGATTGAAATGAAGAGAATTATTTTTAGGGTTTATAAATTTATTTTAAAGTATTATTTAGTTATAGAAAATTATGAAATAGTTTATATGATTTGTAAAGTGCATTTGGAAGTTTTGGATATATATATATATAAGGATTTGGAAATATAATTTATTATATTTAAAAAGGTAATTAACTTGTCTAAAGGAAATATATTTTGGATTGAAATGTTTATTCAAAAGATAAATATAATATTTGGAAAATAAATAATTATTATTAATTAAGGTTTCAAGTATTTTAAAGTATTATTTATACTAAATAAACTTAATAAAAGTATTCTCTATATATATACACATATATTTTATTGATGGGATCATACAATATTTCTTATTACTCATCTTCTCTGCATTGATTTCGATGCTATGAATGATTCAGTGTTGATATGGATTTGATTAATAGTTTAAGATGATATGGTGATGGCATCCTTCTGTATGATTTTGTGATATAATTCTGTGTAACGAGAAATGTGAATAAATAGAGTTATAATACCGTTTGGGATGGTGCATTCAGTAATATTTCTCCGGTTTTTCTTTGGACTCGTTATATAAAATAGTATATAGATTGAGTGTATTTTATAAGCGGTGAGTAAACATTTGAGTATCACGCAGTAGTATGGGATACTGTTGTGATATTTATTCGGTTACTCATTGTAAGTAAATGACACTTATGTGGCGTGAATATAGTAGATAGTGTGAGATGATACATGTAGTAATGAGTATGGCTCTATGTCTAACGATGACCAAGACTTCATGTCTATATGTATTGGTTCTATATGCCACTATTATGATGTTCTCCTATTATGTTTGTCGGAGAGGACCAGATGGCTAGAATCCACCCTAGCGATCTGATCGTAGGGTCACACCCCATATTTATGACATTATATTATATAGCTTTGTGCTACTCCTATGTGTGTGTTTGCCCATGTGTCACCTAGGCCAGCAGTCTGTTACCTATAGGGGTAAGAGTAGTGCCGTGACTTATGAGTCCTCGCATTGACGAGCACACCGGTGGATATGTGTCACGATGACCATAGAGGCAACTAAGACTGTAGAGACTCTATGTCTCTGGAGCTTGCTTAGTGATGTCAGTCTTCCTTCTGGTACTAACAGAGTAGTAGATTGGCATATACTATTGATACACCTCACTTGAGTATAATTATGATTTTGATGGCCCACACATTGTTATATATATCGATCTACTTGGGGTACTCGTGTCTGTCGTATAGTCATATCCCATCACGATGCTTTCAGATAGTTTATGTATGAGGAGATGAGATTATATCTGTGATAGTTATTCATAGTATATTGGATTGTCGTATCTTTCATCATATCGATAGGTAGCCTATCATATTCTATATATAGCAATGATGTTTTATTTATCGAGGTTGAGAGATATATTCACGCAATGCTACGTGCTAGCCTGATTATACTTGTTGATATCTCACTATTTGATTCTGGATTTGACTATGATGACTTCTGGATGGGGATGATTCACCCATTGGTGTTGATTTTGTAATTTCTGATTTGATGTTTTTCTATATGGGTAATGATATATTTTGGTATCGGTGTTGGTTGTTTTGTATGACTTTGAGATATTCATGTGATGTGATATTTAGTTGATTATCCATGGCCTTATACATATATCCCATGCCTATATTTCTTTGCTTATACATATATTGACATGTCAATTGATGACTTGAGTATCTCTAGTAGTTTTATCATACTATTATTACCTGTTTATATTGTATTTCCTATATTATCGATCCTTGATTTAGATATAGTTCGACCGTGTGTTATTTATGTAATACTCAAGTCGGTGTGAGATATTTTAGGTTCAGAGACAATGAGACCAGCTTGTGTTATTCTAAGAATCGAGGAATTAGGTTGTTATATTATTGAATATCATCTCTATATTACATGACATCATGTATGTATATTCATGTGTTATACATTTAACATAACTTGTATAATCAGTATTATAAATTATCGTTGCGATTCTGACTTTGTTTTCTCCGATATTCATTATATATTGTGTATTGTTCTATCCGAGAGGAATACGTGTTTATTGCTTTAGACTGATACTATATATGTATAAATGAGTTATTTATTTGATGTTTTAATATGTACCAGTGTTAGTCCAAGAGTTTATTCACATGTGTACCTCATATAGCCTCATTGTTCATATTATCTGATAGTATTACTTTTTAATACTCTTGGATTGTATGAGTATAGAGGTAGGATGTTTCAAAATAGTTTAAGGGGACTGATTTGTTTGCGGAAATGCATGAATGGATTCATGATTATGTTAAGATTTTAAATTTGCTGGGATTAGATGATGGTGTTAAAAGAAAGCTTGCCTCTTGATATTTAAGTGGAGAAGCAGGAAATTGGTAGGAAATTGTAGTGGATGCGGTTCACGAGGAGGAAGTTATGTAGACTTAATTTGAGAAAAGGTTTGAGATAAAGTTTATATCGAAAGCTGAAAAGGAAGCGATGCTCGAAAGATTTACCAACCTCCGTCGGGAAGAAATGACCGTGAAGGAGTATATAAATAAGTTTAATGAACTTATGAGGTTTGAATTTGAACTGGTGGACACGGCATCGAAGAAAGCTGTAAAATTTGCAAAAAAATTGAATTCTCCACTAAGAGAACCGACACTTACTCAGATTCCTACGGAATCAATACTTAAGAGTTCAGTGGAAGCTGCATTAATGAACGTTGTTGCTATGGGGGTTTCTACTGGACAGTTTAAGAAGACACTTGTTTAGGAAAACATAAGGAAAGTGGAAATTATAGTGGTCAAGTTAACAAAACAAGATGTGAAATGTAAAAGGTGGAATATGAGGGGACATGATGTGAAGGACTGTAGAGTCAACGTCTCAAAGATTAAGTGCTATAATTGCAACTAGATGGGGGCATATGAAGGAAAAATGCCCGACTTTGGCAAGGGACTGAAGGTGTGTTATTGATTTTGTTTTTGATAATTTGTGTTACTAGTTTGTACAATACGGATACACGTACACAGCTATGCATGTTTATGGATATTTCGTGTAGGTTACGTGGTGCCCGAGTGCGTGCATTGCATTTTTCATCCTTTTGGAATTTCGAGGATGAAATTCTTTCAAGGGGAGAGAATGTAATACCCTGTAAATTTTAGAAACTAATATAAAGGTTCTTTTAGAAATTTTAACTAAAAAGGATTAAATGGTTATTTTATAAAAATTAGAATTAGATGGCGGGACTTGTGTCATTTTGTAGAGCTCATTTTTTGATCAGAATGATGTATTAGTTTATCCGAATCGGAGTCCGTATGAAGAAGTCGCACTGGTTTTTGGATTGCAGGTTTTGAAACGTGCTTAACCCTTTACGGTTTGAATTTTTAAATCTGAACGATCGCTTCTCTCTCTTATTTAGTTTCTGAAACTATACGTACTTTTCATTTTTTTTCCTTCCTCCCAACTCCATTACTCTCTTCACCATCTTCCTCTATCTTCTCACAACTTTGCCAATCCTCAACTAAATTCAACAAATAAATATACTAAAACGATCGGTGCGAGAAGAGGAGTTCGATTATACCATCTATTTGACGATTTGGGGATCTTTGAAGGACCGTGCTTATAGCCAGTGAGGAATCAAAGAGAAATTAAGTGAATTCTTGGGATTGAGGGTGTAGATTGATGAGTAGGAATCATCTCCATCGATCATAATGTCTATATGAGAGTATACCATTCTATAATCGATGTTAGGGTTAATAATTAAATAAACCCGTATGTAAATGGAATGTTTATCATATTTGAAACAGTATAAATGATATAACCCTAAGTAATGTCCAAGTGATGATTAGAATGGATTAAATTAGATCGATAGTGTTCAAATGTTGAAATGGTTGAATTGGGTACAAAGAACTAATGGAATGATATAACGAAGAATGGGATAGAAATGTGTAATATGATGCCCTAAACATGTTGATAACTTTAGAAATCAGAAATATAATGGTTTGGATGATGTTTGGCCAAGATAGGTGGAGAAACAGTGTCAGGTTGTAGGCAGAATTTTTTGCCTGAGACATTCACCGGTCCACCAGTGTATGCCCATCGATCAACCGGTGCAACCTTGCAGGTTGTACCTTAGGCCCGTGTAGGGTCGAATCAAATAGTGTCTGTTTATCAGTTTGGGGTTTGTATGAAATGTGAGAATCTCATAATATGTTTATATAGGTGTTTACCAAGCATTGTATAAAATATTGTATGTGTGTATAGATGTGTGTTTGAGTGTTAGTATTGTTTAACTAATGCTATTGCGTTCGGAAATTAGTCTCTGTTTAACTAGTTCTTCGTGTTCGTGTCATGTTATACCATGTTTATCTAACATAATTCCCATTTATATCAGTCTATGTTCGGCTAGTTATGGTTAGGCTACGTTTACCTAATCACTGCTTGTTTATGGGTTGCCTATGTTTAACTGACTCATATGTTATATGCCACGCTATGCTATGTTATGGTGTCATTGTTCACAAAGTAGTTTAGGCCCACACATTATGTTTGTGATGTTAGCCTAACTTTGTGAATGCATGTAAGACAGGTTGAGGTACATCTTTGTTTAGATGTAGCCTTTATATAATGTTATGCGATCATATTTGTAGCATATTCTTAGTAGTGTTTTTCACTCACTAAACTCATGTTTGACCCCCTCCTCCTATGTTCCTTTTTGTTTATGGATTTATAGGCTATGATGGTGGGCGTGAGTGACGTTGACGGTGCGGGTGACAATGGTGTTGCTTATGTATATAATATGTTGTATTTATCACATAACATTATTAGTATATGATGTATTTAGGTATATGAATTTGGATTTAATCATGTGTACTGGGATATGAATTGATATTTGAAATATATTATGTTTGCTTCCTTTCGTTGTGAGATTTTGAAAGTTTAGTTAGTTAGTTTATATAGCTCTCTGTATACTATTGAAATTGTTTATAATGATTCGGCTTTTCATTTTATAGCGATTTTATTTGCCGCGAAAAGTTGGGCTGTTGTAGTTTTATTTAATTTAAAAATTGATTTTTGTCTAGAAAATTCTTTTTATATCATTTTTAAATCTAATTTTAATTATTTTTAAACCCCATGCCGAGAGCATGTTCATGTGTGTATATAAAATCTTTTATTGTTATAATAACAATAGATATGAATACACACACATACATATATACATATACATATATATTCCAAATTGACAGCTTACATATATAAGGATTCATGTTAAATGTATTTGATTTAACCACATATGAATCATAAAAATAGACAAATATTTATATAAAATGTATAAAAGGGTGTTACCATTACTTAGTCTAAAGCTTACACCTTGAATGTTGAATCTATAAGACTCATTTTGGATCTGAATTAAATCTCTTCTGGAAAGCGCTACTCGATTGAAAGATCTACACATCTTTGTATTATTTTATTTAAATTTGTGTTTTGAAGCTTGAAATGATGGAGGTAGGATATAGAGAGCTTGCAGCCAGAAATGATAAGAGGGGGAGGCAAAAGAGAGAGAACTAAAGTGAGGGGTTAAAGGAGTTTAAATAGGTGAGAAATGAAAGAGCTAATTGTGGATCCGGATCCACTATTTCTTCCGCCAATTCAGAACCCCACTAAAATCAAAGACAATCCCCCGCCCCACACTATATAGTTGACTATACATGTCCCATATGGGCCTCCATTCCAATTCAAGCCCTATCAGATAATTCATTTTTAAATCAAATTTAAGTGTACTTTGATATCGTATATCAAAACATGCGCAACTTTTATATATGCACTATTTTCAATATTGATCAACACAAATCAAATGAAATTTTATAATTAATATTTTACAAATATTAATTAATCTAATTAATTTATAACAATTATAATTTAATTAAATCGGTGGTAGTCGGATTTTTCAACATTTCGGTTATGTGATTTGGTGTAAATTCGGTCAACGATTAATACCAAACAATTCAAATAGTACCGCCTATACATCACCTTAGAAAGTGGTGTAACATTATGACCAAATCTATTGCTTACATTATTTCGATAAAATTAGACTTTACTCATTTGTAGCGGTCCCCAGTAGTGATAAATATTTACACTAACTTTCTTCATCAAAACTATATCACATTAGGACTTATGGAATTTGGTAATGGTCAAAATTCCAATATCGTCCACATTCAACTTGCATAATCCAAACACAAAGTTCTTGGTTCAACAATAACAATTATTATTATTTGTAACAACCTTGTCTTCCTACATAGTTATAATCGATAAATTTAATTAAAATAAAAATATTCGAATTTGGTTTTAATAAGTTAATACTTTAAAAAATAATTTTAAGCTAATCAAATTCTATTTAATTTATGATTTTGATTTAGTAAATTGAAATCTATTTACAAATTAAAAGAAAGAAAATTCACATGATTTTAGAAAATTCACATGATTTTAGAAAATTCACATGATTTGAACCAAGCCCAAAGCCTATCTTCTCTTCTAGAGAACTCTTCTCCCTTATCCTCTCACAAACTAAAGCCCGAACCTATAACTATGCCCTAAACTAATTCTCAAATTTTATGCCCTAATGAAATCGTGATTTATATATAAAAAATCGTGAACTGGGAGTCATGCGATTGGAGCTTGGCTAGTGAGCATTGAAAGGGGGGAAGCACGACAACGTGGCCTGGCATTGACAACGGTGCCGTTGACGATCTGAGGCTCATAATCTGGAGCTTACGCCGCGTGTGACCTGGCCGAGGAAGAGAGGATGGTGCACGAACTTCATTTATGGAAGGAGGATGCTCAACTTGGAGGTATGACTTGAGTTGCTGGCTGCATCTAGTGATACTATATATGCGAGTGTCAGTGATAATGTAGGCGAGTTTAGTGTTGATGGTAGTCGTTAACTCAGTCACTTGAGCATCGTACAGGTGAGTATTTCTCACTCACAATTATATTTAATTCCACTGATATCTTTTACATATTATTATCCCATATATTTATAAAAATTGCTTAGTTGAATTGCTTGTGAATACTGATTGTTTGGTTAGATAAATTATTTAATTAGGATGATTGATTGGTTATTGTGATACTGAATTGGTTTGAGAGTGAGTTTTATGTTTGTTGGATGTCTGAAATGCAAACAAGATGCCGTCCTTTACATTTTAATGTTTGGAATTTATTTATATTGTGTGTACCATTTATCGATGGCCGAAATTCGATGGAATTCGACTCGGCACATGATAAAATTTATATTGGTGATTGTTTTGGATTTTATAGGATTTTGCTCCATAATTAATATTTTTGGACGTTCAATTGATTTTCTAATTTTAAAATATTTTTGAAAGCTTCGATAAATTATTTTGGTATTTTAAAAATTAAACTGAAGTATATTTGAAAATAAATAAAATTTGATGGTAAATAAAATGATTTCTTTGAAATTATTTTGGATATAAATTTTTTGAAAATGGAAAATGTTTTATTTCTAACTATTAGAGTCTAAAGTGAAGATTTTGTATTATAATTTATGGTTTGAAATAAATATAATTTATTCTAGAACTTATAAATTTATTTTGAAATAGTATTTTAATATAAAATGTTATGAAATAGATTAAAAGCAATATTTGGTTACTTTCAATATCAGCTATTTGAGATTTGAATATATATTAAAAAGGTTTTGGATTATAAATTATAGTTTGAAATGGAAAGAATTATTTTTGAGGTTTCTAAATTTATTTTAAAGTATTATTTAGTCATAAAAAATTATGAAGTAGTTCTTACAATTATTTTGATGTGTAAACTGATTTAGGAAGTTTTGGAATATATATATATATAAGAATTTGGAAATAAAATTTAGAAATTGAATCTTATATTGGAATTAAATAAATAAAGTGAATATATTATTTAACACATATTTGATATCTATTTCTAAGTATTTTTTTATAAACAATTAATTTTTAATAATATATTTTTATATTCCTTATATATTTGAATAATATATTTTTATATTAGTTTTTGATTTTTGATTTCTTATCTTCCTTATATATTGATTTCGATGATATGAGTGATTTTCCATTGAAATTGATATAGTTGATAATTTGATATGATACGGTGATGACATCCTTTTGTGATTTTATGCTGTATTATTCTATGTGATGAGAAATCTAAGTAAATGGAGTTATAATACCATTTTTGATGGGGCATTCGGTAATATTTCTCTGATTATCCTTTGGACTCGTCATATAGAATACTGAAGGTCGAGTGTTGTATGTGAGCTTTGAATAAATGGACTAATAACACATGGTTGTATGGGACATCGTTGTGTTATTTATTCAGTTTTTATTTGCCCATGGATGCCACTCAATACGGGGTATGTTGTATGTGATACTCGCTGCATTGAGTATTTGATAGTCACGTGGTGACTTATATGTAGAGCCGAATGGCGGCCATTATGTATACTCTATGAGTCTGTCTACCTTTATCCAACTCCCTTTATCGTTCGGGAGTAAGCCAGATTGGCTAGTATCCACTCTAATGGCCTGATCGTGGGGTCGCGCCCTATATCCACGCCACCGTTGTTATATATTCTATTGGATGCGCATCATAGTAGATGAGTAGGTACCCATAGCCTCTTGTGTCGCTTAGGCCAATAGTCTGTTACCTATAGGGGCAAAGCATGGTCATGACTGAGGCTATGCGTTGACGAGCCACTGATGGATATGAGTCACGATTTCCATTAAGGTAACTAAGACTGTAGGAACAGATCCGGCTACAGGCATACGGCAGTAGACCCTGAGTTATGGAGTGGGCATACAGCCATCAGTCTCCCGACTGGTTTCGGTTTGTGTGGTAGATAGGTATATATGAGATGAGATTATACCTGAGACCGTGTCTAGAGTATGGTCAACCCTGTATCCTTCTTTGGCAGACAGCCTACTTATTATTGATTATATTTGGTTATTGTTATGAGCTGGTTTAGATCTTTCTTATTGATTTTAGTGATTTGATGATGGTATTTTATAATTTGAGATTGAGAGATATATTTGGGCAATGGCGTGTGCTACCCTGATTATACTTGGTGATATCTCACTTATTATTGATTTTAGGGTTTTGTTGATGATTTTGGTATGGATGATTCACCCATTTGATGTTAATTTCATGATTTCTAATCGATTAGATTTTATATGGGTGATGACATCTTTATGCTGGGTTTTGTGATTCTACGGGATATGATATTTGAATTATTTGAGATAACATTATTGTTATTATATTTATTTACACCTAGTATATATAGAGTTTTATATGGTTATTGACATTGGATTTAGATATTGACGGACCCTTTTATCATTTATATAATACTCGGGTTAGTCCGAGACATTACAGATACAGGGACGATATGACCAGCATTTGTTTATTTGGGCTTAGAGGAGTTTACATAAGAGTTGTTACATAATATTTATTTGTCACTGATTCATTGTATTTATATATATATAGTTGACATTTGAATTGTATTATATTACATATTATATGTTATCGCTGCGATTAACTCTATGTTCTCTTCTGTATATTGTACACTGTGTATTGTTCTATCCAGAAGGGACACATATATATTACTTGGTACTGGTACTATGTACGTATAGATAAGTATATAATTGATGTTTTAATACATACCAATATTAGTCCATGGGAATATTCACGTGTGTATCCCATACAGCTTCATTCTCTGTATTATCTCACAGTATTACTTTGTAATACTCTTGCATAGTATGGGTATAGAGATGAGGTGCTATAAAATGGTACCAGAGTGAGGTTCAGAACAATATATTGTATATGAGAAACATGAGTGTTGGCCTTGGATGTGCCTTAGAGTCTTTGTCCCCGTAGGTGTGTTAGGTAGTTATTCTATATTAAAGGGATAGTAAGAATATATGATGATTATCAGGGCAATCATTTGGCGACGTATTTGTTATTTTTTCTAATATATATATTATTTTATTTCTATCACTTTTGAGTATTAACTTCCGAAAGGAATTTAAGTTGTTAAGGGAGGTGGTGAAGTAAGGAGTAGTTAGCCCGATGAGTAGTGTCAAAATTGATGATGGTGAATGTTAAACCTCTGTGTGGCTTGGATATGATTAAAGTGATCCAGTACCGATCAGAGTCATGCAGTGGAAATAGTTTTCCGCTGAAGGCATTTATTTGTTTGTTTTAAAATGCATTTATTGTTGTGAAATACTAGTTGATTATATGGATGATGTGCGATAATTTTTGTTGTTGTTGAAGGTTCCTGAATGGAATGTATATACAAATTTTGAAAGTAAACATTTTATTTAAATAAGCAAATGATTTGGTAAAAATATGAATTTGATTTTATAAAGTGATCGAAAATGTTTTAGTAGTTTATAATTTGTGTTAATTTGTCTGTTGGGTGCTTTAAGAATTCTGGTCGATGCGCCCGGCCAACATTATCGATAGGGATTTCTAAACACTAGGACAAAATATTTAGACACAATAGTTTGAAAAGAATAGTATGTTTTGAAAAAAACAATATTTTGAAAAAACGTGTATATAAATTTGGAAAAGGAAGAATTACTAATTTGGTAAAAAAATTATAATATTTGAATCATAATCAATTTATTTGGGATTTTAAATGGTCGATTTAAATATTTAAAGTTTCTTAGAAAGAATTTAATGAAATGGTATTTATGAAATTAAAATTAAATTGTTTTGTAATGAGTGGAATTTGAATTTGAAAAATCCTAATGTGATGTGCATATAACCTTATACAATAATTTTCAGTGAGTGAAATCAAATCCATTTTATTTTGATTTATACTTCACAAACACACTGGATTTGGATTATAACATAAATGATGTCTGAATTTATGCTTCTACAGTAACTTTTATACTTCCTAAAAAAAGGATTAAAAGATTTGTTATCAATCAGACACTTGCAAAATGCATAATTACCCTGCCATTTTTTCATTCATACCTTCTTTCAGCTTCTATTACATAGTCCTTCAAAGTCTATAGTAAATGTACAGAACTAAGCCTAAAATTTTCCTCCACCTCAGTTAAAAGTTTGCTTACCTATCTCGATTTTAAATGAAAATTCCTTATAATTACACCAAGGCAGGTACCTTTGGCACGACTAGGAAAGGAAAATTATCTTGAAGGATAAAAGAGACGAATTCCAAAATGGTTACCTATAACTAGCATTCATAATGTATTGAAATTGTAGGAGGCCAGACACCTTATTTGGGTTTAACGAATACTACATTCACTTGGAAAAATCATTATCTATAGAAAGTAACTTGTATATTAGTTTAGTAAATCAAATTAGGATGCAACCACCGACGTTTTGAAGTGTTTAATTGTTCTGGCAATGTGAGACTTCAGCTTTTTAAAGTGTTCGCTTCTCATGTGAGCTTACATCCTTACATTTTTATTTTACCGTTCTCTTTTAAATCAAATTTTTCCATGGTTAATTGATGAAAATTATTGTAAGTCATATATTTATATACATATTAGATATCGTTTAATAAATATTATAAATTACAAATCATTTATTTATAGCAATCAAATAATTACTTGAATATAATACAAAATTCCATTATTTAAATAATAATAATTACATTTACAATATTGCAACCAAATTTACATCTCATTTTTTGACCACTTTGTAAAATGACTTGGAAGGAAAATTCATCTAACCACAATTACGTTACTCTATTGTAAACGCATCGTTAGATATCCAGATGTTACCAGGTTTTATGCTCTGTAGTAAGTTAGAAATATCAATTAATCAAATGCACTCAACTTGTTGTGCCCCTATTGTTTGTCATGCCTATGCTTAACAATCTGATTCTTGTTCATTTTATCATGTTATTTCAAGTAGCAATGAATAATTGCTCTTTGGTTGAAAGCACTCAATATAGCCATAACTTTTGACTATTTTATCTGATTTTAGTGAATCTTCTTTCATTTGAAAGATATTTTAATAAGTAACAATTTTCATGTTTGTCATTTTTTAAAATTTTGATGTTTAATAATATTTAAACGCGTTTCAAAGTGGATTTAAACTCAGCCTACTTGAAATTTTCTGAGCCGAAGAATCATAATGTTTTGAGCATAACTTTTGATCTTATCATCCGTTTTCGATGATTTTACCCATTCTAAAAAGATAAGAGTGTAAGCTACAACTTTCATTTAGTGTTTTGCAAAATTTTAGCATTTGTTAGTATAAAACGGTAGTTTTGTAAGGTGGGTCTGAGTAATTATTGGGTAAAAACTTAGTATATATGCTTGCTATTTCTTCCATAATTTGAGATGAAATCTATATTTTTGCAATTATAAAGGTGTTTTGAAAAGATAATGCACTATATAACATATTACATCTAGAAACCATAGCTCAACTTAGTTGTTTAGCCATTTAAAAACTTGTTGGAAAGTGGTTAAAACATGAAATTTGCAAATTCTTTTATACTATGCAAGTGCATACTTATTATACTCCCATATATGAATCTAATATTTGAAGTTGAGTGAGTATAGGTACAATTAGAACATATCTGGATGAGTTGGTGGCTTTGACTCACTTTTGCACGCTAAATATTAAGTAAGTTTCTTAAAAATGTTAATTAACAGGACGCATACCGTTTTAAAATATAAAAATTGTAACGACCCGATATTTTCAACCATTTCGCATCCATTATAAGTGTATAGGTAGACACTCATGCCGGAGTTGAATTGCTCAAAATACCGCGTTGTAAATAAAAATTTGGCAAATCTCAGAATATGTAGTAAATAAATATAATCACAGATCACAGACACAGAGTAATATAATGCAGCGGAAGTACAAGAAATAGTAGTTCATGAAGCTACTATATAAATATGTCAGAGTTACATAAGATACAACAGAAGAAATAAAGAACAACAGAAGTTTCCATATGATAACCAAGTACAAGCTGAGTAGGACAACGAAACTGAAGTAGATAGGACAAGACAAGCAGATAATCTCCAGCGATTCAAATCTCCAAGAGTGTGGAAATCCAAATCTGTGAATAACTCAGGCTGACCCGAGCGTAAAGCAAAACACAAAACACTCGAGTCAGGACAATATATACTTATATAATGTAAACCAACTCAAGTGAACTGTAATAAAGGTACAAGTAACTCAAAGAATGCTTGGGATCGCCCATTCTTTAAGGATCCGTAAAACTATTTACTATGTAGTAATATACGCTATATACAGTAGTGTCTAATTAGTAAAGTATAATCATATAGAAAATAGCGTTAAGGGGATGGAGAACCTTAACGCGGTCGGATCTTAAAATCATAATCGTAGTAAAGCTCGATATGGTAGGTGACACGGCACAACTAGGCAATGCCAGGGTAGATATACCAATTACGCATCCGGACTAGTGGTGACGCATAGCAGCCACTACCGCCCACCTCGAACAACACTCCCAAATCAAGGGTGGCCACCAAATCAATCACAAGTAATAGAATGGTATCGAAGAAGTGTGTCCGATCAGAGGTGCTACCTCATTGGTCCGTCAATCGCTCCTGTTTTAGCCACCTTATGCCAACTCACGGGAGTTGGGTCCACGTATATACCTTAGGATCGTCGCCACCATCCTACTTCATTCTGGAAACTCCATCGCGTACACAGTTGTCAAAGTGGTTTTCGGTATCGACAGAGAGTATGTCCATATCCGATCCCGGTCTCTTTAACAACCAATCGTTATTATAACCCGCGGTTATAACTTTTAAAACAATACTTTACTTCAAAATAAAATATCATTTCAAAACCATATATTTATCAAAATAAAGATTAAATCAATTCCAAACCATTTCCTTATATTTAAAATATCATATCATTTCAAAACTTCATTTCAAATCATTTCAATATATCAAAATATCATATCTTTTCAAAACTCCATTTCAAATCATTTTAATATATCAAATATCAATCTTTCCAAATCTTCATTTCAAATCATTTTAATATATCAAATATCAATCTTTCCAAATCTTCATTTCAAATCATTTTAATATAATAAAATATCATATCCTTACAAAACTTCACTTCAAATCATTTTAATATAATAAAATATCCTATCAGTTCAAATCCAAATATTCAACTTTAAATACCTTTTATATTCAAAGATATCGTTCATTTATTGTCATTTCAAATCATCTTTAAATAGTTTATATTTCAATCAAAATAATTCATTTAACCCTTTTAAAAGTGTAATTATTATACTTTCAAATCAAATATTCAATTTCCAAAGTTTCAAACCATTCTGAGTTCGTTTACTAAGTCAAAAACCCTAATTATTAAAATTTCAGCATTTCACAGCATTTTAAAACAACTGCTATAAGTTATATTTGAAAACATTTTTAATTCAGCAAAGACAGCACTTAAAACTGCTGTTAAAACTCAGTTTTAGTTTAATTATAGTTCAAAAACAGAAAAGACAGCATTTCAGAAGTGCTGCGGTAGTTCAGATTTCAAAACAAGAGTTAAATTTGGTTTCAGCAAAGACTGCAGACCATTATAGCATTTCCAGAGAATGCTATAATAGACCTGGGTTCAATATTAGCCTATAAGTTCAACTACAGCAACTGCAGCATTTCAGAAATGCTGTAGTAGCCCTTTTATTCAATTTTTAGTGTAATTCAGAACCATAGCATTTCTGAATGCTATTAAAAGTGATTTCCAGCTTTTTAGTGTATTTCCAGCAATTAAATAACTTCATTTTAAACTCTTTAAACATTTTAAAAATCATAATTTAACATTTAAAATGTTCATTTACATATCATTTAACATGTATCTTTTTCACAATAAATTTCTTATAATTAAATCCAATTTTCAACAATTTACTTAATAAATTTAAGTGTAAAAGTTTCCAATTCTTCACATTTCAACAAATAACTTAATTAACACTTCAAATTTAAATTACCATTTAACAAATTTAACTAAATTTCCAATTTTATTTAATTAACTTAAACTTTAATTAAAACCAAATTTCACATTTCCAAGTCAAGTTATATTTTAAAAGATCACTTTTAAACATTCATTTATTTAACCACTTAAATTAATAGAAAAATCAATAATACTTTAATAAATCACTTAAATTAAAATTTAAATCAAATTATCATATTTACCATTTTCCAAATATAATTAAATTTCCATTTTTATTCATATAACTTAAATATCATTTTAAACCAAAATTCCAAATTTCCAACTTAAGTTATATTTCAAAAATCCAGTTAAACCATTCATTAATTACATTTTTAACATATGAAAAAAAATCATAATTTCTTTATTTTAAAACATTTCAAAATCTAATTAAATCAAATTTCATAATTTTATAATTTTTAAAATACTTAAAAATATTCAAAACACTTTATAAAATAACCACGGGCCTGTATATAATTTTCTAACTTAGGTCAAGTGATACGGATATGTATCATTTCAATCCGCAGTTAAAAAAAAGAAAAATCCGGGTTCTATCATTTCAAACCCGCAATCCCAAGTTAAAATAATTTAAATAAAAGTTATTAAAAGGTCGCTCAGGCTTATCATTTCAGCCCATAACGATCCTTCCCTATTCTAAAGTCCATTCGGGTATGTATCATTTCAACCCATATTGAACCTAATCTACAGGGAACTTGCAGTGTGATAAACTGATAAAAAAAAAGAACAGAATAACATAAATAATTAACAGAATGATATGACATGAATTTTTAACAGTTTAATATCATCCATAATTATCACAAGCAGTTTACAACATAATATAGATTTTTCTACATATTCAGTTGTTGTTGTTTCACAACTACATAAGTATGAACGTCGTGTGAGTTTTTACTCACCTCTTATTGCTGAAGATTTCAAGACCAAAAGCACAAAAGAAAACCAAGAATGATGACACTACAATGATTGGAGTAGAGAGCGAATCCAAGCTACAACTCTTGTATACAACCCAAAACAAAAATCAAACAAAACAAATTTCAATACAACTTTAAAATGAAATAACTTTGGAATAAAAGCGAATACGAATACCAAACTTTTTTGCCTTGCTTCTCATATACTATGTACGGCCTAGGGGTTGCATAGGGTCAGGTTTTGGTCAGGTTTAGGCTTGGGTTTGGGCTAGCATGGCTCGGCCAAAGTGGTGCACAATGGTGGAGTTATGAATAAGTGAAGGTGAAGGGGTTTTGTAAGCAAATAAGTGGAAAAGTGGTCAAACTAAGGCTCAACCATGGATGGTTAGGCTGGACCAGAGGGTCCAGGTGGTAGATCAGGGGCTGGAGTGATGAGGTAGGGTCTGGACAAGGGGTTGGTGGCGGCCAAAGATGGTGGAGGTGAAGGGAAATGGGGTGGTGGTCAACTAGGTGCTTGGTTATGCATTGTTTTGGACATTGTTTGCATTTTTGGTGAAGTTTGGCTTCAAGGAGGGTTCAGCCATGGTCTAACCTGAAGTGGTGGTTGGTGATGATGCCAAGGAGGAGTGGTAGGGAATGGTGGCCATGGCTATGGTGAGGAGGCCATGCAAATAGAAGAGAAAACAAGGCACAAAAAGTATGTAAAATGGAAGAAAAGTGTAAAAGAGGAGGCCATTACCAAGGGAGTTTGAAGGAGCCTTGAGAAATGAGAAGTGCTGAAGCTTTTTCATGTGAAAAGTAATAATAATACACGGCTAAAACTGAAAAAGTGGACAGCCAAATGAATTAAAGTGAAGGTTATGGCATTTGGAATGTTTTGAAGGTGAAAGGCCTTAAGTTTTGTAACTTTTTAACCCTTTGGCATTTCCATTTCTTTTTAAATTTTATATAACAAAATTTAACTCAGAAATCTACTTTACAACCGAAACTAAGTAAAGATATAAGAAAACAAATAATTAATTGTAAAGAAAAATATAAAAAGAATGAAGAAAATGCCTTAAAAATACCAAACAGTGTTCAAAAATTATAAATAAATCTCTGTTAGTCTTGGAAAACTATACATTTCATTATAAAAATATTATGAAGTGGAAATTTGAATTAAAATAATTTATTTATCATTTTCAACATACAATAGATAATTAAATCAGAGAAAACAGAAAAAGAATTACAAAATTTACTCAGAAATTAGAAACAGTGTCCAGAAATTACAGAAAAATAACCAATGGCTTTGGAAAATTATGTAATTCATTTTAAAAATATTATAAGACAAAATTTTGAAATAAAATGATTTTTTAAAACATTTTCAAAGTGAATAAATAATTAAATTTTAATTATATAACTAAATTAAGAAAATAGCAAAGAAATGGAAACTAGGTTTTAAAATTAGAAAATAAATTCAATAAACTTTAGAAAAATTATACTATCACTTTAAAATTATTAAAAGATAAAAATATACATAAAATAACATATTAACACATATAAAAATAAAATATGACCAAGAAAAATAAAATTTAAAATAGACAATATTGCTAAATACATCAGTTTACACACAATATTGAAATATACATAACTTTCACAATTTAACTCCGTTTCCAACGAAATGAAAAGCTGTATTCAAGTTATTAAATCTATTTT
The DNA here is from genome assembly GCA_030737815.1 of Allium fistulosum. Lineage (NCBI taxonomy): Eukaryota > Viridiplantae > Streptophyta > Magnoliopsida > Asparagales > Amaryllidaceae > Allium > Allium fistulosum. The sequence goes on from CM060902.1 coordinate 427,919,620, forward strand.
CATAATAAAAGATAAAATTTAAGATTTTTAAAATAATTTAAATTTAAAAGTTAAAAGTCAAAGTTTGACCAGTTTGAACAGAAATTCACTTTTCAGTGAAATATCCAATTTATACTAGTTTGAAGTTATAGTTCACATAATAATTAACATTTATTTTTGAAAATGAAATGTTTGAAATGAAAAAAGTTTAAAAATAATCTCAAAATAAAATAAAGTCAAAATTAAAATAATATACAAAATCTAGGGTTGTTACACTCTCCCCCACTTAAAACTTTTCGTCCCCGAAAAGGAATGAGGTATGAGAAAGCACAAGAAAAAATAGAGTGAAATAAGATTAAGAAAAGATGACAAGAAGTTTGAAATTATACCTGATAACTATTGTTATAGGTAAGTTTAACAAGATGGAGGTGATCAAATCAAGAATATAAGCACGAAAAAAAGATCCTCTAGAGTCTGAATCTCCCTTTTCACTTGACCGCCGGTCTATGAATGGAAAAACAGTGTTCAGATCCAGTTGAGTAACAAAGATTATCAAAGATTACAGAAAGATTTCTAAACGGACTGGTATAAGCAATAGCCTTCCCATTCTGTAACAAGATAAGAGAAATAAGGACAACCAAAAGATAGTTTGAAAAAAAAAACAAAATAAGATAATAAATTTGAAACAATAATGCTTTGAAATCATAACAATTTAGGGATGTTTATCATTTGGAAATCATACTACTAAAAATCATAACACTTTGGAAATGTTATTCTAAAAAAAAGAACATAATACTTAGAAAATCATAACACCTTTTAAAATAATCTTCATTTAAACCATTTTAATTTAAGGTCAAATAATATTCATTTTAAAGTTGTAACATTTCTATGTTCATTTAATTATAAAATTTCCAAAACATTGTATTTTCAAAATAGCAGCACTTATAAAATGCTATAGTAGATATATTAGTATTTCAAATCAGTTCAATTTCAGAAATATTCATTTGGATATCATTTAACTTATGACTTATTAAAACAAACTTTTATGAATGGAATATCCAAATTAAACTATACTTCGTTTATTAAGTCAAAAGTTCATTATTTTACTTAGCTCTTCATTTAACAAATAACCTAACACTTTATTTAAAATGCCCATTTCATAAATAGATATTCCTTCAATAAGTTACACTTAAAATTTCCATTTGAAAACCAAATTCTCAATTATCAAATTTAGTGATGTTAAAATACATTTTAACTATCATAATTATTCATTTTTCAAGACATATCAATTTCATAAATAAAATATTTATCATAGCAAATATAACACTCAAATTTCTTTACACATTTATTCATTTAGACATTAATTACACTATGAATTCAAGTTAAATAAACTTTATTACAAAATGTCTAATTCAAATGTATTTTTTTATCTATTCAAAGATACATTATTTATTATACAGCATATTCATTTCAGGAAATAACCTTTATTAAAATTCCTAGGTTAGACTTAAGGTTCCATATTAAATCAAATTTGATTATTAAGTTATTTATATAAAATCTCTTTAGATTCCTTTTTCAATATTTACCTCTGTTAATCTTTTATAACTAAAATTTAAGCGTATAACATTTATTATAACCACTCAAATTTTATTTATAAAAATCCTTTCTATATTGTATGTTATCAAATTTCATATTCAACTTCTGTGTAATTTAGGTAAGTTATACTGGAATGAAATTGTGTGTTATACAAATAAAACTTTCCGATTCAATTATCTCAAGTTTGAATCATTTATCCAAAATTTTGATTTTTCTTTTTATAATTGAAATTATTCTTTAAAATAAAATTTAAGAATTAAACTTCCGATTCCCTTCAAACCATTTAGAGATAAGTTATTATATATACATAATATGTCAAATCAAATTTAAATCATATATCTATATATATTATAATCCAGTCATATTTTAGAAATTCAAATCAATTAGATTTCCCAAAACAAAGCTGTAGCAAAACTACAGAATGGTTTCTTCACTTCGAAACTCCAAAATGAACGTCGATGATGCTGCAGTCATCACCGAAATTATTTTCCAGCGACAAAGAGAAGAGCACTTAATTTTTAAACTTTAAAATCCTTTAGAGACAAATTTTTATTCAAAATACTTTAAATAATATTCTTTTAAAATTTTTAAACACAAGGTTTGAAACCATCGGAAATTAAATTCTTTAAATTTCTTGTTTTAAATTCATTTCAGTTCCCAAATAAATTTATAAACAACTATTTATAAATTCATTTATAGAACAATAAATGATAAATCAAGTATTATCATTTCAAATTATCCATTTAAATCAATTTATTAAGTTCCATAAAATTATATATCCAAATTTATTTCATTAACCAAATTTTAAAATAATATTGTGTCAGTTTGTTCTGTCAAAGTGTTTTAGAAATCCTATCGATAGCGTTGATCAGACGAATCGATCGGAAACCCAAATCAACATCAACAACCCAAACAACACAACATATAAAACAAAACATAGATTTACAAGTACAATTCAAAATGTTTGGAAGGTAGATTGGAACAAAAGACAAGATGATTAAATAACAGAGTAGGAAGATGGATAAGCTTATATAAATCACGGGCGACCTTAACCGGGTCAACCGTGACTTAAAGAATAAGATCGATGTGGATTTCTCTGGGATAAATCTACGTTCGATCTCAAGAGTAAAGTTTGGAATAATAAAAGATATTAACATCTAAACCAAGGATAAATATAAATCTCTGGTGAATCGATGCTGATTATAAAGGATTTTCACCCTTTTACAAGAAAATTAGAATATTGGCGAGACCGCCAATTCACTATAAAGATCATTCGAAGTGGAGTTATGTGATACTCCAAAATCAAAAGAAGATGAATAGTGAGGGACAAGAATGAAATTTTGGAACCGCAGGGAACGTTCCAAAAATTCAAAGGAAATTCGAATCAAGAGGAAAAGATTCAAACTCGAACGAAAGTGATTCTGTAAATAAATCTACTCCATATGCTGAGTTTTGCCTCAAAGCCAAAGCTCTGATACCAACTGTAACGACCCGATATTTTCAACCATTTCGCATCCATTATAAGTGTATAGGTAGACACTCATGCCGGAGTTGAATTGCTCAAAATACCGCGTTGTAAATAAAAATTTGGCAAATCTCAGAATATGTAGTAAATAAATATAATCACAGATCACAGACACAGAGTAATATAATGCAGCGGAAGTACAAGAAATAGTAGTTCATGAAGCTACTATATAAATATGTCAGAGTTACATAAGATACAACAGAAGAAATAAAGAACAACAGAAGTTTCCATATGATAACCAAGTACAAGTTGAGTAGGACAACGGAACTGAAGTAGATAGGACAAGACAAGCAGATAATCTCCAGCGATTCAAATCTCCAAGAGTGTGGAAATCCAAATCTGTGAATAACTCAGGCTGACCCGAGCGTAAAGCAAAACACAAAACACTCGAGTCAGGACAATATATACTTATATAATGTAAACCAACTCAAGTGAACTGTAATAAAGGTACAAGTAACTCAAAGAATGCTTGGGATCGCCCATTCTTTAAGGATCCGTAAAACTATTTACTATGTAGTAATATACGCTATATACAGTAGTGTCTAATTAGTAAAGTATAATCATATAGAAAATAGCGTTAAGGGGATGGAGAACCTTAACGCGGTCGGATCTTAAAATCATAATCGTAGTAAAGCTCGATATGGTAGGTGACACGGCACAACTAGGCAATGCCAGGGTAGATATACCAATTACGCATCCGGACTAGTGGTGACGCATAGCAGCCACTACCGCCCACCTCGAACAACACTCCCAAATCAAGGGTGGCCACCAAATCAATCACAAGTAATAGAATGGTATTGAAGAAGTGTGTCCGATCAGAGGTGCTACCTCATTGGTCCGTCAATCGCTCCTGTTTTAGCCACCTTATGCCAACTCACGGGAGTTGGGTCCACGTATATACCTTAGGATCGTCGCCACCATCCTACTTCATTCTGGAAACTCCACCGCGTACACAGTTGTCAAAGTGGTTTTCGGTATCGACAGAGAGTATGTCCATATCCGATCCCGGTCTCTTTAACAACCAATCGTTATTATAACCCGCGGTTATAACTTTTAAAACAATACTTTACTTCAAAATAAAATATCATTTCAAAACCATATATTTATCAAAATAAAGATTAAATCAATTCCAAACCATTTCCTTATATTTAAAATATCATATCATTTCAAAACTTCATTTCAAATCATTTCAATATATCAAAATATCATATCTTTCCAAAACTCCATTTCAAATCATTTTAATATATCAAATATCAATCTTTCCAAATCTTCATTTCAAATCATTTTAATATATCAAATATCAATCTTTCCAAATCTTCATTTCAAATCATTTTAATATAATAAAATATCATATCCTTACAAAACTTCACTTCAAATCATTTTAATATAATAAAATATCCTATCAGTTCAAATCCAAATATTCAACTTTAAATACCTTTTATATTCAAAGATATCGTTCATTTATTGTCATTTCAAATCATCTTTAAATAGTTTATATTTCAATCAAAATAATTCATTTAACCCTTTTAAAAGTGTAATTATTATACTTTCAAATCAAATATTCAATTTCCAAAGTTTCAAACCATTCTGAGTTCGTTTACTAAGTCAAAAACCCTAATTATTAAAATTTCAGCATTTCACAGCATTTTAAAACAACTGCTATAAGTTATATTTGAAAACATTTTTAATTCAGCAAAGACAGCACTTAAAACTGCTGTTAAAACTCAGTTTTAGTTTAATTATAGTTCAAAAACAGAAAAGACAGCATTTCAGAAGTGCTGCGGTAGTTCAGATTTCAAAACAAGAGTTAAATTTGGTTTCAGCAAAGACTGCAGACCATTATAGCATTTCCAGAGAATGCTATAATAGACCTGGGTTCAATATTAGCCTATAAGTTCAACTACAGCAACTGCAGCATTTCAGAAATGCTGTAGTAGCCCTTTTATTCAATTTTTAGTGTAATTCAGAACCATAGCATTTCTGAATGCTATTAAAAGTGATTTCCAGCTTTTTAGTGTATTTCCAGCAATTAAATAACTTCATTTTAAACTCTTTAAACATTTTAAAAATCATAATTTAACATTTAAAATGTTCATTTACATATCATTTAACATGTATCTTTTTCACAATAAATTTCTTATAATTAAATCCAATTTTCAACAATTTACTTAATAAATTTAAGTGTAAAAGTTTCCAATTCTTCACATTTCAACAAATAACTTAATTAACACTTCAAATTTAAATTACCATTTAACAAATTTAACTAAATTTCCAATTTTATTTAATTAACTTAAACTTTAATTAAAACCAAATTTCACATTTCCAAGTCAAGTTATATTTTAAATGATCACTTTTAAACATTCATTTATTTAACCACTTAAATTAATAGAAAAATCAATAATACTTTAATAAATCACTTAAATTAAAATTTAAATCAAATTATCATATTTACCATTTTCCAAATATAATTAAATTTCCATTTTTATTCATATAACTTAAATATCATTTTAAACCAAAATTCCAAATTTCCAACTTAAGTTATATTTCAAAAATCCAGTTAAACCATTCATTAATTACATTTTTAACATATGAAAAAAAATCATAATTTCTTTATTTTAAAACATTTCAAAATCTAATTAAATCAAATTTCATAATTTTATAATTTTTAAAATACTTAAAAATATTCAAAACACTTTATAAAATAACCACGGGCCTGTATATAATTTTCTAACTTAGGTCAAGTGATACGGATATGTATCATTTCAATCCGCAGTTAAAAAAAAGAAAAATCCGGGTTCTATCATTTCAAACCCGCAATCCCAAGTTAAAATAATTTAAATAAAAGTTATTAAAAGGTCGCTCAGGCTTATCATTTCAGCCCATAACGATCCTTCCCTATTCTAAAGTCCATTCGGGTATGTATCATTTCAACCCATAGTGAACCTAATCTACAGGGAACTTGCAGTGTGATAAACTGATAAAAAAAAAGAACAGAATAACATAAATAATTAACAGAATGATATGACATGAATTTTTAACAGTTTAATATCATCCATAATTATCACAAGCAGTTTACAACATAATATAGATTTTTCTACATATTCAGTTGTTGTTGTTTCACAACTACATAAGTATGAACGTCGTGTGAGTTTTTACTCACCTCTTATTGCTGAAGATTTCAAGACCAAAAGCACAAAAGAAAACCAAGAATGATGACACTACAATGATTGGAGTAGAGAGCGAATCCAAGCTACAACTCTTGTATACAACCCAAAACAAAAATCAAACAAAACAAATTTCAATACAACTTTAAAATGAAATAACTTTGGAATAAAAGCGAATACGAATACCAAACTTTTTTGCCTTGCTTCTCATATACTATGTACGGCCTAGGGGTTGCATAGGGTCAGGTTTTGGTCAGGTTTAGGCTTGGGTTTGGGCTAGCATGGCTCGGCCAAAGTGGTGCACAATGGTGGAGTTATGAATAAGTGAAGGTGAAGGGGTTTTGTAAGCAAATAAGTGGAAAAGTGGTCAAACTAAGGCTCAACCATGGATGGTTAGGCTGGACCAGAGGGTCCAGGTGGTAGATCAGGGGCTGGAGTGATGAGGTAGGGTCTGGACAAGGGGTTGGTGGCGGCCAAAGATGGTGGAGGTGAAGGGAAATGGGGTGGTGGTCAACTAGGTGCTTGGTTATGCATTGTTTTGGACATTGTTTGCATTTTTGGTGAAGTTTGGCTTCAAGGAGGGTTCAGCCATGGTCTAACCTGAAGTGGTGGTTGGTGATGATGCCAAGGAGGAGTGGTAGGGAATGGTGGCCATGGCTATGGTGAGGAGGCCATGCAAATAGAAGAGAAAACAAGGCACAAAAAGTATGTAAAATGGAAGAAAAGTGTAAAAGAGGAGGCCATTACCAAGGGAGTTTGAAGGAGCCTTGAGAAATGAGAAGTGCTGAAGCTTTTTCATGTGAAAAGTAATAATAATACACGGCTAAAACTGAAAAAGTGGACAGCCAAATGAATTAAAGTGAAGGTTATGGCATTTGGAATGTTTTGAAGGTGAAAGGCCTTAAGTTTTGTAACTTTTTAACCCTTTGGCATTTCCATTTCTTTTTAAATTTTATATAACAAAATTTAACTCAGAAATCTACTTTACAACCGAAACTAAGTAAATATATAAGAAAACAAATAATTAATTGTAAAGAAAAATATAAAAAGAATGAAGAAAATGCCTTAAAAATACCAAACAGTGTTCAAAAATTATAAATAAATCTCTGTTAGTCTTGGAAAACTATACATTTCATTATAAAAATATTATGAAGTGGAAATTTGAATTAAAATAATTTATTTATCATTTTCAACATACAATAGATAATTAAATTAGAGAAAACAGTAAAAGAATTACAAAATTTACTCAGAAATTAGAAACAGTGTCCAGAAATTACAGAAAAATAACCAATGGCTTTGGAAAATTATGTAATTCATTTTAAAAATATTATAAGACAAAATTTTGAAATAAAATGATTTTTTAAAACATTTTCAAAGTGAATAAATAATTAAATTTTAATTATATAACTAAATTAAGAAAATAGCAAAGAAATGGAAACTAGGTTTTAAAATTAGAAAATAAATTCAATAAACTTTAGAAAAATTATACTATCACTTTAAAATTATTAAAAGATAAAAATATACATAAAATAACATATTAACACATATAAAAATAAAATATGACCAAGAAAAATAAAATTTAAAATAGACAATATTGCTAAATACATCAGTTTACACACAATATTGAAATATACATAACTTTCACAATTTAACTCCGTTTCCAACGAAATGAAAAGCTGTATTCAAGTTATTAAATCTATTTTCATAATAAAAGATAAAATTTAAGATTTTTAAAATAATTTAAATTTAAAAGTCAAAGTTTGACCAGTTTGAACAGAAATTCACTTTTCAGTGAAATATCCAATTTATACTAGTTTGAAGTTATAGTTCACATAATAATTAACATTTATTTTTGAAAATGAAATGTTTGAAATGAAACAAGTTTAAAAATAATCTCAAAATAAAATAAAGTCAAAATTAAAATAATATACAAAATCTAGGGTTGTTACAAAAATATTGATAAATACTTTGATTCCAACTGTGTGGTCGATGTATATTATGTATAACATATTTGAGAAATCATAAGCAACTCTCCATATAAGGAAGACTGTCGATTTTTTTTCAGAATTTTGACACTTAGGAAATTTATCGTATGTGGAAATAGGAAGTTGTTAAATGAATCTATAACATACGATAAGAGAAATTTGTGAAAGCCACATAGACGATCGTATAGAGTAAGCTTTTAGAGGAGTGCTGAGTACGAGGGAAGTTCATGGTATGTGTTGTATAAGACACTTCCTTATAGGAAATTACGAGGACGTAATTTTCAAGAGGGGGAAAGTCTGTAATAACCATGTCTTTCTATGCTGTTATAATTGATAAATTTAATTAAAATAAAAATATTTTAATTTGATTTTAATATGTCAATACTTTGAAAAATAATTTTAAGTTAATCAAATTCTATTTAATTTAAGATTTTAATTTAATAAATTTAAATCTATGTACAAATTAGAAGAAAGAAAATTTACATAATTTGAATCAAGCCCAAAGCCCGCCTTCTCTTCTAGAAAACTCTTTTCCCCTATCCTCTCACAAATTAAAGCCCAAACTAGTAACTGTGCCCTAAAATAATTCTCAAAATTTATGCTCTAATGAAATTGCGATTTATATTAAAAAATAAAAAATCATGACCTAGGAGGTAAGCGATCGAAGCTTGGCCAGTGAGCGTTGAAAGGGGGGAAGCTCGGAGGCATGGCCTAGCATTAGCAAGGGGTATCATTGACGATTCGAGGCTTGCAATCTGGAGCTCATGCGCGCATGTGACCTGGCCGAGGAAGAGAGGATGGCGCGTTAACTTCATTTTTGGAAGGAGGATGCTCTGCTTGGAGGTACGACTTGGGTTACTAGCTGCATCTAGTGAGACTGCATACGCGAGTGTAAGTGATAATGTAGGCAAGTTTAGTGTCGATGGTAGTCGTTAATTCAGTAATTAGAGCATCGTATATGTGAGCATTTCTCACACGCAACTATATTTAATTTCACTCGTATCTTTTGTATATTATTATCCCATATATTTATAAAAATTGCTTAGTTGAATTTCTTGTGAATGTTGATTGTTTGGTTAGATAAATTATTTGGTTGGGATGAGTGTGTGACGACCCAGAATTTTTGGTTATTTGAAAGTGAAATATTTAATTGATTTTAAATATTTGGAAGTTAGTTTAACTTGAAATTCAAATATCAAGATTTATTTGGAAATTAAAATATTAAATTTAATTATTGAAACTGGGTAAAATATTGTATCTTCGGTTTTGAGCTTGTTAAAAATAATTTGAAGTCTTGTAAAATCTATATCGATAATACTGGATTGTTCAGTTTGAAAATATATCGTTTAAATCGATATTTAAAAATAGCCTTCCGAGGCATAGTCTTGGAATTCGACGAAACCAGTTCCATTGGATCCGTAATAGTGTATTACTATAGGATTTCAATTCCCGTAGCATTTGGAGTTGTCGTGTGATCGTACGGTAGATAAACGCGCTAAAATCTATATCGAAAATTTAATATAATAATTGGTCCAAAGAGCTATCTTCTCCATACGACCGAATTAGGACTCGAAACCTTTTCCATTGTGTACGGGATAGGGGTTTAACATTATAAACGCCTAGTGGCACGCCTCGATAAGAGATCGAGATTTTGAGTTGCGTAATTGTGACGATTTGAATTTAAATTTAAATTTAAATATAATAATGTTTTACAAGACAAATTATACACGTTCGTCTCATCTAACATTTGGCAAATTTCCTGAAACACGTGTTATGTTATTTTTACACACGTCCTCTAAAAAAATAGTGATGCATGTCTCGTTCAAAAATAAGAAAAACATACGAAAACCTTTTCGTTCAAAACAAATAAAAATGGCGACCGTCTCCTTTTCAAACCAAATTGCTTCGATTAATTCTCAAATCAAAGTCAATTCGTTCAATCCTTAAATTGAAATCAATTTCGTTCGAGAAAATTAATGGAAGCCGTGTTCGAATCACGTCGAGGCTTCGGGTTCGAGAGGTGGCAACGGCATGCGCTTGGAGTTGGAAAGGTATCGGGGTTGTTTGTGAAGTGGCAGCGAGGGTTTTGTCTCGTCGATAAAGGCTGGGGGTTGATGGAGTAGGTGCGGCGGCTTCACGAGGGGATAAGAGGGGTTGTGGTTGTCTTTTGGCACGCGACTGCATCATCGAATTTGTGGCAGGTCGAGTCAAAGGCTTCCGATGGGCCAGAGCAGATCGATGACGCTCGCGATGACCGTGGTCGAGGCTAGGGTTTCGTCGATGGGCAAGTTCGATCGTTCGAGGCATGGTCTGAAAACATGAAGGAAACGAACTGGAATGGAAATGGATTGCAAATCAAAGGTGAGATCTTCTCACTCAATTGAAATAATTAGAATTTCAGTTATTGATTGATTGTTTGGATGTGATAGTATATATAGTAGTGTGTGTGTGTGTATATATATATATATATTTGGAGTGATTGATTTCCCGCATTATATAGCGGATGAGACCCTATGCGCCGCATAATAGTGGATGATATTATATAATCCCATATACCACGATATTCTACCTCGAAGTGGAATTGGTATTTAATTGTTGTGCTAACATCTGTGGATGCAGGGAAACAAGTTGGAGGGATCCAACTGGATTCTTCACATTGTTGAATTTATTTGTATATGTTGTGATGTGATAATCTGTGAATGATTATATTGGTGTGAATGATTATATTGATGATTGGAATTTATTTGAAGGCTATGGTTTAGCCGAACATATTTTTGGTATCATAGGATACCAGAAGTATATATAATTGGATTTTTGGAAATAAAAGTAGAAAATTTGGAGTAAATTAGTTTTAGAGAATTGAATAAATTTAAAAGAAGGAATTTAAAAGTATAAAAGTTGATTTTTGTAATCCTATCGAAATAATTCCAAAATATGGGAAAAAGATTTTAATAAATGGATTTCGAGTGATATTGTCTAAAAGTTAGGGAATTTATTTAAAATACAGATTTTAAATAGTTTGGAAGAAATAAAGGAATTGGTTTTAAAAGAAATAAATTTAGAAATCAATTTGAAATTGATTTGGTGTTTGAATGAAAATTGATTTGGTATTTGAAAATAAATTTTTGAAATCAATTTGGAAATTTGATTTGGTGTTTGAAAGTGAATATTTGGAAATCGATTTGAAAATTGTATATCAGTGGATATTTGAAAATTTAAATTCACAATGGGAATTTATAAAGGAATGGGAAATTTGTTTTAAAAATAAATATTAGTTTATTTTTAAAAAGCCTGGAAATAAATTTACGGATTTGGAATGTAAATTGAAATAAATCAAGAAAGGTTTATTAACTGGTTTAAATGGACTATTTTGAAATGGAAAGTGTATTTTCCCTGGAAAGCCGAGTATATTTTCAAAGTAGTTTTTAAGTATGAATTTCAAAGTTCTAAAGTTGGTGTTAAAAAGAATATTGTTGGAAAAATTGTTTTTGGAAATTGTTTTTAAATCTTTAAAGTAAATATTTATTAAGTTAATTATAGAAGTGATTATTTAAAGATTTAATTGATATTTGATTTAGAAAATGGTTATTTAAATAGTTATACTCTATCTAAAAATTTTATTTTAAAAATTAGTTTGGACTTAAGTTTTATATGAGATATTAGTATAAAAATTTCACAACTAATATTTTAAAATAAAGTGTTTAAAAATAGTTTTCATTTTTAAAGTGTTTTCCAAATATATTTTGGATAAGTGATTTAACATAAAGTATTCGGACTTGGCAGATTTTCAGTGGAAATAAATAATATCAGGAATCTTATTCCGCGAGTGAAAAGTGATTTGAAATTTGTTTTCAAAGGGTTGAAATGTGAAAATATCTTGCGAAGATATTTTGAAAATAAATAAATTGTAAAAATTATTTAAATTTGATGGATATTTTTAATATTGTTTGATAGTTAAATAACCAACTATCAGTATAAACAATTTGGGAAATTATTGAGGCTTGATGATTGTTGTGAATGATGTTTGATAGTTAAATAACCGACTATCAATATTGGCCTTTGAAATGGCACTTGAATTTGTTTTCAAAACAAGCGCTCATTATTCGGTTAAGCCGGGAGAGGACTTTATGTCATAAAACCCATTCTGAATAATGATACGACGAAATGGGATTGCATTTGAAGATGGTGTTGAAGACCGGGTATTTTCGAAAACGAAAGGATTACCTATCGAATGTCTCTACACTGAGTTGCTCCGGTATAGAGATTTTATCACCCTTTGTGATGGGGAGTCCGGACGTGATTAGTGAATATCCAGATTGCAAGGGCTTCTTTGAAGTGCCTTCGGTTCCGTTCGAACCCGGAACGGACTTGTATGGATGTATGTCCGACGTTACACTTTGAGATGTAAAGCTGGTTTCTATCAAATACATTTCTGTTGGTGGCGGAGAATTTATTCTCTTAGCTTAACACCCTTCTCTGATACGTATGAGCTCAGAGGTTATGTAGTTGATGGTTACTAGTGATACATTCCCAATTTGGTAATGTGGCATGCTAAGTGTTGCTGATCATTTGTTGATCGTAGCATGACTTTTGTGAAAAGCGTAGCTTTGTGGACGAGACCTCGTCGGACCTCACAACCCAAAATGGTCGAAACAGGAAGGATGCGACAAGGTTGTTTGGGGGTAGCGCCCTCAGGGTATGTTCATTTCCTTCTGGAAAAAGGTGGTATCATGGTATGGAGCACAGATACTTAACCTATGTGGTTGCTGCAAATTTATTACTTTGTGGTTGTTGGTGTTGAGGATCCTCGGATAAAGGTCGGTAACGACCGGGGATGGCATAGCTCGTAGGGTTATCTAGTTACAGCTGTATTACAGTGTGAGGTAACCCGGCCTTGTGTTGGTAGAGATCTGATTAGGTTCTCGGGGCATCCCTCCAGAGGCGTACCCATGTGGCATAGGAAGTTCCTTAGCCTGACCATTTGTTGGAAATCTAAAGAAACAATACGCGCCCTGTACGGTTTTAGTTGTATAACCTGCCATGGAATGTGGCGGTAACCTGCTATTGAACATGGTAGCTATAGTAGGCATACTACGAAATGTGTATGCTGGCTAAGATTAATATTATACTTTCGAAATGTTTTCCACACTATGCACTAATGATAATATTAAAAAGATTTTGCATATCAAGAATGTTTGACTATCATAAGGAGAAATCTTCTCCAATTCTGCGTTTGCATTGTGTGTGTGGCAGGAGGCCTTATGGTAGTTTCATTTTCCAAAAGCATAAACGGATTTCTTTTTGTGCAAATAACTGTTTTAAGATCTCACACCAGTCCCATGACTGACCTGGAGTTTATTGTTCCCTTTCTAAACTCTGGGTGCCTATAATTTTCCACACGGGCAGCCTAGAGTCAGGTTATCAGTTGTTCTGGAGCAAAGTCAGAAAAGTATGCTGTGGAGATTAGGAGGCGAGCTGGATGGCGAGGCGTACTTCCGTATACTATTATCATTCCGCTGTGTATTCGATCATATGGGAAGGTTATTATAACTGCCAATGTTGTGTGTTGTTGTTGTAATACTCTATTGATGTAATGTATAAACTGATATAGTTCTTTGTTTTAAAGATTATTCATTTATCTATTATATGTTGTTCCGCTGCGAATGTGAGATTCTGCTATTGTTTCTGTTTCCTCTTCTTTCTTCTTCTACCTCTTTCTTCTTTAACCCTAATGATTCGGTTTTTCGGCATTCGATGGTTTGGCATTTGATACAGTGGGCGTATTGATGTCGACTTTCGGAAGTCGAAAAATCGGGTCGTTACAAAGTGATTTGGTAATGGTGATATTGAATTGTTTGAGAGTGAGTTTTGTGTTTGTTGGATGTACGAAATGCAAACGAGATGCTTACATTTGCATTCTAATGTTTAGAATTTATTTATATTATGTGTACCGTTTATCAATGGTCGAAATTCGATGGAATTTGACTCGGTATACGATAAAATTTATATTGGTGATTGTAGGGTTGTCAATGGATGCAAGCAGATGCGGATATGGATGTATCCGCATCCGCATCCGAAAATTTAAATCCGCATCCGAATCCGCATCCGATATCCGTGGATATTTGAGAATTAACATCCGCATCCGCGGATATATTTCGGATATCCGAAAATATCCGCATTCGAAAATAAAAAGCAGATATTTTCGAATATTCAAAAATATTATCCGCATCCGAAATTGAATAAGATTTTTATTATACTAATATTTTTGAACTAAAACAATCACTTTCTCAAATGACAATACACACACTACAATACTAATCAGTTTTTCAAATGACAAAATGGCAACACACATAATATCAAACAAGTTTACACGATATTACATCAATTCAAATGATAAAATAGCAACATACATAATGACAAAATGTCAACACACGTAAAATTTCGGATTGGACGCATGTTTTTCGGATACGGATATGCCCATATCCGCATCCGCATCCGATTTTCTTTTCGAATATCGGATATCCGCATCCGCTTTTCGGATATCGGATAATATCCGTTTTTTCGGATACGGATCCAGACGGATTTCAGATTTTTCGGGTATCCATTGACAGGCCTAGGTGATTGTTGAGGATTTTAGGTGATTTTGCTCCATAATTAATATTTTTGGACGTTTGAATGATTTTCTAATTTCAAAATATTTTTGAAAGCTTCGATATATTATTTTGGTATTTTAAAATTTGAACTGAAGTATATTTATAAATAAATAAATTTTAATGGTAAATAAAACGATTTCTTTGAAATTATTTTGGATATAAAAGTTTTGAAAATGGAAAATGTTTTATTTCTAACGGTTAGAGTTTAAAGTGAAGATTTTGCATTATAATTTATGGTTTGAAATAAAAATAATTTACTCTATAACTTAGAAATTAATTTTGAAATAGTATTTTAATATAAAATGTTATGAAATAGATTAAAAGTAATATTTGGTTATTTTCAATATCAGCTATTTGAGATTTGAATATATATTAAGAAGGGTTTTGAATTATAAAATATAGTTTGAAATGGAAATAATTATTTTTAAGGTTTATAAATTTATTTTAAAGTATTATTTAGTTATAGAAAATTACGAAATAGTTCTTATAATTATTTTGAAACATAAACTGATATTTGAAGTTTTGGAATATTTATAAATATGTATGTGCACGCGTATATATATGTATGTATATAAGAATTTGGAAACAAAATTTAGAAATTAAATCTTATATTGGAATTAAATAAATAAAGTGAATATATTATTTAACACATATTTGGTATCTATTTCTAAGTATTTTTATTATTATAAATAATTCATTTTTTAAACATTGTGTTGTTGGTTATTATGTTTATTTATTTGAATATTCTATTTTATATTAGTTTTTGATTTTTGATTTTTTATCTTCCTTATACATTGATACCGATGATATGAGTAATTCACCATTGAAATTGATTTAGTTGATAATTTTATATTATACGGTGATGGCATCCTTCTGTGATTTTATGCTATTTTATTCTATGTGACGAGAAATATGAATAAACGGAGTTATACCGTTTGAGATGGGGCATTCGATAATATTTCTCCGATTGTTCTTTAGACTCGTCATATAGAATACTGAATGGCTAGTGTTGTATGTGAGCTCTAAGTAAATGGACTAATAACACACGGTAGTATGGGACGTCGTCGTGTTATTTATGCAGTTATTCTTTGCTCGTGAATGACACTCAATACGGGGAACGTTGTATGTGATACTCAATTCGTTGAGTATTGGATAGCCACATGGTGACTTATATGTAGAGCCGCGTGGTGACCATTATGTATAGTCTATGTGTCTGTCTACCTTTGTCCAACTCCCTTTATGGTTTGGAAGTAAACTATATTGGTCAGTATCCACCCCAGCGGCCTGATCGTGAGGTCGTGCCCTAGATCTGCGACACAGTTGTTATATATTTTATCGAATGCGCATCATAGTGGATGGGTAGGTGCCCATAGCCCCTTATGTCGCTTAGGTCAGCAGTCTATTACCTATTGGGGTAAGATAGAGTCATGACCGAGGCTACGCGTTGACGAGCCACTGGTGGATATGATTCACAATTTCTGTCGATGTTACTAAGATGTAGGAACGGATCCGGCTGTAGGCATAGGGAAAATAGACCCTGGGTTCCTGGAGCGGGCATACAGCCATCAGTCTCCCATCTGGTCTCGATTTGCATGGTAGATAGGCATATATGAGATGAGATTATACCTGAGACTGTTTCCAGAGTATGGTCACCACGTATCCTTCTTTGGCAGACAACCTACTTATTATTGATTATATTCAGTTATTGTTATGAGCTGGCTTGGATCTTTCTTATTGATTTTAGTGATTTGATGATGGTATTTTATAATTTGAGATTGAGAGATATATTTGGGCAACGCTATGTGCTACCCTGACTATACTTAGTGATATCTCAGTTATTATTGATTTCTGGGTTTTGATAATGATTTTAGTATGGATGATTCACCCATTTGATGATGATTTCATGATTTCCGATTGATTAGATTTTATATGGGTGACGACATCTTTATACTCTGTTTTGTGATTCTACGGTATATGATATTTGAATTATTTGAGACAACATTAGTGTTATTATATTTATTTATACCCTTTATATATATATATATAGATTTTTATATGGTTGTTGACATTGGATTTAGATATAGTTTGACCTTTTTATTAGTTATATAATACTCGAGTCAGCCCGAGACATTATAGAAACAAAGACAGTATGACCATCATTTGTTTATTTGGGCTTAGAGGAGTTTACATAGGAGTGGTTACATAATATTTGTTTGTCATTGATTCACCGTATGTATATATAGTTGATATTTGAATTGTATTTTATTCTTATTACATTATTGTATTATATATTATATGTTATCGCTATGACCGACTCTGTGTTCTCTTCTGTTTATTGTATACCGTGTATTGTTCTTTCTGGGAGGCACATGTGTCTATTACTTTGTACTGATATTGTGTACGTATAGATAAGTTATATGATTGATGTTTTAATATGTACCAGTGTTAGTCCAAGAGAATATTCATATGTGTACCCCATATAGCCTCATCCTCCATATTATCTGACAATGTTACTCTGTAATATTCTTGGATAGTAGGGACAGAGGTGGGGTGCTACATTAATTGAGCTTCTATGGTCAGAGACTTTGACTTTGAGTTGACAACAGCTGATCGTGATACTAACCTCATATAACTAAGACGACGAATTCTTTATTAAACAGTGTTTCACTTCTAATGCTTCAACTAGACTCCACTATAGTCATTTGATGGACGTCATACCACGATTTAACTATAATCAAAATGGAGTTTCAACATTGAAACTCGAATATTCACAAGTTGAGAGAATTGTGTATTGTTCTCACATCGATATTTTATGTCTAACATTAGTTATATTAACCAACAGATAACTATCGAATGAGTCATTCCATAGTTATCTAATAATTATCAGTACGTAATCCCTTGGTACCCCTACATCCATTACACTGCCCAATGTTTAGAGAGCGTTACATACTCTAGTCTCAAAAGGATGTATCGATATCCAATCTTAATACATATTGACTAGGAATATCTAAAACGATATGTTTATTTTTATTGTGATAAAATTTTCAAGATGGCAACACATTGTAATTACTATCACAAAAACATGTCATTTATGGATTTTCTATTAAATATACTTAAATCAAATTAACTAATTAATATAACACATTATATCAAGTGTATAATAGAAAGAAAAACACCTTTTAGTTTGATCGAGATTTTATTATAAAGTTAATAATTTTATAGTAAATTACAGAATTGCCATTTGGGCATATCCCTAACTCTATCATGCTTCAGTTACAATAGCTTGTTTTATATGAGACAATAATAGAAAAATTATTTCTTAAGAGCTTCATATGTTCAGCGTTAACAAAAATGCATGTTTCATTGTATTTATAAAGGCTGGAATTTGAGTTGGATAACCGGGATTTCGCCACAAAGGCTTAGGAATTACTCTCGACGGTTGATAATTGTTCAGCTGATATGTATTCCAACTGGTTATCTTTACGCAAACTTTCCTTAGTCAAGACATGCAACATTGGATCGGAGAGTGGCTGTGCAAGAGTATTTTAGGAGGATGGTAGCAAAGTGTAACGACCCGTATATTTGGACCATTTAAATTGACAATAATCCACACATGTCAACTTAAATAATACAAAACACGAATCATTATGGGATTATAAATACATAAATGTAAATGAGAATCAATACAACATCACAGACACAGAACAGTCATAGAATAATGCAGCGGAAAATACATCGTCATAATAGCAGTTCATGAAGCTACTACATAAAATACAACAATGTCTTAACATCAAGTGACTAATACAAAAATGTCCAACAGACTAGGACATCAATACAGGAATAGAAATAGACTGATAAAGATAAATGCTAAACCTTCAGCATCTTCAACCAACCTTGATCAGCAAACTGGATAGCTTCAGACTGACCCGAGCATATACAAAAAGAAACACTCGAGTCAGGACTCAAAATCTTATACAAGAAAATCAAGTGCAAGGGAAAAGTCCATAACTTAAAGATTAATAAAATAACATCTCTAAGGATCCGATAAACTATCTATATATACAATAGAATATGATAGATAGATAATGTCTAAACAGTAAAGTACGATATTAAAATAGTGTTAAGGCGTTACCATAATCCCCTTAACACATTTTATTCCCAAGAGCATATACAAGACCGTAGTTTCCCCAAAACCGGAAGTCACCAGAGGGCAATCCATATACTAAATGTACAAACCAAAATGTAGTGGTCGCGAATAGGATAATCAGTATGACAAGGTACATGAGGCGATACCAACTAGGATACTAGTAGTTGCGTGGTCTGGACTGATGTTGAGCATAGCAGCTACTACCTCAACACCGCGAAACAACACTCCCAAATCAAGGGGTGCACCCAAATCGAATCACAAAAGTAATAGATATGGTATCGAAGAAGTGTGTCCGCTAGAGGTGGCGAACCTCAATGGCCCGGCGCGGCTCCTGTTTTAGTCATGTCAGGGGTCATCCAATATTGTTCTCTTCTTCAGTCAACGCGTTTACCAAGCCATCCACATCGTTCTGGATCAACACTTCGCGTATAATAGTTATTAAAGTGGTTTTCGGTATCGACAGTGAGTATGTCCATATCCGATCCCGGTCTCTTTAATAACTACGTATTTATTACCCGATGGTCATTTAAGTTAAAGTTTAAACAAATCAAAGTCCGAAAGTCAAGATGCAAATTTGACTTCCAAAATTTGACATTTCACGATTCAATTTATTTCGGATATTAAACATCTTTCCAAATGCAATCTTTAGTTCAACATTTGAGTTAACAATAAAATTACGTATTCCTGTTCAATTTAATAAGATCTAAATTTCACTTCCTAAATTTAGTTAATACTCCAATTAATTCGATTTAATGGTAAATTTTAGTTCATATCATTAAACCAAATTCTATTCATTTCAATTCGTATTTACATTCATCGTTACATTAACCATAATCATAAATTTGATTAAATCAATTTTATTAAATTTAAAATCATTTTAAATTTAAATTATCACTAAATTAAATCCATAAAACTTTAGTTAGTTTCGTATTCCACTTAAGTCAAATTTTCTAAATCTCAATCTTAATTTATGACAAGTTTCAAATCTATTTAATTAAAACCGATTTCAAGTCTAAATCTAACAAATCTAATAAAACTTCAAATTATTAAATTCTAAAACTTCCTTGTTTTTAAATCTTATTTCAAATAAATTTGCCAATTCATTTCATTCAATTAAATAGGCTTATTATTCCGTTTCAATTATACTCCATTAATTTATTCCTATTAATTTATTTCGATTTAAACCATTAATTAAATCCATTAAGTTTGTTACCTAATTTCCAAACAAATTGTTAAGTCCATTCCTTAATTTCAAATAGATTTCAATTTCAAAAATAATTTTTTTGTTGACCAATCGGGTTTCTTATCTTTAATTATCTATCCTAGGCCAAGTTGTTTAATTGGGTATTTATCATTTCAACCCGATATTATTCAATATAAATCAAAGCATAGCAAAGGGAACTTGCAGTGTGATAACCGGGATGGTGTCAAAGTAAATAAACAAGCAATAACAAACATACATGACCATTTTACAATTTATTCAAATAATCCCGAAATAATCATATTAACTTACATTTGTTATTTGTGCAAATTAATATAATTATTCCTAGAATCCACACCATCGTCTCATGCGGATTAAAGATTATTACATTATGGTTTCACTTGGTGTCTATTATCAAATTTTTACATCAATCATACGTTCAATGGTTCAAAGTGTAGTTACCGCTATTTCTATGCGACGATTTATTTAACGTCCAAGGGGTCAAGTTTAACTTATATAATCCATTTTTAAATTGTTGGCTATCCTATACCAATTTCAATTTCATATTTATATTAACAACCACATTCAACATCACATAACAATTTTAGTGTCACAACGATTTGTCGTAAACTAACAATATTCAAATTTAACTTGCATGGCGATTTACAATTTTTATTTTAACAATTTTAACAATCAACAATTTAATATCCAAATTAATATTCATAACAATTATCACTTGATTATCATAGCATAATAGATTGAGTCGTGAATATAATATTCACCTTGCGTGGTTGAAGAAGATGACGGCGAAGCACGAAAATGAATAGACTAGAATGGACGACACAAGCACGAATACGAACTATAAATCAAACAAAAGATTATTCAACAATAGCTTAATACGATGTATATATATTGATTTGTATATATATATAAACCATACCAAACAACTAGATGCAAATAAGGTGGATGGAGCCTAGGCCTGAGATCCCGGATCAGCTTCAACTGTCAAGCAAGTGAAACAACATCTGAGATACTGTAACTCATGTTCATTTATATACTAAATATATGTAGATTCGTACTTGACAAAATATATATATAATAATAATAGCCTCCAACATAGTTTATATACTAACCATAACTTTATACAAAACCATTAATACACTGTATACAAAATCGAGCTTCAGGCGGGCTGACTGGGACGGAGCTGGGCAACAGCCGGGGACGCGGGGCTGTGGAGCAGCGGCGAGGGGTGGCGTGTGGACTGCGGGTCTGGGTCAGTGGCGGTCATCAGGTGGGTCGGGGTGTGGAGGGGCAGGCGAATGTGGAGGCGACTGGTCCGTGGTGCGTGGGACAGTGCGGAGAGGGTGGAGCGGCTGGTGGCGACGTGGTGGGGTGGCCGGCAGTGGGGAAAAGGCGGGCTGCAGGGGACCGTGCGTGGTGATGGGCAAGGGAGGGGACGGCAGGGTGGCGGGGAGCTGAGGGGCAGTGGAGGTGGGGTACGGGCGAGTGGCGGGGCGGAGGGCTGGGTGGGGTACGGGGCGAGTGGCGGGGAGGAGGCCAGGTGGGTCGTGGCCGCATGGGGTGGCCGGTAGGGGGTGGAAGGCGGTAGTGGGATGGAGCTGTATCCATTTTGCAGAAAACAATGAGAAAAAAAAATGAAGAGGGAGGAGGAGGGAAGGAGAGGTTGAGAGTGGGTTTCTGTAGCTTTTGAAAACAAAAGGAAATATGTGAAAGAAGAAGACAGTGGCAGAGCAACATACCCAATTTCTTTCTTCTGAGGCGATGTGAAACTGATGCAGAGCAATAAATGAATGAGCTGGTGTACAGTGTAGTAAATGAAGGAAGATATATACACAGGATTCAGAGTGTGCATACGTCAGTGCAATGATGATTTTTCAAAGTGGAGGCTGTTGGGTTTCTGAAGGGACAAGGCCCCTAGAATTCTGAGCGTTGGAGGGTAGGGTACCGGTTTGTGTGGCGTAACGGACCAGTTTGTACTCCGTTAAATAATTTATAACTTGCAACGCCGAACTCCGATTGACACAAACAAATATACCGTTTTGATCAGCGCAGCAAGGCGGACACAACGGTATAAAGATATTGGTGGTTTGACATTGTTTGCAAAGTGGTAAATCTTATTGAACCATTTTCTCGAGCGACAATTTAACTAGCAATTAAAAGCGGAATTTGACGAAACGAAATGCGCCGTCATGATCATAATATTTTTCTTATGCAACATTGTGAAAAATATTTGAGTTCGGACGATAGAAAATTTACACATAAAATTTAAACTAATATGCAAATGCGACGAGCGAAATTTTCTTCCATATTATTCGACGAAATTTGGCGTACGCCTATGTCTATCTAGACGCATTCCAAATATGAAGTTTGAATAGCAACAGAAGTTGTTTGTGAAAATTCGGAATTTCTATTACGGAGAATGCAGCAAAACACCGAAGAATAAGATCGACGGAGCTAAAGATGTCCGAATTTTGAAAAACGAAAAATGATGACTTTGTCAGAAGATGATTTAGAATTTTTCTATGTAAAAATATTTAGGTTCGGAAGATAAAAATTTTCACGTTTTAAAATGAACTGATGTGCAATAAAATGCGAACGAATTTTTACTGCGGTATTTTCCGATGAAACTTTACCCATATCTATAACCATCTAGGTGCAATTTAGAAATAAAGTTTGGACGTTGATTGAAATCGTATGTAAGTTTCACATTTTATATTAAAATAACGGTTCTAAAGTTTTTAAAATTGGGTCGAAATTTCAGGGTCGTTACATTCTCCCCCACTCAAAACTTTTCGTCCTCGAAAAGGAACAAGGTAAAGAGCGGAAGAACAGATAACAGAGATACCATGGATTCAGAATAGGTTATTGAATATAGTAAAGGATATAGAATGGAATTTACCTTCAACAAACAATTCTGGATTAGAATCTCGGATACTCTTCTCGGTTTCCCAAGTACAATCACGATCATCGGGACTCCACTGGACTTTGACTAGGCTAACCAACTTCCTTTTAAGTTGCTTTGTATCCCTATCAACAATACGAAGTGGTCTCCTCTCTATAGTCAAATCCGGCTCAATATCAACCTCATCTAACTGAGCAATAGGAATGGTCATGGATGGGTCATGTACAACCTTCCTGAGATGTGAAACAAGGAATACGTTGTGCACGCCCTCCAATTTCTCTGGTAATGCAACTCTGTAGGCTAGTGTACCAATTCTCTCAGTGATAGTGAATGGTCCCACAAATCTAGGAGCGAGCTTCCCTTTATGACCAAATCGAATAACATTCTTCAAATGTGATACCTTAAGGAATACCTCATCCCCAACCTGGAATTCTAAATCCCTTCTACGCCTATCAGCATAGCTCTTCTGCCTATCCTGTGCGGTCTTCATCTTTCTTCTGATCTCATTAACCTTCTTGGATGCTTCTATAATCATATCTGGGCCAAGAACCAATCGATCACCAGGCTCAATCCAACAAGCTGGTGATTTGCATGGTCGTCCATATAAAGCTTCGAACGGTGCCATATCGATACTTGCCTGAATATAAAGGTGGTTAAATTTCAATTCAAATTTACTTATTCAAATTGAAAATTTTGATTTACCTGATAACTGTTATTATAAGTGAATTCAACCAAATGGAGATGGTCTTCCCAAGATCCACCGAAATCTATTATGCAAGCTCGGAGCAGATCCTCCAAAATCTGATTCACCCTTTCAGTTTGGCCATCTGTTTGAGGATGATAAGCTGTGCTCAGATTCAGTTTAGTGCTCAAGACGTCCTGAAATGCCTTCCAGAATTTACTAGTGAATAAAGGGTCTCTATCGCACACAATACTAGATGGAACTCCATGAAGTCTAACAATCTCTCTCATATATATGTCGGCCAAACTCAAAGCAGTACGAGTGGTCTTAACAGGAATAAAGTGAGCAGATTTGGTCAACCTATCAACGATCACCCATATACTCTCGTTACCTTTTCTGGTCCTCGGTAATCCATCAATGAAGTCCATAGAAATCTAATCCCATTTCCAACACGAAATCTCTAGGGGTTGAAGTAATCCTGCCGTCTTCTGGTGATCGGCCTTAACTTGTTGGCAAGTGGTGCATCTACTGACATATATAGAAATATCCCTCTTCATTCCACTCCACCAATATAAACGCTTCATATTTCGGTACATCTTAGTGACACCAGGATGAAATGAAAGTGATGACTGATGGTTTTCTCTGAGCACTTCTTGTCTCAATCCATCGACATTAGGAACACAAATACAGTTGTCAATCCTCAGAACTCCATTACTATCTATCTGTGCTCCCATTTTACTGTCGGCATTTCCAACTCTACCAAGAACTAACTCCTTCATGCGATAGAGCAAGGTGTCCTCATATTGCTTAGCTTTGATGCGATCCACAAGAGATGGGGAGATAACAAGCTGAAATAGCATGCCTTCTACAAGATTACAACATGACAATGCTTTGCTACGGCTCAAAGCATCAGCTACAACATTTGCTTTCCCAGGAGTATAATTGATGTCGAGATCATATGCAGCTAAGAATTCGAGCCATCGAACTTGTCTCTGGTTCAAATCCTTCCGAGAAAAGATATATCTCAAGGACTTATGATCAGTGAATAATTCAAATTTAGTTCCCAAAAGATGATGCCTCCACAGTTTCAAAGCAAATACAACTGCAAGAAGCTCTAGATCATGAGTTGCATAGTTTACTTCATGGATCTTCAACTGGCGGCCAACATAAGCAATAACCTTTCCGTTTTGCATAAGAACAGCGCCTAAACCTTCTCGGCAAGCATCTGTATAGACAGTTAATCCTTCACTTCCATCGATTACCGCAAGAACTGGAGCTGAAGTTAACTTACATTTCAACTTATTAAAAGCTGATTTGCACTTCTCACTCTAGATAAACTTGACATCCTTTCGAGTTAAAGCAGTAAGTGGGGCAGAAATCCGGGCAAAGTGCTCAATAAATCTACGATAATAACCGGCCAAGCCCAAGAAGCTACGGATATCAGTAGCAGTTTTGGGAGTCTCCCAATCCTGTAGATAAATTTCAAATTAGAAAGGGATAAGAGGGATTGAATATAAATAACGAATAGGATAGAACTTACATTGATTATGGCGATCTTAGCTGGATCGACCGAAATCCCATTTTCAGAAACTATGTGGCCCAGGAATCTCACTTCGTCTCGCCAGAAGTGGCATTTAGAGAATTTGGCCTTAAGTTGATGATTTCGGAGAGTTTCTAGAACATAAGCAAAATGTGTCTCATGCTCCTTCTCGTCTTTGGAGAAAATGAGAATATCATCAATGAAAACAAGAACAAACTTGTTAAGAACATCGCGGAAGACTCGATTCATTAAGTCGACGAAATAAGCAGGTGCGTTGGTCAAACCGAATGGCATAACCAACCATTCATAGAATCCATTCTCGGCACGAAAAGCTGTTTTATGAATACTATCTTCTACTACTCTGAGTTGGTGGAACCCAGTGGCAAGATCAAGTTAGGAGAAAACTTTAGCTCCATGGAGCTGATCGAATAAATCATTGATGCGAGGCATCGGATAGCGGTTCTTGAGAGTGCGTTTGTTCAGTTCCCTATAATCAACACACATGCGAAGAGACCCATCCGATTTGGTGACAAATACAACTGCGGCGCCCCATTCAGAACAACTCCTCCTAATCAAACTCCTAGCAAATAGATCATCAATTTGAGTTTTAAGTTCCGCTTTCTCTTTAGGAGCCATTCTTCTGTGAGGGAGAACTACAGGAGTAGCTCCGGGAATAAGGTCAATGCGGAAATCGATCTCCCTTTTAGGCGGTAGAGAGTTGACCTCTCCAAATACATCGGGAAATTTCTGAACAATAGGGGTAGTACTAAGATCATCCGGGTGAGCATCAAGAGAGAATATGAAGCTTCCGGCATATTTCTGCGGTGATTTGCATTCAATGACAAGCGGTAGACCCTTGTCATTGACTAGAGAAACAGAACGAGCCTTGCAAGAAATAACAGCATCGAATTTCCTTAACCAATCAGCACCTAACAAGATGTCAAATGCTGCGAAGCCAAGTACATAAAAATCCCAAGTGAATCGATATCTTCCATACAAGAGCACAACCTCTTTACAAATTCTACTGAGGTTGGCAAGTCCTCTAATAGGGTTGGAGACGCATAAGGAAGTAGTAGCAAGAGTAGGTTCTAAGTTGAGCTTATTACAAAGATCAATAGATATGAAGCTATGAGAAGCACCAGTATCGAATAATACCCTAATAGGTAAATCATGTAATGAAAAATTACTTCGTAAGGTACCTTGGTCATCCTGAGCAGGCGGTGTAGGAGTGGTGATAGCAAATACTCCAGATGGTGTGCCACGCTTATACATTGGGCAGTCTTTCTTGAAATGACCCGGCTGGAGGCAGACATAGCATAAATCGTTCCTAGTCGTAGAAGGTGGTGGAACAGCAGCTCCTGTAGATGGACAACTATTAGCATAATGGCCCTTCTTATCGCATTTGAAGCAAGTGATATTAGCAAGGTCGATTGGGCTTTTCTGAGCATATCCCAATCCTGTAGTCTTCGGCCAAGCTTTCTTTTGTTGATCAAAGTTCATCTTCCTCTTCCCGGGCTGGCTAGAGGAGGGCTGAGTAGGAGTGGCCTTGGCAGTAGGTCCCCTAGGCTTCGCCTCATATCTAAGAGCATAGTCAACAAGCTCTGTGAAGGTGCAGTGGGTGTGGCCAGTAAGCAAGTCATAATACTCTGGTCTTGCTCCCAAAATGAACTTCTCATTTTTTAGAAGGGGTATATCAATCAATCCCGGGCCGAACTTGGTGAGTTCGTTGAATTTTCTCTCGTACTCCGAAAAAGTCATACTGCCTTGCTTAAGATCCATGAAAGCTCTATAAAGCTGGGTTTTCCCAGCAGCTGCATCCATTGTGCCGAGAAAGTATCCCTAATCAAAAGATAGACAAGATGAATAACATTCCAAAGATTAAATGAAGAATTTAGACTACGAAATCCAAATAATTTTATACCTAAACTGGGGCCAAGTGATGGTGTTCTCCTCGATACGAGAAGTAACTGATTCCCACCAATCTTACGCGGCATCCTGAAGTTGCCAGGTAGCAAGCTGACGCTTCTGAGCATCAGTGATCTCTAGACCAGAAAATATCTTCTCTAAGTCTTTAAGCCATTGCTGAGCCTCAATAATGTTCTCGGATCCAGAAAACTTAATACCTCCCAACTGTGTATACTCCTTACTAAGAATGGTGAATTTGACAGGAGCTGGAGCGACAGGTGCAGCCTGAGGAGGACCATGGCCCCTTCCTCCCCTATTGTTTCCTCTGGTACCCATCCTGAAATACCAAAGAGATTGTTAGAACCAAGGATAGAAAATCATAGAATTTTGAGGAAAGTCTAATCAACGAATCAAAGAAGTTTGAAATGAAAGGATTTGGATATTGAATCGATTCTCCTCATTCTAGGGTATTGCTACTGTAACGACCCAGAATTTTTGATAATTAAAATTCGAATATTTAATTGATTTTAAATATTAATAAATGAATTTAATAAGTCGAATAATTTATTTAAAGGATATTGGATTTAATTTGGTCAATTAAATCGATAATTTAATGATTGAAATTCCAGAGATAATTGAAAATCGAGTTAAAATGATTGAAAACGATTTGGAAAATTTTATTTTATCATACTGGAGTTATAGAAAGGTTATAGAACTTTTAAAATTGGAGTTAAATTGTGAAAATTGAATATTTTAATATTTAATTATCGACTGTAAAAATAGCCAATTTTCGAACAGTCTCAGAATTGAACGAAACTAGTTTCATTGGATCCGTAATAGTTAGTTATTATCGGATTTCAATTTTCGTAGCAATCGGAGTTGTCGTTTGACCGTGGCAGCTCGAAACGCATCGATATCGTTTTAATTTTAAATCGTCAAGTTAAAAATAGTCATTTTTCAAAAAGTCTCGGATTTCGACGAAACTAGTTTCATCGGATCCGTAATGTGATATTATTGTAAGATTTCAAATTTCGTAATTTTTGGATTTACCGTTTGTCCGGGGCAAGCCAAAACGCCTCGAAATCGATTTAAATCGGTTTAATTTAAATTGATCGTTTAATTCCAAAACTCACACATATGATCGAATTAGCTTCCGAAACCTGTTCCATTGCGTTCGGAATGCGGGATAAACCCCAGAAACGTCAGTCACCGCGCGTAAATTGGAATTTGGAAATTCCGGATGAATAGTGTTCGTTCAAACTTCTATAAATAGGCCATTTATTCAAAAAAATAAAAATAAAAAGAGAAACCCTAATTTCATACGTTCAGCCGCCACCCCTTAAAATGAATGGCCGAAATTGTTCCAATCTTCTCCTCTCAACCATTTCAAATCCATCCACTTTTAGCTGAAATCGTCAACTACAAAAATGGAGAGCATCACGAGAGCTTTAATATCAACGGTTAAGATCGAATTTAGCGAAGTGGATTAGCCGCTACGTAGTCGCGTTCGACTGGACTTTGAGCACGAAATACGAGGTGACGGCGGCGCTATGGGGGTGCGGCCTCTGGCCGTGGGTAGCTTAGGCTGGTGGCGTTCGAATGAAGGTGAGGTGATGGGGTTTCGAGCAGTTTGGGTGGGTGCGGCAATGGAGGAATTCGAATGCGATTGGGTTCGAACAAACCTGGAAGGGGGTTGTTTCGCGTGGGAGGGAAGATGAGAATCACGGCCACGATTTTCTTTGTTAAAATGAACGGTCAGATGTGAGGTTGTAAAATATATAAAAGAAAATTGTATATTAATTATAATTTAAATTGTGTAATCTTTGTAATAGCATATCTTTTTGCTGCGAGGTCGGAAAATTACGAAATCAGTTGCGTTGGAATCATCTCGACGTGTACTTCGCTATGGAACTGAATTGGAGCCATTTGGTGCTAGTTTGAATTTTGGGTAAAATTAAACGCCCGTTTAATTTTATTCGAAATAAACGCTGGAATCAGAATTAAAATCACGGTGAGATCTTCTCACTCAAATGAAAGTGGATTTTCTTTTACAGTTATTGATTGATGATTGACTGCTTGGATGTGATATTAGATATAGTAGGATATATATATCTATATATAGCAATATATACATATTGGCATATGTATATATTGGATTGATGATTTCCCGCCTCGTATAGCGGACGAGACCCTATTGCGCCGTTAGTAAGCGGATTATTTTTATAAAACCCATATACCGCGATAATTCCATACTGGAGCGGAATTGGTATTGTGCTAACGTCTGTGGATACAGGGAAACAGGTTGGAGGGATCCAACTGGATTCCTCAACTGTATTTACTTATTTACAGATATTGATATATATTCTGTTATCATATTGATATATGATATTGACTGTTGTGATGGACTAATTGATGTTGTTGCATCATCGGATCCAAAATTTTGAAGTTTAAAAATAACGACTTTTACTTTAAAAGGATTTTAAAGTGATTTTTGAAAGTAGACATTTTATTGAATTGTTGAATTGATTTATTTTAAATAAATAAACGTTTAAAATTTTAAAGTTATAAAAGTTAAGATTTTTGTGAAATATAACCCAAGTGTCATTTTTGAATAAATAGTTGATTTATTTATAAAAGGGTTTAAATTGAGTTTTTCACAGTATTATAAGCGGTCTATTTAAAGGATTTAAAAAGTCGATATTTATAAATCTAAAACATTGGAATTTTAAACGAGCTTTGTAAGTGTTAGAACAAGACGAAATAAAAATTCGTAAGTGAATGAAATTTATAAATTGTGAAGTATAAATTGAATAGATGTGTAGAATAAAAGATTTATAAGTAATAAACTTATAAATTAGATTGTTGCACTTAGATGGAATATGAATAGAATTGGCTAATAAAAATGATTTGGCAAGTTGAAATTGTTATGAAGTATGAACGTGATTTATAAATGTTGTTTTATGAATCCAAAACCAATTGAAATTGATAAGTTAAACACAGAAGTTTAATAAAGGAGATATATCCGCGATTTTGGATAGTGGATAATCATTGAAATAAAAATGTATAGAAAATATTGAAAAGTGGTTAGTGAAGTATATTCACGATTTTGGATAGTGAATATATTGTTAAGCAAAATGAATATTGTTTTGGGAAAGTGACATTGAAAATGAAGTTAATTGTTTTAAACGATGGTTTAAAATGTATTGAATATCGAAATCATAGATTTCAACATTTGTTGTTGAAATAGACGTTTTCGAGAAATAAGGAAATGGTGGACTATAACACTGTTGTTATAGTAAATGATTTCCGAAAGGAAATTTTTTATATAGTATTGGGATTTATATATCTATCTAAATTTCGAATCCCTATACTAGTGATGTTGAGTCGTCGTAACGATGTTTTACGCAACATTCGTTTTGACTCAAATAAAATGTGTTTAAAGAATGATTTCCTTAAAGAATGAGATATATACTTAATTTTGATTTAAGTATATCGAATATTTTCTAAGTGTTGAAAATAAATGATTTGTGAATTACTTATTTTTAAATAAGTATGGAAATGCTTTTCCAATATGAAATGAACTGTTTTGAGATTTTATCTTCAAAGATAAAATGAAATGTGGAAATTGATTTGAAATTGTCTTCAAACGGTTAAGTGTGGAAATTATATATATATCTAGTAAAGATATTTTTGAAGATAAAATAATTTGGAAAATTATTTGGAATCTGATGATGTTGCGCATCTTTATTGATAGTTAAATAACCGACTATCAATAATTACCTTGAGTAGGTATTTGTTGTGATTGGATGAATTTGAATGCCACACTTATTTTTAAATAAACGCTCACTATTCGGGTTAGCCGGGAAAGGACCATGTGGTCGTATAACCCATTCCGAATATGTGATACGTCGTTATGAATTGCATTCGAAGACCGGTGTTGAAGACCGGATATTTTTGAAAACGGAAGGATTACCGTCGAGTTACTCTACATCGGCTGATCTCCGATTTAGAGGTTTTATCACCCTTAGTGACGGGAAGTCCGGACGTGATTAGAAAATTATCCGGAAATGCAAGGGCTTCGTGAGAAGTGCCTTCGGTTCTGTTCGATCCCGGAACAGACTTGTATGGATTGTATGTCTGACGTTACAATTTGAGATATAAAGCTGATTCCTTTCAAATACAGTTCTGTTGGTGGCGGAGAATTTATTCTCTTAGCTTAACACCCTTCTCTGAGACGTACGAGCTCAGAGGTTATGTAGTTGAAATTTATCAGCGATATACTCCCAATTTGGTAACGTGGCATACTAAGTGTTGCTGTGAAATGATCAGTGTTTGATCATTTGTGATATGATCATTTGTTTGATCTTATATCTTTGTGATCATAATTTGATCATTTTTGTTTGACCCGAAGCAGGGCTTTGTAGAAAGCGTAGCTTTGTGGACGAGACTTCATCGAGCCTCACACCCCGGAAATGGTCGAAACAGGAAGGATGCGGCAAGGTTCTAGGGAGTAGCGCCCCTTAGTGTATGTCATTCCTTCTGGATAGAGGTGGTATCATGGTATGGAGCCCAGATACTTAACCTATGTGGTTGCTGCATTATTATCTATGTGGTTTGTTGGAAATCGGGGATCCTCGGGAAGATCGGTTACGATCGGGGGATGGCATACGCGTGTCAGTAGTTACCTACTTTTGCAGAGGTAACCCGGCCTTGTGTTGGCAGAGATCTAACCGTAAT
This sequence comes from Allium fistulosum, assembly GCA_030737815.1. Taxonomy (NCBI): domain Eukaryota; kingdom Viridiplantae; phylum Streptophyta; class Magnoliopsida; order Asparagales; family Amaryllidaceae; genus Allium; species Allium fistulosum. The sequence continues at coordinate 427,951,657 of CM060902.1, forward strand.
GTTAGGTTATTTCTCGGGTCGTCTATTCCAGGGACGTACCCATCGTGGATAGGAAGTTCCTTAGCCTGACCATTTGTTGGAAATCCAAAGAAACAATACGAGCCTTGTACGGTTTTAGTTGTAGAACCTGCTATTTAATATGGTAGCTATAGCAAGCATACTATAATGGTACCTATGCTGGCTAAGATTTATATTCTACTTTCGAAATGTTTTCTACACTATGCACTAATAATAATATCAAAAAGAATTTGATTTTTGCGTAGTAAGCATCTTTGACTATCATAAGAAGAAATCTCCTCCAAGTCTGCGTTTGCATTGTGTGTGTGGCGGGAGGTCTTATGGTAGTTTCATTTTCCAAAAGCATTGCGAATTGACTTTAAAATTCTTCTGTTGTTTATTTTAAAGAAAAATAACTGTTTTACGATCTCACACCAGTCACCATGACTGACTCGGAGTTTATTGTTTCCCTTCTAAACTCTGGGTGCCCACCAATTTCCACACGGGCAGTCTAGAGTTAGATTATCAGGATATTCTGGAGCTTTGGAGATGAGCTGGATGACGAGACGTAGTATTTGTATCTGATAGTATTTATTCCGCTGTGTATTCTGTATGAGGACAAGTTTATATAACTGTCCATTGTTGTATATGACTCTGATGATTGATGTATGTATAAACTGATATAGCTCTTTGTTTTAAAAGACTAGTGTTTATTTATTATATATTGTTCCGCTGCGATATGTGAGATTCTGATATTGTTTTCTGTTTCTGTTCTGATGTGTTGTTCTTCTTTTCTTTTTCTACTCTCTTCCTTCTGCTTTCTTCTTCTTCTACTTTTTCTTCTTTTTAAAACCCTCACTATTGGAGTTTCCGGCACTCGATTGCTCGGCAGTCGATAAAGTGAGTATCGATGTCGAATTTTCGAAAGTCGAAAATTCCGGTACGTGACAGCGTGGTATCAGAGCATATGGTTAAGCGACAACCCTGCTCTGTTGGGTGTTACTCATTAGAGATAGAGTCAGTAGTACTCTAGAATGAGTTTGAGTGTAATAATAGATACGAGTGCGTATTTGTTAGTGAATATAAAATTGTTTTATATTGTGATGATTGGTTTGTTGAGTGGTATATGGATTCTGGTCGGTATTGTCCGTACAACTCTATCGATAGGGATCTCTAAACACTTATATAGAACAATTCGGCACAGTATTGTTTTAAATTGGGTAAATGGAATAATTTTACCTTGATTTTATTTTGTATAGAAAAGAAATGTTTTTCTATAAAATACTATAGTATATGGTTGCATGGATGTTAGGAAGTAATAATAGTGAATTATCATCACTAAAATTGAATAAGAAATTGAAATCATAACTCCAAAGTTAAGAGATAAATCCATGTACAAATGAAATTTAAGAATGCAAATTATAAATGTGATTTGTAATTTAAAACGGAATTCCAGAGAAGTTTTTGGAAATGTTCTGAAAAGAATTTGAAAATTTTGGAGATTTGGAAAGTTTAAATCTTTTTGAATTTGAAAATGAATTTCAAAGGTTTTGAAAAGTATTTTGGAGAAATGAAAGCTCTAAACTCTTGTCGGTCGCTGGAAAATAACTTCGGTAATGACTGCAGCATTATCGATGTTCATTTTCGGGTTTCCAAAAGAGGAATTGCTGCCAAATTGTTTTAAATGGAAGTCGTTTTGAAAAATTTGGGTTTTGTTTTGAAATTCAAAAGATAATTTGATTTGTTTTCAAAAATGATTTTTGAAATGTTGGTAAGACTCTGGAATACCATATTTGTGAAATATTAATAAGTTGATAACTAATACAGATTAAATTTTGATAGAATAAATTTAACTTAAAGGATGAAGTTAAGTTAAAATAAATACAAGTGAATCAATTAAATGAAAGTAAGATTAAATGTTGAAATTCACTTCGAATTTGTAAGCGATGAATTGAATTGAATAATTATAAATGAAAGATAAATTAAAATTCGTATGGAATTGAAACGGAATGTTGAAGATGAATTAGAATTTGTAATGAATTAGTAAATGAAACTAACTTAAAATGATGCAGTTGTGAATGAAAGATAATTGATAAAAAATTCAATATTCAGAAGATAAACCGAATCCAAATTAGATTGGAATTGTGAATTGAATTCAAATGAATTTGAAATGTAAAATTGGATAAGAAATGAATATGTGTAACTTCAATAGTGAATTAGAGATGATATAAGAAGTTATATTGAAAATTTTGTAATAGAATTTGCAAAATAGTTTGAATATATGTAACTAGATATTATGGCTAGTAGGATATACAGGTGTAAATGAATGGGGATTTTGATTTTCAAAGATAAGATTTGAGTTTGCTCGAAATGGTAAGTATTTCAATTCCAATATGAGATTTGATGACTTTCTTGTCTAGCCGCTTGGCGTTTTCTTTTCTTTTTGAAATCTGAGAGTCCGTAGGGACGTTTTGTAGTCGTACCGTATTAGCCGTGCAAAGGAGACGCTGGCGAAATTTTTTGAAAATTTCGAGTGTTAGAAAATTTTTGAGAAAATTTTGAATGTTTAAATTTGAATTTAAATTTGAATTTTGAAGTAAACAATGTTGTTTGAAGATTATGAAGATGTTTAGAAAGTTGGTTGAATTAATAACGAATCTTTAGTAGAAAGATTTGTTTCGATAATTTGATAAAACTATTAGGTTGTGAAAAATGATAGACGAGTTAAGGACCACTTTTCCTAACTTATAATTTCGAGGACGAAATTCTTTTAAGGGGGGAAGTCTGTAACGACCCAGAATTTTTGATAATTAAAATTCGAATATTTAATTGATTTTAAATATTAATAAATGAATTTAATAAGTCGAATAATTTATTTAAAGGATATTGGATTTAATTTGGTCAATTAAATCGATAATTTAATGATTGAAATTCCAGAGATAATTGAAAATCGAGTTAAAATGATTGAAAACGATTTGGAAAATTTTATTTTATCATACTGGAGTTATAGAAAGGTTATAGAACTTTTAAAATTGGAATTGGAGTTAAATTGTGAAAATTGAATATTTTAATATTTAATTATCGACTGTAAAAATAGCCAATTTTCGAACAGTCTCAGAATTGAACGAAACTAGTTTCATTAGATCCGTAATAGTTAGTTATTATCGGATTTCAATTTTCGTAGCAATCGGAGTTGTCGTTTGACCGTGGCAGCTCGAAACGCATCGATATCGTTTTAATTTTAAATCGTCAAGTTAAAAATAGTCATTTTTCAAAAAGTCTCGGATTTCGACGAAACCAGTTTCATCGGATCCGTAATGTGATATTATTGTAAGATTTCAAATTTCGTAATTTTTGGATTTAACGTTTGTCCGGGGCAAGCCAAAACGCCTCGAAATCGATTTAAATCGGTTTAATTTAAATTGATCGTTTAATTCCAAAACTCACACATATGATCGAATTAGCTTCCGAAACCTGTTCCATTGCGTTCGGAATGCGGGATAAACCCCAGAAACGTCAGTCACCGCGCGTAAATTGGAATTTGGAAATTCCGGATGAATAGTGTTCGTTCAAACTTCTATAAATAGGCCATTTATTCAAAAAAATAAAAATAAAAAGAGAAACCCTAATTTCATACGTTCAGCCGCCACCCCTTAAAATGAATGGCCGAAATTGTTCCAATCTTCTCCTCTCAACCATTTCAAATCCATCCACTTTTAGCTGAAATCGTCAACTACAAAAATGGAGAGCATCACGAGAGCTTTAATATCAACGGTTAAGATCGAATTTAGCGAAGTGGATTAGCCGCTACGTAGTCGCGTTCGACTGGACTTTGAGCACGAAATACGAGGTGACGGCGGTGCTATGGGGGTGCGGCCTCTGGCCGTGGGTAGCTTAGGCTGGTGGCGTTCGAATGAAGGTGAGGTGATGGGGTTTCGAGCAGTTTGGGTGGGTGCGGCAATGGAGGAATTCGAATGCGATTGGGTTCGAACGAACCTGGAAGGGGGTTGTTTCGCGTGGGAGGGAAGATGAGAATCACGGCCACGATTTTCTTTGTTAAAATGAACGGTCAGATGTGAGGTTGTAAAATATATAAAAGAAAATTGTATATTAATTATAATTTAAATTGTGTAATCTTTGTAATAGCATATCTTTTTGCTGCGAGGTCGGAAAATTACGAAATCAGTTGCGTTGGAATCGTCTCGACGTGTACTTCGCTATGGAACTGAATTGGAGCCATTTGGTGCTAGTTTGAATTTCGGGTAAAATTAAACGCCCGTTTAATTTTATTCGAAATAAACGCTGGAATCAGAATTAAAATCACGGTGAGATCTTCTCACTCAAATGAAAGTGGATTTTCTTTTACAGTTATTGATTGATGATTGACTGCTTGGATGTGATATTAGATATAGTAGGATATATATCTATATATAGCAATATATACATATTGGCATATGTATATATTGGATTGATGATTTCCCGCCTCGTATAGCGGATGAGACCCTTTTGCGCCGTTAGTAAGCGGATTATTTTTATAAAACCCATATACCGCGATAATTCCGTACTGGAGCGGAATTGGTATTGTGCTAACGTCTGTGGATGCAGGGAAACAGGTTGGAGGGATCCAACTGGATTCCTCAACTGTATTTACTTATTTACAAATATTGATATATATTCTGTTATCATATTGATATATGATATTGACTGTTGTGATGGACTAATTGATGCTGTTGCATCATCGGATCCAAAATTTTGAAGTTTAAAAATAACGACTTTTACTTTAAAAGGATTTTAAAGTGATTTTTGAAAGTAGACATTTTATTGAATTGTTGAATTGATTTATTTTAAATAAATAAACGTTTAAAATTTTAAAGTTATAAAAGTTAAGATTTTGTGAAATATAACCCAAGTGTCATTTTTGAATAAATAGTTGATTTATTTATAAAAGGGTTTAAATTGAGTTTTTCACAGTATTATAAGCGGTCTATTTAAAGGATTTAAAAAGTCGATATTTATAAATCTAAAACATTGGAATTTTAAACGAGCTTTGTAAGTGTTAGAACAAGACGAAATAAAAATTCGTAAGTGAATGAAATTTATAAATTGTGAAGTATAAATTGAATAGATGTGTAGAATAAAAGATTTATAAGTAATAAACTTATAAATTAGATTGTTGCACTTAGATGGAATATGAATAGAATTGGCTAATAAAAATGATTTGGCAAGTTGAAATTGTTATGAAGTATGAACGTGATTTATAAACGTTGTTTTATGAATCCAAAACCAATTGAAATTGATAAGTTAAACACAGAAGTTTAATAAAGGAGATATATCCGCGATTTTGGATAGTGGATAATCATTGAAATAAAAATGTATAGAAAATATTGAAAAGTGGTTAGTGAAGTATATTCACGATTTTGGACAGTGAATATATTGTTAAGAAAAATGAATATTGTTTTGGGAAAGTGACATTGAAAATGAAGTTAATTGTTTTAAACGATGGTTTAAAATGTATTGAATATCGAAATCATAGATTTCAACATTTGTTGTTGAAATAGACGTTTTCGAGAAATAAGGAAATGGTGGACTATAACACTGTTGTTATAGTAAATGATTTCCGAAAGGAAATGTTTTATATAGTATTGGGATTTATATATCTATCTAAATTTCGAATCCCTATACTAGTCATGTTGAGTCGTCGTAACGATGTTTTACGCAACATTCGTTTTGACTCAAATAAAATGTGTTTAAAGAATGATTTCCTTAAAGAATGAGATATATACTTAATTTTGATTTAAGTATATCGAATATTTTCTAAGTGTTGAAAATAAATGATTTGTGAATTACTTATTTTTAAATAAGTATGGAAATGCTTTTCCAATATGAAATGAACTGTTTTGAGATTTTATCTTCAAAGATAAAATGAAATGTGGAAATTGATTTGAAATTGTCTTCAAACGGTTAAGTGTGGAAATTATATATATATCTAGTAAAGATATTTTTGAAGATAAAATAATTTGGAAAATTATTTGGAATCTGATGATGTTGCGCATCTTTATTGATAGTTAAATAATCGACTATCAATAATTACCTTGAGTAGGTATTTGTTGTGATTGGATGAATTTGAATGCCACACTTATTTTTAAATAAACGCTCACTATTCGGGTTAGCCGGGAAAGGACCATGGGGTCGTATAACCCATTCCGAATATGTGATACGTCGTTATGAATTGCATTCGAAGACCGGTGTTGAAGACCGGATATTTTTGAAAACGGAAGGATTACCGTCGAGTTACTCTACATCGGCTGATCTCCGATTTAGAGGTTTTATCACCCTTAGTGACGGGAAGTCCGGACGTGATTAGAAAATTATCCGGAAATGCAAGGGCTTCGTGAGAAGTGCCTTCGGTTCTGTTCGATCCCGGAACAGACTTGTATGGATTGTATGTCTGACGTTACAATTTGAGATATAAAGCTGATTCCTTTCAAATACAGTTCTATTGGTGGCGGAGAATTTATTCTCTTAGCTTAACACCCTTCTCTGAGACGTACGAGCTCAGAGGTTATGTAGTTGAAATTTATCAGCGATATACTCCCAATTTGGTAACGTGGCATACTAAGTGTTGCTGTGAAATGATCAGTGTTTGATCATTTGTGATATGATCATTTGTTTGATCTTATATCTTTGTGATCATAGGTTGATCATTTTTGTTTGACCCGAAGCAGGGCTTTGTAGAAAGCGTAGCTTTGTGGACGAGACTTCATCGAGCCTCACACCCCGGAAATGGTCGAAACAGGAAGGATGCGGCAAGGTTCTAGGGAGTAGCGCCCCTTAGTGTATGTCATTCCTTCTGGATAGAGGTGGTATCATGGTATGGAGCCCAGATACTTAACCTATGTGGTTGCTGCATTATTATCTATGTGGTTTGTTGGAAATCGGGGATCCTCGGGAAGATCGGTTACGATCGGGGGATGGCATACGCGTGTCAGTAGTTACCTACTTTTGCAGAGGTAACCCGGCCTTGTGTTGGCAGAGATCTAACCGTAATGTTAGGTTATTTCTCGGGTCGTCTATTCCAGGGACGTACCCATCGTGGATAGGAAGTTCCTTAGCCTGACCATTTGTTGGAAATCCAAAGAAACAATACGAGCCTTGTACGGTTTTAGTTGTAGAACCTGCCATTTAATATGGTAGCTATAGCAAGCATACTATAATGGTACCTATGCTGGCTAAGATTTATATTCTACTTTCGAAATGTTTTCTACACTATGCACTAATAATAATATAAAAAAGAATTTGATTTTTGCGTAGTAAGCATCTTTGACTATCATAAGAAGAAATCTCCTCCAAGTCTGCGTTTGCATTGTGTGTGTGGCGGGAGGTCTTATGGTAGTTTCATTTTCCAAAAGCATTGCGAATTGACTTTAAAATTCTTCTGTTGTTTATTTTAAAGAAAAATAATTGTTTTACGATCTCACACCAGTCACCATGACTGACTCGGAGTTTATTGTTTCCCTTCTAAACTCTGGGTGCCCACCAATTTCCACACGGGCAGTCTAGAGTTAGATTATCAGGATATTCTGGAGCTTTGGAGATGAGCTGGATGACGAGACGTAGTATTTGTATCTGATAGTATTTATTCCGCTGTGTATTCTGTATGAGGACAAGTTTATATAACTGTCCATTGTTGTATATGACTGATGATTGATGTATGTATAAACTGATATAGCTCTTTGTTTTAAAAGACTAGTGTTTATTTATTATATATTGTTCCGCTGCGATATGTGAGATTCTGATATTGTTTTCTGTTTCTGTTCTGATGTGTTGTTCTTCTTTTCTTTTTCTACTCTCTTCCTTCTGCTTTCTTCTTCTTCTACTTTTTCTTCTTTTTAAAACCCTCACTATTGGAGTTTCCGGCACTCGATTGCTCGGCAGTCGATAAAGTGAGTATCGATGTCGAATTTTCGAAAGTCGAAAATTCCGGTACGTGACAGCTACCCTATCTCTAATGAGTTTATATATAATCCCAGACTAAGGTTTTTAGGGAAACCGAAGCTCTGATACCAACTGTAACGACCCGTATATTTGGACCATTTAAATTGACAATAATCCCACATGTCAACTTAAATAATACAAAACACGAATCATTATGGGATTATAAATACATAAATGTAAATGAGAATCAATACAACATCATAGACACAGAATAATGTAGCGGAAAATACATCGTCATAATAGCAGTTCATGAAGCTACTACATAAAATACAATAATGTCTTAACATCAAGTGACTAATACAAAAATGTCCAACAGACTAGGACATCAATACAGGAATAGAAATAGACTGATAAAGATAAATGCTAAGCCTTCAGCATCTTAAACCAACCTTGATCAGCAAACTGGATAGCTTCAGACTGACTTGAGCATATACAAAAGGAAACACTCGAGTCAGGACTCAAAATCTTATACAGGAAAATCAAGTGCAAGGGAAAAGTCCACAACTTTTTTGGCAAAGCCAGCCTGTTTTTATTGTGGACAGTCCACATTTATTAAACGAAATAGGATACAAAAAAGGGCAAAGCACCAAACTGCAATCCAAACAGAATACAAAGATAAAAGCAACAAATTACAGAGGAATCTTCAGTAAGAGTTGAGAAAGAGTCGTCGAAGCCCGCGTAAATATTCCCAAGTTTCTTTCTTCCCATATCACTGCTATCACCAGCTTGAGATATTTGAGAAACCTTGTGGTCGAAATCGATTTCCTCCTGGTTAGTTGGAAAATCCGACACCATTCCAAATTATAATCACGAAAAGGCGGTCTCTCATGAATACAATGAAGGACATGCTTCCATAACTGAAAAGAGAATTGACAATTGAAAAATAAGTGACCAACATTTTCCTCTGCCCTGTTGCATAGAATGCACCGAGATTGGTCGATTAAATTCCTTCTAACAAGATTGTCTTGAGTGTGTATTGCGTTCATCAGACATTTCCAAAGCATCAAGTTATGTTTTTGTTTGGATCCTGACTTCCATATTCGAGTGTACCATGGAAAATTGGAATTGTGATGATTATGAATTATAGTTCTGTAAACTATGGAGATACTGTGAATTTTTCCATTCCAGCTGAGACCTTCAAGATCCATATGCTTATAAGAATCGGTTGTAGTTGACCAGAGGTTATTCAGCGCAGGAGCACTAACATGAGGAAGATGCAACACTTCATCTATAAAAAAATCATTGGCTTTAGCATTTATTGGAATACCAGAATTAAGTAATAAATTATAATCAATATGTTGAGATAAAATCATTCCTGATGCACACCAAGGGGAGAACCAAAAGGAGTTGTCAGTATTGCATTGCACCATAGGTAAGTAATATCTTCTATTAGCCAAAAGTCTTTTCCATAAAAAACTATCTGTATTTTTTGCCTCCATAGTCCAAAATTTTCCACCCTTTAGATTGTATTGCCTATTCCATTTTTCCCAGATCCCCCTGCTATTACTAAGCAGTTTGTTTATAAGCTGGGAAATAGTTGCTATATTCCAAAGTTTTAAATTTATTATACCCAGCCCTCCCTTATTTAAAGGGGATATTATTTTTTTGTAGGCAATTGGAATGAGTTTAGAGGAATAAATATTTCCATGCCATAAGAAATGATTAAATGCTCTATTTAGCATGTTAATAAGTTTGTTAGGGATCACGAAAAGTTTGAAGTAATATGCACACATAGCAGAGGCAACACTCTGGATGATGACCAGTCTTCCAGCTTGAGATATTTTAGAACAATTATAGCTACTGAGCTTATTAGTAATTTTTTCATATAAAGGAAGACATTGAGCATTGGAAATTCTAGTCTTACACATAGGAGCACCAAGATGCATAGCATTTTGATCAATTGACTGAAGCCCTGAAGCAAGTAAAATACTTTGGAAGATGTCAGAAGAAACCCCAGCAATATTTATTTGAGATTTATTTTTATTTATATTAAGGCCTGTCATTTTTTTAAAGATATGAAATGTAGCAAAGACATTAGAAACAGATTTTATGTTTGGTTTAGTAAAAAGAAGGAGATCATCTGCAAACATTAATGTAGTTATTTGATGTTTTTGACATTTTGGGTGATAATCAATATTTTTATTATGGCTTTCAACACCAATTAGTTGGGTGAGAACCTCCATAACTATAATGAATAGTGAAGAGGATATTGGATCCCCTTGCCGTATTCCTTTTTGAGTTTTAAAATAGCCAAAAGATTCACCATTTATAGATAAGGAAACATATACAGTAGATATACATGTATATATCCAAGCTAGGAAAGGCAGGGGAAAATTCATTTTGGACATTATGGAAATGATAGACTCCCAACTAACAGAATCATATGCCTTATGGATATCCAGCTTCATAAAGCATCTAGGAGAAATATTTTTCCTATTATAGCCTTTAATTAGTTCTTGGGAGAGTAAGATGTTATCTATAATAGATCTACCAGCAACAAAACCCTGTTGATTAGGGGATATTAGGTCTGCAAGACAGGTTTTCATTCTAGTGGATAAAATTTTAGCAATGCATTTATATATAACATTACAGCAGGCAATGGGCCTGAATTCAGTTACATTTTGAGGCATGCTAACTTTTGGAATAAGGGCTAGTTTGGTATGGTTTATACCATTCAGAAGAGTATTGGTTTTAAAGAAGTGTTGTATAGCTTTACAAAAGTCATATTTAATTATATGCCAACATTTTTGAAAAAATAAAGCAGAAAACCCATCTGGACCAGGGGAGCTAGTAGTTTTCATTTTGAAAATGGAATCATGAATTTCTTCATGGGTAATGAGCTTAATTAAATTGATAGCTTGATCATTGGTGATATTATTTATTGGTAATTCATTAATAACTTGAATATTAGTTACTTCTTCAGATTTTGAGAAAAGAAATTGGTAGTAATTTAGAAAAGATTGCTTAATATCAGAGTGAGTGTTAACTTCAAAACCATGTCTATCTTTAATCCTATGAATTAAGGCAGCAGTCTTCTTAATTTTCAAGGAATTGTGAAATATTTTAGTGTTTCTATCTCCTCCTATATCCCAATTAGTTTTATTTTTTTCCCTGAGCATTTTAAGTTCAGTTTTGATTGCTTTTTTCAACTTTTTGGTAATCTCGCTGACTTTATTAGATATAGCTATGTTATTTGGGTCATTTTGCATTAGAATATGAGTACCACTAAGCTCAGTGCTTAATTTGGAAGATAAAAGACTACCAGTCCCATACTTATTTGAAGACCAACTTTTAATAGCTACTTTACAATCTTTAAGCTTTGATTGAAGAATGTACATGGGGTTACCAAATTTAGGTTTGTCCCAGACATGTTCAATTAAAGGGAAAAATTCAGGATCTTCAAACCAACAATTAAAGAAATTAAAAGAAGAATAACCCTTGATACTTCTATTTCCCCAGTCCATAATGATAGGACTATGATCAGAAAGGGAAGAAGAAGGAAAATTAGAAATTAAAGATGGCCAAGCATTGAAAGCAGCTAAATTAAAATAAGAGCGATCTAATTTACAAAAAGTTCTAATACCTGATCTGCTACAATTATTCCATGTATAACACATACCAGATTTAGGGATTTCATGAAGGTCAGCTAGTAAAATAGCATTATTAAGTGGAGCAACATCGGCCAGAGTCAATGGTATTCCTCCCATCTTATCCTTTGAATGTTGCATACAATTAAAATCTCCAAGGCACATCCAAGGGGTTACAGAGTGCAGAGTAGGCAGTATATCAAGAAACAACTGCCTATTAGCTTTTATATTATCTGCATAAATAAAGGTAGAGTTAAATTTGGAGTTAGTAGGAATATGATTTATATTACAATGGATGAATTGTCTGTGAGTTTGAATAGCACTAATAGAATATATCTGGGGATTCCATAATATTAGCAATCTCCCAAAAGGAGCAACAGAAAGGTTGTGGATAGAATTCCAATCAGGAGCAATACGTTTAGCATACAGATTAGAATCAGCTTCAGAATATTTGGTTTCGCTAAGGCAAATCATTTCTAAGTTGTTGCCTTTAATAAGGATTTTGATTTCATAAACTTTGGCTTCATCATGCCCTCCTCTTATATTCCAGTATCCAATATTGTGTAACATCATGATTTTTTGTTTTTATTAGCAGATTGCCGAGTGAATCTTTGTGACCCATGAAGTATAGCAAGGTTGTTTTTCTTGTTTTTTTTTTTTTGAATTTTTTGCTGTAAGCCTAGCCATAATTTGTTCTTGATTGAATTCATATCCTTCATTCATGTCTTCATCAGAGCAGAAATCAGCTTCTGAAGATGAACTCAAATTGAATTCAGGAATGTTATCTTTTGAAGGAGAGAAGAGAGGAATGTCTTGAGGAGGCTTTAAGTTAGCATATGGGCTAATGGAATTGATAACAGTAGAGTTCATTACAGTAGAAGCATCTGCAGTATTAATACTATTCTGAGGCAGAGGACAGGTAGTAAGAATTGGAGCCTCCTTTTCCTTGTACTTCCCTTTATTAGTATCTAACTGATGTTTACTTAATTCATTTTCTACTTGAATCTGTGTCTTTTGAGAATTGATATTAGACTCTGTAGCTTCAATCTGTTGATTCACCATTATCTCATTTTCTACTTGCAAGTTACTTAATGTTCCCCCTTCCTCTTCAACTAATTCACCTTCTTCTATTTCAGAAAGAATAGCAAAGGCATTACATGTTTCAATTGGAATTTGAGAATCACTTTGTATCTGAGGTTCTTTTGTTGCCAGAGATGTGTCTGAATTAATTGAGTTCATAACAGTATTCTTTTTTGTTTTGTCTGAATCCCCTCCTTTGATATTCGTATGACCAGACTTAGGCATCCATCTTTGTTGCCTAGTCTTCACATTATCACCAATAATATTCCTATGCGCCGAGACTTTATTTTTATTCGTAGGACCTGAATATTTTACCTGGTCTTCTTTTTCATTGCTAGTTTTGACTTCATCAATACCTCTGTCCATATCACAATTTGTGGTAGAATGACCAAAGCATTTACAAGCAGTGCAAATCAGTGGCCTCCAATTATACTCTATGTATACCTTTTGACTTGTCTCTATTCCATCTCCTATTAATAAGAAATCAGGTAATTCTTTGTCCGGCGCTATTTCTATTAAGCATTTTGCATATTCCATTCTTTCCCTCTTTTCAGTGGCTTCATTGAAACATATTAACTTCCCCAAATGACAAGCTATCCAATTTATTCCAATTAGTGTCCAGGCAATGTGAGGAATGTTATAGAGTTGTATCCATATAGGAACAGTTTTAACTTGCGATTGCACTGAACCAAAGGCTGGTTTCCAATTAGTGATTACAAACATTTGACCTCTAATGAAGGTAGGATCAGCACGTAAAACAGTTTGCTTGTCCTCAGGACAAGAAAATTTGATGAAATAATTTGCTCCATCTGATTTAATCTCATATGAACCTTTCAATTTCCATGATTTTTTAAAATGAGAAACCACTGCCATATAATTCACTGGCACACCCAAGAAGAAACCCACTAGATAGCCTTCCCAAAAATTCATTCCTTCAGACACTAAAATATCAGGAGGTGGTAGCGGCGTACCACGGTAATCAATGTTGAACTCTAATGGAGTGTATTTTCCCGCATTTCTAGGCTTTGAAGCAAACAGAGAGGACCAAGACTTCAACGGAGAGACATTTGGATCAACTGATATTTGTTGTGAGGAACCTGGGTCAGGAGGGATAGGAGGTGGAGGGTCTAGAGGAGGAGGAATAGAGACTGGAATTGGGACGGGGTTAGTTGAGAGAAGCGAAAAGGATGACGAAGAAGAAGGAAGCGGGATGTCTGAAATAGCCATTACAGAGGACGCCATTGACACAGAAAAAGTCCACAACTTAAAGATGAATAAAATAACATCTCTAAGGATCCGATAAACTATCTATATATACAATAGAATACGATAGATAGATAATGTCTAAACAGTAAAGTACGATATTAAAATAGTGTTAAGGCGTTACCATAATCCCCTTAACACATTTTATCCCAAGAGCATATACAAGACCGTAGTTTCCCCAAAACTGGAAGTCACCAGAGGGCAATCCATATACTAAAGGTACAAACCAAAACGTAGTGGTCGCGAATAGGATAATCAGTATGACAAGGTACATGAGGCGATACCAACTAGGATACTAGTAGTTGCGTGATCCGGACTAATGTTGAGCATAGCAGCTACTACCTCAACACCGCGAAACAACACTCCCAAATCAAGGGGTGCACCCAAATCGAATCACAAAAGTAATAGATATGGTATCGAAGAAGTGTGTCCGCTAGAGGTGGCGAACCTCAATGGCCCGGCGCGACTCCTGTTTTAGTCATGTCAGGGGTCATCCAATATCGTTCTCTTTCTTCAATCAACGCGTTCACCAAGCCATCCACTTCGTTCTGGATCAACACTTCGCGTATAATAGTTATTAAAGTGGTTTTCGGTATCGACAGTGAGTATGTCCATATCTGATCTCGGTCTCTTTAATAACTACGTATTTATTACCCGATGGTCATTTAAGTTAAAGTTTAAACAAATCAAAGTCCGAAAGTCAAGATGCAAATTTGACTTCCAAAATTTGACATTTCACGATTCAATTTATTTCGAATATTAAACATCTTTCCAAATTCAATCTTTAGTTCAACATTTGAGTTAACAATAAAATTACGTATTCCTGTTCAATTTAATAAGATCTAAATTTCACTTCCTAAATTTAGTTAATACTCCAATTAATTCGATTTAATGGTAAATTTTAGTCCATATCATTAAACCAAATTCTATTCATTTCAATTCGTATTTACATTCATCGTTACATTAACCATAATCATAAATTTGATTAAATCAATTTTATTAAATTTAAAATCATTTTAAATTTAAATTATCACTAAATTAAATCCATAAAACTTTAGCTAGTTTCGTATTCCACTTAAGTCAAAATTTCTAAATCTCAATCTTAATTTATGACAAGTTTCAAATCTATTTAATTAAAACCGATTTCAAGTCTAAATCTAACAAATCTAATAAAACTTCAAATTATTAAATTCTAAAACTTCCTTGTTTTTAAATCTTATTTCAAATAAATTTGCCAATTCATTTCATTCAATTAAATAGGCTTATTATTCCGTTTCAATTAAACTCCATTAATTTATTCCTATTAATTTATTTCGATTTAAACCATTAATTAAATCCATTAAGTTTGTTACCTAATTTCCAAACAAATTGTTAAGTCCATTCCTTAATTTCAAATAGATTTCAATTTCAAAAATAATTTTTTTGTTGACCAATCGGGTTTCTTATCTTTAATTATCTATCCTAGGCCAAGTTGTTTAATTGGGTATTTATCATTTCAACCCGATATTATTCAATATAAAACAAAGCATAGCAAAGGGAACTTGCAGTGTGATAACCGGGATGGTGTCAAAGTAAATAAACAAGCAATAGCAAACATACATGACCATTTTACAATTTATTCAAATAATCCCGAAATAATCATATTAACTTACATTTGTTATTTGTGCACATTAATATAATTATTCCTAGAATCCACACCATCGTCTCATACGGATTAAAGATTATTACATTATGGTTTCACTTGGTGTCTATTATCAAATTTTTACATCAATCATACGTTCAATGGTTCAAAGTGTAGTTACCGCTATTTCTATGCAACGATTTATTTAACGTCCAAGGGGTCAAGTTCAACTTATATAATCCATTTTTAAATTGTTGGCTATCCTATACCAATTTCAATTTCATATTTATATTAACAACCACATTCAACATCACATAACAATTTTAGTGTCACAACGATTTGTCTTAAACTAACAATATTCAAATATAACTTGCATGGTGATTTACAATTTTTATTTTAACAATTTTAACAATCAACAATTTAATATCCAAATTAATATTCATAACAATTATCACTTGATTATCATAGCATAATAGATTGAGTCGTGAATATAATATTCACCTTGCGTGGTTGAAGAAGATGACGGCGAAGCACGAAAATGAATAGACTAGAATGGACGACACAAGCACGAATACGAACTATAAATCAAACAAAAGATTATTCAATAATAGCTTAATACGATGTATATATATTGATTTGTATATATATATATATAAACCATACCAAACAACTAGATGCAAATAAGGTGGATGGAGCCTAGGCTTGAGATCCCGGATCAGCTACAACTGTCAAGCAAGTGAAACAACATCTGAGATACTGTAACTCATGTTCATTTATATACTAAATATATGTAGATTCGTACTTGACAAAATATATATATATAATAATAATAGCCTCCAACATAGTTTATATACTAACCATAACTTTATACAAAACCATTAATACACTGTATACAAAATCGAGCTTCAGGCGGGCTGACTGGGACGGAGCTGGGCAACGGCCGGGGACGCGGGGCTGTGGAGCAGCGGCGAGGGGTGTCGTGTGGACTGCGGGTCTGGGTCAGTGGTGGTCATCAGGTGGGTCGGGGTGTGGAGGGGCAGGCGAATGTGGAGGCGGCTGGTCCGTGGTGCGTGGGACAGTGCGGAGAGGGTGGAGCGGCTGGTGGCGACGTGGTGGGGTGGCCGGCAGTGGGGAAAAGGCGGGCTGCAGGGGGCCGTGCGTGGTGATGGGCAAGGGAGGGGACGGCAGGGTGGCGGGGAGCTGAGGGGCAGTGGAGGCGGGGTATGGGCGAGTGGCGGGGCGGAGGGCTGGGTGGGGTACGGGGCGAGTGGCGGGGCGGAGGCCAGGTGGGTCGTGGCCGCATGGGGTGGCCGGTAGGGGGTGGAAGGCGGTAGTGGGATGGAGCTGTATCAACTTTGCAGAAAAGAATGAGAAAAAAAAATATGAAGAGGGAGGAGGAGGGAAGGAGAGGTTGAGAGTGGGTTTCTGTAGCTTTTGAAAATAAAAGGAAATATGTGAAAGAAGAAGACAGTGGCAGAGCAACATACCCAATTTCTTTCTTCTGAGGCGATGTGAAACTGATGCAGAGCAATAAATGAATGAGCTGGTGTACAGTGTAGTAAATGAAGGAAGATTTATACACAGGATTCAGAGTGTGCATACGTCAGTGCAATGATGATTTTTCAAAGTGGAGGCTGTTGGGTTTCTGAAGGGACAAGGCCCCTAGAATTCTGAGCGTTGGAGGGTAGGGCACCGGTTTGTTTGGCGTAACGGACCAGTTTGTACTCCGTTAAATAATTTATAACTTGCAACGCCGAACTCCGATTGACACAAACAAATATACCGTTTTGATCAACGCGGCGAGGCGGACACAACGGTATAAAGATATTGGTGGTTTGACATTGTTTGCGAAGTGGTAAATCTTATTGAACCATTTTCTCGAGCGACAATTTAACTAGCAATTAAAAGCGGAATTTGACGAAACGAAATGCGCCGTCATGATCAGAATATTTTTCTTATGCAACATTGTGAAAAATATTTGAGTTCGGACGATAGAAAATTTACACATAAAATTTAAACTAATATGCAAATGCGACGAGCGAAATTTTCTTCCATATTATTCGACGAAATTTGGCGTACGCCTATGTCTATCTAGACGCATTCCAAATATGAAGTTTGAATAGCAACGGAAGTTGTTTGTGAAAATTCGGAATTTCTATTACGGAGAATGCAGCAAAACACCGAAGAATAAGATCGACGGAGCTAAAGATGTCCGAATTTTGAAAAACGAAAAATGACGTCTTTGTCAGAAGATGATTTAGAATTTTTATATGTAAGAATATTTAGGTTCGGAAGATAAAATTTTTCACGTTTTAAAATGAACTGATGTGCAATAAAATGCGAACGAATTTTTACTGCGGTATTTTCCGACGAAACTTTACCCATATCTATAACCATCTAGGCGCAATTTAGAAACAATGTTTGGACGTTGATTGAAATCGTATGTAAGTTTCACATTTTATATTAAAATAACGGTTCTAAAATTTTTAAAATTGGGTCAAAATTTCAGGGTCGTTACAAAAGGATAAGGAGTCATTTTTCACACAGTGCTACTTTAGTTAGATAAACAATGTCCTTATGTCATATGTGCCAGTCTTTTTAAATAAACTGCGTAGTTGTGACTTCTTTTTATAGAGGCAGTTAGGCGCTTGTGACCAAAGCCTATTGCGTCAAGACAAGAGGGTTTCAGAAGGTATGGACGGTTGAGGTGGAAGGCGAGCAACGGGCCATATAAAAAAAGAGGGTAGACACCATTAGTATCATTCGAGGTACGGGCAAGGCCATTTTTCGGGTCACCCTGGACTATTTTGAATATCGGGCCAACATAGTCCCCATCGCTCGTCGAGGTCCATATGGGCTATGCATGGTTTATACATGCGCCAATATCTGGCGATTCGCTCTGAAGTGGTGCTTCTGGGAATAGGTGAACTGCACTGAGGTGGGACTTCTGGGAAATAGGTAAGCCAAGGTGCCAGCTTTTGGAATTCTATGGACCAAGTTGCAGGCCTCTATGTGAGCCAAAGTGCGAGTTAGTGGAAATACGCTGGTTGTCCCATACTGTAATCGCAAGAAAATCGAGCTACATTTTTCCGCCAAGTTCGCACCTACAAGCACGAGCGGACTTGTCGCTAGCCCATTTAATGTTGCCAACATGCGTCTTATGTTATTAGCAATGGTGGTTAGTTTCTCGAGACATTGCTATGGTGGTACAAAGATGTGATGGTTGACTTGACAGTAACAATGAAACCTAGACAATGTAGAACGTCTTCCACCTAGTTGATCTAATGGCTCAAATTGGCTATTGTTATCTATAAGTATCCCTTTCCTTTTCCTCTTCAATTTTTACTGAACCATTATGAACTTCTGGCATTAGCGAGAAAAAGGGAAAAGCTTTCGACTTCTTCGTCTTCACTCAACTACCACATTATATGATCTTAATCAGCGAGTAACTTTTATCTCGACCATTTATGCTTTGCATTTTTTTATCAACATTTTGTTGAACTCTTATATATGGTTGCATGTTGAGTTGATTCATCATTTAGATTTCAATTTGGTTTTACTGTTGCTTTTGCTTTGTTGATCTGAACATCATTGATACATCGATAAACTTTCCCCTAGCACGACGTCGAATGATCGTCATTGTGAATAAGCATCGATCGATCGATGTATCAATGTTGAAAACTTTCTTGATCACTTGATAAACTCATAATAGTGTCAATATTACTGAATTGCCCCACCTATTAGAGTAAGAAGATGGTGGGCCTTGGCCCGCAATAAGGATTGACCAATGAACTGACAATAGGCATGGGCCATACGTCCTGCTTGGAATTAGGGCTATGGTTTAAATGGAACTAAGTCGCTAGTCGCTTGCCTTAAGTTTAAGTTATTTCCAAGAAAGTTGAGATGGTTCGGTAATTAGGTTGTTTGCTAATTGCAGATGCCTGGAACTACGTCTACAAGCGAGCGAACTTTTCATTTGGGCACCTTAAAGGTCTGGGAGGACCGAGTTGACCATAACGGCTCATTGGCCCACTATGTATTAGTTCTCCTTTATCCCTTATTTGCTGACGGGTATAATCAACCTCCAATGGGCTACTTTACATGGTCGCTTGCATACATACGGAGCGGGGTGATGATCCACATCTATTCTTTCTTTGTCTGGTTCCATAAGGCTCACCAAATGGTGCTTATGCACCTCTTCCCTAATAGCTACAACATCTTGGTTGGGCCATTCATAGTTTTGCATGATATGGGCATCCCAGAGTTGGACACAACTTATGTTAGATTGGTCTTTAGATTATATAAGTAGGCAAACATCCTACCGAGCCACTATTATTATCTCCGAGGTAGTAATGTGCCTCCATTATTTTATGGTCCCTCGGGTAAAATGTTGGGCTACTGAGGCCATTTCTTCTACATGCTCGGAATTGTTAATCCCAACCTTAAGATGAGGGTTGTCAATGCTCGAGGTATGTTCCATTTTCAAATCTTTCCTTCAGTCCTAACTTGCCCATTATCGATATTAAGTGTCCTTTTGTTGTTACAGTGAACCCACCACACCGAAATGAGCATAACTATATACGAGTACTACCTTCGACGGGTTATGGAGTCGCTTAAAGAGGCTAGGAATCTGTAAAAACCCACCTCGAGATAGGCTTAATTTTCGACCCAATAAAAACCCATCAAACCTTAGATCCATTCCAAAGCAGGTTGTTTGTTGGTAAAATTGATATAATGAACAATACACAGAGCTATTTATCTGTGCTATCAGAATTTCACAGCGAAAAGAATGAAATATAATATAAAACATAAGTACCCATTTCATAAAATTCAAACCTCAGAAATACAACATTTTCATCTCAAATATCCAAAATACAATATCCAGAATAAAAACATGTCTGAAATTGGGTACAGTAAAATATAACAAAAAATAAATATATAGATAACTGCCACAAGTCCTTTCCTCTGCCTTCATCCTCTCAATCAGCATTGTCTCTCCTAACATGTGTGTTGTAATGAGAAAGGGGTCAGAACAACAATGTCCGCTGAATGAAAATCTCAAGCCTTACCATAATAGTATTTGGGCAGCATCATTTAGATAAGTAATAAGTCTTATGCATCTACTATATCCTACATAAGAAACCTACAACTGTAAGCCAAAGGCTATTCCAGTCCAACCCAACAGCTTATATTCTTCCAGCCCAACTCTATAACTTACCTTCAACTGTAGGCCAAAGGTCCTTTCCACTCCCATGCAACTACCGCTAGTCATGTCCTAACAATGTGAGAGAAAGTACTCAAGCCACTTAATACCTGTTTAATGGGAATTAGGCAGACCTTGATCTAATACCTATAACCTAGGCGGATCTCCATCATTTAATACCTAACCCAAGGCGTACCTTTTTCTAGTACTCCCTCACTGACATCGCTCAAAATCTCATTAGCCCCTTAATACATCTTTATGAGAAGAGGCGGACCCTAAAATAGCCACTTAACACCTAGACCCCGAAGTGGACTCCACTCGAGGTTTCCCTACTACCGCACCTAAACAATAGCCTTGACCATTTAATAGTTCTTAAGTGGGAAGGAGGTGGACCCTATAACAACCACTTAATAACTCGACCTAGAAGGGGTCGTATGCATAATGACCCATAACCCAAATTGTGACATCTCACATTAGTCCGAATATTCGTATGCGCTGGTAGCCAGATTAACTGGGCAGACTTACCCTATAAAATTGGGACTAACCTCACATGCGCCTTGGGTACTTATTATAGGCAATGTCTCGCATCAATCCCAAAGTCACACTACTGGTAGTCAGATTAGTTGGGCACACTTTGTGTGTTTTTGACCGACCTCGCATCCCTATAACTCGGTCATAATTCCACTCTCCTAACATACTACCATATACACCTTACCACATTTTGTATTAAGGCCATATAAGGAAAACTCCCTATTCTGCCTTTAATCATGGGTTAATTTCCATAATTATCCTTAACTTCCTATGTGTTTTAATGCTATTACTAACCTATCCATACTACGCGATTAATATGTTTATTAATTATATGTTAATAACATATATATATATATATATCTGTGTGTATGTGTGTATAAACACACACATGTACGTAAATTAAGCTAAATATTCATATATGTGCGAAGAATTTGCATCCTATACTAATTGTTGTCAAAGCTTTCAATTTATACAAGTCTGACTCCATACAATAACTTACAAATTAGCTAAATCCTTAGCCAAACAATAGACTTGCACACAAAATAGGATCAAATACCATACTTATTTTATATTAATATAGTAGAATCAACACTTATAAAACTTACAATTTAAACCCTTTTTATTATATTCAATTTTTATATATACAATGAAAAAGGGAATAGGCGAGCCAAGGTGCCAGATTTTGGAATTCTGTGGACCAAGTTGCAGGCCTCTATGTGAACCAAGGTGCGAGTTGGTGGAAATACGCTGGTTGTCCCATACGGTAATCGGAAGAAAATCGAGCTTCATTTTTCCACCAAGTTCGCACCTACAAGCAAGAGCAGACTTGTCGCTGGCCTATTTAATGCTGCCAACACGCGTCATATGTTATTGGCACTGGTGGTTAGTTTCTTGAGACATTGTTGTGGTGGTTCAAAGATGTGATGGTTGACTTGACAGTAATGATGAAATCTAGACTATGTAGAACGTCTTCCACCTAGTTCATCTAACGGCTCAAATTGGCTATTGTTATCTATAAATATCCCTTTCCTTCTCCTCTTCAATTTTTACCGAACCATTATGAACTTCTGGCATTAGCGAGAAAAAGGGAAAAGCTTTCGACTTCTTTGTCTTCACTCAACTACTACAATATATGATCTTAATTGGTGAGTAACTTTTATCTCGACCAATTATGCTTTGCTTTTTTATGTCAACATTTTGTTGAACTCTTATATATGGTTGCATGTTAAGTTGATTCATCATTTGGATTTTGGTTTTGTTTTACTGTTGCTTTTACTTTGTTGATCTGAACATCATTGTTACACCAATAAACTTTCCCCAAGCACGACGTCGAATGATCGTCATTATGAAATAAATATCGATCGATCGATGTATAAACGTTGAAAACTTCCTCGATCACTTGATAAACTCACAGTAATGTCAATATTACTGAATTGCCCCACCTACTAAAGTAAGAAGATGGTGGGCCTTGGCCTGCAATAAGGATTGACCAATGAACTGACAATAGGCATGGGCCATACGACCCACTTGGAATTAGAGCTATGGTTTAAATGGAATTAAGTCGCTAGTCGCTTGCCTCAACTTCAAGTAATTTCCAAGAAAGTCGGATAGGTTCGGTAATTAGGTTGTTTTTTCATTGCAGATGCCTGGAGCTACATCCACAAGTGAGCGAACCTTTCATTTGGGCACCTCAAAGGTATGGAAGGACCAGGTCGACCTTACCGGCTCATTAGCTTACTATGGATTAGTTCCCCTTTATCCCTTATTTGCTGACAGATCTAACAAACCTCCAATGGGCTACTATACATGGTCGCTTGCATACATACATAGCGGGGTGACGATCCACATCCATTCTTTCTTTTCCTAGTTCCTTAAGGCTCACCAAACAGTGCCCATATGCCTCTTCCCTAATAACTACAGCCTCTTGGTTAGGCTGTTCATAGTTTTCCATGATATGGGCATCCCAGAGTCGGACACGACTTTTGTTAGATTGGTCTTTAGATTATATAAGTAGGCAAACACCCTACTGAGCCACTATTATCATCTCCGAGGTAGTAACATGCCTCCACTATTTTATGGTCCCTTAGGCAAAATATTGGGATACCAAGGCCATTTCTTCTACGTGCTCGCAATTGTTAATCCCAACCTTAAGATGAGGGTTGTCAATGCTCGAGGTATGGTCCATTTTCAAATCTTTCCTTCAGTCCTAACTTGCCCATTATTGATATTAATTGTCCTATTGTTGTTGCAGTGACCCCACCGGCACCGAAATGAGCATAGCTATATACGAGTACTACCTTCGACGGGTTAGGGAGACACTTGAAGAGGCTAGGAATCTGTAATAACCCACCTCAAAATAGGCCTAATTTTCGACTCAATAAAAACCCATCAAACCTTAGACCCTTTCCAAAGTAGGTTGTTGGTAAAATTGATATAATGAACAATACACAGAGCTATTTATCTATGCTATTAGAATTTCACAGCGGAAAGGATGAAATATAATATAAAAAATAAGTAACCATTTCATAAAATTCGAACCTAAAAAATACAACGTATCATCTCAAATATCCAAAATACAATATCCCAAAATAATAACATGTTCGAAACTGGGTACAACAAAATATATAGATAATTGCCACAAGTTCTCTCCTATGCCTTCATCCTCTCAATCAGCATCATCTCTCCTAACATGTGTGTTGTAATGAGAAAGGGGTCAGAAAAACAATGTTTGCTGAATGAAAATCTCAAGCCTTACCATAATAGTATTTAGGCAGTATCATTTAGATAAGTAATATGTCTTACGTATCCTACTATATCCTACATAAGAAACCTCCAACTATAAGCTCAAAGGCTATTCCAGTCCAACTCTACAGCATATACTCTTCCAGTTCGACTCTATAACTTACCTTCAACTATAGGCCAAAGGTCCTTTCCACTCCCATGCAACTACCGCTAGTCATGTCCCAACAATGCGAGAGAAAGTACTAAAGCCACTTAATACCTGTTTAACGAGAATTAGATAGACTCTGACCATCTAATACCTATAACCTAGGCAGATCCCTGTCATTTAATACCTAGCCTAAGGCGTACCCCTATCTAGTACTCCCTTACTGACATCGCTCCAAATCTCATTAGGCCACTTAATACGTCTTTATGAGAAGAGGCGAACCCTACAATAGCTACTTAATACCTCGACCCCGAAGAGGACTCCTCCCGAGGTTTCCCTACGACCACACTTAAATAATAACCTCGACCATTTAATAGTTCTTAAGTGGGAAGGAGGTGGACCCTATAACAACCACTTAATACCCCGACCTAGAAGCAGGTCCTACGCATTATGACCCGTAACCCAAATTGTGACATCTCACATTAGTCAGACTATTCATATGCGCTGGTAGCCAAATTAACTGGGAAGACTTACCCTATAGAATTGGGAGTAACCTCACGTCCTCCATGGTTACTTATTATAGGCGATGTCTCACATCAATCTCAAAGTTACACTACTAGTAGCCAGATTAGCTAGTCGGACTTTTGTGTGCTTTTGACTAACCTCGCATCCCTATAACTTAGTCATAATTCCTCTCTGCTAACATACTACCATATACACCTCACCACATTTTGTATTAAGGCTATATAAGGAAAACTCCCTATTCGGCCTTTAATTATGGGTTAATTTCCATAATTATCCTTAACTTCCTTTCTATAGGTTTTAATGCTAATTACTAACCTATCCATACTAGGCGATTAATATGTTATTAATTATATGTTGATAATATATATATATATATATATATATATATAAACACATGTACGTAAATTAGGCTAAATATTCATATACGTGTGAAGAATTTGTGTCTTATACTAATTGTTGTCAAAACTTTCAATTATTACAAGCCTAACTCCATACAATAACTTACAAATTAGCTAATATCCATAGCCAAACAATGGACTTGCACACAAAATAGAATC
Organism: Allium fistulosum; assembly: GCA_030737815.1. Lineage (NCBI taxonomy): Eukaryota > Viridiplantae > Streptophyta > Magnoliopsida > Asparagales > Amaryllidaceae > Allium > Allium fistulosum. Next base: position 427,976,903 of record CM060902.1, read on the forward strand.
AAATACCATACTTATTTTATATTAATATAGTAGAATCAACATTTATGAAACTTACAGTTTCATCCCTTTTTATTCTATTCTATTTTTACATATACAGTGAAAAAGGGATTCAAACTTAAATTACAGAAATAGACAGTGCAAACTACGAATATGGGAATTCATACTTTACACATCATTTCCTAACTTATTTACTTTTTAGAACCCTTTATCATAACAAAAGAGGAAAAGTTGGAAATGGAGTAGAATATAAAATATTCAAATTGCAAAAATAAAACAAATTCTACTATTTTAAATAAAACAATTGGGATTCAATTAGACAAAATTGACATTTCGTTTGGGAGAATTTTGGGGTTTTTGTCTTAGGATTTTCATGAAATAAATTCTCCAAGGCATAAAACAAATCGAAACTTCTACTATACAAATATTAAAAATGTGAAAAACTAAGGCCCCGTTTGGCTTGTCGTTTTTAGTTTTGTGTTTTCGTCTATACAAAAGCGCGTCCGTTGTATGCATTGTTGAAAAACAAACAATTTTGAAAAATGAAATTAATATGTAAAATAGAAAACAAGTTTATTTTGTTTTTCGTGTTTCGAGAGATAAGAAAAGCACGGGGAATAATCCAACTCTTCGTTGTCCGTTGGTCGTCGCAACGGCTAAGAATTATAAATCTTCTTCTCTTGTTTCTTCATGTTTCTTAGTGCAAGTTGAAAACACAAAACTCAAAATACAAAATGAAACCAAACGGGCCCTAAGATTTCCACTCACACATAAATTTGTCTGCCTTCCTTTGGATTTGCTTCACACCCGCTCCTAATCTCTCCTTTAGACTTCTTTTGTTTGAAATATGCAACAATCGGATTGTATATAAATTAGATTCAGAATTCAGGGATTAGAGAAGAATAAAGTAGAAGAACGAACATATATTTATCAATATATTACTTTTTCCCCTTACATTTGAATTCTTGAATCTAGTTAATGAAGAAGATTGATAGATCTTCGCTAGCATTTCCAAATAATATGTGAATAAAAGTGAATGGGCTAGCCTCTTATTTATTGTGGTTAAAATGCTTCTAGACCGTTGGATTTAATTTGGTTTAAAATAATAAATCTGGGCCGTTTGTGCCTCACAAAACCTTAGTCACGACTACTCCACCGGTCAACCGCTCCTCCCTGGGCGATGACCGCTAATGGTCGACTGGTCCTTAGCGTTTTTAAATGAAATAAATGTTTCTGTTTTAATTAATTCTTTCCTTATTTATTTTCAACGTTAACATTTATTTTAACGTTTGCTTAAACCCTAAGATTCTCATCAACGTAAAATACTTATTAGTATTTTAAATTTCAAATGTTAACATTACTTATATTTTTACATTTTAATTCACTTGGAATTAATTTAAATTCAAAATTTCAAATGTCAATAACTTTTCCGTTTGAACTTCGATTACAAAACTTTATATATGAAAGTTGATAGAAAATCTCCATAAACGCAATGGTGTAACTTCCATGGCCAAATTCAAACATTAACAAAATTTCCATTTTTTGCCTTATTAATTAATTAATTTCTTACTAATTTTACGGGTTGTTACATTCTTCCCCCTTAAAAATGATTTCGTCCCCGAAATTTGTAAGGGATGGATAGTGTAATGCACACTCAACATCCATCTTATACTACTAAGTTATCTACACAACCATCTACTCATCCAAAGGTGCAATGTGATTATGTATGCAACATACTATAAGTGAGCTCAGTCCTAACATGAATGCAAGGTCAAGACGTATAAGCATGTATGCAAGCATCCTAAATATGCATAAAATTCTACATGAGTGCAAAAATAACGGCAAAAAGTGTGGAAACCATCCAGTACCATCCAATCTAGCAACCACGATGCAACCAAAACTTACTAAGGGTAAGTGCTACTTCAAAGGGTGTCATGCCAATCGTCGCTTGGTAACTATTATTGTATGCAAACTCTACTAATGGTAAGTGCTGCTCCCAATGTCCTCTGAAATTCATGATGCAAGCTCTCAACAAATCTTCCAAAATCCTATTCACCCTTTTAGTCTGACCATCGGTCTGTGGGTGGTAAGCGATGCTAATATTCAACATCGTCTCTAAAGTTGACTACAAACTCCTTTAAAAAGTGAATAATGGATCCCTATCACTAACGATTCTAATCGGAACTTCATGCGGTTAAACCACTTCCTTAATACAAATATACGCTAAAGATGCTGCAATCCTACTGCCCTTAACGGGAATGAAGTAGGCGCTTTTAGTGAGTCTATCCATTATAACCCAAATAGCCTTATTGCCTATTTGACTCCTAGGCAACCCATCAATAAAGTCCATCGATATATGCTCCCATTTCTAAGATAGTAGTTCTAGCGGTAACAACAGTCCTCCGGGCTTCCTTTGTTCCGCCTTTATCTTTTTTAATGTCAAACATCTAGGGACAAATTCTGCCACCCACTTCTTCATCCTTGGTCAATAGAAGATTTACTTCATATCCTTATACATTTTCTCTCCATCGGGATGAATGGTCATCCTAGAATGGTGACATTCCGCTAGAACTTCCCCCGAAATGTCCTCTACCATAGGAACAGAAAGGCGTTCATCTCTCCTTAAACATCATCTTCCGTCAATTGCATACCTATCGACGAGGGAAATGCTCTTCCCTACTCAGTCCATAATATTTACTATCGTCCCATCTCTCTTCTTCTTTTGCTCAATGTGGTCCATCAATGCTAGCCTAACCTCTATTACTGCAAAATATCCCAGAGTGGGTTTTGTTGGCAATTGGAAATTGAAATTTGAGAGGAAATCCAACTGTCTCCACTCATAAATAGCACTAGAGTAGCATGCCTTCGGCTAAGGGCATCAGCGACAACATTCCCTTTTCTGGGGTATACTACATCTCAAAGTCATATGATACTGTGAACTCCATCCATTCAACTCTTTTTTGACAAATAGGTATTAAGGGATTTGTGGTCGGTGAACAACTCAACCTTTCTCCCAAAAGATAGTGCCTCCACATCTCAAAAGCAAGATGACACCCGCTAACTCTAAGTCGTGAGTTAGGTACCTCTTCTCATGGTCCTCCAACTGCCTACTTGCATAGGCTATCGCTTTACCTTCTTGTATAAGACTACTCCTAATCCCGTACAACATGCGTTGGTGTAAACAGTGAAAACTTCATCCCATCGGGAACGGTAAGTACTGGCGCTCTAGTCAACGGCTCGTTTAGCTTTTTGAATGCTTCCATGCATTTCTCATCACATACAAAAACCGGATTTTCATTAGTTAAGCGAGTTAGTGGGACCGCTATTTTGCCAAAGTCCTTGATGAACTTCCTATGGTAACCCATCAGCTCAAGAAAACTCCTAACTTCCATGGCATTCTTCGGAATCTTCCAATCTTGAATAACTTCCACTTTTATAGGATCCGTAGACAATCCTTTCTTAGAAACAATATGACCAAGAAATCTCACCTCCTTCTTCCAAAAGTGACACTTTAAGAATTTGTCCCCTCAAGCGATTTTCATGCTTACCTTCACTTTTGGAGAACACTAAAATGTCATCCACTAACACTATGATGAATATATTTAACTACCCTCTAAAGAATTTACTCATCAAATCTAAAAAATATTCGGGGGTATTCGTCAACCTAAAAGGCATCACTTTCCATCCATATGTCCATCAGGAGCGCAAAATGTAGTTTTTTATTTGCTATCCACGGCTATCCTCAATTGATGGAATACCATGGCTAAGTCTAATTGAGAAAATATTTTGGCTCCAATCAGCTGGTCAAACAAATCATCTATTTTAGGTAAATGATATATATTCTTCTTGATCAACTTGTTGACTTCTCTAAAGTCAATGCATAGCATTAAAGAACCATTCACCTTAGTGGTGAAGACAACAAGTGCTCCCCATTTAGAAGTAATTCGACGAATAAATTCCTTCTGCAATAGCTACGAAATCTGCTTATCTAACTCTTGCCTTTCTTCGGGCGCTATGTGCCTTAATGGTAGAGCGATGGGTCTAGCATCCTTCTCCAAATCAATCCTAAATTACCCAAGACTTTTCTAAAAATGTCGGGAAAATCATGAACTACGGGCATAGACAAGAGCTTATCTTGTGATAGGCTCAGCGAATATAAATAGCTTAACTCGACTGAGTTTTGGGGGTGTACAATGAATACCAATACCTTGCCCCTTACAACTCCATAACCATACAATCCTCCTATCACAGTCTAAGATAGGCCTGAAGTAAGATAACGCATACATCCCTAAGATAAGTCCATACCCCTCAAAACCAAGAACATATGCTTACATGCAAAATCGGCATTACATATATCCACAACTAGGTCTTTACAAATTAAAGAAAGTTGTGTCGACCCACCGATAGTGTTTGACATGACTATCGGATTGGTGATAACTTGGGTTTTTAGACTCAAAGAGTTATCTACATTTCGAGCTATGAATAAATGTGATGCTCTTGAGTCAAATAAGGTATGAATAGTATTCCCAGAATTAATAGTTGTAACTTCCATTTCAGCTTTTCCTTAATCTCTAGGTGACGGTCTACTCGAGACAGGTAAAGCCTCAATGGAAAAAGCTTACCCACTTTGTCCCTCATTAGCTAGCTTTGGACACCAATTCTTGTAATGTACCACCTTGGCAGTGGTAGCATATTCCTTTAAACTCCTCCTTCATCAAACTCACCTTGCAGTCCTTAGCAGCATGTCCTTTCTTCTGACATCTACGACATGTTATATTTCCCTTCTTTATATTCCTCTAGGCATTCCTGTCAGCCTAAAATCCTCCTTTCTCAGCTCCACCATGAGTTTGCGTTGGTGTTACCATCTCCATCTCCTTACTACCAGCAGGTTGCAGAAGGGCTATTTCAACTATCATCTCATAAGTGATGCCCATTGGTACTTAGGTCAAAAGTAGCTCCCTAAGTGGAGAATTCAAGCCTTTAACAAAATTCATAGTCTTCTTCATGGGGTACCAATCAAACTCAACCCAAACTTGGCCAATTCTGTGAACTTGCTGATATACTCCTTCAACTTGGAATCTCCCTGCCTAAGTTGTATAAATTTCACCAATTGCAAACTTACTTTAGCTTTGGACATGAATCGTAACTCAAAGCGAGTTCTGAATTCAGCCTAAGTTATTCCTTCCTTGGCATTTTCCTCAGCCACCATAGTCCACCTTTCTAAGGCCTCTCCTTTTAGATGTCATGCGACCATCCTCCTCTTGATTTGGTCTTCCCATCTAAGATTCCAAAATATAAGTTCATAGTCGTCAATCCAAGCCTTCGACTCCATGAAACCTTCAGCTCTCGTATACACCCTTCTTATGGAAATCTTTACATAATTTGGGAAAGTCTAATGAGCGAGAGGCTGCTTCAGTAGACTGGGCATTAGGTGCCGTAAGTGTAGCTTGTTGAGAAATGGAAACTTGCCCTACATGCCTCAGGTAGTGTTTGAACCATTCTTGCATTCCTCGGATAGTAGGTATACCTTGGGTAGAGGGGTTTCCAACCTCAAAGGAATGATTTTCAACCACAATCAATTATCTATAGGTTTAAACTTTTAGCCAGAACTTCCTTATATAGTATTATTTCTGAAAATTAAAATTTTCCTAGTATGTCTGGGTATATTCAAACAAGTATATATATGTATGTATGTATGTATGTATAGTAAGGTTTTTGAAAAATACTTTCAAAAATAACAAATATGCAATTTACATATACCTATCCCCGTTGATCGGGTGACCAAAGCTTTGATACCAAACGTAACAACCCACCTTGAAACGAGCCTAATTTTCGACCCAATAAAACTTATTGAACCTTAGACCCATTCCAAAATTAGTTGTTGGTTGGTAAAATTGATACAATGAATAATACATAGAGCTATCTATTTATGCTATCAGAATCTCATAGTGAAAATGATAAAATACAATATCAAAAATAAGTACCCATTTCATAAAAATTCAAATCTAAAAAATACAACATATCATCTCAAATATCTAAAATACAATATTCCAAAATAAGATGTTTGAAACTGGATACATCAAAATATAACAAAAACATAAATAGATAGACAACTAGCACAAGTTCTCGCCTCCGCCTTCATCCTCTCAATCAACATCGTCTCTCCTAACCTGTGTGTTGTAATAAGAAGAGAGTCAGAACAACAATGTCTAGGGAATGAGAATCTCAAAGCCTTACCATAATAGTATTTGTGCAGTATCATTTAGATAAGTAATATGTCTTATGCATCCTATACTACATCCTACATAAGATACCTCCAACTGTAAGCCCGAAGGCTATTATAGTCCAACTTTACAGCTTACACTCTTCTAGTCTAACTCTATAACTTACCTTTAACTATAGGCAAAGGGCCGTTTCCACTCCAACGCAACTACCGCCAGTCATGTCTTAACAATGCGAGAGAAAGTATCTGAGCCACTTAATACCTCTTTAGTGGGAGTCAGGCAGACTCCAAGCATTTAATACCTATAACCTAGGCAGATCCCATCATTTAATACCTAACCCAAGGTGGATCTCTCTCTTGTACTCCCTAACTGACATCGCTCGAAATCTCATCAGGCCACTTAGTACTTCTTTATGGGAAGAGGCGGATCCTTTAATAACCACTTAATACCTTGATCCCAAAGTGGACCCTTCTTGAGATTTTCCTACTGTCGTACCTAAACGATAACCTCAACCATCTAATACTTCTTAAGTGGAAGGAGGCGTACCTTAGAACAACCACTTAATACCACCATCCTAGCAGCAGGTTTTACGCATTATGACCCATAATCTAAACTATAACATCTCGTATTAATCCAACTATTCGTAGACACTAGTAGCTAGATTAACTGGATAGACTTACCCTATAGAATTAGGACTAACCTCGCATCCTCGGTAGGTAGGTATTATAGACAATGTCTCACATCAGTCCCAAAGTCACGCTACTGGTTGCCAGATTAGCTGGGCACACTTCTGTGTGCTTTTCGCTGAACTCGCATCTCTATAACTTAGTTATAATTCCACTCTCTTAACATACTACCATATACACCTCACCGCATTTCGTATTAAGCCCATATAAGGAAAACTCCTAATTCATCCTTAAATTATATAGTTTCCATAATTATTTATAACTTCTTCCTATGGATTTCAATGCTAATTACTAACCTATTCATCCTGTATATACACATACATACGTAAATTAGGCTAACTAAATATTCCTAAGCATGCAAAGATTTTTCCTCCTATACTAATCATTTTAAATGTCAAAACTTTGATTCATACAAGTCTAAATCCATAAAATAACTTACAAATTAGCTAATATCCTTAACCAAATAATAGACTTGCATAAAAAAATAGAATCAAATATCAAACTTATTTTATATATTAATATAGTAGAATCAGCACCTATTAAACTTATAATTTAAACCCTTTTTGCTCTGTTCAACTTATACATATACAATTAAAATGGGATTCATATTTAAATTACAGAAATAGGCAGTGCAAACTACGAATAGGAAACTTCAAACTTTAAACATCATTTTCTAACTTATTTGTTTTTTTAGAACCCTTTATCGTCACAAAAGAGAAAAGCTAGAAGTGGAATATAATATAAAATATTAAAATTGCAATAACAATTTTTTTTACTATTTTAACATAAAACAATTGAGATTCCACTAAACATAAGAATTGACATTTTGTTTAGGGAAATTTTCGGGTTTTAGTTTTAGGGTTTTCGTGAACTAAATTTCTCAAGGCATAAAACAAATCCAAAATTCTACTATACAAATACTTAAAAATGTGAAAAACTAAGATTTCTACTCACAGATAAATTTGCCTACCTTCCTTTGGATTTGCTTCATGCCCGCTCCAAATCTCTCCTTCAAACTTGAAATATACAATAATTGGATTGTATATAAATTATATTTAGAATTTAGGGATTAGAGAAGAATAAAGTAGAAGAACAAACATATTTATCAACTACTACCTTTTTCCCTTAAATTTGAATTTCTGAGTCTAGTCGAGGAAGAAGACCGACAAAGCTTCACTTGCATTTCTTAATAATTTATGAATAAAAGTGAAAGGGCTAGCCACTTATTTATAGTGGTTAGAAGGCATCCCAACCATTGGATTTTAACTGGTTTAAAATAATGAAATCTGAGCCGTTCACGCCTCAAAAAACCCTAACCGTCACTACCCCACAGGTCGATCGCCCTTGCCTAGGTGGCCGACTGGTCCTAGCGTTTTTGGAATGAAATAAATGTTGTTATTTTTTAATTAATTATTTCCCTATTTATTTTTGACGTTAACATTTATTTTAACGTTTGCTTAAACCCTAAGATTCTCATCAATGTTAAAATATTTGTTTATGTTTTAAATTTCAAACGTTAACATTACTTAAAATTTTAAATTTAAATTCACTTCGAATTAATTTAAATTCGAAAACTTCAAATGTCAATAACTTTTCCGTTTGAGTTCTGATTACAAAACTTTATATATGAAAGTTGATCAAAATATCAATGCGAATGCAATGGTGTAACTTTCGTTGCCAAATTCTGAAATTTTCAAATTTTCCATTTTTGTCTTATTATTAATTAATTTCTTATTAATTTAATAGGGTGTTACATAATCTGGTCGTGATCTTTATGGACAAGAAACTCCGCTTCATGAGGTCATTTATGCCAAACTAGATCTTAGGAGGGGGTGAACTTATGGTTCGAGCCCCAACCAGGCAACCAACTAGACCTGTGGGGGTGGTTATTTGGGATTCAGTAATTCTAGGGTCGGTGGTTCTAAGTCCAGTGGTGGATGTTGAAGAAGAGGCTGCAAAGTCTGACCCAGGCCACAACGTAGGTGGGTGGGAGCTAGAATAACCTGGATACTTCGAGAAGTATTATAAATAAGGTTTAATAATATAACGATATTAATTAATTGAATTAAATTGGAAAAAAGTTTATTTAAATTAAAGAGTGGAAAAATGGTCATTTTTCCAATTTTGGAAATTTATGATGAAACCTACGCCATTGCGGCTGGCTCATTTTTTGATTTGCACAAAATATTTTCTACGTGTTTGGAGGTCTTATAAGGGAGATACGGGCTCTTTTTTTTTCATTTCTTTCATAAGTTTGACGATTCATCCATTTCTCTTCTCCTCTCTTTCTTTCAAAACATGAAATCACCATAACTCGCTCATTTCTCAACGAAATCAAGCAAATATAACTACAAAATGAAGCATATGGAGAATATTACATACTCATGCTAGATTTGAGGCAAAACATGGAGGTTCGATAAGACAACAGTCCGGACAACAAGGGGATTGAAGTGGATAGAAGTGAATTGTTATTGATTCTTGTCTTTCTTCTAATATAATGCATATATAGTGCTACTAAGACGATTTATGGTATAAAATCGAGTAAATAACGAATTAATTAACTTAGTTTTCAAATTTAAAGTGGGGGTTGGGAGGAAATTGGTAAACAACAAACTAAAAAGGCGAGTTTTTACTATTTTCTCTAAATTGGATGAATATAACATGTAATTTGATGTTGTTTAACCTAAAAATCATCATAAAAACATAGTACTGGACGTTAGGGATGAGTAGCAGTTGATTGGAGGTAGAACCGAGGGGATTAGAGGTTGAATGACAAGCATAATTATAAAAAGTGGTGACTTGGGAAAACTTCCTAAGCCCATAAGCGATCGACCGGTCGCCCATAACCGGTCGATCCATCATCTGCTAGTTGGGCCAAGTTGAACGTGGACCATGTCAGGCTAGATTGTATTGAACATATTTTTTGTTTGTTGGGTTTTTTGAAGTATACTTGAGTTGTTTGGATGGTAATTTCGGTATTACAGAGCTAATGTGGAATATGTTGGTTGTAATCATTGTATGGATTTTGATATGGATATATATAGCAATGGAGTTATTCGAAGTCAATATAAACGTGAATGGTACTTGGCACAAGTAAGCGGCCCAAGGATCCTGTAGTACAAGTAGGTGGATCTAGGAAGTATACTCTTCTGTAGCACATGAGGCGGGTCTAGAAAGGAGGAGAGGTAAGCGATCCTATAGCGCATAAGGGTTGGATCTTTGTATGAGTCCATTTATTGTTGAGGCGCATATTTTAAGCAGTCCTATAGCATATTAGATGGGTCCAGGACGTGAGCCCAGTTCATGATAGATTGGTAATGCAATATTATACCACAGATGGCAGAGTATGACTTGTTAGTTAAGTTAGTGCAAACTATTACGTTCGTGGCATGACCAAGACGAGGAAGTCAATGCGTTAGACACTTGTCATTTTAATAGTAGTACCTCTATAGTATATATGGAGTAGGTATGACTCACTTACTCAAACTTATGTTTGAATGACTCTGAATTCCTTTTTTGTTTCAGGTCGATTTAGTCTAGAGATGTGATGAACCAAATAGCAAGGATTTTGATGTATACTGTATAAATATTGTAAATATATGTTAAGACTTGATTATGGCTTGTGTGTGGATTATATTTGAATAGTATTGCAAAGATATATGTATATGACATTGTTGATACACTTTAGTGTTATGATATGGTGATGGTTATTGATATATTATATTTTGTTTCCATCCGTTGTGAGGTTCTAAAAGTTATTAGGTAGAAATGTATTTGTTTTCTAGTTATCTCAATGACTCGTTCTTTCCCTCTTTTGAGATATTAATGTCAGTTCAGGCGTAAAATATGAGGGTCAAAAAAGTCGGGTTGATACATTTGGTATCAGAGCAAAACATACCCTTAACCTAGGAATTAGAAACATATTGAGAGAGTGTATTTGTAATTTTACAAAATTTGTTTATATTATATTATGTAGGACTTAAGTACATATGCATACACCATTTACTACTCTCATTTTATTTACTATATATTGCCATGTTGCTAATGGATCCCATGTAAAGAGCAAAAAAGATGAGCAATTCAGTTGAAACTGGAATGGAGGCCAATGCAACTAATACCGGTGGGATAGAAACCATACCAGAACTAGCACCCGAGTAGATGTAGTGGATGTCCTTGGAGTTAGTATTCCAGTATGGTTCATGCACTATCTCCAAGCCACGAGCCAAGATAGTACCCAACCCACTGAACCTATAGCCACCAATATTACCGCTACTACACAAGTTGTGGTTCCAGCCCAAACACCATAAGTTGTTGACTTTCCAAAGCCATATAGAGATTTCTCTAGTCTTGGTGGGAAGCCATTTGTTGGGACAGAACCATACTCAAAGACTCGGGTATGGCTGAATAACTATGAGAAGATTTTCAGCTTATTAGGACTTGGTGATATCAGTAGGTGGCACTAGCCTCTTGGTACTTGCAAGGTGAGGCATGGGAGTTAGTGAAAGTGAGGGTAGAGAAGGACATTATTACTCCGGGAATGTTTAAGAGGAAGTTTGAGATAATGTTCTTTTCTGGGGTAGTCAGGGATTCACTATAGGAGAGGTATATTCACTTGAAATAGGGAGAAATGACGGCTTGAGAGTATTCGAGTTAGTTTAATGAGTTGGCTAGGTTTACTTTGGTTAGTGAACACTCGAGAGAAGAAGGCATTAAAATTTGTAAAAGGGATTGAACTCACCATCCAAAGAGTTAGCATTAAATCAGGTCCCATATCGAGCAACATTGTTGAATTCCATGGATGGAGGAATGAGCCTAGAACTGGTAAGACATGGGAGGTGTAGCCACATAATAAGCATAAGAATAATGGACCTTAGGTGGTTAGGGAAAAAAGACACTATTGTGTGTAGAAGATTTCATAAGGTGGAACACATCATAAAGAACTATAGGGTGAATCTATTGAAGGGTGGGGGCTACAACTGCAATCAGTTAGGGCATCTTTCGAAGGACTATAAGGCGGCCCAACCTCAACAAATGATAAAGTGTATAATTACAACCAATTTAGTCACATGAAGAAGGAGTGTCTAATGCTTGATAAGGAAGGACAAGTTGTCAAAACATATGCTCTAGATCTCAGTCCAACCACTTGTACTGTATCATCGATAGTTTAAGAGAAAAGAAAGCATGTTGTTATGGAAAGCATGTTTACTTTATCCATTACTCTTATTGTGCATTGTTTGACATCGGTGCATCCCATTCATTCATAGCAGGTTCATTGGTCGATAGTTTAGCCTTCAAACTAGACATTGTGCACGAATTCATTTTGATATCGAATCCTATTAGGAGATAGACCCACTTATCTATGATATGTTGTAACTTAAAGTCGGTTGTATGTGGTGTGGAGTTCCCTTGAATGCATATGTGACGGCCACTCTGCACATCCGGTACCCAATATACCTGGAAAGTGCATTGCAACGATATTTGGTAGATGCAAAGCGGTAGTCAAAGGTGAAATATGACAATTCAAAACATAACCTATCATTTATGTCACAATGCATATGACAACATATAATAATCAATATAGATATAAATAGGCAAGACGATAGTATAAGAAAATGAACTAAGATAAATCAGAGTGCATCGGGCCATCAAAGTTATATAAAACAAACTGGAAATAGAGTTTATACATCGAATCGAATAAACTCTAAATAGAACATTGTCTTTAATAAATACTTACTGATAATAGCTCCAAAGTACTACACAATGGAATAACAATAATAGATCTAAAATATAGTACATGAAAACGCTAACCACTTGCTTATCCTCTGTACAGGTCCATGCGCTATGTCAGATATGTATCTCTAATCTATCCATTTAAGAGTACCCGAGATAATTAGAAGAAAAGTATAAAACCTCAAGTCAAACAATAGTCTGGTATGAGCAATTCATAATCTAAAAATACTATAAAAATTAGTATTTCAAATAGGAACATGAGGTATGGAGAATCATATCTGACATGCCTCTGCATTCAAAAAGTTAGCACATAACATCGATATATGTTAATCTACTATCTTTATCATATGGGTGTATCTCTGCTCAAGTACAATATAGGGTAGCAAAATATTCTACGTAATAATACCTATATCATGTGGCATCCATATTAAAAATAGCAAGCATAACACATATCGCAACCATCAAACAATCTCGCATCTCTCAATTCAATGCCTTTGGATATAAGATAACTTATATGATCCCCCGTATTGATCAAGAGCTACATATCATCACGGTCCCACCGATGCTCAAATCTATGCCACTCCGTAAGGCTAGGAAACTAAACCACATCATATAGACCCAGGGGTAAATAGTTCACCCGGTAATGATCTACATTGAGCGTCCCAATCATCCCCTTCTTCTTGAGCATACTCAAAACCCATGGGTTATCTACATTCCCTTTGGCATATGTCCTAATAGTAGAAACCACGTACGTTCTACTTTACAAGTTCACTTTGTATCGAACTTGCCTCCTTAGACAATCCTAGTAGAAACCCCTGTACGTTCTAATCTACAAGTTCACTCCATATCGAACTTGTCTCCTTATATAATCATAGTAGAAACCTCTGTATGTTCTACTTCATAAGTTCACTCTGAATTGAACTTATGTCTTTGGATGGTTCCCAGATTCTACGAACACTTTCTACTTGAAACTTTCAATCTACTACATGTACGTAATCGAGTTATAGAAGTGTTGAACTTCCTTTGATCACCATCCAAAATTCCACCCTATAGAAATCCTAAAGCTACCAAGAGCCTAGCCTAGAGTAGTCTCTACATTCCTTTTTGGCCGAACTCTTCCTGCCTTGTCCCGAAGCAATCCATAGCAAAACCCGAAGCTAACCACGCACCACCCTAAGGCCATCCTAGTGCCACACCGATGTCAAACTCGAGTCAAATACTAGACGAATTTTTTCCAGTACTCTAACCATCGAACACAATCTTTGCTCCAGTACCAAAGCAAAGTGACCCCCCCTCCCAAACAAAAGTTCTTACCGAACAAAGCAACCGCCAAACCATACACTCCCTAACAAACCAAGCACCAAGTATACCAACCACTAGATTGAAGCCTTTACCACGTTTCCTCCATTCCAGCCTCGCTGACCATGCCTATGTTGAACCCCATAGCCGATCACCACATGCTAAACTAATTACTTTGTTTTCTACACTTACCACTTCGTTCTGCGGTAACACCAATTCATCGTTGCAACCCCATCCATCCTAGAGTCAATCTACTAAAGTTCAATTCTACATTTACGGACCTCCCATCCTTTGTGTATTGAATCAAAGAGCATATCGCAACTACTTCTACATGGTGGCCCACGACCATAGAATCGATTACCTAACCTAATTCGCTCCGATGAGCGTTTTCAAGCATTCAAATATACAAGTAACATTCCAGCATACAAATACAACATATAAACATACAACAACTTCAATCGTTATTCAAACATGTAAATAAGCATCAAATCACGACAATTTATCCCAAAACATGTTCGTAGTCTAACTTAATATTCATATAAATAATTGTACATCAAAACAATGCGTTTACATTCTTTTAAATCAATTTAAACTCATTTTCATTTCAGATTTAATTTCCAAAAAGAGAAAAAAATTAACTTTAAGAATGGATTCAAAACATGTCAAATCTATAGGTACATATATAGCATGCCTCGAGGCAATAATCAATCACTAATCATCCAAAAATAAGTGAAAAACATGCAAATCAAGGAAAATCCAAAAATTACAACAAATAACCCATTAAAAATCATATTTTTAGGTTAGAAAACATTTTTAAAACACTTTTAAAACATATTTAAATAACTATAGTAAAGTGAGTGAATAGAATCACTCACCTAGGGTGTAGAACAAGTAAAAACCACCAAACAAGCGTAGATTCACCAATACAAGCTAGATCCTGAGTTGAATAGGAAGAACATACCTTCCAAGACACAAATTTTGAAATTTAAAAAGCCTCCTGATAATCTCTTGCCTAGTCCTCTTTTTATTAAATTGATTTATGTTAATTTTAGTAAAAGAATGATAGAATTAGGTTGAAGAGGGTCGATGTGGCTAAGGATGGTTAGAAGATGCTTAAAGATGTATTTATAGTGGTTAGTGGCTATTTTGAAGGCCGCTCTAACCTAATCCCGAAATGGGTTAGCGAGCATTACTTGTCACCACTTAATTACCTACTAATTTGTCTAAAATCTTCCCAAACTTCATACAACAATATCTCCTAAACTGTAAGTACAAAAATATATTATGTCCACACTATTGAATGAGAAACCATCATATCTTTCATTTGAAAGTGGTTTGAGATCCTAGTTCGATTTCTATCAAAAGTTAGGCCTTATTTGATTTTTCAGGGTCGAAATTGTCAAATAAGAATTCTACGAGTGGATAATATCACAAGTTAATATTTCCCAAAATTATAATAAATTTAGATACAATTTGATTTTAAAATAATATTTTTATGATCCGATGATATGTAAAAATGGGGGTCGTTGTATTCTCCCACTTTAGGAATTTTGCTTCTGAAATTCCAACCAATGAGCATAATCAATTAATATAGATACCAAGGATGCCTAACAATCAAACAAGGGTACTAGTCATCAAACATGCACACTTAGCAAACAATGAATCCTATCCAGACACTAGCATGCAAGGTGCTAACGTGAACAAAATAAACTACCAATTATGAAAGCCAACGATAAATATGGAATCTGACCAAATAAAGAGCTCCAAATACGTGGTCCTTATGCTATTCTCAGTCATCCAAATATTGACATCTTCGCTTTCACTCCAACGAACCTTTAATAACTACATTGTCTTCTTCTTAAGCTCATTCGTATTCTACTCGGCTATATGAATTAGCATACAAGGCCTTGATAGGTCAAATTCAACTACAACATCATCCATTTGATTAAACATCACAATCATGCCTGAGTCATGCACAAACTTTACAAGATGAGAGACATGAGATACATTGCGCACACCTTTCATCGTCTATCATCACTGACTCTATATGTTAGGTTCTTTACCCTCTCCAATATTGGATACATACCAGCAAATTTCAATGTTAACTTCTCCATATTACTGAACCAAACCATATCCTTCAATCGAGAAACCTTAATAAACACCATATCAGTAATAGAGAACTCTAAATTTTGACGTCTCTTACCAACATAGCCCTTCTGTTTGTCTTGTGCAGTTTTCATTCCCAACTGAATGATCTCAATCTTCTCTGAGGTCTCCTTACCGCCTCTTGTAAGCTCTCCCAAAATCTGCTTATGAATAATAGGTCTTGATCACTTATAATGCTCCTTGGCACACCATGGAATAATACAATCTTTTTCACATATAATTCGTCCAACTTTGATGCATTTCTATTGGACTTTATGGGTATGTATTGGAGACTCTTCGTCAATCTATCGATTATTGCCCAAACGCTATCACACCCTCCATTAGTCATCAATAATCCAATGATCAAATCCCTCAACATTTATTCCCACTTTATTTGGGGAATCTCAATTGGTTGAAGCAAACCATTTGGCTTCTACTACTCAACCTTCACTAACCGACAGTTCATATACTTCAAAATAATGTCCTGATGTTCTTCTTCATCCTTAAATCCATCAATATTAGGTACAAACAATCTATGATCCTTACAAATCCAACTATCTCAGTCGAGTTTGTATTGCTTCATCTCCTCCACCCTTAGTTGGCAAAACATCATCGCCAAATCTAACTAAAAAAACATGTTACGACCCATATTTTACTATCGAATGATTGTAAAATATTATTTTTAAATTCATATGAGGTCGTTGGCACTATAACTTTGGGGGATGTTGAGTAATGACATTTTTGACCCCGCGAAATTTTATGGGACAATATTACTCCTGAAAATGGTAACAGCTATAAATTTTTATAGGAGTCTAACTAGTGACCGAGACCACTTGTATTGAAAAGGAATGATGGTTACTCTTTCTTCAGAGTGGTCGTAATAGCAATTTGGACTTTCTGGCTACGAGATATGCCTATTTGAAGTTTGGTAGTTTTTAGAGCAGCTTAGTGGGTAATTAATGAGATTGAGGAGACACCCGATAACCATTTCAGATATAAGGGTTAAATTGGTGAAAATAAACATCCCCAAATTAGTTCTACCATCTCCCAAATAGATCTAAGCTTCCATTAACCTATTCTTCACCCAAAACCTTCTCTTTTCTCCTCCAAATCAAGTCTAAATCATAGATTAAGAGTAGATTAATAAGGAGATTAGTTAGAGATCTTCGTATCTACATTTTTGGGGAAGAAAAATGTAATATTTGTTGCCGATTTTTAGATTTGCTTCGATTTTCTTGCAAAATTTGGATTTTGAAGGATTTGGTGAGAGATTTACCGTCTCTCACCTTATTATATATGTATCTACAGATTTTGACATGTTTTAAACTCATTTTTAAAGTCAAAATCATGTTTTAAGACTATTTTAAAGTGAAACCTAAACTAAAAACGAACTTAAAATGTTTTAATGTGTTCTATTCATGTTAAATTGTTGTATGGTTGCCTTAATGTGTGTTGGGCTATGCTAGAGATGGATTGTCCCAATGTGGGACTATTTTATAGGATGATCTATCATGACTTATTGTATTTTTACATGTTTGGTTGTTGATTTGTGCATGTATGGTGTTTGTGTGTATGCTTAAATGGTTGAAAACGCTCATTGGAGAGAATTCGAAGTAGAAACCATGAAACCTAACTTCGACGGATTGGCTCGATGATGTTAGGAGTTGTATCAATGCATATGGAAGACCCACGGGTCGAAAAATGGAGTGCAGCATTGGAATCAGCATGAAATTAGAAATTTGGAGCTATTATAGCATTTCTATCTGGGGTGCTTCATGTATTGTTTCAGTCTGGTGGGAGTTTGGCTCAGGCTTGGCATCGGTTTAGCCTGAGGAAGGACTGGATAGAAAATGTTATCCGGTGATGCTTTGTTTGGTGACCAAGCAAGACTTGTTGTTCGATGCCATTTTGAGGCATGCTCGGTAATTCAATGGGAGTGCTTTGGTCCAGTGCCCGATCGAGGATTTTGGTCTAGTAATTTAGCATTGCTTCGGGCGGAGGAGGGGAGTGCTTTTGGGAACTTTGGGCTGGGCTAGGGAAAACCCAAACTAGAATGGAGCTTGGGAAAATTTTCATCGTGGTGTGGTTATACTTTTAGGGTTTCTTTATGGCATGTTTTGGGGTTCTTGTGAGTGATGTGGAGTGAGGTAGATGACTCCAAATGACTTGGAATGACCTTGGATTTCGTGCGACCATTAGTGAGGTGATGGCATACCGCTTTGACATGACGAAGCCGATGACAATGACTTTGAAACTTTAGTATGATGGCTCAATGACTTACGATGGATGTCTAGAGGAATTCTGAAGATGATGACTTAACGATGGAAGTCATGATAATGATCTACAGGGACAAGTTCAATGATGTAAGCTTGTGAGTAGAATTTGTGATTGTGTTCTGCTGTCAAGATAGCTGAGGTGGAATAACGATTGAGTTCCATCACAGAGATGCATGTAAAGCGAATGCTAATAACTCAGAGGTTTTTAGTGTGCTTGTAAAGAAGGGGTATGTGGGGACGCCCACCTGGATTTGTGGTCGTGAGCCTGGTTCCTAACCTTATGAAGTGTCTTGGATTCGAGCACTAATGAAGCTGGGATTTTGATCGAGTCCTTGGTTTGGGATTGTGCCATACTAGTTATCATATCCAATGCACATGAGTGATGGTGATGATTATTTGATGGATGCTATGCTTGACATGGTTGTTATTGTTGTGCAACGGTGGTCGGATCAAGCTCCCCATCTCCAGCACGTGGTGTACGCATACGGTTGGCACACACTTTGTGGTAACAAAAGGAATCCCCAATGTTACATGCCTACCAACCCATATTTATACACCACTTCTCCAATTTATTTAGCGATGTGGGACTTTCCAAATCTGAACCATCGTTCCTTCTTTAAACATGCGAGACAACCCTAACAGTCTCCCCCTTGACTCGCATCCCCTTGAGGTAACCTTTGAGAGTACTACCGTGTCTACATGGCCTATTCTGTAACCATCGGCTCTGATACCACTATTGTGCAACGGCGGTCGGATCAAGCTCCCCGTCTCCAACACGTGGCGTACGCATACGGGTTGGCACACACTTTGTTGTAACAAAAGGAATCCCCAATGTTACATGCCTACCAACCCATATTTATACACCACTTCTCCAATTTATTTAGCAATGTGGGACTTTCCAAATCCGAACCATCGTTCCTCCTTTAAACATGCGAGACAACCCTAACAGTTATCACTCTAGGGTGTCACATGATGTAGGTGTTTTCGACGGTATACCTAGACACTGGACACTATACTTCGATTATAGAACATTTGTATAAAGATGGTAGTAGATTAGCATATATCAACTGTTATATGCTAACTCTTTGGATGTAGGGACATGTCAGGTATGGTTCTTTATACCTTATGCCCCTATTTACCATATATGATTTTTATAATCATTTTGAGATTATGTATTGCTCACACCAGACTGTTGTCTGACTAGAGGTTTTATGCTTTGCTTCTTATTATCTCGGTTACTCTTAGATGAGTAGATTAAGGTAACATGTCTAGATAGTGCATGGAGCTGTACATAGTACGGGCAGGAGGCTACGCGTTCATATATCTATACTTAGTGCTTACTATTGTTTATACTCCATTTTGTAGTACTGTGGAGCTATACTAGTACTTGTATTATCTTGGTGATTTTATAGGGTTTATTTTGGAGATTTGAGATGTATAAACTCTACTATTTCAATTTTGTATAATCTATGAACTTGTTGCTCTATGATGTTCATATTTATGGTTCATTTGATTATATCACTGTCTTGCCAATTTTACATCTATGCTATTATATTATATTTTTTCTATGTGCCATGAGATGTTCTACAGGTTCTGTGCTTTAATTTCTTTTACTTTACACCTTGGCTACTGTTCTACATCGTACGAGTACCTCCATGGCACACTATACATGTATATTAGGTACTAAAGGTGTATGGCGATCATCACATTTTGTATCAAAGCTTAGGTTGCGTAGATGACCTTAGTTGATACTTGGATCCATTAGAGATAAGAAAGAAGCTATTACCTTAGAATGGATCGAGCGATATATGAGAGAGCATATTTGTTATATTTTGGTTTTTAAAACTATAAAGTAGTATATATATATACATTATATATAAGTCGCATTGCATTCAGGGACACCACTTATTCCTTTTAAAGAGACCGATCATTCTTATTACGACTTGTAAGAATAAGCCGGCTAAGTGAATTCCTTTAGAAATTCCATTTCTGGAGTTGGGGAAGGGGCAAGATTGGGGGCTACTAACCCCGACTTGCAGAACATGTTCGCTAAGATGGTGCGAAACATGGTTCAAAATTCCCAAATTGTTCTTGCCATGTGTAACACCCCATATTTTTATAACATTATTTAGGATATTCAATTGGTTAAATAAAATAAAATAAAATAATGTGAAGATAAATAGGTTGAGATTTGATTAAACTAAGGGTAGCCGTGCCATGTTAATGTGCAAATTAAAATGAGATAACATAAACTAATGTGTTAGGAAAGGAGTAAGGGTAATATGGAAAATAGGAGAGGCTTATACCCTAAACCCTTAGGAAATGAAACTCACGTTCATTTAATTTTAGTAAACTAAAAACATCTAAGGCCGGCCACCATTTTTATTCTCAAGGAAGATAAAGCTAGGATTCAGGAGAAGGAAGATAATCAACATATTCAACATCAAATCTTATATCTTTTAATCTCAAAGCTAAGATGAATAATTACTATAACCCATTTTCTTATGGTTTTCAGTTTTAAGATTAGATCGGAAATGTTTTTTCAAGTATATGCCATGTTTTGATGGTTAAAGTTATATATTTGTTTGTTGGTGAATTATGCATGTTCATATTAGTATTTATGAAATGTTTGATATGAAAACCCTATTAAATGACATCCAAATGCCTTGAAAATTTAAATATAGGTTAGAAATGATATTTTAGAGTTGGAATCAAATTTTCATAATTTTCTGAATTTTTGTGGATTTTATAGTAATATTCTAGTGAAGAAAATGATTTATTGGTTATAAATTATTTATGGCTAAAATAATAATTATTTGGGTTTGAAATTTTTATATGTTGGAAAACGTATTAAAATAGATTTTCTGGGATTTTTCCAGATTTTTCCCAAGTGATTTGATGAATATATAAAATTATTTAATGTATGGGACTTAAATGTTTTATATATTTAATTAAGAAGAAGGGGCATTTTATAAAATAAAATTATTATTTAATTCTGAAATTAGTGGAAGCACTTTTCTTAAAAGTATTTATTAACCAATGAGAATTTGACAAACGAAGGCAGGTTAGTTGAAAAGTTATCTTTTTAAAGTTAAAAACAAGAAAAGCATGTTTCGGCCATTTTAGGCATCAAATCTTCCGACCCAGACCTTCCGACAAAGTCGAAAGGTTATAGCTTTCGACATGGTCAAAGTTCAATGCATATGGTATCCAGTTACTTAATACGTAATGAATTGAACAAGGTCGAAGGTTACTTAGTCGAAAGGTTGGTTGCCAAAGAGGTTGGGGTATGTTTGTTTTATAAACCAAAAGCTTACACCTACTTGCTTTCGAAAAGGAGCTTTCGACTTGGTTGCTTTCGACCAGGTCAATTATTTAAAATAAAGGTTTTAAAACTTTCAAAAAAGTCGAAAGGTTACTGCCGCTTTATCATTGTTTTGTTTTGAACCTTTCGACAAAGTCGAAAGGTTTACCTGTTTTTAAAATTAGCCGCTTCTCCATGCTTTCGAAAGAAAGCTTTCGACTTAGATGTTTTGCCCTTGTTTTAATTGAAGAATAGCCCAAGCTTTCGAAGGGGTTGTTCTAAAAGTAGCGGCCTATTGTTTTAAATGATATGTTTTAAAGCTTTCAAAGTAGAGCTTTCGACAAAGTCGAAAGGTTGCTTCCATTGATTTCAAATGGATTTAGTTCAATAATTTCGAAAGGTTTGAGTTCAATGATTACGAAAGGTTCAATGATTTCGAAAGGTTTTAGTTCAATGGTTTCGAAAGGTTTTAGTTCAATGATTTCAAAAGGTTTTAGTTCAATGGTTTCGAAAGGTTTGAGTTCAATGATTTCGAAAGGTTTGCTTTGAATGGTTTCGGAAGATTTAAATGGAAGGATTTCCAAAGGTTTTCTAAGGTAATCTTTTAAGTTGTTTTTAAAGTAGGATGTCTAAAGTTTTATTGCTTTCGAAAGGAATGATTTCAATAGTTTTTAAAGGTTTGATGTTTAGTTTCGAAAGGTAAGGTTTTGGCCTCTTGGCTTAGAAAATTAAAGGGTTTCACTTGGTTTTGAAAGAGATGTTTTCAAAAGTTTAGAAAGAGGTACTTTCAAATGTTTAAATATTTTCATCAACTAAGGTTTGAGTAAAGAAGATATGTATAATATGGTAATGAGATTTAGAGTAAAGCATAAAGATTATTTATTTTCCTGGTTTGAGTTTGATTTAAAGGTTTTAAATCATTTTGAAAATGTTTTCAAGGAAAATTATGAGAGGGGACCCTTAAGTGAAAATGACTCAGATATTTGAATACCAGATGGGACTAGTATGGGGTCGCGCCCTATACATTAGCTATTAGCCCCAGCTAATTGTTGTCCAAAATTCCAATGTGTAAGGCTTGGTCACAAGTAGACTAAAATTATGATTACACACCGAATGGAACATATGTTTGTATACAGATAGGTTATTGGTGAGCCCGAAAAACCATTAGGATCAGGAAGACTGGGAGATGATTAAGTTAGGGACAGACCATCCAAAAGTGAAGTATTTAATAGATAGTTAAGGATAGATAGTCCAGAAGAATAATATCTAACATGTGTTAGATTAATTTTGATTATATTCTCTGGTAGACCCGAGTTAGCCAAAGGTTAAAAGTTATCCAAACAAAACTTATGTGTTTGAACATATAGTTCATTATTACTTGATATTTATGTATGTTTACATAATGAATTGCCTTACAGTATTTAACCAGTTTTGATTACAGGAAAAGGTTTTGCAAAGATATGTTTTTAAAGGATGTTATTGAGGTGAAACCCATTCCGCTAAGTGGCGTGGTCTCACTTAACATATTAAACCAGGATGTATAATATTATTCACACCATGCTTTATGTCAAACTCGAAGTTTATATTTTCCCCTTAAACTCTCGGGCGCTCAAAATTAATATGAGTAGGCTGAGGGGTTATGGTCTTTTCAGGTTTTAGTAGGATGACGAATAAGGCTACCAGAGGCATGCATGAGGCAAACAGATTGCTACTTAGGAGTTGCAGTTTTATGTTTTGTTGCATTTCCGCTATGTTTGTATTAAGTCTATTATGGCTATATGACTCTTATTATCCAAGGGGGTATCTTCATATACCGCTCTTGGCGTATTTTGTATTAAGTATATTTTATCTGTGCCTGGGAACATATTGGGATTATGTAAGTTGAATATGGAACATCTGTTTTAAATGTAATGAAGTAAAAGTTGTTTTGAAATCTGTGTTTTGTTTCATATTCAAGTGCTTTTGATATTATAAATACCATTAACATAGCCATATTTAGTCACTGGAAGCTAATATTATAGATGACTGCAACATCTGAAGCGCTTAGTTTTGGGCCTCTAGATAGGGGTTGTTACAGCTTGGTATCAGAGCATGGTTTATGAAATACTTTAACTCAAAACAGTTTCTGAAAACATAAGTAATTAGAGTTAAGATCGGGGTATGGGATAACGCTATAGTAACATACTTGTAATTGTTATATATAAGTATACGTTATATCTATAGACTCCTATCTTAGTTAGGCTATTCATCTATATCTCACGAAGCTTGAATATAGATATGGAAGGAATAAGAGACAGAGTTAATGTTAGAGGAGATAGCACCACCACTAATGGAAATGCCTGACCAAATGCTAGAAGAGGTCCAGGTCAGGCTCAAGCTGAAAATGTTGGTGCTGGAGTTCCCTAAGTGGATATGGGAGCCATGTATCAGTTCTTCATAAACATGATATAAGCTGGAATTGTAGCTGGAGTTGTTGGAGGAAATGCTACTGGAGGAGGAGTTCAGGAAGCTCTGATAGTCAACCACTATGCTAACTTGAGCAGAGACTATACCAGGCTTGGAGGGAAGCTGTTCATTGGAATTGAAGATGCGATTGAGGTGGAAAATTGGCTGCTACATTTGTGAGAGAATCTTTACCGACCTAGGATTGAATGACAAGCAGAAGAGGAGATTAGCTTCGAGACAGCTTTAAGGAGCTGCTCTATTTTGGTGGAATACTATTGTAGCTGGTGTTGATGAGTAAACCATGACTTGGGCATAATTTAGGAGAAGGTTTCAAAAAAGGTTTATGTCGGTGATGGCACAGTCGGCATTAGTTAGGAAGTTTGCTAAACTAGAACAAGGGGAGATGTCTGTTTTAGAGTATCCAAGAAGATTTGAAGAGTTGGCCCGGTACGGGTATGCCTTGGTTGATACAATGATTAAGAGGAATGAGAAGTTTATAAGAGGCTAGAGGCCGGAGTTGATAAGTGCTACTTTGCCGCACCTAAGAGATCCAAGTGATGTAGTGGTAGAAATGGCGCTGAGGCAAGAAGAGGCGTTAACTTGTTTGAGGAAGAAAATGAAGGAGGTCCAGGCGGGACAAGACCAGAAAAGAAAGTTTTTCCAAAAGAAGAATGCTCAGAAGGGAGGAGCACAGAAGAAGGGAAAAGCTGAGGTGGTTTGTTATAAATGTGATAAGAAAGGACACTACGCTAATGAGTGTCGTACTGGAAAGGGAAAAGAGAAAGGAAAGAAGGTGATTGGGAAGAAGAACATCCGATGCTTTAATTGTGATCAGATCGGCCATTATAAGAACAAATGCAAAGAGCTTGCTAGAGATGGAAAGGGACAGATGTATGCATTGGAGCCCGCAACTTCAAGGCCAGTTGTGCAGGAGAAAGGGAAGGCTGTTCTGGGAGGCTCACTACAGATTCACGGTATGTCTGTTAGCGTTCTATTTGATACTGGTGCATCACATTCTTTTATTTCTCGATGTTTGGTAGATAAGCTTAACCTAGAACCCTCATATTTTGTTACTTCCTTAAGGGTTGCAAACCGATAGGAGGGTATGCGACACTTGGGATGAGGTGTGACCATTTAGAGTTTGATTTGCTAGGTTATACTTTTGATTGTTGTTTACATGTGTTTGATTTTGTTGGATTTGGGATTATCCTTGGTATGGATTGGTTAAGTAAATATGATGCTAGGATATTTTGCCATGATAGGAAAATATCACTTAGTCATCCAAATTTTAGTGACCGGATAGTTTATATCGTATAGAACTCCAGTTGCGAAGTGAATGCTTTATTGAGTATTATGGAGTTGGAGGATGAGTTGCATCGAGTCTTTGTAGTTAGAGAGTTTGTCGATGTGTTTGAGTCGGTAACTGGATTACCATCGAAATGAGCCATTGAGTTTAGGATTGACTTAGTGCCTGGAGCAGAACCAGTGAGTAGGCCACCAAGCAGGATGACACCTACGGAGATGAAAGAGTTGAAGGTGCAGTTGGTAGATTTGGAAGGCAAGAATTTTATTCGATCGAGTAGTTCACCATGGGGAGCTACTGCGGTGTTCACTAAAAAGCCGGACGGATCATTAAGGCTATGTATTGATTATCGTAAGTTGAATGAAAAGATGATAAAGAACCGATATCCATTACCGAGAATTGACGATTTGTTCGATTAGTTAAGTGGAGCTATGGTATTCTCTCAGTTGGATTTAGCGACGGGATTTCATCAGCTTTGAGTGGCAAAGGATAGTACACCTTTGACGGCGTTTAGGACAATGTATGGATCGTACGAATGGTTAGTTATGTCATTCGGATTAACTAATGCCCCGACATTCTTTGTGGATTTGATGAACCGAATTTTTCGAGAGCACTTGGATCGGTTTATGTTGGTTTTCATAGATGACATTCTGATATACTCTAAGGATGAGAAGGAGCATGAAGTTCATCTTAGAGTTGTGCTTGAGACGTTGAGGGAGAATCAGTTGAAGGCTAAGTTTTCCAAGTGTTATTTTTGGAAGAAGGAAGTGAAATTCCATGGCCATGTAGTCTCAGAGAAAGGATTGTCTGTAGATCCGACCAAGATTGAGGTGGTGAATAATTGGAAGAGATCTGAGATGGTGACCGAGATAAAGAGTTTTCTTGGATTGGCTGGATATTATCGAATGTTTTAAAGGATTTTTCGCAGATAGCTACACCAATGACTAAGCTTACGTGAAATGATGTGAAGTTTGTATGGACTGATAGGTGTGAGGAATCATTCCAGAGCTTGAAACACTTATTGACCCATGCACCGGTGTTAGTGGTTCCGGAAGGGAATCAGGATTTAGTTGTTTATACCGATGCTTGTGGAACTGGATTGGGATCTGTGTTGATACAAAGAGGTAAAGTGATTGCTTATGCTTCTAGACAGCTCAGACCACATGAAGTTAGGTATCCTACGCATGATTTGGAGTTAGCTGCTGTTATATTTGCTTTAAAGGTGTGGAGGAATTATCAGTTGGGAGAGCGATTTGAGCTTTATACAGATCATAAGTCGTTGAAGTACTTGTTCTCTCAGAAGGAGTTGAACATGAGACAACAGAGGTGGTTGGATTTCATTGCTGCTTATGATTTTGGAATTAAGTACACACCCGGGAAAGGAAATAAGGTAGCAGATGCACTTAGCAGGAAACATCAAAATGCAGTATTGGTGATGATCGCTGAGTGGAAATATTTGGAAGCATTATCAACTTATAGTGTGCAGTATAGATCCGAGGTAGGTTCTAGTGCAGGAAGTGTTGTATTGTCTTGCTTAGAAGTTCGACCGGTAATGATTGAAAATATAGCTTCTAAGCAGGAAGAGGATACAGTTTTGGCTGAACGGATCAAAAAGTTAAGGGAAGGAATAGAGAGCGATGGCTTAAAGGATTTCAGTCTTGACCAAAATGGGTGGTTGAGAAAGAAGGGAAGGTTGTGTGTTCCAAACATAGGAGACATGAGGAAAGAAGTTTTGGATGAATGCCATCGTTCGAAGTTCACTATCCATCCAAGAGGAACGAAGATGTATCAGGATATGAAGAGAAGTTTCTTCTGGGAAGGTATGAAATGGGACATTGGTTTATGTGTTAAGCAGTGCTTGGATTTCCAGCAAGCAAAGGCTGAACACCAGAAGCCAAGTGGATTGCTTCAACCGTTAGAAGTTCCGTTATGGAAGTGGGATTCTATCTCTATGGATTTTATCGATGGGTTACCAAGGTCTAGTAGAAGAAATGAAAGCACATGGGTCATAGTAGATAGACTGACTAAGAGTGCTCATTTCATCCCAGTAAAGTCAACTAGGATGACACTTATTTTGGTGAAGTTATTTATGAAGAATGTGGTTACGCTGCACGGAATTCCTAGTAGTATCATCAGTGATAGAGATCCTTTGTTTACTAGTGAGTTCTAGAAGAGTCTACAGGAAGCATTAGGAACCAAGCTCAACATGAGTACCGCTTACCATCCACAGACTGATGGGCAAACAGAAAGAGTTAACAAAGTCTTGGAGGATTTGTTAAGAGCTTGTGTATTTGATTTCGGGGATCATGGGAAGACCATCTCCATTTAGTCGAGTTCTCGTATAACAATAGTTATCAAACTAGTATTGGGATGGCACCATTTAAGCTTTGTATGGAAGACCATGCAAATCTCCCGTATGTTGGTTGGAGACCCGGGATAGATTGGTTCTTGGTCCAGATTTGGTAAAAGAAGCCACATAGAAGATTGAGTTGATCCGAGCTAGGATGAAGGAAGCTCAGTCTAGACAGAAGAGTTATGCTGACAGAAGAAGGAGAGACTTGGAATTCTCTGTTGG
Source organism: Allium fistulosum (assembly GCA_030737815.1). Lineage (NCBI taxonomy): Eukaryota > Viridiplantae > Streptophyta > Magnoliopsida > Asparagales > Amaryllidaceae > Allium > Allium fistulosum. The sequence goes on from CM060902.1 coordinate 428,004,887, forward strand.
AGACCATGTGTTTATTAAGGTTTCACTAATGAAGGGTGTTATCAGATTTGGAACGTCAGGAAAGTTAGCACCTAAATTCGTTGGACCCTTCCGTATTGTTGAGAGGATCAGAAAACTCGCTTATAGAGTGGAGTTACCGAGTAGTTTAGCAGGAGTCCATGGTGTTTTCCATATTTCTCATCTTAGAAAGTGTGTTAGAAACCCGGAGACTACTATTGCACCTACAGTTTTAGAAGATTTAGTAGTGGAGCCGGATTTGACTATAGTTAGAAAACCGATTCAGATTATGGCTAGAGATGAGAAGAAGTTGAGGAACAAGATAGTCAGATTAGTAAATGTCCAGTGGAGTGACAATGCAAGAGACTGTACTTGGGAGACTGAGAGCAGGATTAGAGAGGCTTACCCTGATTTATTTGATGGTATATTTTACCTTTGATTGTTTTGTATGTGCCTTATAGTAATTTCGAGGACGAAATTCTTTAAGGTGGGGAGTCTGTAACACCCCATATTTTTATAACATTATTTAGGATATTCAATTGGTTAAATAAAATAAAATAAAATAATGTGAAGATAAATAGGTTGAGATTTGATTAAACTAAGGGTAGCCGTGCCATGTTAATGTGCAAATTAAAATGAGATAACATAAACTAATGTGTTAGGAAAGGAGTAAGGGTAATATGGGAAATAGGAGAGGCTTATACCCTAAACCCTTAGGAAATGAAACTCATGTTTATTTCATTTTAGCAAACTAAAAACATCTAAAGTCGACCACCATTTTTATTCTCAAGGAAGATAAAGCTAGGATTCCAGAGAAGGAAGATAATCAACATATTCAACATCAAATCTCACATCTTTTAATCTCAAAGCTAATGTGAATAATAACTACATCCCATTTTCTTATGGTTTTCGGTTTTAAGATTAGATCCGAAATGTTTTTGCAAGTATATGCCATGTTTTGATGATTAAAGTTATATATTTGTTTGTTGGTGAATTATGCATGTTCATATTAGTATTTATGAAATGTTTGATACGAAAACCCTATTAAATGACATACAAATGCCTTGAAAATTTAAATATAGGTCAGAAATGGTATTTTAGATATGAGTTCCAATTTTCATAATTTTTTGAATTTATGTGGATTTTATATTAATTTTCTAGTAAAGAAAATGATTTATTGGGTTATAAATTATTTACGACTAAAACAATAATTATTTGGGTTTGAAATTTTTATATGTTGGAAAACGTATTAAAATAGATTTTCTGGGATTTTTCCTAAGTGATTTGATGAATATATAAAATTATTTAAGGTATGGACTTAAATGTTTTGTATATTTAATTAAGGAGAAGGGGCATTTTATAAAATAAAATTATTATTTATTTCTGAAATTAGTGGCAGCACTTTTATGAAAACTATTTATTAACCAATGAGAATTTGACAAACGAAGGCAGGTTAGTAGAAAAGTTATCTTTTTAAAGTTAAAAACAAGAAAAGCATGCTTTTAGCATGTTTCAGCCATTTTAGGCATCAAATCTTCCGACCCAGACCTTTTGACAAAGTCGAAAGGTTATAGCTTTCGATAAGGTCAAAGTTCAATGCATATGGTATACAGTTACTTGGTACGTAATGACTTGAACAAGGTCGAAGGGTACTTGTCGAAAGGTTGGTTGCCAAAGAGGTTGGGGTATGTTTGTTTTATAAACCAAAACTTACACCTGCTTGCTTTTGAAAAGGAGCTTTCGACTTGGTTTCTTTCGACCAGGTCAATTATTTAAAATATAGGTTTTAAACCTTTCGACAAAGTCGAAAGGTTACTGCCGCTTTATCATTGTTTTTTTGAACCTTCTGACAAAGTCGAAAGGTTTACCTGTTTTTAAAAACCAGCCGCTTCTCCATGCTTTCGAAAGAAAGCTTTCGACTTAGATGTTTTGCCCTTGTTTTTATTGAAGAATAACCCAAGCTTTCGACGTGGTTGTTCTAAAGGCAGAGGCCTATTGTTTTAAATAATATGTTTTAAAGCTTTCGAAGCAGAGCTTTCAACAAAGTCGAAAGGTTGCTTCCATTGATTTCAAAAGGTTTTAGTTCAATGATTTCGAAAGGTTTGAGTTCAATGATTTTGAAAGGTTTGAGTTCAATGATTTCGAATGGTTTTAGTTCAATGATTTCGAAAGGTTTGCTTTGAATGGTTTCAGAAGGTTTAAATGGAAGGTTTTCCAAAGGTTTCCTAAGGCAATGTTTTAAGTTGTTTTTAAAAAGTAGGATGTCTAAAGTTTTATTGCTTTCGAAAGGAATGATTTCAATAGTTTCGAAAGGTTTGATGTTTGGTTTCAAAAGGTAAGGTTTTGGCCTTTTGGCTTAGAAAATTAAAGGGTTTCACTTGGTTATGAAAGAGATGTTTTCAAAAGTTTAGAAAGAGGTACTTTCAAATGTTTAAATGTTTTCATCGACTAAGGTTTGAGTAAAGAAGATATGTATAACATGGTAATGAGATTTTTGAGTAGAGCATAAAGATTATATATTTTCATTGTTTGAGTTTGATCTAAAGGTTTTAAATCATTTTGAAAATGTTTTCAAGGAAAATTATGGGAGGGGACTCTTAAGTGAAAATGACACAGATATTAGAATACCAGATGGGACTAGTATGGGGTCGCGCCCTATACATTAGCTATTAGCCCCAGCTAATTATTGTCCAAAATTCCAATGTGTAGAGCTTGGTCACATGTAGACTAAAATTATGATTACACGCCGAAGGGAATATATGTTTGTATACAGATAGGTTATTGGTGAGCCCAAAAAACCATTAGGATCAGGAAGACCTGGAAGATGATTAAGTTAGGGACAGACCGTCCAGAAGTGAAGTGTTTAACAGTAGTTAAGGATAGATAATCCAGAAGAAGAATAGCTAACATGTGTTAGATTAATTTTGATTATATTGTCTGGTTGGCCCGAGTCAGCCAAAGGTTAAAAGTTATCCAAACAAAACTTATGTGTTTGAACATATAGTTCATTATTACCTGATATTTATATATGTTTACACAATGAATTGCTTTACAGTTTTTAACCAGTTTTGATTGCAGGAAAAGGTTTTGCAAAGATATGTTTTGAAAGGATGTTAGTGAGGGGAAACCTGTTTCGCTAAGCGGCGTGGTCTCACTTAACATATTAAACCAGGATGTATAATATTATTTACACCAGGCTTTATGTTTGACTCGAAGTTTATGTTTTCCCCTTAAACTCTCGGGTGCTCAAAATTAATTTGAGTAGGCTGAGGGGTTAGGGTCTTTTCAGGTTTTAGTAGGATGACGAATAAGGCTATCAGAGGCATGCAGGAGGCAAATGGATAGCTACTTAGGTGTTGCAGTTTTATGTTTTGTTATATTTCCACTGTGTTTGTATTAAGTCTATTATGACTATATAACTTTGATTATCCAAGGAGGTATCTTCATATACCGCTTTTGGCGTATTTTGTATTAAGTATATTTTATCTATGCCTGGGAACATATTGGAATTATGTAAGTTGAATATGGAACATCTGTTTTAAATGTAATGAAGTAAAAGTTGTTTTGAAATCTGTGTTTTATTTCATATTCAAGTGCTTCTGATATTATAGATACCATTAATATAGCCGTATTTAGTCACCGAAAGCTAATACTATAGGTGACTGTAGCATCTGTAGCGCTTAGTTTTGGGCCTCTAGTTTGGGGATGTTACACCGTGGCTGTTGATGGTGGTGCTCCAGTGCAAAGCGTCGAAGGCTAATTTTGTCAGACTAAACAAGGATTACTCTAACCTGGGAGGCAAACCATTCATCGGAACGGAACCAACCATCAAAGTTCTGGATTGGCTAGATACCTACAAACCCATCTATGAGGATATGAAGCTAGGGGATGCGATGAAGTTGTCCTCTAAATAGCTTCAAGAAGTGCTGTAGGGTGGTGGAACGCCATCAAGATTACTACTCTTGAGGATTAGATTACGTGGGAGCAGTTTAAGGCAAGGTTTGAAGAGAAGTATATATCGACCGCTCAAAAGTCGATGTTCTTTTGAAAATTTATTGACTTGTGAAAGAAGGATATGACTGTGTTGGAGTACATGGCTAATTTAACATGCTGTCAAATTATGATTTGTCTTTTATTGATACTCTGCTCAAGAAGGATGAGAAGTTTATTATGGGCTTGGATGATTATCTTGGAGAAAAGCTAGTCAGACATATTGATGAGTCGTTTGAGAGGCTAGTGGAAAAGGCTCTTTGACACTAGAGTCTGTATCCTAAGCTTAAGCTTGTTGTTGCTCCAAAAGATGAGCCAAAGTAGCAAGTTGACGGGGGAGGCAAGAAGAAGTGGAACGAAAACAACAACAATAAGAGGAATCAGCTACAGATCAAGGATGGCTAGAAAAAGAGCAAGTAGGAGCCTACTTGCTTCAACTGCAGGGAGAAGGGCCATCTTGTTAGAGATTGTAAGCCGAAAGGCAAGAGGTGCTACAACTGCAAAAATTTAGGGCATATCAAGAAAGATTGTCTAGAACCACCAAGGAATAAGTAGGTTGCGTCTACATACGCTTTGAACGCTTTTTTAGCTTCGTCGAGTGCTCCATCGACGAAGGAGAAGGGGAAGAGCGTCGTTATATAGGGTGTTCCTTCTATATATGATACACCAGTATGTAATTTATTCGAAACCAGGGCTACACATTCTTTCATATTTAGTGATTTGGTAGATAGATTGGGATTGAAACTCGAGATAGTTGATCGACCTTTGATTGTCACAAACCATATTAGAGGATCGATTAGCCTTTGCATAGCTTGTCGAGACTTAGCCTTATCAAGTCATGGATGTTTGTTTGCTTATGATTTCTTTGTTTTGAGTTTTCTGGGGTTCGGTATTATCCTAGGATGGACCGACTGTAGAAGTACAGAGTAGTGGTGGATTATGAAAGATCGTTAGTGACGGTAGAGATAGATGATAGGCGTAGGTTAGAGATAGGCTATGTACCCGACGATGAGGTGATGGTTAAATTTATGTACATGCTCATGATCCCGCATGACGGTTTGTCATCTGTGACTATAGCAAGAGAGTATCCGAGCATACTCAAGGAGGTGACTAGATTACCAACACATAGAGAGATCAAGTTCCATATAGATTTGGTGAAGGACGCCCAATCGATTATTATGCCATTGAGGCGTAGGAATCGAAAGAGTAGAAGTAACTACATGTGCAAGTGAATGACCTATTGTGATGAGGGTTCATTCGACAGAGTATATCTGAGTGGGAAGCACCTTTAGTGTTCGCCGCTAAGGCAAATGGCTCTTTGAGATTTTGTATAGATTATCGTGAGTTGAATAAGGCGACGAGGAAGAATAAGCATCCACTTGTGTAATTATGACTTGTTTGATCAACTCCATGTTGCTAGGGTGTTCTCTCAGATGGACCTTGTGACGAAGTTTCTTATACATGAGTCTAAATGAGTGGTTGACGAGCACACTGCTATTGGTCATCCAAGTGGGATTAAGGAGCTGACAGTATACAAAGATGCATATAGTACTGGACTAGGTGCGGTGTTGATGTAGAGGGAAAAGGTTGTCGCCTACGCTAGTTGACAACTGAAACCGCACATGAAGAAGTATCCAACTGACGATTTGGAATTGGTGTGATAGTATTCACTTTGAAGATATGGATGAATTATTCGCTTGGGGAGACCTTATGCATTGAGTAGGAGACATGTCGGCTTGGAAGTGATGTTCCTAGAGTGGAAGCAGTTGGAGTTTATCACTAGTTATGATTTTAGAGCTCGATGTGAGCTAGAGACGAAAGTGTTGGATAGCTTGACTATTAGATCTTCTTTGATTGTGTGGATCAGTACTAGCGAGAGGCAAGATTTTAGAATAGCATAGATCATGGTAAAGATAGAGGAAGGAGTAGAGTTTTAGGAGATGAAGCAATATGGGATTGACCATGATGGTTGGCTTCATAAGGATGAGAGATTGTTTGTTCTTGATGTCGGTGGATTGAGGGATGAGGTGCTATGAGAATGCCATCATTCCAGATTGACCATACATCCTGACGGCAATAAAATGTGCCATGATATGAGGTAGACATTTTATTAGGAAGGGATGAAGAAGGACGTAGAGATATTTATCTCAAAGTGCATGAATCAGTCGGTAAAGGCGGACCAGAAGAAACCGAGTGTTTTGCTGCAACCGCTCTAGATTCCCAAGTGTAAATGGGAACGAGTTTTGTTAGACGTCATCGATGGATTGTCGAGGACCAGAGGAGGGTACGATAGCATCTGAGTCATAGTCGATAGGTTGCCAATGAGTGCTAGATTTATACCCATAAAGTCTAGCAGGTGGCATCTAAATTAATTGAGTTGTATGTGAAGTGGGTTATGTGATTCCATGGTGTGCCGAAGTGCATTGTGAGCGACCGAGATCCTTTGTTCACTAGTGAGTTTTGGAAGAGCTTACAAGAGGCATTGGGGACAGAGCTGCATCTCAGTACAACTTATCACACATAAACTGATGGGCAGACCGAGAGGGTGAATCACATCTTGGAGGATCTCTTGCGAGCTTGCATTCTCGATTTCGATGGCTCGTGGGACGATCATTTATACTTATTAATGTTCGCATACAATAATAGTTATCAGTCTAGCATCGGTATGGAACCATTTGATGTGTTATACGGCCGACCGAGCAACGCTCTTTCATGTTGGTGGGAAGCGGGCGAGAAATTGGTACTTGGGCCAGATATAATTAAAGAGACTTTGGAGAAGATCGAGATCATTCAGCAATGAATGAAAGCTGGTCAGGATTGATAGAAGAGCTATGCCGATAGGAGAAGACGTGACTTAGACTTCTTCATTGGTGATATGGAGTTTGTCAAGATCTCTTTGCTAAAGAATGTTGTTTGATTCAGTACTAAGGAGAAGTTGGCGTCGAGATTTATTAGTCCTTTTCCGATACTTGAGAGGATTTGGAACCTGGCTTACAGAGTCAACTTACCTCAGAAGGTGGTGGGCGTGCACAATGTGTTCCACATCTCTCACTTGTGGAAGTTTGTGCATGGTTCAGACGTGATAATTAAACCTAATCAACTTAATGGTATCAAGATTGAACCAGAAGCTTCGAGACCTCATGGGCCTAGTCGTATCATCGGGCGTGATATGAAGCATCTTAGGAGGAAGATGGTAGAGCCGGTGAAGGTTCAATGGAGTGAGAGCAAAGACGATTGTACGTGGGAGACAGAGGAGAGCATGAGGACCGCTATCCGGATCTCATTACTTGATGAGATTTTCTGTTTATTGCATTTACTTTCACTTTCGATATAATATAGGGTAGTTTAGTATCCTGCATGCTAGGGTAGATGTAGATATCATTTCTTGCTTCTGTGTGCATGTTTGGTGTTTGATATGTTTACTCGTAGATGTTAGGCATGTGGGATGGCTATGCTTTATTTTACCATGTTTGTATTGAGGATTTCATGGGAGAAATTCCTAAGAGGTGAGGAGTGTAACGATCCATATTTTACATATCGAAGGATCGTAAAATATTATTTTTAAATTCATATGAGGTCATATGGTACAATAATTTTGGAAAATGTCGCATAGTGATATTTTTGACCCTATAGTATTTTATCGGACGATTTTACCCTTGAAAACTTATAACGGTTATAACTTTTGATTGGAGCTGAATTAGTGTCCGAGACATTTGGAAAGGTATGATAGTTTCCTTTCCATAGAGTGGTAATAATAGTGATATGGACCATCTGACTTAAAGATATGGCCGCTTGAAATTTGACAATTTTTGGAGTAGCTTAGTGGTTAATTAGTGAGACCGGGGTGAGGCCTAATAACCCATTTCAGGTTTAAGTGTAAAATTGGCTAAAATAAACATCCCTAAATTATTTCTACCATCTCCCAAATGAAGTCTAAATCATAAATTAAGGGTAGATTAGCAAAGGGGTTAGTTAAAGATCTTCGTATCTACATTTATGAGGAAGAAAAATAAAATCTTTGTTGTCAATTTTTGGATTTGTCTTGATTTTCATGCAAAACTTGGATCTTGGAGGATTTGGTGAGTGATTTATCATCTCTCACCTTATTATATATGTATCCACAAGTATTGGCATGTTTTAAATTCATTTTTAAAGTCAAAATCATGTCATGGGACTGCTTTAAAGTGCAAATTGAAGCAAAAATGAATTTAAAATGTACTGCTTATGTTAATTTGTTGTATGGTTGCCTTAATGTGTTTTAGGCTATATTAGAGATGCATAATAGAATAATTTTTTATGACTATTGTATGTGTACATGTTTGGTTGTTAATTTGTGCGCGTATGGTGTTTATGTGTATGCTTGAATGGTTGAAAATGCTCGTCGGAGTGAATTAGAGGTAGGAAGCGTGAAACCGAACTTTAATGGATAGACTTGACGATGTTAGGAGTTGTATCGATGCATACAAAAGGCATACAAGTTGAAGAACGGAGTGCAATAATGGAATCGGCACGAAATTGGAAATTTGGAGCTATTACAATGTTTCTATCCGAGATGCTCCGTGTCTGCTTCATTCTGATGGGATTTTGGCTTGCGCTTGGCTTCGGTTTGACATCAGGAAGGACTGGGCAGCAAATGCTGTCTAGTGACACTGTGTTAGGTGACCGATTAAGATTTGCTATCCGATGCCACTTAGAGGCGTGCTCAGTGATTTGGTAGAAGTGCTTTGGTCCGGTACCCAGCAAGGATTTTGATCTGGTGATTTGGTATTGCTTCGGGCTGAGGAGGGGAGTGCTTCCAGTTTAGCCTTGGAAACTTCAGGCTGGGCTAGGAAAAGCCCGAAAAAGAGTGGACCTTGGGGAAATTTTTCATTATGGCACGACTATAGTTCGTGGTTTCTTCGTGGCATATTCCGAGGTTCTTGTGAATGATGTGTAGTGAGGTAAACGACTCCAAAAAACTCGGGATGACCTTAGATTTCGTGTGGTGACTAGTGAGGCAATGACATAGTGCTTCGACACGATGATGTTAACGATGACGACGACTTTGGAACTTTAATACTATGACTCTATGACTTACAATGGGTGTCTAGATGTGTTCCGAAGATTACAAATTAATGATGGGAGCCGTGACGATAATCCACAAAAATAAGTTCAACGATGCGGGCTTGTGAGTAGAATTTGCAATTGTGTTCTTCTATGGAGATAACCGAGGTGGAATAACAATTGAGTTCAATCATGGAGATGCATGTAAAGGGATCGCTGATAACTTAGAGGTTTCTAGTGTGCTTGTAAAGAAGAGATATGTGGATACGCCCACTAAGATTTGCGATAGTGTCTAGATCTTGTGATAGTAAATTACCCTAGGCTTTTATGACTATGAGCCTAGTCCTTAGTCTTACGAAGTCGCACGGATTCGAGCACCAATCAAGCTGGGATTTTGAATGAGTTTCTGGATTGCGATTGTGCCATACAAGTTATCATATATCCAACGCACAAGAGTGATGGTGAGGATTGTTTGATGGATGCTATGTTTGCCATGGTTGTTATCACTCTAGGGTACCAAAACAATGTTGGTATTTTCAACCGTATACCTAAACACTAGACATTAAACTTCGATTGTAGTACGGTTATATGGAAATAATAGTAGAGATTAGCATATATTGTAACGACCCGCTATTTTGGACTATTTGCATCCGTACATGTCGGACTTGAATAATTCAAAATACCGAATTGTTAACTTAAATTTGGCAAAACTCAGCATATACAGTAAATAAATAGAACACAGATCACAGACACAGAGTAATAATTGCAGCGGAAACAAAAGATAGTAGTTCATAAAGCTACTATATACATATCATAGTAAAATAAGATACAATAGAAGTCTCGAATACAATAGTCAAATACAATATCAGAATACATCACTGGAATCAACTGAATATCTGAAAGCTGGATAGATAGCTGGATCTCCAAGCGAAGCTCCAACTCCAAAGGTGAGTCTAGAATACTGGTACACTCGGTCTGACCCGAGCGTAAAGCAAAACACAAAACACTCGAGTCAGGATTAACATTCTTATATCAATAAATCCAACTCAAGTGAAATAGCAACTGAAATACAAGTAACTCAAAGGATGTTTGGAATAACCATCCTTTAAGGATCCGTTAAACTATCTACTATGTAGTAGTGTACGGTAAATAGATAATGCCTATCAGTAATATAAAGTATCAAAATAGTGTTAAGGCGTTACCATTATCCCTCTTAACACATTTTATATAAGCATTATAGACTATACAGCACTGTAAACTCCACCGTAAACTAGTGGGATATCAGGGAGTATTCCATAGGTATAACACAAAACAAATCGTAGTGGTCGCGTATATAGGGATCCAAGTATGACAAGGTACATGCGGCAATACCCAAGGTAGTGAAACTACCGTTTGCCTGATCCGGACTGGTGAGAACGCATCGCCGCAGCGATCGCAACACCGCGAAACAACACTCCCAAATCAAGGGTGCACCAATCGACAACAAGTAATGAGTAGTTTTCGAAGAAGTGTGTTCGCTCAAGGTAGCTAACCCCCATTTGGCCCGGCACGGCTCCTGTTTTAGTCATTTCCAATTTGACACAAGTGTCAAGGCTATCCATTATCGTTCTCTTTCTTCAGTCATCACGTACATCATTCCAACCACTTCATTCTGGATCACACTCCACGTATAGTTATTAAAGTGGTTTTCGGTTTAGACAGTGAGTATGTCCCTAATCGATTCTGGTCTCTTTAATAACTTTCGTGATTATTACACCGATTGGTCGTTCGTTTATTTCAAAACCAAATCAATTTCAATCTCAATTAGAATTTGTAAACCAACATTTCATTTGTCTTTCAAAACCAATTTCCAAAAATTTACGTTTCAAAACATCCAAATTACCATTTCAAAATCTTATAATACAATTTCAATTTTTATTTAAACCCATTCAAATATTGATTAAATTCGTATATAAGTTTCATTTAGAAATCATTTAAAATGATTTAATCTACATTCAAAACCATTTAAATCCATTAATCTATTTCATTCAATATTCGTTAAGTAAATTATCCTTCAAACAATTTCTATTTAACTTCCAATTTATTAAATCAATTATTTAAGTTCAACTCCATTATATCAAAACCTACAAATTGCCTTAGATTAAATTCATCAAATCAAATTCCTTACATTTCAAGTCTTACATTAATTTCAATAAAACACATTTTATTTCTTATTAGAGAAATTCAATTTCACTTATTAATTTACTTAGTTACAATTTCAAAACTCAATTAATAAAGAAACTTAATTTCACTTATTCAAGAAGTTCAATTTTTACTTAATAAAGAATTCAATTTTATTTAATTATTAAATAATTCAATCTTATTTAATTATTAAATAATTTCAATATCGTAATTATTAAATAATTTCAAACTTAATAATTAAATTTTTAAACAACATTCTTTCATCAACTACTATGTTAATATTTTGTTTCAGATTATTACATATTAACATTTTCCTTCCATAAAAATTCGAATTCCAACTTCATTTTAAACCCTTATTATTTATTCAAATAAAATCTTTATTTTATTTTTAAATCAAATTATTGACCAATCGGGTTTTATTTAATTCTCTATCCTAGGTCAAAGTTTAATTTGGGTATTTATCATTTCAACCCGATTCCAATTCAATTCAAAATCAAAGCATAGCAAAGGGAACTTGCAGTGTGATAACTGAGATGGTGTCAAAGTAAATAAACAAGCAATACCAACAATCAATAACAATCTAATAATCAATTCAAATAATCCCGAAATAATCGTATTAATTCACATTGTTGTTTGTGCAAATTAATATAATTATCTCTAGAATCTACACTATCATTTCATGTAGATTAAAGATTATTACACTAATATTAATACGGTTTTTCATTTGATCTCTATTACCCAATTTCATACTACATCGATTTAAACAACATACATTTAAATGAATCAAGGTGTACTTTACCATATTTCTACATGTCAATTTATTTAAACATTTAAAGAGGTCATATTATGCAAATGCCATCAAATCAAATTTATCACATATATCAAATCTAACAATCCTACGTCAATTTCAATTTTACATTATTATCATTTTCTACATTAACAATTTAACGTCCAATGTCAAAAATCAAACAATCAATCATTTATCAACCAAAACTGGATTATCATTGTATAAATAACAGATAATGGTGTCAGATGTCACAGGTGAACTGATACAGGTAATAACATATATAACAGTGTAATTAACTAACAGCAGCATATTTCAATTGTCGTTTCAATTGAAATCAAATTTAATAAATAAAAGAACGTTAATCGTGAGTGATTGCTCACCTTCCGAGGTTAGAGAGAACGGGAGATGACGTGGATACGAACACAGATATGGACACTGGAATTGAGTTACGAATCCAAGCGCGAATTTCCAAATCAAAGCTAGATGGATACAAACTCGATGGACAAGCTGATAAATAGGAATTTGATGAGAACGAGTACAAAATTCTTAATCTAGTATTAACAAAAAAAAATAAATAGATAAGATAAAATGAAATGTTTATAAAAATTTCAAAATCAATATTTAGCTTTAAGACCCATCAATAAAATCTTTATCAATATTTGAAACCCAAGCTCATGCGAACTTGTATGAATATCACTATATCGTTAAACTTACTTATATATTATTTTTAAGATCATTATTTATTATAAAACCCCACCTGAACTTTACTTTCTGGTATGTATACAAATGAAAATATCAAAAATCAATACTTCTCAATAAATCAATATATACAACTTGTACAATTATGTATATAAACTAACTTTATAACTAATAAATAAACACATAGAACTCTTCTAAAACAGCAAAAGCCCATATGTATATAAGGACCTATATATACATATACATTTGACTCTTATCACGCACGACAACTCAAATACATAAAATATAATATAATACTTCAACCAACTAGGTCTGTACTAGTTGTAAATGAATATGTATAACCTACCGTACTTTAGGATATACAAACCGTGACGCAAATGCAATTAAATAAAACCATTGTTTTAAACTAAACACATATACTTTGTATACGCACCATCTATAATATAGTATACTGTGAATATATATATTTCATTAAAATATTCTTTATTTAAACAACATGCAAAATAAACTTATATTTTAAAACAAACAGATCTTAAATCACCTAAAACTGTATTTGTATAATAATTCATCTCTGGGCAGACACACAAACTAACTTAAAACATATTATACTATATGTATTCTACGCAAATTTTATAAACTCTACAACTATACTTAAACAACACAAGAAAACTAAACCACACAAACTTTACCTATATATGAAACTTATGTTTTATTACTTACTGTTTCTTCCACAGCAAAAGTAAAGCAAGGTTATACAAAAACAGTACAGAAGAAAAAATATATATATACATATATATATATATATAAATAAACTGAGGAATCCCATATACAACTCAAACTCACCCATGAAATCACAGAAGACATGCCACGCATGTACGCAAATGCCAGAGAGAGGAGAAGGGCAACAAGTTTAGGGCGTGGCCGAGTTGGATGCATTTGCGCGGCTGAGGAAGTGGGAGAGGTGCGGCTGTGGTGGCGGTCAGAGACGTGAGGCGTGCCGCTTGTGGAGGCCGGTGAAGCAATATGTGGGAAGATGCTGTGTGGGTGAGGAAAGAGGGAGTGGCGAAGATGGTGGGGTCATGGAGGGTGGGCGTGTGCTCGGGTGGCGATGCGTGGAGAACGAGGTTGTTTTTGTGCGGGCATTGGTGGATATGGTGGACTTCAGGGCTGTTCGTTTAGGTCGGTGGTAGATGTTGGCAGCGGGCGACAAAAGAGCGAGGCTGGAGGAAAAATGGGTGGAGAGTTGTGGTCATTCGGGTCGAAGGGCAAGGCTGCACGAGAACGGCATGAGGTGTTTAGGGAGGTTCAGCGAGCATGGTGAGCTTGTGGGTTTGATGGTCTTCAGGCAACAAAAGAGGGAAGAAGTATCCAGGCAAAAGAAAATGTGACCGTTCCCTTTCCCCTTTTTTTTCACATTTGAACAGAAGTGAACCGAGCACTTTGGAAAATGACTAAACTATAAATTTAAAGTGAACCAGTAAAATATTCAACATAGGGGATCGTAAAAGTAGATTATAGGGAAAATAAAAAAATTATAGTGACTGAACAGTTCTCGATAGATACCCAATGGTCACGAGGAACGAAATGTTCTAAAACGCGTACCGATCAAGTTAACCGTTTCACGGTTTCGCCGCGTACCGGACACCGAAACACAGACATGAATATACAGTAAAGATCAGTACGATGATACGGTCAAGATGGTATACAGATATCTGTGCTATGATCGAATTATAAAAATTCAAATTTTCTACCAGTGGAAAAATGCAGCAAAAACGCAGAAAAATAAGATCGACGGAGCTATAGAAGTCCGAATTTGGAAAAACAAAAATGACGTCTTGCTTAGAAGATGATTTAGAATTTTTCTATGTAAAAATATTTAGGTTTCGAAAACGTTTTATTTTCATCGATTACTAACTGATTTAAATTAAAATAAATTGCAAAATAAAATAAACTCCCATATTTTTGGATGAAAATTTACCAGTTGCTATATTTAACTAGACGCATTTCAAATGTAAAATTTTAATTTCAAAATTTTATCGTTTACCGTTTCACACAAATTCAGTTAATTAAATTAATTAAAACCGTTAAAATATCAGGGTTGTTACACTCTCCCCCACTCAAAACTTTTCGTCCCCGAAAAGGAAGGAGCTAGGAGAATAGAAATAACCAGAAAGAAAATATATTGGAATACAAGTAAAATAATTAATTTAAACCATATAAATTTCAATTTAGATTAATTAATATTTAACCATTTGGTTAAATCCTTTTGAGTTCACTTAAGTTAAATCAGTCTATATATTTCTAAATTCATTATCTTATTATCTAGTTATCTTTAATTTACAATTTCTAAATCCATCAATTTGTATAATCATTTATTGTACTCATATTTTATTCAACAAATTTATTTTTTTTATTCCAAATTATTATTAAGTTTATTCCACTTAATATATCTTATTACATATATTTAAACCATATAAATTAATTTAAACCGTATAAATTTCAATTTAAATTAATTTATATTCAATAGTTGGTTTAAATTTAAGGTATTTCCCTAAGTTGTTCTAATTTCAATTGTTAATTCTTCCAGAACAAAATTATTATATTCATCTTATTCAATTAACTTATTATTCTATCATCTTTATTAGCATTTTTTTATTAAATCTAAGTGTATAATGTTTATTATAACACTCAAATTTTTATTTACAAAATCATTTTATATTATATATTATCCAATTACATTTTAACTTCTGAATAATTTAGGTAAGTTATATTGAAATGCAATTTAGTACTATACAAATAATATTTTCAAATTCAATTATTTCAAGTTAAATATTTATCCAAAATTTAGCTTTATTTATAATTGAAAACATCCATTAACAAAAATTTAAGAATTAAATTTCCGTTAATTTCAAACCCTTAAGAGATAATTATGTATATACTATATATATTAAATCAAATTAAATTGAAAATATTATATCCATATATATATATAAATCCAGTCATATTTAAGAAATTCAAATCAAAATATTCTTCCAAAACAAAACCATAGCAAAGCTACATAATGGTTTCTCCACTTCGAAACTCGAAAATGAATGTCGATGATGCGACCGCCATCACCGAAATTATTTTCCAGCGACAAAGAGAAGAGCACTGATTTCAATATTTGAAAATTCTTTGAAAACAGTTTCTATTTGAAAATACGTTCAATAATATACATTTAAAAATTTTAAAAACCAAAACTTGAAATCACTGGAAATTAAATTCTCAAATTCTAAATTTTAAATTCATTTAAATTTCAAATCAGTTTATAACCCATGTTTAAAAATTCATTTATAGAACAATAAGTGATAATCAATTATTATCATTTCAACAACCAATTTAATTAACTTATCAAATTTCAGAAAATTTTACTTATATATATATAATATATTCATACAAATTTATTTCATTTACCAAATTTGAAAATAATATTGTGTCAGTTTGCCCTGCTCAAGTGTTTTGGAAATTCTATCGATAGCGTTGCTCAGACGAATCGATCGGAAACCCAAATCAACATCAACAACTCAAACAACACAGCATATATTAAAACATTTATATATATTAGTTTGCAAATACATTTCTTTGCTCGACGATACAGGAATGAATTTTTAAAATAAGGATAGGGTTTCAAATTTGATGGACTCAAATCAAAGAGAAATTTGATTCGAAGATAAGTTCGAAACAAAGATATGATGATTAATAGCAAAGTAGGAAGATTGATGAATTTATATAAATCGCGGGCAACCTTAACCGGGTCAACCGTGACTTCAAGAATAAGATCAATGTAGAATTCCGAGGCAAATCGACATTGATCTCAAGAGATAGAATTTGGCATAACCAAAGATGTTAGCATCTAAACCGAGGATATATAAATATTCGGTAAATCAATGCATATTGTAAAGGAGTTTCACCCCTTTACAAATCATTCGAAGTTTGGCGTGACCGCCGATTCATTATAAAGATCATTCAAGGTGGAGTTATGGGATACTCCGGAATGAGAAGGCGAATAGTGAGGGACACGAATGGATTTTGGAACCGCAGGGAACGTTCCAAAATTCAAAGGAATCGAGTCAAAAGGAAGAGATTGAAACTCGAATGAGAGTGATTCTGTAAATACATTTACCTTATATGTTGAGTTTTGCCTAGAGCTACCAAAGCTCTGATACCAACTGTAACGACCCGCTATTTTGGACTATTCGCATCCGCACATGTCGGACCTGAATAATTCAAAATACCGAATTGTTAATTTAAATTTGGCAAAACTCATCATATACAGTAAATAAATAGAACACAGATCACAGACACAGAGTAATAATTGCAGCGGAAACAAAAGATAGTAGTTCATGAAGCTACTATATACATATCAGAGTAAAATAAGATACAATAGAAGTCTCGAATACAATAGTCAAATACAATATCAGAATACATCACTAGAATCAACTGAATATCTGAAAGCTGGATAGATAGCTGGATCTCCAAGCGAAGCTCCAACTCCAAAGGTGAGTCTCGAATACTGGTACACTCGGTCTGACCCGAGCGTAAAGCAAAACACAAAACACTCGAGTCAGGATTAATATTCTTATATCAATAAATCCAACTCAAGTGAAATAGCAACTGAAATACAAGTAACTCAAAGGATGTTTGGAATAACCATCCTTTAAGGATCCGTTAAACTATCTACTATGTAGTAGTGTATGGTAAATAGATAATGCCTATCAGTATTATAAAGTATCAAAATAGTGTTAAGGCGTTACCATTATCCCCCTTAACACATTTTATATAAGCGTTATAGACTATACATCACTGTAAACTCCACCGTAAACTAGTGGGATATCAGGGAGTACTCCATAGGTATAACACAAAACAAATCGTAGTGGTCGCGTATATAGGGATCCAAGTATGACAAGGCACATGAGGCAATACCCAAGGTAGTGAAACTACCGTTTGCCTGATCCGGACTGGTGAGAATGCATCGTCGCAGTGATCGCAACACCGCGAAACAACACTCCCAAATCAAGGGTGCACCAATTGACAACAAGTAATGAGTAGTTTTCGAAGAAGTGTGTTCGCTCGAGGTAGCTAACCCCCATTTGGCCCGGCACGGCTCCTGTTTTAGTCATTTCCAATTTAACACAAGTGTCAAGGCTATCCATTATCGTTCTCTTTCTTCAGTCATCACGTACATCATTCCAACCACTTATTTCTGGATCACACTCCGCGTATAGTTATTAAAATGGTTTTCGGTTTAGACAGTGAGTATGTCCCTAACCGATTCCGGTCTCTTTAATAACTTTCGTGATTATTACACCGATTGGTCGTTTGTTTATTTCAAAACCAAATCAATTTCAATCTCAATTAGAATTTGTAAACCAACATTTCATTTGTCTTTCAAAACCAATTTCCAAAAATTTACATTTCAAAACATCCAAATTACCATTTCAAAATCTTATAATACAATTTCAATTTTTATTTAAACCCATTCAAATATTGATTAAATTCGTATATAAGTTTCATTTCGAAATCATTTAAAATGATTTAATCTACATTCAAAACCATTTAAATCCATTAATCGATTTCATTCAATATTCGTTAAGTAAATTATCCTTCAAACAATTTCTATTTAACTTCCAATTTATTAAATCAATTATTTAAGTTCAACTCCATTATATCAAAACCTACAAATTGCCTTAGATTAAATTCATCAAATCAAATTCCTTAATTTCAAGTCTTACATTAATATTAATAAAACACATTTTATTTCTTATTAGAGAAATTCAATTTCACTTATTAATTTACTTAGTTACAATTTCAAAACTCAATTAATAAAGAAACTTAATTTCACTTATTCAAGAAGTTCAATTTTTACTTAATAAAGAATTCAATTTTATTTAATTATTAAATAATTCAATCTTATTTAATTATTAAATAATTTCAATATCTTAATTATTAAATAATTTCAAACTTAATAATTAATTTTTTAAACAACATTCTTTCATCAACTACTATGTTAATATTTTGTTTCGGATTATTACATATTAACATTTTCCTTCCATAAAAATTCGAATTCCAACTTCATTTTAAACCCTTATTATTTATTCAAATAAAATCTTTATTTTATTTTTAAATCAAATTATTGACCAATCGGGTTTTATTTAATTCTCTATCCTAGGTCAAAGTTTAATTTGGGTATTTATCATTTCAACCCGATTCTAATTCAATTCAAAATCAAAGCATAGCAAAGAGAACTTGCAGTGTGATAACTGGGATGGTGTCAAAGTAAATAAACAAGCAATACCAACAATCAATAACAATCCAATAATCAATTCAAATAATCCCGAAATAATCGTATTAATTCACATTGTTTATTGTGCAAATTAATATAATTATCTCTAGAATCTACACTATCATTTCATGTAGATTAAAGATTATTACACTAATATTAATACGGTTTTTCATTTGATCTCTATTACCCAATTTCATACTACATCGATTTAAACAACATACATTTAAATGGTTCAAGGTGTACTTTACCATATTTCTACATGTCAATTTATTTAAACATTTAAAGAGGTCATATTATGCAAATGCCATCAAATCAAATTTATCACATATATCAAATCTAACAATCCTACGTCAATTTCAATTTTACATTATTATCATTTTCTACATTAACAATTTAACGTCCAATGTCAAAAATCAGACAATTAATCATTTATCAACCAAAACTGGATTATCATTGTATAAATAACAGATAATGTGTCAGATATCACAGGTGAACTGATACAGGTAATAGCATATATAACAGTGTAA